>OX639995.1:59742404-60465054 GCA_951828415.1 Anomoia purmunda
GATAATTAAAACTAAGCCATTTTGTATTTTGGAAATTTCATGACTTGTGACACATTGGGACACTTTGTGAATCACCCAATTGTAAGTATATTTATTGTATGTTGTTTTTTGTGTTATCTTATTCTTTGCCTCCTTACTTTGAACGACTCTGCTTTTGATTTTTTTATTGATGTATAATTATAACTTTATATTTATGTATGTAAATTATTTATATACGTGCTATAAAGGATAGTCAACGGTTGTGTGAAAAGTGCAAAATACCCAATAATGGTTTCAAAAATACCCAGAGTTATCCTAGTGGCATCAGTGGAAAATGTTATAAAAAATGCACCTTTTGTCAGTGCTCTCACGAAATAAAGAGTGTCATATCTAGTCATCTTTGTCGGTGGTTAGTATTTTGAATTTCGAATATTAGGATTGCAGGTGAAAAAAATACAAGCTTGGCATTTTTACACTTCCGTAAACGAATAACGGGAGCAAATAAATTTTTATTAGTATTACTATACTTCTATGTATATGGAGTGATCGTATGGTGACCTGCATTAGAAAAAGAGGTTAACCTTATCTGCATAAGTGGGGCGCTTAGAACCACGCCAAATGAGGCCATTTTAGACCTCCATCCTTTAGATTTGGTTGGACAACAGATGGCAGCGATGACTGTTTGCGATTAAGAGAGGCATCCCAGTGGCATCCTGAAAGCTAAGGGCACTCTTGTATTTTGAACAAGATCTGCTCTATTCCGAACAGCACGGAACGGTGTGTTTTGAAATCGGTTTCTGAAAATAATTTCATTACACGAACTCCCAGCAGGGAGGAGTGGAAACTTGAGTTTCATACTCCACCTGATAGCATAATCTATACAGATGGCTCGAAACTCGGTAATAAGGTAGAAGGAGGCGTTTTCTCACGAAACCCTCTCCTGCAAATTTCCTTTAGATTACCAGATCACTGCAGCGTCTTCCAAGCTGAGGATTCAGCTATCATGGAGGCGGTAGAGAAGATTGGGACCGGGATTATAAGAAGAGACATCTTCATTTTTAGTGACAGCCAGACGGCACTCAGAGCTCTGAGCTCTTTCACTTTTAACTCTAACATCGCGCTGGACTGCCGCCTATCTCTGCAGGAGATGGCCAAGCAGAACAGACTATACCTCATTTGGGTCCCTGATCACCGGGACATAGAGGGAAACCGCATGGCAGACGAACTTGCAAGACAAGGTACGACCAAGCAGATTCTTCAAGATAAAGGACGCATTGGTATGCCGTTTGCCACTTGCAAACTGCTACTAAGAGATTGTACATATAAGCAAGCTGACAATAGATGGAGGCAAAATACGACCTGTCGAACCTCAAGGCAGATGTGGCCTAAATGGGACCGGAAACGGTCGCGCAGCGTTCTCTCTCTAGGAAGGGAAAACATTTCGAACGTGATCGGGGCTCTATCAGGGCACTGTCTGATAGGGAAACATGCTGAACGGTTGGAGATGCTGTAGGAGCTGCAAGAATGACGAGAAGGAGGAAATGATCTTGCATTTACTGTGTAATTGTCCTGCACTGTGTAAAAGCAGAATGCGATATCTGGGATCACCGTTTTTGGATTACCTTAGCGAGGTTTCAAGTACCGAGGTAATTTTCTTCTTGGATGGTACAAAATTTTTCTTTATAATAACACAATGGGCCTCCTAATACTGGCCTAAGTGAGCCGCTGCAGGAGGCTGCCGTTCCAACCTAGCCTAACCTAATTATACCTAGTTAATAATATAATACTTAATCGATTTGCAAAAGGTGCAGTCGAAATTTTTTATGATGTACTAAAATTTTTATGTGCCGGTTTAGCTGAGAAATATTTTAGTAACACATTTAAACTTATTGGCTCCCACCTAAAAATGACGTTTTCACCCTAACTTCTAGAAACCCTTCAAAACACAAATTTGGAAAATCGTTTGAGAATTAAAATGCTCTAGAAAACTACTGCTTAGAAAATTTACTATGCACATTTATAATTTAAGTTTTTGGTGTAAGCGGACATCTACATATACATACGACGCGTGCACAGCGAAAGATTAAGCAACACAAGCTATATAAAAAAATAATTGAAAATTCGTGCGAAAATACCAATTAACCGGCAGTGAAATAGTTACGTAATAGTAATGCTATCTATTATACACACATTCAAAAGCTTATCTTCAATAAAGCTAATTTAGTCGAAATGCAAAACCATTAATTCCATACATTCCATATATTCGCACACAGACTGCTGCATTTAATGTGGTATTTAATATTTAACGCTTGGAAGCGATTATATATTGCAGAATTGTAGATAATCTGTTAACTTCCTAAGAAAGAAATCTAATGAAGAGATGTGGTGGTTGCCGAAGTCATAGCTATGGATTTTGGTACATTTTTGTTTGGCAATTAAAATGCTGGTCTTGAACTCGAATAATAATTGCTTTTATAAAGCAATAATAGAAAATATCTAGGAGTGAGCCTCGCCTCAGTTTTAAGAATTATAACTTTAGTTAACTTTTTACAAAAAAGAAAAATATTCATATTTAGAGAAAATATAAAGTCAATTTGCATATTCCGAAAATAATCGTAATTTTTGTTTTTTGCGGATCAAAACATTACTGACAAGAATCCCTTTGGAACAATACTCTAATATATCGATCCCATCCTTCTGTCACATACTACATAAATCTGAAAATGCTTTTATTTAGAAGATTTAGAAGAATTTTGTTATTTTTTTACTTAAATTTTTTCGATCAAAAATACTCGTTATTCATGGATTCTTATTTTTTCGATCAAGTTTGATAGTTAATCGTTATTTTTCGATTTCTATTTTTCAATCAAAAATAACACTGCGGAACAAAATTTTGCGGTCGGATATTTTTAAGTAAATTTAGGGTAACTTGGGGACGCTTATTACGAAACTAATATCAATTTTGTCGAATTGGCTCTAGTTTTTCAGATAAAGACTTTTAAATATTTCACGAAAAAACGTAATTAAAATTACCAATATGGATTTAAATTATATTTTTATTGCGCGCCTGTATAAAAATAATACAAAAATAAAAAAAATATTTGCTTTTCATTAATTAATTTTAAAAAAATTACAAAAAACTTTTTCTGTAGGACCTCCTACGATGTCGTTGCTCAGGACAATCCCGTATTAAGTTCCAGCAGTAGTCTGCCATCATGTGGTTGTCCCATCGACTTTGGTATCTTTCTTCCATTATTTTTATGTCCTGGTGGAACCGTTCACTTTGTTCCTCACTGTAATCGCCTAGGTTGTCCGGGAATTTGTCCAAATGACTATGTAAAGAATGTAATTTAATGCTCATTTTAGCTCCTAGTTTGCGAAACTTGAGAAGCATATCAGCAACTAGTTTTGTATAGTCTGATGATTTATGATTTCCCAAAAAAATTTTGACTACATTAACAAAGCTTCGCCAGGCTTCAGATTCAATTTGTGACATATGGTTTAAGAATTCAGTGTCTTTTAGAAGTGTACGAATTTGAGGACCATCGAATACTTCTGCTTTTAATTTTTCCATACTAAGGACTGGCAATTTTTTGCACACATATTCAAAACAGTCACCTGTCTTATCAAGGGATTTGATAAACTGTTTCATTAGCCTAAGCTTGATTTGAAGTGGTGGAAGAATGATTTTTTGCAGCGGCTGGCAGGGACTGTTAGAGTTTTCAGGTATTTAGGCGAAGTCGTCAAATTAATGTTTAGTTGTATTAACTCACCCGACTTAACCGTCTGCTCTTTCTCTCTTGCAAGGGAAATAAAATATTAAAACCAACGAACTACTTGTTTTAATAATTTATATAACAAAACTTATTGAGAAATAATTAAATTAATACAACTGGAACTGGGTCGTATAATTTTTTATAATTTAATGTTAATAAAAACTATTAACAAAATCATGACCGCAGGTTTTTTTTTAATTTTTGTTACGCAGTGTAATCGTTATTTTTTTACTTAAATTTTTCCGATCATAATCGAATGATATTTTGTGATTTTTTTTGATAAAAAATAATCGTTATTATTACATTACAATAAAAAATGTTTTATAATCGAAAAAAAATTCACAAAATATTGGTCAGATATGATTGACAAATTTTAATTGCAAGAATAACATTGCTGTGATTGGAAAAAAATAAAAAATAGCGATCAAGCTCGAAAAAAACTCGAACAAATAAAAAGCCAAGAATAACGCTTACTTTTTATCGAAAAATAAAAATCATAAAATAACTACTAAATCAGGATTCTTTATAAAAATTATAACCGTTACGGTTCCTAGTTAATTCCATTGCGCACAGCCTGAAAGTATGTATAACAAAAAATTAACAGTTTTGATACCTTTGTAATGTGTTATTTACGTGCATATAAAATTGTTCGATCCCGTCGTCTGACGGGCTTTTATTATTAGTTATTATATAAACTTGATATTAGTTTCGCACTTTACAAATAACTGAAGTTGAAATCCTTATAGCTGCCTTTTCAGAGATCTTTTAAATACCCCTCAGATTTGTTTTATGATCCAGCGCCAGACACGGTAAAATAAAATTAGCAATTTAAATAATATATGTGATACACTTATGGTAAATATGTAGTTTAAAATTATTTACAGGTTTGAATTTCATCCATTTTCTCACCGGATTAAAAATATTTTTTATCAAACATAAATTAACAAATAAGCAGAGCAGCTGCTACATAAATAAAAAAAAATATGTAAAAAATGATTAAAAATAATAAAATAATTAAAAATCATCAGATGATTAAAAATAGTTAACTAGTTCAAAGTAAACAAATACTTGTAGTATTTTTTAAAATTATTTTCAATCAAAATAAGCTGCTATTTTTTGAAAATTATTTTCGCATTTTTTTTGTTGGCTAAAAGTCAGAATTATTTTTGGCTATGTTTAGTAATAATTAATTATTATATGCTGGGTTATGTAAAAAATTTAAAGATGCAAATGAAATTAAAAAAAGCAAACAAATTATGACTCTAACCGTAATAGCAAATTAACAGCACTGAGTTCACTCAATAATTAAACTTTTTTTAATTCCTTGTCTAAATGAAATATTTAAGCTCATAGAGACTTCATCAGTGAAGTGATAAAAATATAGAGTCTGTTATTTTCGTAACAAACACATTCGTCTCTTGTTAATTATAAGAATGGATCAAATATTTAAAAAAAAATCAGCAAATAGCAAAGCGATTTGATTTAAGAACTTTTGATTTTTGGGCATTCGTTTATACCAGAGACATAACTATAAGAGAAAAGAAGAAGAGTCTGTCATTAATTATTAAATCCATAAAGTCAATAATAAGGTAAGCAGTTTTTAAGTCCCCGATAACTATTATATTGAGACTGAAATTATAAAAGTCTTTTCCAAATAATGAGAAAAGTTTGTATGGCTAACAACTATTTGGAGCAAATATTATACAAGTTTTTGATAGTAATTATGAGTGGAACGAGTAAGGGATTATATCACGACTATTTCGGAAAAAATTTGGGATCACTTGGGGGCCAGTTCCGAATTATAAAGACTTTCTTTTTTTTAAACTCAACCGTCAAAAGACACTATTATAGTTTTTGAAAGGAATTATGAGTGGGATCAGTATGGGTTACATTAGGAATATTTTGGGAGAATTTCGGAGTGCCTTGGGAATTATAAAATTCTTTTTTTTTTTTTAAACCCAACCTTCAAAAAACATTATTATAGCCGAAAAAAGACCAGCTTCGTTGTATTTTGGGTATAGAAAATCGAACAGCATTAATATTTTTTTTAGTTTTCCAAACGCAAAAAATTGTGAAAAAATAAGAAAAAATTGAAGTTTTTGCAATGTTTACTTAAAAGTTTTGAAGACCTATTTTTGCTAAAAACTCCAACCAGATAAAAGGTAGAAATCATGAATAAGAATACAGAAATATTTCTTTTGGAGGCAAGTTTAAAAAAAAGTTAATAAAATTAAAAAAAAAAACTTCGTTCTATTTGCTATACACAAAACAAGTTCTCTCCGGTTATGTCTTTGAAAGAAACTACTATATTTATTGAATAAGACCTTTTACTCTAGTTTACACGAAAAATCGCGGTTTCTAAAACAGTGTCGGAAATTATTGAGAAAAAGTAAACCACCCTATATCTTAAAATCTAGATGGGATGGCAAAATTTGGGTGGGTATTTTCAGAATATAAAATGTGATATTACAGCAAATGAACATTCTGGCTATTGCGCCGTGAAATGAAAAGTTTTTGGTTGATTTTATACAGATAAAAAAGTAAATGTAATAAAGATTTATATTGGCTTTTTCAATTTTTATTTGTAACAACTCTCACTTTCTCAAAAGAATTTAGGCACAATTATGTAGCATATTTTCGTAATGAAATTCCCCTTTTTTACAAAATGTTTCTATTTAAAAAAAAGTTAACCAAAATGAAAATTTTTCGAAGAAGTTCGAAAATGTCTTAATTTTTTAGACTCAAGTAACTCAAAAAGTACTTTTTCAATTTACACAAAAGATATATCAGCGTAAAGAGATTAAATGTATCTTTATGACCCTTCTCATAATAGGTTAGGTTTTTTTGCTCTTTTGGAGTTTTTGCAACAACTGCAAAAGGATTTCGAAAACAAGAGCCTGTCTAAGTATATTTCGAAAACGCTTTTTGGGCAAATAAATTAAATTAATTTTTATGCTGGGCAAGCCAAAATTAGGCACCAGTTAGTTACCAAATATTTGTAAACTAGGGTTATTTCTACAAACCAATGTAAGTACGGACTGATAAAGAAATTCTGGAGAAAAAATTATTTTTAACACATAAGATGAATTTGACACTCAGTTTTTAGTTAACTGAGGCTCTTATAGAGACACTAGAAGAGCAATAAAAATATGATAATAAATGGTATAAAACGTATGTATCGACAGTATATCAGTTCGAATCCTTTAGAGTCCTTATCTTCGCACAAATATCAATTCATAAAATTAAAATCTTTGCGCAATATAAAAATTATCTAACTTTCCATTTTATTTATGCTACATTTTATTATAGCAATTTCCGTGGGTGTCTCCTCATGGACTCTAGTGGCCATATCCTGCGAGCGATACTACGCTATCTGCCATCCACTTAGATCTCGTGCATGGCAAACATTAAATCACGCTTACCGCATTATCGGTTTCATTTGGTTTGGCAGCATTTTGTGTATGACACCAATAGCCATATTTAGCCAATTAATGCCGACCAGCCGTCAGGGTATGTATAAATTTATTTCCAATATTTGAATTTAAATGCGCATGCATATTTATTGTATTAATTTTCGCACTCAATTCGCACTCATGTGAACTTTCGACAAAGCAACACTTATTTGACTTTATAATTTTTGCTTTCAGGCAAATCAATTTGTAAATTTTTTTTTAAATAACTTTTATGTTGTTTGAAAAAGAAAAAACAAAACTTTTAGCAGATGCTTTTTTAAACGCTAAATATGAGTAAAAAATAATTTCCATAATTTAACACCACAACATTATTTTGTTTAGCTTGCTAGGCCCACGTGCGGAAAATCCAGAGTTAAGAGCAACTCAGAATTATATTTTTAAGTTCGTAACTCAGACAATGTCTTGCATCAAATAAATCCAGCAACCCGGCCTACGTACATTTTTATTTTGACATTTTCTTTGAATTTTATGATATTATTGAATTTTAAAACCGAAATAAGTTTTCGAAGTTCTAGTACAACAGCAAAATGCTTGGTATGCTTGATCTCTAATCTCGTGGTGGAAGTGATCGCTTCGCTTTGCCAAAGTTCTCTTAAAGGAGTTGGAGCCAACGTATTCGATGGCATCTACATTATAGTCGAAAAAAAGAAACGATTCGTTCAAAATTTTTTTTTCGTTTATTTAAAAAAAAAATTGTTTGACAAATTTATTTTGTTTATAAAGGCGCGGAAGACGCCGAAACGCGTAGGAGAAAAAATAAACTTTTTGTTTGATTTTAAGATATTACCGACCGAAAAGCCCCTAAAGCATTTCTCTGCATCGTGGCCCTGAATAATAGCTAGGTTAAATATTTATTTTTATACCTTTCATGAGAATGAAATGGTATATTACTTAAGTTTGGTCCGATGTTTGTAAGTGCCAGAAGGAGAAGAGATAGACCCATCAAAAAGTATACCTAAATGATCAGGACGATGAGCTGAGTCGATTTAGCCATGTCCGTCTGTCTGTCCGTCTGTCCGTCTGTCCGTCTGTCCGTCTGTTTGAACGCAAACTAGTCCCCCAATTTTAGAGCTATTTTGATGAAACTTGGTGAGCAGGTGTCGTTGTACAAATGATTAAACATTTGTCGGAATCGGCCAGATCGGGTGACTATAACATATAATACAACCGATTATTCAGATATTGAATTTTGCGCCATAACTCCTCCATTTAAGCAGCTAAAGGCTTGAAATTTTGCAGAAATATCAGCCATTATTAGCTACGTATCAGTATTGAAAATCATGAAGATCGGAGAAATATAACATATAGCTCCCATACAACCGATTGTTCAGATATTGCATTTTGCACCATAACTCCTCCATTTAAACAGCTAAAGGCTTGAAATTTTGCAGAAATATCAGCCATTATTAGCTACGTATCAGTATTGAAAATCATGAAGATCGGAGAAATATAACATATAGCTCCCATACAACCGATTGTTCAGATATTGCATTTTGCACCATAACTCCTCCATTTAAACAGCTAAAGGCTTGAAATTTTGCACAAACATCAACCATTATTAGCTATATATTAGTATTCATCAAGATCGGAGTTCACAGTGTAAATCGGCAAGATAAATTCAGGACAAATATTTATTGCGAAAAGTAATAAGCTCAGCGCAATATCACATGAATCATAGCGTTAAACGTTTGGGAACTATTTACGGATCTGATAACTGTTTTCAAAGACCGACATATGTAGGTCTTACATATTAATACTTAATTATTTGTATTTTTTAAATGTTGAATATCAAGCGTCGATACGATATTAAAAATATTCAAAAACCATTCCCTTCTTAAAACATAGTTCTTTTTAATTACATAAGGAAAAGCATTAAATAAATTATAACAATGCCTTTACTAGAATTATTTTTATTGATTTGAAGGAAATTTTCGCTTTTAACTATAGGTAATACGAAATTGTAATACAATAACACGTTTTTTACTATTCTTCCATTCATGAAAGGTATGAAGCCTTCGGCATAGCCGAAGACAGCGCTGTTTTTACTTGTTTAACTTCCAGTTGTTGCTTAACATTCTGCTGTGCAAGCAAATTCAGCAATCCAACCGATAAACTCTGAATTAAATAGATAACCTGCTTTCTCGCAAATGGTCCTTAGAAAAACAGCACTCTATCGAGTTAAGTTGTTTTGTTAAAAGTCGAGTTATTCAAACTTCTTTCTTTTTCTTTTTTGGTGCCGCAATGCGAATAATAAAAAAGTAATTTTTGTCATTTTCCGCGCATTGCTTTGCCATAAAATTTCTTTGTGTTTTTATTTTTTTTTTTTGTTTTTGGTTTACCTCAATTCGTTTCATTGCTCTATTGATTTTTTTTTCTTCTTTTTTTCCTGCAGGCCTTCGCAAATGCCGTGAGCAATGGCCCGCCGGCAGTCTCGCCTACGAACGCTCCTATAATATTTTTTTAGATTTGATTTTATTGGTACTACCATTGTTGATGCTCAGTTTTGCATATATATTGATTACACGTACCCTGTATGTGGGTATGCAAAATGAACGTGCCATGATTTTCGGCAGCATCGCTTCAGCCGCACCAACTGGCGGAAATGGTGGAAGCAAATTGAGTGTTGAAGTGGATACTTTGACCAAAGCTTTGGTCGCGAGCACATCGACCAACACAAAACCAACGAGTCGATTTCAATTCAATGTATCCTTTCGAGTACGTGAACGCAGCAATGCTTGCGGCAGTGGCATTGGAGTTGATGATGTCGATTCGCAAGAGCGTCAACATTCTATGCAAAAGATACCATACAATCGGCAGGCACAACAACAACAACAACAACAACAACAATTCTTACAAGAACACCAAAAGCCAATTCCAGAGCAACGTCAACAATGTTACGGTAAGTAGCGTTTGTGGTAAAAAAAGTTTGCCTATGTATATTATAAGTAGTAGGTGCTGTCATACAATTGAGAACAATAAAGGTAAGCTAATCCAAGCCACATATTTTCAGTGTGAAAGTTTATGCTGCAGGGGAACAGTGAAAGTGAATGGTGTAAATCTAGGTACTAAGGTAAACTAAAATATATGAGTAGCACTTTAGAACTACAGAGTTAAATATTGTACTCTAGAGTGTCATTAACGAAACGTACGCGAAACTTTAGTAAATGCAGGACGATAAGTAGCTCGGCAGTTCGTTGGAAGAAGTAGGCGTGTAGAAAATACGTGCGTATAATTTTTGTATGTAGATTGTAGCTTGAAAATATCTTTCCTTTCCTTGTCATAAGAGAAAAGCTTTAATTATGATTGATTTAATCCAGCTCTTAAAGTGAACTCCTTAGCTAAGCAAAAAAAAAAAAACTTTATGAAATGATCGACAGAGTACTTAAAGAGTTATCTGTACCAACTCTAAAAAAAAAAATGTTGAAAAACTTTTCTTTAAAAATTTTGTGAGGTGCACAGAATGAAGTGCCACCTAAAATGCTCTATAAATCATAACAAAATTTAGCGGATTTCTCTATAATTTTTTTCCAATAAGAAACCCTTCGTATTATGACTGGGTATAAGTTTTCAATAAAATCAAGAAGATAGTCTGTAAAGCTAAGTTGAAAACTTTTCGATGTAATTAAGAAGACGACTCTTAGAGTTAAGATGAATACCTTTTCAATAAAATCAAGCGCGGAAACCTGGTTTTTCTTTAGAATCTCCTCTTAATTTTAAAACGCTGTTAGTCTTATCGATCTGATATTTTTTGAACTACTTTATTTCCAGAAAATAAACAGTACTTTTTTTTAACATTTTTTTATTTAGTGATACAAGTTTTACTTAATAACTTGAAGTATTTCTATATTTTACATATTTGCTTATAAAAACGGATGTTTGTTTTTCAGAGATGTGGTTTTCTAAAAGAAATAAGCGTCGCGCGAACAGAATAATTATTTTGGTAATAAATTTGCACAATTTGCAAACTTTGTTTTGGAGTAAGCCTATTGATTGTGACATGGCAAACCAAACTGAATATAAATCAAGTGACAGCTGCCAAAAATACCAACTTCGAAAAAAAGTATTGCCTCATTGAAAACCACACGTCTAAAAAAACACCCTTTATAAGAACAGATAAAAAAATTATAAAAAATTAGTGTTGCCAACATTATTCATTGACAACTTCTGGCGCAATATATACGTTAATCCGAAATTCTCATTTTGATAATACAAATATCCAAAGAACAATATTCATAACATTAAACTAAAAAAAATATAAAGTAGATTATTCACAAAGTATGTACATATATTTTTATGTTAAAACGTTAAAAGCGAAAGTTGCATTTGAAACTTTCTCTTTTAAAAATAAAAAGTTTTCTTTGTTAATAATTCAATTCAATAAGGTTCTAGTAAAAATGAGAGAATCTCCTTACTAATTTCCTTTATATGATTTTTAACATAAAAACAAGGAGATTTCTTCTTACAGTTGCATAAACAAGAAGTTATCTCCTTATTTTCAGCGGGTTACTTTTCAATAGATATTAAAAGAAATTCAAAAAAAAAAGAAATTAAAAAGGTGTTCGGGCAAAAGTTTCTTCAATAATGTCCCGCCCTTTCCGTAGCTTTTTTAGATGTTGATCTCTTTAATTATAACTAGTTGCACTTTTTAGCTCTGTGTGCGCTTAGAATAATTTTACTTCTGCAAATTCGCCAAGAAGCCAAATAGAGTGATGTCGATATCTTGCTAATTCTTTACATATTTTTTACTATTCAGATAGTTCCGAAAATAAATGTCTAAGTACAGTTGAATTCAAAATTTACATGGCGTAGTCCTTTAATACTGGCTTAGAATCCGTGGCTCTTGGTTCAAACTTTGATAAAGTCTAGAAAGAAAGACGTCTGATGAAGAAATGTGGTGAACTCCGAAATGGCAGCTATCACTTTTACTACTTACTTAAAAAAATTGCTGATTTTTCACAATATTCCCTCCTAAAAAATGGTCTCGAGGTTAATAACAAAACACAAACTAATAAATGTTTAATTTATATGAAAATATAGTTGCTTTTTAACTAACTTTTTTACTGCCAGCGTCCCATATATTGATCCACGGTGTACTGAATACTGAAGGTGACGCCTTTAGAAGTACCGCTACTTTGGTTTTGCCGGGATTGACAATTCTCAACTTCAACTAGACAAAGCTTTTTTCACAAATTAAGAAAAAGAGACACTTTTTTTTAGTATTTTGCGAATTTATTTATTAAATGTCTGCCTATAATTCATACTTGTACACTTTAGAACAATTAGAACACGTTTTTCAATGAAATATTGGAAGTTGTTCAATTTTCTCTCTCCCGTATTCTTGTTTACTAAAGGCGAGATCTGTCATTTCACCGCGGGAAGGCGCAATCTTGTATTCTATCATTCTTGATATTGATCAATGTTTTTGAGCTTCAAGCACTTCGGTTTTTCCTTAAATAAAAAGTTTTATTGCTGAGGGATACAGTCCTCCGTCGTTTTGTTTTAATTTATAAAATCAAATGATCACGATGACGATCTATTAGAAAAAATTAAAAAATTTTCTTTGGAATTGAGAGCTGGAGGAAATTTTACGTATTATTCATAGTTTTGAAATATACATATTACAAATATGCATACATACATACATATTTAGTGAAAGAAAAATAAAAATAAAATTTACTTTTTTTCAAGCTTGTACCTTATACTGGATATTTGTAATCGGATACAGCAAAAATCCGTATGAAACTTTTTATTTTTTTATTTTGCTTTGAGACAGCAGTTATTCTATTGTAAAATAATCAGAGACCGACCGTAATGGTTTTAACTTTTATTAAATCCTTTTTAATCGTTATTTGCTGAGGTATATTTTTTGCTCAGAAATAAATCATTATTTTTGGAATTTTATTTATGGCTTAAGAAATAATCGTACTCTAGAAATAACTACTATTTTCCCAAGTTTTGGAGCTATTGTTTTTAATATTTTGATGAAAGTTCACTCTCTGCCTTACCTGTGCCATCTACGTCAACCATGGCTAACTATGATTGAATTGTGTACAGATTTTTTCAAAACATTTCAAAAAAATGTTTGCTTCAAAAATCCTTAAAAATTGAATGGTTTTTTATGCGTAACACGGGAATGCATTTTTAGAATAAAATCCTTAAGTAATATGGTATGCAAATGCTCAGATGTTTAGCTTCAACGGTTGAATTTTTGGACAGAAAGGGTTAAGAATAACAACAAAAAATTCAATAGTATTGAAAGTAATATTAAATATATCACATAACAGAAACAATTAATTTTATTAATTAATTTGAATTAATTTTATTAATTGTTAAAGCTTATTTCTATAAAATTCGGGCCGTAATTGCGACTTATATGTTACATTCGGAAGCTTTAATTTTCGACAACAAATCCGAGTATTTAAAAAGTATGTGATGCGAGTAATGCTTTCTTTAAAATTTTCACCATACGCGGGCATATACTTTGGAATTTACATAGTTCCAACGAATAAGATCCAGAGCATGATACCGAAATATTTAGGAGGCCATTTTATCCGTCCGAAGCTTAGAATTAATGTTCTAAAGCCAAAATAGGGGAAAATTTACTAATTAACCTTACTATTAAGGGATTTTTGTGCAGTGGATCTTCTTCAAGATTGAAACTTTGCCGGGCCAAGTATTTCCCTGTTGAAATTTTAAATAATACTAAAAAAAAATACCATGACAATTTGACAGAGTATGGGTGATTTGAAATTAATCGCTCAATATCCTGATACTGGAGAAAACTATGGTATTTTAGCAGATTCTTGTAATTTCTGCCCGAAATTATGCGTAGCGAGTTAATATACATTATACATATAAATTAAATTTGTTGGAGTTCGATCAAAAAGTTTCGCAGATATGCAGTGTGTTTCAAAATAAATTGTTGCTGATAAAGCTTGCTCACAAAATAGGATTTATTCAAGATATATTAGATATTTTAGATATTTTCTAAAAGTGATTGCAAATATATTTTTCGAATTGCTTTTAATATTTTCTATAGTTGCAGTTGTTTTCAATAATGACTTGGAATCTTCAGGCACAACTTTGGCTCAATTTTGAGTAAATTTCTCTACAACCGATTTAATTTCAATGAGCTGTCTTCTTGTTGTTAGTTTTCCACTCTAAAATGTAGCTTCATTATAATAATAATAATAATTTACATAACATCGCTCGCTGTTTGGCCGAAGTACTCCTCCGAGTACAATTTGTGATGTGCGTCTTGAAGTTATTACACAAATTGACTGATCTTCAGTTTTGCGCCGAACTCGAATGGAAAATGATTTTTGTGAGGAGTTATTTCAAGGTTTGGTAGGAGTTTTGATATAAATGCCGATGCGAGCAAAAAGATATAAGCGATCGTGTTTGATTTGGGAAAAAATGTTCCCATGCACGTGTTTAATTGGGAGAGCAAGAATCATAATGGGTTGATGATTGATAACAAAAAAAAAAACAAATTTTTCAGAGCTGTATAAAAGACTTTTGAACATAATTGATTACTGAGATGAATTATCAAGCCAACAATAACTATTATTTTGAGACTTATTTATGATATAAAAGTCGTTTCACAATAAAAATCAGATATGTACATTTTTTGCTCTTCAATAGCTTTTATTATAAGGCTCTTTATATATAAATATATTAATTTTTGATCTCAATGCCAGTTATAGGGAAAAGTATTGGAAAAAAGTCACCAACAATCAGTGGTAGATAGACCGGTACGCATGGAGCCGTGAAAAAAATCTAATGAAGAGATGTTATAATCTCCAAAATAGCAGCTGTACTCTCTACCACTCTTGCTGCTATTTTCTTTTTTGATATAAAATTCTTAACATAATAATTATAAGTTTTTGAAGTAAAACTCTTTAGTGGCAGTGATTTTTTACATCGGGTAACAAAAGTCGCGTCACGATCACTTTACTAATTTCTAATACTATTTTTACTAATTTATACCACAATTTTTGCTAATGCTACTACTAACTACTACCACTATTTCTACTCATTTCTGCCAATATTTTTTTTTAATTTCTACCACTATTTTACAAATTTCTTCCACTTTTTACTAGTTTCTACCACTATTTTTGTTAGTGCTACTTCTAATTTCTACCACTATTTTTGCAAATTTTTACCACTATTTCTACTCATTTCTTCCACTGCTATTACTAATTTCTACCACTACTTTTGCTAATGCTTTTAATAATTACTAATTTCTCCCACTATATTTACTAATTTCTCCCATTATTTTTACTTGCTCAAGGCCATTTTAAAGAGAATAACTTTTTGATACCACGAATATAATTTTTTGTGATGAAAACCATCGGCACATATGTAACCTCATAAATTGGTATAAACGGTTTTTTCTCATTTATGTTATGGTATCTCAAAATCATGATCAGATAAATCAATTTTGGAATCAGCAATTCGAAATATTTGACAGAGTATAGACAGGTTTATGATTAGAAGGGTCGGCTTTATTTTATTGGACTGCGTTAATGATTGTCTTTAATTATTTACGATTATCCTAATTATTGCTCTGATTTCAATCCATTCTTAGCTTGGCTGCAACTGCTGCAATGATTTTGATCTTGTGATAAATTCTCTACTGAACCTTTTAAAAACTTTTTCTACACTCAATCATCAACCGCACATGCCATAAGTTGCATGTTAACTGGGCTCACTGATTCGGTCTTTAATGTATAGCAATTTGTAAAGATTTCAATTTCCGCTTTGCACTCTACTGGCCCTTTTATGTATTTCCTCGTTTTCTAGTTATTATACCTATAATGCTACTGAGAATGCAAAACGAGAAATGCAGTAAGCGCGCGCAGTCCACACCACTTGATGTTTTGAAAAAGTTTTCAACCACTACTGGGAATATGTGGGTGCATTCCACACCTCCAGCTAAGGGATATCCTACGTACAAAACGATAGCATTCAGTTTGTTATTTTTACTTGTTTTTGTTTCTGTGCTTGTGATATTGTAGCTTGTTGAACTGCCGGTGCACGCTTTTGCATCACAATGGAGTTTCTTTTTTTTTTTTTTTGCATTACTATTCGACAAGATAAACTTCCTCACTACTGCACATTTGATGTGTGGTCTTTTACGTGGGCTGCATTAATTTCGTTTACTTTTTTTTCTGCTGATGTTGCATTGCATTAAATGCTAACAATGCAGGCGTTTATTATATCCAAGCGCACTGGTGGTGCTCAGGGTATTGCAACTTTGTTCACCTAACGGTTGTTTGTAACAGCATAAAGCAACCGATATATGTAAATATAGAATATACATATTATAAATAAACCGAAATTCGTAGAATTAATAGCGAAATTGACTAAGTCAGGTCTGTCTGCCCGTCCGTCCGAGCAACGGTTAATTACAACGAAACTTGGTATACTCATTTCCCTGAATCCAAGGTAGTTTGATATTGTAAATGGGCGAAGTCGGTTAATAACCACGCCCACATAACGGTGTTTTGTGACAATAAAAAGAATGTGAATAGATTAAAGAAACCAATACGTGGTTAATGTTTTTTTTTTTGGAAAATGGGCGTGGGGCCACCCACTTATATAAAAGTTATATCTCCGAAACTAATTGAACAAATTCTACTGCATTTAGTACACATATTGCATTTTAAGTAAGGAAGGAAAAATTCGATTTTTTTTTCAAATCGGGCAAAAACCACGCCCACCTTTCATATAACGGTAATTTTCAAAAATCAAACAAAACTCAATATTTAAATCAGCATTAATGAAAATTCGTTTAAGTTTATTATAAACTGAGCTGAGCTAACAAATACACAAATCAAAACAATTTGGAAATGGGCGTGGCACAGGCCACTTCAGTGTAAATATGTATATGTAGCTCCGAAACCTTGCTACCAAAATCCACCAAATTTGGACACACATCAAAAAGTAAGAAAAAGAGCTCCACCAAATTTTGGGCACATATTGCATTTGAATTCAATAAGCAAAATTTCGAAAATTTTATAAATGGTACAAAAACTATGCCCACCTCAAATATAACGGTAAACTACAAAACAAACAAATTCGATATTTATTAACTAGACAGGGTTATTTGCACAAATTTGATAGACAAGTTTGAAAATGAAATACATGGAGTCATAAGTGTTGGGAATACCCATGGTATCGCCCATCGTAGAGCAAATTGGTATATATCTATGAAACTTCTTTGTAGCACATTGCATACACTTTACGTTTCCAGTCAGAAAGCACAATTTCGAAAATTATAGAAATCAGATTAAATCCACGCTCATTTCTTATATAACGGTAATTTGAAACAAATGAAAATATTCAATATTTGACTAAATCACGTCGCTAATTCTTTTCAATTTGGTATAAAGAACTTTATTAGAGAGATAAATAACTAAAAGAATAAAATTGTTGAAAATTGTTGTGGTACGTTAAAATCATAGATACTAACTCCTTTTTGTTTTTATTTTTATCAATAAACCTCGTTTACGGTTTTAAAATGATTGCAGCAAACCCTTGCTAGCTTACTTTGATGGACCAATAAAGACATTTTTAAATATTGAACAGGGCTTCTGGGCTTACAATATTTTTTATACCATGATCTAAAGGAAATATTTTACATCTACGTCAAATATGTGGGAAAATATGTGGAGTAGTATTTTCATCGCTAAAGGGGGCGTGAATCCGTTTTTTGGCACAACAAATAATGTAATATGTAGTATCTTTATACCAAATATTGGACATCTGCATCAAGTAGTCGACGAGTAAGAAGGAATTAGACTTTTTTCTTATATACTTCGTGACTCCGTCTAGTTTTTCCGAAAAGATACACAGTTTGATCTATATATACCCAAATATTATTTATCTGCACCGAATAATTGCGAAAACCTCCACCAAAAGTCTTATTCAATTTATTTCAAACTAGCAAGGGTTTGTTCCTGGTAGATCTACTATATCCTACCTAGCTGTTTTTAGTGAACATTGCAATGCAGCCTTCGCAGATGGAATTCAAGTTGACAGTATTTATACAGATTTTTCTAAAGCGTTCTATAGAGTGTCTTACAAAAACTTATTAGTTAAACTTGCTTCGCTCGGGTTTCATTCGGTATTCTTTCAATGGTTGAAGTCGGGGCCTCGTTTGCTTCTAATCAATTTAAAGTGTCAGGAGAGTAGGAGGCCGATACTCTGTTTTACTTTTGTGTATTCTTTATTTAAGAGAAAAATTGATTGTACACCTCTATTGCAAATAATTAATATTCATATGCCGGTAAAGACTCTATGTAATTCCCATCCACTTTACCCGAATGTGCCTAACACGAGCTATGCGCCTAATGCTCCTATTCCTCGATCACTTCGTGAATATATTGAGATCTCGAATTCTTATTCGCTTGACTTTGCGGTTGCAAGAATAGCAATATGCATTATTAAACATCGCTTTTTAGTAATTCGACTTGTATTAGTTATAAAAGTTTATATAGTTTTAAAAAGTCTGTAAGAATTACTATGTTTTTAGACGATATGGAATAAATAAATAAATATTAGACGAATTCTCTTACATGGTAACGTAATACCACCCACTTTTCCAAATTAATATATAATATATATGTATATATATATGTATATCCTATGTTGGACCCAGATACCAGAAAATTTGGTAAACATCGGTAAAGTAGTTTGTAGAGAACTCACATTAATTCTTATGTATAAGATAACCTTTTTTGGTTGCATACAATACGTAAAGGTTTATTTGAAATAAAAACGTGCGCTGGATATTTAAAGTTCTGTTGCATCCGTACCTAGACCTTTCTCACTTGTTTTATTTTTACCTTTATTGCTTTAAAAAAAATGCTTATTTGTGTTTGATTCCATCGTTTTTTCCATTACCTTTTGAGTATCGCTTTAAGTCTCTCTGAAGATACTTTGTGTCACGTACACCACGATTCATTCCATTGCAAACGTATGCACTAAGGTAGTCATTTTTTGCCGACTTTACTAAACACGATGGCACGCTTCATGCATGCACATAGAATATATGAAAGCTTTTAATGCCATTTTCCGTTTTCCTGTTTGTTTTTCCGTCGCCTATCAAACTGCGGCAAAGTTTTTTTTACTAAGTTTTTGATGGTTGCTTTTTTTGCTTTGCTTGATTTCGTCGTCGTTTATCTGACTTATTAACTTACCTTAGTGTTCTTTTTTAAAATCAGACATCAATGCACTTTCTTTTGGATATGATTGTAATCAGAAATCTGAATTCAATGTATCTATTTTAATAGGGATCAGCGAGTTAACTTTGTAAGATTTATTATAATAAAAAAAAAGGCGTTCTAATGAATACTAAGTAGAATACAGGCTATCAACATAAATTAGTATGCGTTAAGGGGAGACTGATGCAGGTCTTCTACGCTTGATGGGGCAATGTGGTATAATTGAAATCTTGGTAGGCTAAAGCGGCTAATTACACTGAAATGTGAAATATTTGTCTACCCTGACATTATTGTGGCAATCTTTAGCTAAACTGATGTGTGGAAACTGAAATTTGTTTTCCTATCGCGTAACACTTTTCAAGAAAGGCGGAACTTAAATCTCAAAGAAGTCATTACATTATTTCTTATAAAGGGCAATTCAAGTTGAAGATTCTACTTTTAAATCAAATTAGGTCGTTAACTGTCTATTGGTATACATAACATGAATATTGATTGATACTTTCATATTATCCATTGCCCATTTTTTAGCTGAAAAATTCGCTGATATTTTTGTATAATCAATTTTGAACCGAATTTTTTTTTTAAGATTCTGGTGGATATCGTCGATTGTTAGAGTTGCATGTATAATCTGGGCCCAAAGTTTTGAATGTTTGAAAACCACTGTTGTCTAGATTATAATCTACGCTTCATGATACGTGCCTTATCTGGGCTTTGCATAAAGGTGCTGAGCTCAGAAGTAAATCTAGGAATTTCCCCCAGCTTCAGTTCACGTACCGTGCGATCTTAGCAAGCATTGTGGAATTTTTTGAGATGAAGGGAGGTTACTTTCATGAGTTTTGTCTCCTCATGTCACTCACATAATCTACATATTACTACAGAAATTTCGGAATGAGGTTCTTAGGAGTTTTTGGTACTGCCTGTTCATAGGACTCAAGCTCATCTTCCGATACCTTAGCTAGATTGAAAGCCCTGCTACTGACGATTTTTGCACTTCCAGTTACGGAGTTTTCTATGGCCCTGACTATGAAGAGAATACTGGGAGATTGCTAACAGATTAACTTTTTGAAATACACAGTTTTATTATTTTGACAAAATAGTACAGAAAATCATAAAGTATTGATAAAAAAAAGTGTCTATTAAAAGCTATGAAATGATCTTTTATAAGATTTTCTTGAATGAATAATTTGAGGAAGAACTTGTTATCATATGTGATATCCACCACCCCTAATAACGCTCTTCCATTGTCCGAATATCCTGATGGAACCTATTACGCTCCTCCTCACTAAAAACACCTAGATTTTGTGGAAACCCGTGTAAATGCGGGAAAAGTACTTAAGTGGTTTTTTACACCCATGTTGCAGCCTAGCTCTGTGAAGCTCGATAACATAGACTCAAAAAGCTCGACATGGCCGTCAGATTTCTTTTGTGGTGGAAAGTAAGATGCCGTATTAGTTAATTAAAGGCATGTTTATCACATTTTTGGTACCAACTTGTACCTTTTTCCCGCACTGACCAAACTTTTTGTGACCAATTGTGTCGTTTGTTACGACTGTCCCAGATACCCATGAAACAAGGGAACTTCGTGTATCCTTCATGCTGATCCAAAAGAAAGTTAACTATTTTTCAATCAACGTAAATGACCCATTTGTGATCTTGATACGTAATTTTTTTCATAGCATTAGAAATATTTGCATATTCTTCTTTTAAAACCACCGAATGTGCAATAGGTATAGAACCGTACTTATTACCTTTATGTAGCAAAACAAACTTCAAATATATTTTGCTTATATCTATGAAATATATGAACGCCAAACACTAGATTGGTACTTTTTTAATCCCATCTGTTGTAAAATACCAACAACATCGTTACAAAAAACTATATCCTTCTCTTGAGCAAAACATGGTAACAGATTTTGCTTTAGGGTACGATAAAATGTTATGTTGATTTCCGGAGTACTTAAGCAAATTTTCTTCTTTTAAATTTTAAAATTTCTAAAGCTCCTTTCGACAAGTTCAGATCTATTACTAAGTCATTTAGTTCTTTCTGATTAAATGGTTGGTGTTCATGGAAAAATTATTAGACTGAATCAGAGATGAATTTCGTTCGGGTTCAGAGGGATTTGGATGATCAGAAAATTTAGATGTGCTGGGTTGTACCACTCGTGCTTTTAATTGAGGTCGTTGAACAAAAGATAAATTAGATTATGACCAATTATTTCGATTTCTAGGGTTAATTCCATTTATATTCACAACGCACAAGTAGAAATCGTCATGATGGTTTCGAGGTTCTCGCAAAATCCTGGATGTTTCGAACACTTCTGCAGCTCGTTTTTCACTGGACCATAACCGTAGAGATACCGCACATTTCTGGCATAAAACATGATTACACAATTTTATTTTAAATTATTGATGATACGCAATTTTTACGAAGTACGATATAATTTTGCAAATACACATTCACAACGAATATAGAAAAAATAATCGGAATTAAGCACACAATATCCTCTTGACGAAACTATATCGAAAATTGCAACAAAATATATTTAAGTTTTCAATAAAAAATGCAAATCGACATAAGTAAAAATATTAAATAAAGGTAGTTTGCTGTAACTCATAAACAAAAGTTGTTAGAGAAAAATTGTTGCCATATTTACAAAAATACTAGTCAATCTGTGATAGAAACAACAACAAAAAATCACAGGAAAAACAATACAAACGAATTGATAGAAGTTGATAAATAAATAAATAAAAAATTTTTGCTACGCCAATATTCGTATGGTGTCAAAATTTATACAAATCAAACACAAAAATACTCTTTTTTTTAGTTTTGGATTCATTTGTATCATGTACCATGGAAATACTATAATAATTCATCAAACGATTGTGATTGGCAGCAGTTTAGGTTTTTCTTTATTAAAAAAAAAGGATATTTTAAATATGTGACACTAAAGAATATGTCTAACATTGATTCTACAAGCCTCAGCTGCTTTAATATCTTAATCTATTTTGATATCCTTTCATTTTTGTGTACAATGTTTTCATATCCTTTTCATGCATGCGAAATGTCAATATTGTTAGAATGCATTGAATTAAATTTTTATTTAATATTTACTCAAGATTTATAACAAACAAGTTTTTCATAAACTAGTAATATTGTCATTCATTCTCATATTGCACTTGCATTCGTTGGACATAAAAATGTGTGCATAACTTTTGCATGAAGGGTTTGAGTAGAAGGGAAGTTTAAATATGAAGCAGTTGTCATGAAATATTTTCTGAGATTTGTATTGAAGAAGTGAAGTTTTTGAAAACGTAGATATTTTTCATGTTGATGGACCAATAAACATAAAATACGAGGGCTGCCTTTTATATTTTGCGCCTTCGCAACACTACATGTGATTAGCTGTAATTAGATATTTTTATCGTAAAGTTTGGTATTTTTTGGCATAAACTTGCCATATAACGTTTTCACTAACAAGGTTTATTTGTGTTTATTTATAGTGAGTTCAAAAATTCATATTGCCTAAAAATGGAATTAACCCGTGAACATTTTCGTGCGATGATTTACTACGATTTTCGACGTGGATTATTGAGACAGGAGTGCATCAATCAACTTACTTCTACTTTTGGTGTTGAATCACCACACTTAGCCACTGTGAAACACTGTAGTACAACGAGTTCCTACGTGGCCGCCAATCTTTAGAGGACGAATTTCGTGAAAGTCATCCAATAACGGTGATTGTGCCAGAAACAGTCGATGCTGTGCGTCAATTCATAATACAAGATCGTCATGTGACATAACGCGAGATAGAGGCATCCTTGGCCATTAGCGGGACCAGCATACATTCAATATCGCATGAACATTTGGTCGTAAAGAAGATTTGTTCTCGTTGGATACCGCATAATTTGACAATTGCCCAAAAAAGGACTCATGTCGATTGGTGTAAAGAAATGTTGATGAAATTTAGCCGCGGTGGATCAAAGCACGTCTATGACATCGTAACAGGTGACGCATCTTGGTTCTATGCTTATGAGCCGGAAACAAAGCAGCAATCGACTGTATGGGTGTTCCAAGACGAGACTAATCCAACAAAAGTTGTTCGCGCAAGAAGCACCTCAAAGCAAATGGTCGCCTGTTTTTTCGGAAAATCTGATCATGTCGCAACTTTTCCACTAGATAAACTTAAAACGGTCAATTCTGAGTGGTATACAACCATTTGCTTGCCAAAAGTTTTTGGAGAATTAAGGAAAACCAACCGCCGAAGACAAATCATTCTTCACCAAGACAATGCAAACTCTCACGTTTCGATTCACACAAGAGAGTTTTTGAGGACTCAAAAGGTCGAATTGATGGGTCATCCGCCTTACAGCCCTGATTTGGCACCTAATGATTTCTTTTTATTCCCGAACATCAAAAAAAATGAGAGCTCAACGTTTTCCAACGCTTGAAGGAGCTGTAGAAGCCTTCAAACAGCTCGTTGTAGAGGTATCCTCTTCTGAGTGGCAAACGCGCTTTGAAAATTGGTTCAAGCGAATGCTGAAGTGTATTGACTTGGATTGAGAATATTTTGAAAAACAATAAAACTATTTTCCTTAATATTTGACTGTGTTTTCATTATTAGGCGCAAAATATAAAAGGCAACCCTCGTATAACGGAAATTTTTAGTAACTTAAAACGTGCACTTTATTATAGTAAAATTAAATGGCCTCCAAAACTGCGTAAATTTTTTACAACGAAATTGTTTTTTGATTTCTATGCTTTCTGATATTGGCGCCCGCCGTAGTCGAGTGTGCAGCGTGTACGCGCTTCATTCGACGGGTCCCGGGTTCGATTCCTGCCCGGGCCAAGTAACATCAAAAATTATAGGAAAAGCTTTTTTTCAAATAGCGGTCGCCCCTCGGCAGGCAATGGCAAACCTCCTAGTGCATATCTGCGATGAAAAAAACTTCTCACAAAAAAACGTTCGCCGTTTGGAGTCGGCGTAAAACTATAGGCCCCTCAATTTGTGTTACAACAACCAGACGCACATCAAAAATTGTAGGGGAAGTTCGGCCAAAATCACCGTCATGTCGCCGCTGACGTCGTAAATTGTGTAAGCGAGGCTGGCCGCAATTTTCGTCTGAAATCAGCAAACCAAATATTTTTTTTTACACATATTTTTTTTATAGTGGATAGACAAAAATATTTGCGATATTCGAAAATTAACTCACACAATTTTGAAAAACGTGGGTTCGAGAAAAGTCCTTCTAAAGTTTGCGGTCAAGAGCGCAGCGGGCTTGGCGCCAGTCACTTTCGAGAAGCCTCTCTTAAAATAATAAAAAAATTAATTTTTTCAAATGTCTAAAAGTACTTCCTCCTTAAAAAAGGCTTCATACGAATATCTCTTCTTCACTTTCTTTGCGTTTATTGCATTTAAACCACAATAAATAAATGGGTGACAAAAAAGCAAAAAATCGCGAATTTTACAATTCGAACGTAAATAGAAAGTGATAATTTAAACAAAATAAACGATATTTACATTTTCACTGCGCAAGGCATTCAGTTCATGGGGCCCTACCATTTTATATGAATTTGCTTGGTTTATTTGGTTTCACCTCAGTTTGACAGTTTTTTTTTTCACACACATCTTGCACAAATCAGGGTTGCAAAGAGAACATAATGTGACTTAAATCCTAGTCTTCTTGATTGCCTCCATCACTTTAAATGCGATATTAAATTTAATTTTTATATAGGAAAAATATATTTTTGTTAACGTATTTAATAAAAATTGTTGAGGATATTCAAGAAAAAACGTTGTAGATTGAATCTTCAAAGAAAATTTTTGAAGTGGTTTAGCACAGAATAACAGGGGAAAAAAATAATAATTTTCTTTTACTTGGTACCCATATTTCCATACCGGGTACTATTTAGATTTATAAGTTTTTTTTTTTAACCCAATCATTATTGAAGCATTGAAAAAAAACCCAACGTTATCTGAAAAAACAAACTTAAAATGCAAATTTATTAAAAAAAAAGCTAACAAAAAATCTGAAATGAATTGAGCATTGTGAGTTGTATAAAAAACACTATTGAAATTTCTTTTGAGCCAATATACGAGGTGGGATTCATATATTGGAAAATCAGGAAAACAACAATAGCCGACAGATGTGGCAGTCCCCAACAACCGCCTTTGATTGGTGTTAGATAGTTGGCGTGTTTGATATCAGCAAAAATTTCAGTGATGCAGTAGTGGCCTTGCCTTGCGTTGCCTGCTTCCTTGGTTCGATGATCAATTAAGTCTAGTCACATTATGTGGATCTAAAGTGAATATACCGCTTATTTTACTCAAATCAAAATTTTATGCGAAACACATACATATACATATGTATATACTTATTTTTACCTCGCGAGGCAGAACGCGCATTTGCATTGAAGTGCAGACAAATTCAATTATTTTATTATAAATTTAATGCGCTTAAATTTCCAATAATACCCATTTGAAAATAATACAAAAAAAAGAAAACGGATTTAAAGTGTTGGATGCGGGTTTATTTAAAAATTAAAGCAGTTAAATAGCAACAAAAAAATACTCGCAGTCATTAGTATGCACCAATTAAAATTGCGCTTGGAATGACGAAAAAAATTATAAATAACTCAAAAACCAATGAATGCAATTTAAAGTAGGTTTGCACTTTTGACGACTAACTAAGTGAATGCATTTATTAAATTGGTATCAAGTTTGATGCCAGTCACGCTTTACGCGTTCAGCTTTTATTTATTTTGTGCAATGTGGACTTTTTTTCGAAATTTCGCAAGAATTTTTAATAATTCTACAGGATTAGTGAAAAATTCGTTTGATAAATTGCTTTTTTCAAAAAAACCATAAACAAAAAAAACCATGATGTATGCTAAGTTTTTGAAGTCTTTTGAGTGCGATTAAAGTTTTACATAAATTAGTTTTTTTTGCTTGCCTTAATTAGAGAGAACAAATTAAGCACATGTGACATGTATTAGAGAAATATTTGGAAATATATATATGTAGAAACAAATAAAGAAGAGCCTTTAATTTCGGGTGAAACTGTTAGTATGCAAAAAAAGAAAAAAAAATTTAAAATGATAAGAGTTATTTCCAACGATTATTTTTTACGTAGTGTGATACACCTTAGAATGCTTGGTGTTTATTGGGTACAAATTGACGTCTAATATGTAGTATTAGTTGATTGAAAACAGACATATTTCGATTTGACGCCAACGCAAAATTATAAATCATCGTATCAAATTTTGCTTTCAAATATTTGACCAAATGAAAACCAAGCTTATCTTAAATAAGGATTTTGACGAAAATAAAAGTGAAAATGAAAATAAAGATAAAGATAAAGTCACAGTTATAACTTTATAAAAAATATCATGATTTAATCGCTTTTCTATATTTCGATATTTCGATATTTCGATATTTCGGGATTTTTGTTTTTCGATCATTTCGCTATTTTTTTATTTTTATTTTTTCGACCTAATATCCATCAATATTTCGTGACATATATATTTTTTTTGTTATTAAAACAAATCGTTATTTTTGGATATAAAATGTTTCTAACATAATAAATAAATTTTTCGGCGAAGACAATAAAGCAAAACACCAATAATTCGATTTTTGTTTTATGATCGAAAAAAATACAAATTCCAAAATATCGATTAAATGTGAACGAAAAATTAAAAAATTAAAAAATAACGATTAGCACTGATTTTAAATAAAAATAAGGCCAATTCCCAATGACTTTTTTAAGCGTAAAAATTAAAATAATGACTATTTTCGGTTCCTGAATATATGTAACTCATTTCGGGGATGTAAAAAGTATTTCTCATGAATAACTGTTATGAAGTAACTTTTTCGGGAAATCTCGGAATTCATTTTCAATTGGTAAAATCGAGATAACAGTTAATTTTGATCTCTGCCTCTTGCTCTTCATTTCAAAAATTGAAATAATTTTTTTTTTAAATGATTTGAGTATACCATTTTCCATAATCCTGATGCTTACATTTTACTTTCCCTTATTAAATTATTCGAGCAAATTTGTTGCATTATTTGGTAAAATTTCGAATGTATTGAGTTTTTGTAAATAACGGTTGTATGAGAGGTAGGCATGTTCTTTGTCCGTTTTATATATTTTTCGAAGTTGTGTGCCAAATTTGATAGAGTTTGATAAATCAGTTTCGGAGATGTATCTAGTATTTGATCTAATTGTCATGCCCATTCCTCTCTTCAACCAAATGCTGTATATCAAATTTGAGGAAATGATCTTTTAGAAATAGTTAATGAATTGTTGGGTTTTTTGTGGGCGTTGCTATTATCAGATTTATCCGATTTTCACTACCAACCTTTTGTGAAGGTCAATAAGTGTAAAAAAAAATTTCGTTGAGTCTTCTTTGATACTTGCCTTAACCGATGCACGGACAGTTGGACGGACAGACATACATATCTCAATCAACTTCTCGTTTATTTTTCAATGTTTTAGCAAATACACATTCGCCTATAGCTATATAGATTGCTTTATAATACCTGGTTATAAAAACTGATCTGCTAGGAAACGCAGCTCCGATCTCATTAAAGTTTGGAATGCACGTTGTACTAGTATATATTGTTATATTTAAATTATTTAAATAGCTATTTTTCAACACCATAAACCATTGGAATATTGAGTTTAACATAAATGCAAACTCAAATTCTAGCCATCTTTTATACTACAATATAAAAACTGTGCGAAACTCTGATCCGCACAATGAAAATTTCTTTAAAAGAATGATTCATAAAAAAGTTAAATTGTGTCTCTTCAGTTTTGTTGTTTGTTGTTTTCCTGGAATTTCTCTATTTGATGTTCGACTTTTATGGATGAAAATAATAATTTTTAGTTCTGAAGGTATTAAACAAAGGCACATTTCGGCTATAGAAACCTCATAACTCATTTATCATGCCAAACTCAGTTTTTATGTAAGATTTTTTTTTAAACAATGCCTTGTATTTCAGACACATTATTACAAAAGTAAACTCTATGAAAAATTATACATATACTTACAATTAATGGTTAATGGTTTCCATAGTCGAAATTTGCCTTTGGCTAATACTTTTACAACTATATATCATTAATAAAAATCGAAGATCAAATTGGAAGTTATAAGTATAAAATCAATCCAGCTCTTTTCACTGGTTGCCGTAAAAAATTTCCAACTTTTTTTTACTTCATGCCTCGTGTTACGTTCTTATTGTTCATATCAGAATATATTTGAACCATTTTTATAATTTTCTTTATCTGTTTGACTTTTCACTCACTATTCTGCTAAACCACTAAATGGACTTTCCTGAAATTTGAAGCTGTTTAATCTAGAGTTGTATTTTAGCAGTAGGGATAAAAGGAAAATTAGTCTACTCCCTTTTACGAAAGCGTACTAAAAAAGTGTTAGAATTTTCGAAGGTTTTTTTAGGTTGGTAAAAGAAATAGGGAGTTAAGAAAGTTGGTACTACACCTTCTACGGACTTTGCATAAAAGAAGGTATATTAAAAAAATCAATGATAGAACTTTGAAAATGAAAAAAAAAACGAAAATTTTGATGTAAATTTTTTTAAATAAAACTTGTTTTAGATCTACTTGTTTGCAACAGCATACATTTCTCAATAATAAAATGAGGCTGAATAAATTGATATGAAATTAGACTTGAATTTTTATTTATGAATCTGTTACACGCTTTAAAACGCCCTATCAGCGAATAGAAACCAAAAAACAAAAACAATAAAAACGGATCGGTGATGCTTATTTCTCGAAGAGTTAAATTTCTAACACTATTTAAAAATATTTTATAGAATTCATTAAAAAATTTGCATAGAAATTAACGCGGTTTGTGGTTAAGTATCCGATTTGTCTGGTTCGAATTAGAAAAGCTATTTACTTATAAAACCTTTCATTATTGAATCCTGTGTTTCAACGCCATCAACACATTAATAATATTAAATAAATTACCTCTTTCAAGTAAAAATAATCTACGATTAAATACAAAGCGTTTGTTAAATAAATTATATTATTTTAAACTCATTTGAAATTCGTGTGAGTTTAATTAAATGATAGATATTCGGACCCATGGCGCCCGTGGGACAAATTTGAAAAACAACGGAATATGCAAGTTCGGGACTTTATGAAAGCTTCTGCACACCCTTTCCTTATTTGCTTTAAATACTAGATTTGTGACAGTAGTATAAAAATTTGTTAAATGACTAAATGCTTTTTAATTAGTCCCCTTATGATACCTATGTATATACAGTGGTTCACAGCCAAAGTGATGCAACCGTATAAGAAATACTAAAGCAAGTATTACATACCTGAAAACTAAATATATCTTCCAAAAAATATAAATACCACTTGACAGCGGCAGATATACACATTTAATTTATGTTTTAAAAAATTCAGATTGTATAGTTATTTTATTTAATTAACAACAAAAACAGACCTCAGTATTAAATTGCACCCCACCGCGAAAATGATGCAGTAACAGAAAGAGAGAATACATAGCAATTTTTTTAAGGACACAACTAAAATTTTAGGTCAATTAATACTTTGTAGGACACCCCTTACTATCTATAACTGCTTTCATATGTTTCGGCATGGATTCCACCAATTTCTTTGTACAATTAGGAGCAAGTTTATTCCACTCTGCTTGCATGGTGTTTTTCAAGTCGATTTTATTTCGAATCTTGTATTTTCGAATCTCCGTTTTCCAAAACTGAACACAGATTCTCGATTACATTTAAATCTGGAGACTGTGCTGGTGTTTGTACTATGTGCGGACAGTTCCAAAAAAGCCAACTTTGCACAACTTCGGATTTGTGTTTCGGATCACTATCTTGATAGTACCGAAAGTTGTCGGAAATATTTAATTTCGCGGCATTTTGTAGCAAATTTCGTTTCAAAATATCCAGATACACACTCTTGTCTTTAGTACAATCGATGAATTCCAAATTTGCGACCGACGAAGAGAAGGAGATGACATGCATCACCACACCATTACATGCCCTCCACCATGTTTTACGTAGCTACGTAGATTTTGCGGTTGTAGCTCAGCATTTCCTTTTCTCCATACATAGCCCTTTCCATTCGATCTAAACAGGTAGAGTTTACGCTCAATTTACGGTATTCCAGAAGCCTTCACTCTTATATAAATATTCGTTTGCATACTTCAACCATGCATTTCGATCTTTAGCATTGACGTATGGTTGAAATGAGCTTCTCTGGGCACTCTTCGTATGGTTTCTGGATGACTTTTCTTCACAAGAAATTTTTCCACTTCGTTGCCTAAAGCTGGAGCACTTAAATGGGGATTTTCGCGTATTTTCCATACAATCTAAAGGGAATCACTTTCGTTAAATATTTTATTATGAGCCGATTTCTTTTTATTTGCGACACGATTTTCACGGACATAACGTTCAATGATATGCTGAATAATTCCTTGACTCAGTTTCCCCATTTCGAACTACACTTTATGAATGACAATACTAAAATGTCAAAACTATCAAATACCCTTCCAGGATTGCTCACATTTATGTGACAGTATTTATTTTGTATTCGAAAATCGACGCCAAGCTGCCACCGCTAACGGTAAACATTTGTGCATCATTTCGGCTGAGAGCATGCATTTCGGTATACGAACCTGTTTTTACTTTACGTTTGTAAAAATGAAATAATTTTGGCGTTTTTTTTAATTTACAAGATTTAACTTACATATATGTAGGTACCAAATTAATAAATTAGTAAAATTTTTTTATTTCGCAATATAAACATGATTTTTTACTAAGCGCTTTTTCATTTCGCTGCTGCATCATTTTGGCTGTGAGCCACTGTATATTGTTACATTTTAGAACGCTTAGTAAGTAAAATCGCAAACAACTAATATGCCTCCTTTAGTTAGAGAGCGCAGTAGATCAAATGGTTTATCAAATCTTGAATTTTTTTCGTAGACTTCGGTGCTCATTTTTCAGTTGTTACCTGCTTAATCATAGTCTTAATTATCGATATGGTTAGGTGGATATTGTTTTTTTTTCCAGCCAATGGTATGCTGTATTTTCAATTTTATTTATTTTTCGTAATATGTTTAAAGCCCATCATTCAATACTGAAAGGTTTGATGCATAAACAGCTTTGCTCCTCACCCTTCACATGACGTCTCCCTTAGCTAAAACAGTGTTACTTCTTTGAAAATTTATACATGAATCTTATCAAATATTTTTAAATAATAGTAAAATTCAAAAAAAAAAAAAAAAAAAACAAAGAAAGTTTTAATTCGCTGATATTAATCCTGAAAACTGTGACTATTTCAGTAAGTATTCTATTAAAATGTAAATATTTTATATAATGCAAATATGTGGTTTTATTTGAAATTCATTAGGTAATTTGTGCATCTAAATCGTGATTGGCATGCTGAGTGATCGTTTCCCTGCATCTTAGCCCGTTAAGCTCCGTGCCCTACTTCATTTTTATCTCCACCCGTGTGCGAGCGTGAGTTAGCAAGACTATTGCTGTTCCCTACTCTTTTTCACCTCCATTCCTGTGCCATGGCTTCCTTGCGAAAGTGAGTGGACATTCCGAATTGCGAGAATTTAAATTAGTATTTAAAAAAAATCAAATATTCAAAAGAAAAGTTAATATATATCTTTAATGAGGACCGTAGAGTGTGTATGCCATTCGAATAGGTGATAAGCATTTCTCCCCAAGTGAAATATTAGTTGTCTCTTAGTAGGTCACTACTAACTTGTGTTCCCGAACTTCATTGTCGCCGTTTTAGAATAGTTTTTGGCCCAATTCTATCTATTCTATGTAAGATGTTGAAAGATTATCCTGTGATTAGATAGTTATTTATGGTTATGTACTTTTTGTATCATAGATTTTTCTGTACGTAATATAATAAAAAATAAGTACTTACTTTGTTTGAAACCATCAATAACCTTGTTTTTGTAATCATGTGGAAGGCTAAAAGCTCGATTTACGCTGTTTTGACTTACGTCGCGATTTTACGGAGCCGACCAAAACGTAAATCAAACGTATAAGAGAAGTCTCAACAATTGGGACGTTTTGAAGAATTAATTAATAAGGGTCACCTCACAATATTACATGGAGTTCAAAGGAATTTATGTTGCTTGGTTTTTATAAGGACAAAGAACAATATCACATGTTTTTTTAATTGTGAACTACAAAAATTTGATTGTACCAACCATTTCATATATTTACCACTAAATGTAGAAAACTCACTTTATTTACTTATAATAATGATATTTGTTAATTAAAATCAATGTTTGCATAACGAAAGAATTTCGAATCGGAATAATGCATCAAAGATTTCGTAGACTACGAAACATATTTGGATTTTATGCAACTTAAATTCTACAACTAGTTGCATATTTTGCGTACTTTTTAAACATTTTTTTTTATAAAAAGAGCCTACATTCTTCCCCTTTTCTACTTCCTTCGCAAAGGCAACCTTTTGTACGGGAGAGCTAGAAATTAGCTGTCATTATGTATCAAACTTTTAATAATTGAATCATGTTTAAAGCAAAGCGATACTTTGAACTTTACATTATTTTTGTTCAGTGCTAAAGAAAATCGCCCAATTACACCACATTCAATAATACACTAACTTCTCATTTTCAACTATTTCGTATTAAACGCGGAAATCTTTTGAAATTCAATAAATATCTTGGCGTTCATGGCACGCATATTATTTATTTGCACACACACACACACACACACACATTTTTTAGTACATTGCAATCTCTTCATTCAACAACTATGTATGTGTGTGTGCTAACAAAAAGGTCAAATCAAATGTCAAAGGCAATAAAATGCTCGTCGACGAAAGAAAAACCTGAAAACTTTTTTCAGACCAGCACTCAATTTCGCACTCGAATTTCGACAAGTCGAACAAGTCGAAAACATATTGGCACAGTGTCAAATGGGGAAGCAAATATTTTGTACAAATATTGCTCCCGCGTATTATCAAAAAAAAAAAAACACAAAAAACAAAATTTTAAAGCATATTTTTCCACACGCATGTTGTACTTTTAAGTCGTCTACTTAACTGAAAAGTTTTTTCACTAGTATTACATAGGGGAATTTTTCGAATTGGCTGCTGGAAAATATCAAACATGAAAACAAAAAAAAACAAAAAAAATTATGTACCAATGGCAGTAAAACACTAAAGGAAATAAATTGAATGGAAAATTTGTGGATATTGGTTTTTTCTATGCATTGATCGAACGTGTCGCTGGACATAATTTACGTATTTCTTTCAATTTAACTTTTTGCAAGCGATTAGCTTTGCACAAAAGCGTTGAGCAAATTAAGGCAGAATTGCAATTTACTTCGGCAATCTGCAACATTTTCGGCTTGCTTCGATAAAATTGCTGGGTATTTGTGAGTTAAACTTTAGCTGTTGCAGACTTATAAATTGTTGTGATTTGTAGTGTTCAATTGCTTGTAGTTTATATTCGCGAATGCAAATAGAAATGTAGTTTAAATGAAATGTGTAGAGTGCATTGCCAGCTGCTACCAATTGCTCTGTGTTGTTGTTTTTCTTTCGTGTGTGTAGCTGGCATGCGCTAACTTTTTATACTACTTAACCTCACTTTTCATAGTATATTAAGGGTGTGAGAACTTAATATAACAAATTTAATAATTTATTATTTCTAAAAAAAAAGGATTCTGAAGCAATGGAGCGATACCTTAATGTAATGCTTTGTGCAAAATAGTGATGCAACATATTTTTAACTTACTACATAAGCCTTGCCTTTCAGCCCATATATTGCTTTTACATATGTAATCAGAAAACGTAATTCGGTTTTTGTCACGTATGTGTAAAAATTGGCCATCTTCTTCTGGTGTATAATTAGATTAAATTCGTATTTTAAAAAAGGTGGCAACCCTACTCAAAATATTTCTACCGAATTTCTCCTAACGAAACAAATGAGTTTATACTTGTAAATAATTTAATAAAATTTTATGTTTCAAAAAGGTGGCATCCCTTTTCCAAATATATGTACAAACCTTCTCCTTGCAATGACGAACCGCTTGATACCCATTTTTTATTATTTCAAATAATTTGTGTATAATTTAACGAACCGCTTGACACCCAAATTTTTATTGTTCATATAACTTGTGTATAATTAATTAAATTTTACTTTTCCAAAAGGTGGCAACTCTCTTCGAAATAAATTGTACAAACCCCCTAAATACCGATTGGCACCCATACTGGAATATTTCAAATAATTTGTGTATAATTCCATTAAATTCCACTTTTCAAACGGGTGGCAACCCTCATAAAAGTAAGTTATAAACCTTCTTTCTGAGATGAACCGCGCCACACCCGTATTTTAATATTTTATACAATTCTAAATAATTTAATAAAATTTGACGTTTCAAAAAGGTGGCATCCTTCTCTAAACCACACCCGTCACCCTTTTCTGGCCGTGACGAATCGGTTGGCACCCATATTTTAATATTTCACATAACTTGTATATACAAGGTGGCGCTAAAGTAATCCTCCTATCAGAAAATGCTATAAATTTTGCGATTGGCCCGTAATGTCAGTTCTGTTTTGACATTTGTGTAGTAAGCACATGCGAAATACACGTTAATAAACAATGTTACGCTACACTGCTCCAGAACGCGGAATATTGCTGACTATTTATTTGAGCAATTATCGGTCTGTGACTTTGGCACAACGTGAATTTCGTCGCAGATTTCCTGGCCGTCCAACGCCTACTGGTGAAACACTGCGACATTAAGCCGCTCGCCTCGAAGAGACTGGCACAACACGAGATGCTGCCAGGCGTGGCAGACCTCGGAGTAGTTGTTCTGCAGAGAATATTGCTGCTGTAGCCGGGGATGTCATGGAAGCGCCATCGACATCGACCAGACGACGTGCCACGCAAATGGGTATCAGTCGACAGTCTTTACAGCGAATTTTGGTACAAGATTTGAAGATGTTTTCGTACAAAGTCCAGACGGTGCATCAACTGTTAGCTGCTGACCGCCAATCGCGTCTAACATACGCTCAAGCCATCCTTAATCACCACCAAGAGGAAGATGATTTTTCATCAAAAATAATCATGAGTGATGAGGCCCATTTCCATCTTAGCGGGTACGTAAATAAGCAAAATTTACGCTTCTGGGGCACTGAAAATCCGCGTGTAACCCACGAAGAGCCATTACACCTGCTCAAAGTCACTGTATGGTGTGCTGTTTTCGCTGGAGGAGTCATCGGACCTTTTTTCTTCGAAGACGTCGCGGGCCAAACGGTTATTGTGAATGGTGAGCGCTACAGAGCAATGATCAACGAGTTCTTTTTGCCGCAACTTGATGAATTGGGATTGGAAAACATGTGGTTCCAACAGGACGGTGCAACGGCACACACTGCACGTGCCACAACCGATATGCTGAAGGATGCATTTCCCGGGCGCCTAATCTCCCGTTTTGGCGATTTGCACTGGCCAGCAAGATCGCCTGATTTGACCGCTCCAGACTTTTTTTTGTGGGGCTTTTTGAAGTCGCGGGTTTATGTCAACAAGCCTCAGACTCTTGCAGCTCTTAAAGAGAATATCCGTCAAGAATGTGAGGACCTATCGCCGGAAGTTTTGGCCAAAGTGATGGAAAATGCCATAAAAAGGGCTCAAATGACAATCAACCGTGGCGGCGGCTATTTACATGACATCATATTCTCGACTTGATGTAAAAAAAATTAAAAGACCAAATAAAAATAATCCACAAGAAGAATCAGAGTTTTTCATTTTTTTCTAAATTACAGCCAAAAAACATCGGCAGTTTACTTTAGCGCCACCTTGTATTTGTGTAATTTAATTTTTTAAACTGGTGGCAACCTTTTCCCAAGCATAAAATATACGTTACGACTTATTCTCATATAAAAAACTAGTTGCTGATATGCTTCTCAATTTTCGCAAACTAATAAACAAAAAATCATATACATAAACATTTCGTAAAAAATTCCGAGAAGTTCGGCCGTAAACACCATGACACGAAGCTTTTATATTATAATACTCGTATAACATAATGTTGGTAAATAATTGTATTATTTTGTTTCCATATTGAATGACAAATGTCGCTAGGCAAATATAAACTCAACGAAGTCGCCATGACTGTAGTTACTGTTTTTGTTTCTGTTTCTCTATAATTAATTTTTACTAATTATTAACAGTTTTTTTTAATAGAGCGTTAAACACTAAGAGAAGAGAGAGCAAACGAAAAGCGTAGGACGGAAAGAGAGCGACTGTCTCATTTAGTAACAGTACACATATTTAGCTGAAATTAGCTGCAATTATAGAATGAAACAGCTATTGCTTTAATTAGACATAAGTAACGAGTTTTTTAATAGGGACGCTACAAAAGTAGACCGATAGTGACAGCAAACGACACCATTTTTTTCCCCGCTCTTTTGACATTTCTCTTCAGTAAGGTTTGCCATTTCATCATGGAAAGTAATACGATCCAATAACGAGTTGAAATTTTAAAAATTTCGATTGACGAACTTCGTACGAATATCGAACGTGAAATTGCAGCAGTACCGGCTGATTTATGCTTGAAAACCGTCGGAAATTGAGTTCAGCGTCTGGACTTCTGCAAGCGTGCCCGTGGTGCCCATGCAAAAGAAATCGAGTTCCATACATGCATTGAATGTACTTTCACAGGAATAAAGAATTTAATTCATATCCCAAACCGTTTTTGTTTTATTTAGGAAAAACTTTTGTAGCGTTCCTATTGAAAAACCCTGTATTTGCTACATACCTTTGCCAATTTTACTTATTTCTCATATTCTACGTTTAAGTTTAGTTGCTTATGACTCCGACAAAGCGCGCCGGTCGATACGAAGGTCATAGGCTGATCCTTTTTTGTTAATAAACTTAATGGTTTGATGGTTAGTGTTGGACGAAAGTTTAGGATGTGTTGGATTGAATGACATAACTGGCAAATCGAGGAAGGAGGGCCAAGGAAAAGATGTTCTGATGATAGTTTAGCAGCAATATGCTATTGATTTAAAATGTATCGAAGGCTGAGATGCCGATGTGGCTGGGTACCCATAGAAGCCGTATTTTGTTAGGGTATTTTATTAATTTTTCCCTGGTTTTTCATTGCTAGACAGTCTGTCTGTGGAAATTAGAAATTTGCATTTATAAACCCAAACAAAACAATTTCAAACATTCTAATATCATATTACAAATCAAGTTTAGTATGCTGCCTTAAAGTGAATGAAAATTTCCTATAATTTATGATATGCAATATGGTTTGTTTCTTCCACATTAGCGAATGCTGGACTAATTTTTTTTTTGCAAGGAATGCAAATACGTTCACCGCAAATGCAGAGTTGTATTTAGAACTCGTTACTGAGTTTTCTTCTTAAAAGTGTAGAGTAATTTTGATGATGCATACCATTTACTTTTTTAAGTTGTCACGGGAGCGTAAATTTGTCTTTTTTATGAGATATTAATTTACTCAAATATTCTTCAAGGAAAAGTTTTTTTTATAGAGAGTTGCTACTTTTACCTTTTCAAATCTTAAACATTAATATATGTATGTAAGTATATTGAAATTGAATTTGATTGCACAATGGATGAAATTTGAATTGTTTGGGTATTATCACCAGAAACAGCAAATAATGATTATATCTTACACTTCATATAAAAAATCACACCAGAAGGAAAATGTTGCCAGTATAATTTTTGGTAAACGGATTAAAATTAGGTGCATTGAGTTTTGCTTGGAAAATAAAATTAGTTGTTTAGTTTAATTTTTGTATACAAAGTAACAGCAATAATTTTTATGAGATGACAGTCTCTTATATAATGAGAAGTGATTTGAAAAAAAAAAAACAATAATTATAGTGCTGGATGTTATAGTAGCTATTTCAGAGATCAACACGTTTCCTTATTCTTCTAAGGCTTCTTTTTAACTAAACCACCGAGGGATTCGAGACGACGTTTTCTTCTACGGCAGTTAAACCAAGTAAGCCATATAAACTGCTGCTACTTTCTAATCTTCCCATTTGCTTGGGAGACGTACGTTCGAATGCCATGGAAGTCTAGACAGAAGAAGTCTGATGAGGAGATGTAGTGATCTTCATAATAACAGTTATAAGTTAAACAAATTTAATTGTTGCTTTTTCAAATAACTTTCCAATAACTAAATTATTATTGATTGTTTTTCTAGCTTTATTTTTACTTAGAAAAGTTACGCATTGTGTGCAACAAAAAATAGCTGTAATATTCGCCGATTTAAGGTCGAATTAACCTTCTAGATAAACAAATGGCAATAAAATTAAAGCTACACTAACTGCATAAGAAATAGTTTGAGCTACAGCTCGCAACCACCCCAATAAAGCATAATTTGAATTAGATGATCAACCAGAAATTATTACTGTATAAACTCCTAAACTCGCATAGCATACACAAATTATACAACAAGGCCTTAATTAAAAGAAAATAATTTAATAAATAGTGGAATACAAAGTCAAACTAATAAAGAAATAAATAAATAAATAACTGGAGAAAAATAATAAGAGATATAATTTGATATAAGTGGATAAGTCTGTTCCTTAGTAAATAATTTAATTGCATCACAAAAAGGTTGAGGAATATCTATTAGTCCTTCTTTATTAGGAGACTTTCGAATTTGATATAACCTAACACTTTACGCTCCAAACGAGTTAAAAAAGCTACTCTGACTAAAACACATAGCACCAAAATTAGTCTACTAAGAAAAAATAAAATAAATTCTCTTAAAAACAAGTACTGCTTGTAATTAAATTACATAAATAAACACTAAATTTATTGCACTAATCTCCCAAAGTAGTTAATTAATTATTGAAATTCAATAAAGAAAATATAACTATTTAAATATTTGGTCCTTTCGTACTAAAATATTTTAATAAATTAAAGATAGAAAACAACGTGGCTTACACCGGTCTGAACTCAGAGTACATCTGTATGTAAGAAATTAAAATTCGAACGGATTTAACATTTAGGCGGCTACACCTAAAAATTATCTTAATCCAACATTGAGGTCACAAACTTTTTTTTATCGATATGAACTCTCCAGAAAAATTACGCCGTCATCCCTAAAGCAACTTAATCTTATAACCGTTATAATGGATCAAAAAATCATAAATTAATGATTTAGCAAAATTAAAAGTTAGTCAAATTTTAATATCACCCCAACAAAAAATTTTATAAATTAAAAATAAACTATATCCAAAAAATTTATATAATATAAAATATAAAGATTTAAATAAAAAACAACTTATATTTAATTAACAACTTTTTTTTTTAAGTGACAAATAAAATAACAATAAAACTCTAGTTTTAAATAAAAAGTAAAAATCCAAAAAATTCTTTAATTTTTCAAACAAAACTACAATTTAAAAAATAAAACCTTTGCTTTCTGAGCAAGAAATGAAACTTATTTTCATTTTATGACAAAAAATTGCACCCAAAGATACTAAAAAAATTGCTATTAAAAAGGAGTTTTTAAATAAACTTATAATCGTTGACTCCTTTTTGTCTATGATATTCTGTTGAGGGCAATGCACAACTAAAAAGGCACAAATTATGGAAGTGGACTTAACCAGATGGAACTAGACGCAGTTATAACAAAATTAAATTGGAATCAAATCCGCAATTCAATACATATATGTACATGTGTATCGATTTAATATAATATAAGAATTTGACGCTTACATCATATGGCTCGATGTTTGGCCGAGCTTCTCCAACAATTTTGTATCGTGCGTCTTGATGTTGTAACACAAATTGAGAAATCTACAATTTTGCGCCGACTCCGAACGGAAGTGATTTTTGTGAGATGTTTTGTACATGGTAGAAATACAATCGGAGGTTTGCCATCGCCTGCCGATGAGTTTCTACTATTAAAAAAGAACTTATTATATAATTTTTTATGTTCCTTGCCCCGGGCACGGGTTGAATGTACTCTTGCATACTGGCCTATGGTGGTCAGATGTATTTAAAACGAAGAAACTACACTTATTATCCTCCGACAAATATCTAAAAGACAAAAACCCTTTTCACCTTTTGCCACATGAATTGTCAAACCAGCAATGCCCGATTATTCACCTGCCATCCAACTTATTTTTCAACCAAATAATTCTACAAATCAAACCAAAGTGCTGCACGCTAACAAAAAAAAACAAAAAAATAAAATAAAAAAAATAAAACAAAATTAATGGACATTAAAGAAAGCCCACTCTGCGGAATGAAGTTTTACAGGCTATTCTTTATACACAACATTATTCAATTTACCTTAACTGCAATCGTAACCTCCTATTTAGTATTTGGTTTATTCTTTATAATAATATGGCCAGAGATTTAAGTCTCTCCACATTTCTAGTTGTCATCACTCACACCGGCTCAGTGTTTTTTTTATTGTCGAATACGTATTAGATTGGCTTAAGAGCTTGTTATATATCCCGTAAGTACTATTCATTAGCACAATATTATTTTTACTTCAAAAAAAAAAAAAAACGAAGAAAACACTTAGAGATTGTTCACGTTCTATTAAAAGTTCCTAAAGTCAACAGCTTGGAAGACAAGTTGCAAGAAAGCCACAGGCAAGCATCGTAAAAAGCACAAGACGTATGTTGCCTGTGTATAAAATTGTAAAACTGCGGTTCCTTTTCATAATTTTGTTTTTTTATTCTTTGCAACACAATTTTTGTTGAAGTTTAATATTTCACACTTCAATGCCAGTGACAAGCGCGATGCCTGCAGGCACTTAAATATATATGTATGTAATATAGTAGTATGTATATAATTGTAAATAGGATTATGTATTTTATTATATGTAAATAAGTAGCTGACGAATAAAGTGACCTACTAAGCGTTTATAGGTACTTAACATAATTTCACAAAATTCTTATAGATGTAAATATTTATGTCTGTGAATTTGTTTTTTTTATATCTATGAAAGCGCGTTGATGCTGAAAATTTGAGAGGACAATTTAAAGTGAACACAATTCTTATTAAAGCCAAAAAATATGAACACATAAGAGCAGAAAATTATGATCTCCTGTCTTGCCGGAGTCTTCACATCTTCACACGCGTACACAAAATTTAACTTTAGTGTGTAACTGTGGTTTTATCACAAAAATATTGTATTTAAAAATCCTTTTTATATTATTTTTTGCACTTGTAAAATAAATTGATAATGATTTTTGGGATTATCTTTGTAGACTTCATGTGAAAAAATTTCACTGTTTCAGCAGTCTAAATGGAGAAGTATTAAAGCCAAACCCTATTCAAATATTGGGGTTTGCTTTAATAATTCTACATTTGTGGTTTAGGTTATAGTCATGCGATCTTGATGACTATCATTGTATACTTTAGTAAGCAACAGTCTCAAAAAATTTCACCAAATGACGGCCAAGAACCAGATCAAGTGTTACTTCATTTTCGCGTTTGTTCAATACTTTTCGCAATTTCTTTGTTTTGTGACCTGCTCAGGACCAGTTGAAAAATTAGTGACTTTATTTTGAGACTAGAGACTTGAGACTTGAGACAGCTTACTGAATACCGAGTGGTCTCAAAATCAATGTCACCTCCAAAAAGTCTCAACTAGTGACAAGAAACTGCTTACGGCATACCGGCATAAGTAAAATAAATTCCAAATTACACGTTCATAGCTGCTTTAGTGTAGGACTTATATAAGTAAAGTCAAACCACATTTCTGAACAGTCGTATGTGGCTCGATATTAACAGTTTTGACAAAATGTTATACAAATATTTCCGCCTACAAAATTTCAGTGAGATATCTCTAAAACTGAAGGTCTAGTTTACAGGCCCACAGTCAGAAATTGCTAAATCGACTCAACTCAACATTTTGATATAATTGGGTATGAATCTATGGGTTCTTCTTTTAACACTTACAAATATCGGGGCAAAGTTATGATGCCATTTCATCTTTTTGGTATAAAATGGGAAGTTGCTTATAGAAAGGAACGAAAAATTAGTGATTTACTATTTAATTAGTAAACTACGATTAGTAGTACTTATTTTTGCATATTGTATATTATTGTATAGTCGTGCATCGGATAACTGAAGTAAATATTCACATAGCGAAACTTGGCACACACATTGCCATCGATCCAAGGTAGGTTGGTATTGAAAACGAACGAAAGCGGTTAATAACCACGCCAACACGAAGATATTTTGTGAAAATAAAATGAAAATAAAAAACTTCTGTAAATATAAAAGATAATTTCCTTAAATTTGATAGACTGAGGATTTTAGAAAGAAATACGAGCAAAATTTTATTTTTTAGAAAATAGGCGAAGCACCGACCGCTTTAGAGAAAATAGGCGTATATCCAAGCAAACTCCATCAACCTTTGAACACACTTTACGATTAGTATCATTATTATTGTTAGGAGGGATAGGGCGACCGTGGGGCTTATTGTGCCCCCTTTATGGATTAAAGAACTTTCTTTAGTCCAGCAACCGAGACAAACTTTAGTATAGAACCTAAATCTGCTCAAGAATATGTCTAGCAGTTTTTTTCTACTCCGCAGAATCTACAGTATTCATCCGAGTAAACTTGTGAGGTGATGTTTCAGCCTGCAGTGCCTGTAGGAATTCCGGTTATAATTCTTATGTTGTTCTTCGATTAGCCCAGGCATTTTACAAATTGCTTTGGGTTATATGAACCTAGGATCACTTTGGAATGCTCCCGGCCCTAGGCATTCGCTCACCAGCTTAGAAGTTACCTGGTGAGATTTGAGGGCCTTGATAGCCGCTTGGCTGCCTGTCAATACGGCAATGTTCCCGTTCCCGTTTTTCTATATCGTAGATTTCTGCCTGCAAGGTAGTAATGCATGAAAGGTAGTACTGTTTATTTGAATTAAAACGATGCGCCGAAAATTTAAAGTTAAGGCTCTTCATTAGTTATTTATTATTTGCATTGTTTGCCATCTTAATTTCATACTTGAACAAAAGCCATATACAAAAGCTTTTGTCTTTGAAAATTTTCATTTAGAATTTTTGAAAAATTTTTGGGGAATAAGGTTTAAGTTTCAAATGGCTTAAAACTCAAATGGCTTAAAATTCAAGTTAATTTTTGATAATAAGTAATCATACTAATATAGCTGTCGCAAAGGGCAACGATTTTGAAGAATCATATTTTCTGAAGAATTGGATTTTCATCTCGGCGGCTATGTTAACAAGCAAAACTGCCGCTTCAGAGAATTGGAAAGGTGGTGGTGCTGGAAACGTCAATTCGGTCAACGCTGAGCGCTACAGAAACATAATAAACGATTTTTTGTAGCCACACATGAATCTTTTGAGCACCAAATTTGGTAGCCGCGTTATTAGCCATCCGGGTGATGCGGAGATATGACACCATTAAATTTTTTTCTAGCAGTGCCCGAATAATCTACAGTCATCTATAGCCTTTAATCCAAATAAGACAAATTTGCTGATTTAAATATCCGCTGAACCAAAAATAAGGATCATCGCAGAACAGGCGTGGCTCACAATAACATTAAATAAATTTTCACAATCCATCGTTTATGTTACAATGATAAGGGTAAACAAACAGGGTAAAATTCATAACAGCGTTACCAGATCTGAACCATTTGTGACTGTTTAACTATTAGCGAGAAATGGAACTAAAAGGGGAAAAAACAAACGCAAATTTACTAATTTACGCAAAATTTCGGGCGAAACATGACTTTATTTAGCCGGCATATTTTTTTCTTTTAACAGAAAATGTTTAATGTAAATTAATCTGCTAAAGTAATAATTGTTCAAAATTTTACGTAGATTAAAAAAGTGACCTTAGAGACACTGACGTTTCTAAAGTATCGTTCCTTCTGTTATTTTTATGAACATGGAGTCGTCTAAAAGCATCCGTCGGGTATACTTATATTTTACTTTCTTGTTTAAAACTAATCGCTCATCTCTAAAATATAAGCTGTCAAAAGTTGAAAGTTGTTTAGAAAAAAACAAAAAAACAACACTTCTTTATATTTTGATAATAACGAAGTTTGTTGTTTGTTTGATGCACTTATATTACATTAGAGCGCCTCACCAATAACGTTGTTTGTTTCTAACGGAAGTATAAAATCCTTTGCCTTAAGAGTGCTGGCAAAATATTTCGAAAGCAAATTATGATTTACGAGAACTGTACTGATTTATAAATACCTCCAAAGATCGAGTTAAATGAAAATTGCTCTTTAAAATACAAAAAAAAAAAAAAAAAAAAAGAACACAACAGAAAATAAACTTAAAATGCCTGGATAAGTTTATTTGGTGGGAGATGGAAAGGGTGAGGAAATACCTTTTTAATAATATCTTACAAGTCTAAATAGGATAGGTTTTGGCTAAGTTATTCAAATTTTTATTAAACCAAACTTCTTAAAAAGCTAAAAGGCAGCATCAAACATCTGATTTATATGATTTCTTTGAACAATTGTTTTATGTTTATCCTTTAGCCTTAAACTGTTTTATATCAGTATTTTCAAATCGGTTCAGTTCGCGCAAATCTTAACATTTTGGTGGAAGTCTTAAAATCCAATGAAATTTATAATTCTACTTTTTTATAATTGTTTTTTTTTTTTTTTGTATGAGCAGTGATGCATCCTAATATATAGACATACATACTTACTTTGGTCTGCCAACCTACAACACAGTTGATTTTTTCGTAGTTTGTCTTCTTATAAAGTTTATTCTTTTAGTACGCAAAAAAGTCACCGCAGGAAAAGACACATAGCCAATAATTTGATTTTTTGATTTTTTTATACGGGTATGTACATATGTGCTTGTAGCCAACTCTTGATATTAAACGAATTCTTTTTATAGTTATGCGCCACAATAGCAATGCCTTTATACCCCTAAATACCTACATACACACATACATACCTTTTTTTTTATTTGTCATTTTTCAATTTTTGCCTGCAGACGACATCACTCCAACACAAACAATGACGACGGCAACGGCAACGGCTACGTCTACGAGTATAGCCAATAAACGAAAACTGCTCACTGCGACAGATGGACGTCGTCATTTGTATTGCATGGGCGGTGCTAGCGGTTCGATGAAATCTCTAAATCACAATAACAACGATCGTTTTGGTGGTTTGGGTGGTAGCAGTAGCAGCACATCGCCATCTTCTTCGATGACTGTGATTAATGTTCCGCAGCAGCAGCGTTTCAAGTTATATCAGCAGCGGCATCAAGGCCAACAGCAGCTTCAGTTTCAGCAGCAGCAGCAACAGCAACAACAACAGCAACAACAACAACAACAACAACTGATGTATATGAATCAGGATATGGAACGAAGTAAATCGAATTCGACGCCAAGTTTGCGTTTACATGATACCGCTTTAAGGAGGTAAGTTTATATGTTTATAGTAGAATTAAAATAATTTTGACGTGACAATGCAATGGTGGATTTGATGTGAACTTATTAAGGTGTTTCAACTATTGCACTAAAATTTTAAAATGTTTAGTTACCTCTAGATCCCCAAAAAAATATTGTAGGACTTAAAAAGTTCTTTCATAATAATTACACAATGCTACAAAATCAAAAAAAAAAAAAAAAAATGTACGAACCTTTTAAGCGACGTAATAGACGTCGTAGATCTGGTTGTGAGGACTTGTTTGCAAGTTTACAAATACCCTCAAATTCTCAACTTATTCATAAAACACCAATTTGGCATGACCCCGTCTACAAACAAAATTGTCTCTTTTAATTTTTCAGGAATTTTATGTTTTAATATATCATTGAAAAGAGGAATCGCGTCACTCTTTAAATCCAAAATGACTTTTGCTAAAATAATTTTCACATGTGGAAAGGAATTGCAATCAATCGGAAATTTAGCAATTTTTGTTAAGTTCTCAACTGTGGTAGCATTATCACTACAATTTTACAAGAAAGTTTTTCCGTTTAAGAAAACAAGATAACTACCTAAAGGCTTATGATATTATGGAAGGATAGGTATATATTGCAAGGGGTGGTTAAATTTTAAGGGCCGATGTTGATTTTGAATAAAACACAAATTATTTTGGAAATTATTGTAATTTCTTTTTATTATGATAATAAGGTGTAGTTCAATTATGTATGGAACAAACCATTGGCCAAATGTCTGCCGCGACCCCGGCGGCACACCTCCATCCGATGGTCCAAATTTTCGATGACGCTGAGGCATAATTGAGGTTCAATACAGTTAGTGTGCCAAATGATATCATCCTTTAGCACTCGAATTGTTGCTGGCTTATCGACGTACACCTTTTCTATCAAATAACCCCGAAAAAGGTAATCCAACGGTGTCAAATCACATGATCTTGGTGGCCAATTGACATCGCCACCACGTGAGTTAACACGGCCATTGAAATTGTCGCGCAAAAGAGCCATTGTTTCGTTGGCTGTGTGGCAAGCGTGGCACAATCCTGTTGGAACCACATATCGTCCACATCCATATGTTCCAATTCGGGCCATAAAAAGTTCGTTATCATCTCACGATAGCGAACACCATTCACAGTAACTGCCTGACCGGCCTCATTTTGGAAAAAATACGGCCCGATGATGCCGCCAGCCCATAAACCGCACCAAACAGTCACTCTTTGTGGGTGCATTGGTTTTTCGACAATCACTCTTGGATTATCATTCGCCCAAATGCGGCAATTCTGCTTATTGACGAATTCACTGAGGTGAAAACGTGCCTCATCACTGAAGATGATATGTACGATATGCATTTTGATTTGACGCCCATTTTCATAAAGCCTGAATAACTTTTAACATGTTGCTCGATTGTGTATCTTTCCATGTTCAAATTGAGTTAGTCTGAAATTGAGAAATGTCAAATGAAATGCAGAAAAAAATTTGACGTTTTGGTGTGGTTCACATTCAACATCGGCCCTAAAAACTTAACCACCCTTTATGTACAGAATTTTAAATGAAAACATAAAACACATAAAACATTATAATTTATTAGAAATGTTTGCTCGAGCTCTTTCGCTTTAATAAGTTGTCAGATGTTAGTAATTTGCATCTTAATCTGATATAATATAAAAATGTATATAGTGTATATAATGTATATATTTTTAATCCCGCTAAAAAGTATTTCCATTACCATCTTTAATTTTGGCATCACTAAGTCTGGGAAATATTGATTTAAACTTTTAAAATGCCTCGCTTTCTTTGTCGAAATAGTCGTTTGACGAATTGCTTCATATAACCAAGTTTGAGCTGGAAAGCCACAATCTGCCACTAATTATGCCTATTCCAAATTAATTCCGATATTAATTAATATTGTTAAGCTTGCAAATATTTTCGAATTACATTGGGTTTATATTTCGTGTAAAAATAGTTTTTAAATGACTTTAAAATGAAGCAATGGAGTTTGCTTTAAATGGGATCTCAAAATCTCTGTTTGATTTTTAGCCATATCTCGTTGAAGTTAAAGGGGTAATATTAAAACTAGATGGGGTTCGGTCAGTGTCGTATAGGTTGGAAAAAAATTATTTATTATTAAGATTTCACGATGAATCTTTCATCACTAGATTCCGATACATTTGCTATTTGAGCTATTCGATTTTCTTTAAGTACTGGTTTTTATCGGAATTTCAATGAATATGAATAATACCTACGAAAAATGGATCCGCTAGATAGCACTAGGGAAAAGTTATTCTGGAAATCCCTAATTATTGTTAATATTAGAAAAGTACGCTACTAATGCCACTAGAAATGCTTGTTGTTGTTGTTGTAGCGGCTAGTCGCGCCCCGTAAAGAGCGGATTCACCCATGGTCGTTGTCGTCAAACTCATCTAGGGGGAGGCCCAGGAAACGTGCAGTTTCGACAGGGTTGGACCAGAGGGAGAGGGGGGTTAGATGAGTGGGTTTGAGAGGGCATGTGAATAGGTGGTTGGTGTCGTGCGGAGAATCTCCACATGCCGGACATGTGTTGGGTATGTCGGGGTTGATTCTGGATAAGTAGGAGTTGAGCCTGCTACAGTATCCAGATCGTAGTTGTGCCAGAGTGACGCGGGACTCGCGGGGCAGCAGGGACTCCTCATCTGCTACAGGTGGTGGTTGGGCTCCGATGACTGCATTCGCCTGGCGGGAGTCAATGATGTTCGTGACTGTGTCTCTGTGGATGTTGCTTAGGACCCGCCGGTACGCCTCCGGATCCAGCGGTTGTGTGATGAGTGGCTGGATCTCGTCCTTTAGTTCTAGTAGATGTCTTCTAATGTGCCTGGGGGGCAGTTCCACGGCAAGCAGGTGCCCGTTTGGATGCCCCGAGCGGTGACATCCAGCAAGGAACTGCTTGCTGAGCATGAGGTTGTGCTCCTTAACTCGGAGCACATTGACCTCTTGGTGGAGATGCTCCTCAGGCGACATCAGAAGACATCCCGTCACCGTGCGGAGTGCGGCGTTCTGGCAGGTCTGCAGCTTCGTCCATTGTGTCCTGCTGGTTCCCGGCGACCAAACTGGCGCAGCATAGTTTATTACCGGCCGGCCAATCGCCTTGTATGTTGCCAACAACGTTTCTTTGTCTTTGCCCCAAGAGCTGCCGGCGAGCGACTTGAGGACATTGTTGCGGCTCTGTACTCTATTGGCGATTGCGGTAGTGTGCGCGGAGAAGGAGAGCAGGCTGTCGAAAGTCACCCCCAGAATCTTCGGGTGGTTAACCGTCGGAATGGGGGTGCCATCGATGTGGATGTTAAGATCCAGCCTGACCTCCTTCGTCCAGGTGGTAAAAAGGGTCGCCGAGGACTTGGCAGGGGACAGCGCCAGGTTTCTGCTAGTGAAAAATTGGGCAAGATCTGAGAGATATCCGTTCACTTTCAAACACAGATCATCAATTGCATTGCCGGTTGCCATTATCGAGCAATCATCAGCATAGGAGACAATCGTGACTCCCTCTGGCGGTTGAGGGAGCTTGGAGATGTAGTGATTAAACAGTAATGGGGATAGGACGCCACCCTGCGGTACCCCTTGTTTAATCCTCCTTGGTTTCGATGTTGTATCTCTAAACCATACCGATGATTGACGACCACACAGGTAATTCGCGGTCCACCGTTTCAGTCCCTGCGGGAGAGTTGATGATTCCACGTCAGCTAGTAGCGTGGAGTGGCTAACTGTGTCGAAAGCTTTCGACAGATCCAACGCTACTAGGACGGTTCTCTCGCAGGGGCGGTTTTGGTTAAGACCACGGTTCACCCGTGTGTTTATGGCATTAAGTGCTGTTGTTGTGCTGTGCACTTTCCGGAAGCCATGTTGATGCTTAGCTGACCCAAGGTGGTATGTATAGTACGGGAGGAGTAGGGCCTCAAGTGTCTTTACCACAGGTGAAAGCAGGGAAATCGGCCGATAGGAATCACCCTTGTCGGCCGGTTTCCCTGGTTTCAGTAGTGGGACCACCTTCCCAACCTTCCAGATGTCTGGAATGATGAGGGTGGCCATAGACAAATTGAGGATCCCGGTGAGGTACTCAACTCCCGCGGGGCCTAAATTCTTCAGCATCAACACGCTTAGCCCGTCAGGGCCAATGGCCTTGGAGGCTTTCGCCTTCCCGATGACCTCCTTTACCTCGCCACAAGTGAAGGTAAGAGGCGCGATGTTGTTCGGTATTTTGCGCAGCCTCCTGGTCACCTTCCGCTTGGTCCTATCCCCCGAAGGATGCAGTATAAACTGTCGGCTAAAATAGCTCGCGCATCTCTTCGGGTCCGACGAGGCACGATCCCCGAATGAAATTTCCACTCGGTCGTCGTGCTTCGTCGGGTTGGATAAGGACTTCACGGTAGACCAAAGCTTACCAACACCCGTGACCAGATTACAGGACTTCAGATGCTCCTCCCACTTGTTCCGCTTGTGTTGGTCAACCAGCCTCCGAATCGCCACGTTTAAATCCTGAATATTAGGATTACGGGGATCGGAGCGGCGAAGGTGGTCGCGTTCGTTCGCTAGAGCGGCCGCTTCAGCCGGGAAGTTGGGACGGATCTCAGGGATCCTCCCTGCCGGAATGAAGCGGGCCGCAGCTGACGCAACCATCTTGCGGAACTTATGTTCGCCTTTTCGAACGTCGGTGGGAGCGGGAAGAGACCTGAAGGCATTTTCGGTGAACTCCGCGAACCTGACCCAGTCAGCCTTTTTAAAGTTGATATAGGTCCGATGGTCCGCGGAGACAAAGTCAGCAGGTCTGTCAATCGAGATGATTGTAGGTAGGTGGTCTGATGCAAGCGATAGCATAGGTCGCCACGTTATGCTATTTATCAGACCTGCGCTAGCTATCGTTAGGTCAGGCGAGCTGCTGCAACTACCCATAATCCTGGTGGGGGCATCATCATTCATCGTGCAGAATGTCGAATCGTCTATCTGCTCTGCCAAATCGTTTCCCCTCCGATCAGCTGGTAGGCTTGAATGCCAGAGATCGTGGTGCGCATTAAAGTCACCTACTACCAATCGGTTTTCACCTCTGAGGAGCGCACCAATGTCAGGGTGATATCCTGCCGGGCAGCAGGTGACAGGGGGTATATAAATATTAATAATATTTCGAGCTCGACATCGCCTGACCGGACAGCTATTCCTTGACATTCTAAGGTAGTGTCCCTGCGGTCGATGTCTTCTTCAATAAGACGATACTGCACTGTGTGATGGGTGATGAATGCTAAGCCACCACCATTACCTCGCTCGCGATCCTTACGATGCACATTGTAGCCGTTGCAACTCAACAGAGTTGAGTTGCTGTGCAGTTTCGTTTCTTGGATCGCAGCTATTGACAGATTATGCCGACTCATAAAGTCGGTTATCTCCTCAATCTTGCCCTGCAGCCCATTGCAGTTCAGCTGAAGGAGTCTCGTTTGCCTCGGTAGAGTCGTCGCGGAGAGGGGTGTGAGGGAAGGGTGATGTTGCCCACCTGGACCCTGCTGCACATGCAATGGCACGTTGGGCTGCCTTATGGTGTTGTTTGGCAGCGCCGCCACTGGCGCGTGCGGTTGCGAGGCTCTACAACAGGGAGCCAGGTAGTCATCCGACCATTCACGTGTGGTGCGCAGGCCAGAACACACTCGAAAGTGACACCAGCCTTGGCACGAATTGCACCTGACTGATGCCGCATTCCGGTATATCCTAGCCTGACACACGGAACAGACTGTGTGGGGTACCAGGAGCTGCTGGCTATTCCCCACACGGGGGGCGGAGCTAGGTTGAGGGGGGGGAGGGGAGCGACCATGTTGTTGTGTGCTCCTGCGAACCGTAGAGGTTCTGCCGGTGCTAGGCACCGGTGCACTAGGTGCAACTAGGGGAGCCGTAGAGGCTATGGGCGCCGTAGGGCGCGAACAACATGGGGCCACATAGTTTGTGGACCACTCCTTGTGGGTCTTGAGGCCTGAGCAGACCTTAAGATGGCTCCATCCGTCGCACGAATTACACCTTACCGAAGTGGAGTTCGGATGGAGCTTTTTCTGGCAAACGCAGCAAAAATAGGTTTCTGGACCAGGGTTTGACTCGATGCCAGCCCTGACCAGAAGGAGGTGAAGCAACCCTGCTGCAAGGAGTTGCTCCAGGAGAGACAGACAACTTATGGGGTAGGCCGATCTAAACAGGGTTAGATTGCCGAAACAACAGTCCTTGGCCGGGTAAAACCCGGGTCATTCCGGTACGTAGAACCGACTGTCGTGGGAATGCACGTACAGTCTGGTTTCCATGACATTTACCATATGTATAAATATTGTAAATATACCTATAATATAAAAAACATTTAGATGACTTTGTAGTACAGTTTTGCAGAAAATTCATATTTATAGTTCAACTAAGGTCAAATCTAATAAGATTTGTACAGTGAAAAAATTAATCCATAATCAAAGTCGGGATAAAGTTTGCTTTTAAATTAGTTACATCTATTTTTTGACAGACATCCCACAGAAAATGATGTCAAAAAACTGCTACTAACTTTAGAGTCGACTATAGCTTTACTGTAAATACGGGACACAGTTTTTAAATTCATCGAAGCAGCATTAAATTTGTAGTGGGAAATCGAATGTATCAATTAGTTTTTTCATTACAATTATGAGTGAGAAAAATTGGTTTAAGTCGTAAAATATCGAACTATTTTAGAACCATTTACGTCCTAGTTCAGAGCAATTTAGTTTAGGCTAATTTGGAAATCAGCGGTGAAATAGTCCCGAATTTATCTTAAAATGATTGCTACAAGTGAATTAATATTTTTCCCGCATAATTTCAGTATCAAAATAATATTTATCCATGAAGTTCGAACGCAAAATGAAACTGACAAAAGATGACGGAAAATCGCACCAATATACATCAACGTTTCAATCTGTCGCAAAAAGAATATAAAAAAATGTTATCCTTGACTAAAAATTTTGTAACATGCTATAATAACACTGTACTACGTCAATTATGCGACAGAGTAACCATAGTAATTTTATGAAAGGAACATTTTTCCTAAAGGAACTTAAAGTCTAGCACGTCTAGAACGCACGTGTAGAGTTAAATTTTACAACATGAGAAAACTTTGGTGGTGGTGACAAGACATGCGGATTATATTATCCCAGCATAATATTTGACGAATAAAAAATCAATAAAACTGTCATTTGTTAAACCAATGCCAATGGTTAACTGCCAACTGCTCTCTCATGTAGAACTTTCAATATTCAAAGAAAAGGGAGTGTTCTTTAGAGATGTGGTTTTCAAGGAGCCAATACTTTTTTCGGAGTTGGTCTTTTTAACAGGGTAACATATGATCACCATTTGCACTGGAAAATTTATCGAGAAGAAATGAAGTTTCATCTTTCCCAGGCCTTAACTCCAATGGCCAACTATGCCTGAGAGCTGGGAAAACCGATTTCAGATTTTCGGTTTACCTCAATTCCATCTCAAACATTTGACTGGTAATGCAAATCAAAGTATATTATCAGTATTTTTACTGAAATTTCAATCAGTAATCAATAACCAAATATTTTTACTGATTTTTCTTTTTCCAGTGATTACAAAAAATTTTTTTTACGAAAAGGTAACAAACATTACTCAAATCTCGCTCACAATTGTTCACATTCATAATGCTAGTAGATTGAATTATTATTCGGAGCCTCATATCGCTGGCATACAACTAATTGATCAGATACGATAAAATGCTCACTTTTTTCAAATGCAATATTTAAACACTAAAATAACGAATTTAAGTTAAATTTTGATTATATTAATGTGACAATACTTTCTTTACTTGTGTTTGTTTATTTTTTCCCAAACACTTCTTTTGCAATTTGCTGTCTTATCTTATAAATTAAAAAAATTGTAAACGCTGTAGGAAAACAATTCACATTTGTTTAGCCTTAGCCGTAGCAGTACTCCATCCGGGTGACCATTCAAAATTACATTTCTTGATTATTCAGCAACATTTGTTCCAACCTAAAAATGCTTTCTGCTCACTTATCAAAACTTCGCATCCTTTTAGAAAATTTAAAATTCGATTTTTTATTCGAAATATGTATTTATAACAGGGACAGGAAATATATGTTATTTTGATTTTTTCGTATAAAAAAACATTAAAGAGAATTCGTTTAAAACAAAATTCGAATACATCCAAGCAATCCTTATTTAGAAATTTGTTTGTTTAAAATCTTTGCATAATCCTTTCTTTATTTATTTTATTTCTTGAATTTTTGATCGTTATTTCTTAATTTTCATTTGTTTGAAAAAATTTGATCGATATTTTGCGATTTTTACTTTTTCGACAGAATCCTTCAAACATAAGACATATTATTGACATCGTGAATAACGATTAGATTTGATCGAAAAAATAAAAATCACAAAAAATATAGATCAAACTTGATCAAATATTTAAAATTGCAAAATATCGGTGAATTCATTGACTTGAATTGCACTGTGTACATTAAATTTGGTGCAGTTTGTTGGCACAGTTTTTGAAATATTCCATCTGCTTGCTTATTCTGCATATTAAATTTGACGAAATTATTTTTAATAGGTACTTATGTAAATGTGGCTTGTTTTAAATTAATTAAATGAGAGTTGGGCGACTTCTACATGTTTTGGAATTTTTCTAACTTACTGCAAATTCGATCTGTGTACCAAATTTGTGCGGCGCTACGCCCTTTTCCAATTTTTTTTCTGTGCACTTTTGAACGAGTTATCTTTAATGATAACTTAAACTTATGTATGTTTATATAAATATATATAAATGAATGCGGATTGATTTTATATGGAGGAAAATTACCAACGCCGGCAGCAAAAAAAAAAGATCAAAATTCAAAGAATTTTTTAGTTTTGTTTTACTAAAATTCAATGGGCTATAAAATGACATACTCGATATTTTACGAAAAATTCGTGTTATAAAATTTATTGATTTTAATTGAAATTTGCACAAAGTTTGAAAATTAAATTTATAAGAAGTTGGTTGTAAAATGATTTATACCTTTAGAAAAAAATTTATAAAAATTAATAAGTAACAAATAGAGAATCAAAACTAGAAAAAAAACTCTTTGTCATATAGTTATAATAAGTACTGTATATTTTAATGACTAAAAAAGTAGTTACATAGTAGACTTGGTTTAAGTATTTTCACTTGCTAGGTTGATCGTTGGAGTAACTAGTACAATGGGATTATATTTCGCTTTCTAAAATTCAAACTTAGGGTGGTATTGTGAATTGTGAAGCGAATAAATGTTTATTTGGCTTTGACATGACACAATTGTCAAATTTTGGTAAATTGATTTGTCAAGTACGGTTGTTTTTTTTTTTTAGATGTGGAAACAACAAAGCCAATCAAATTTGTTCGTTCATTCACCACTCATAATACAAATGCTCAAAATTTTTGCGTGTGTTTTCGCTTCACCAGCACAATTGCTTGGCAATTCACAGTGCAACCCTTATTAAATTATGCCAGTAGGAGTATAATAAAGATTTATTGTATTTTTCGAAAAATTACACTCAAAATGGCATAACGCCGAAACCGGTTTGTCTCCAAACCAAACTTGACAAGGGATGACGGAAATTTGTGCGACTTGTATCAACTTTTCATTTTGACGGAAAAACAAAAGAAAGAAAAAAAAATTAATTTATTATTTTCTATTTATATGCAATAATTGTATTTTATTAATAGTTCTCTTTCCCTTTATTTTCTTATTTTACTCGCAGATCCAATAAGTCGAAAAGTCTGGAGAGTAAGAAGCGCGTCATTAAAATGCTATTTGTTCTCGTGCTGGAATTCTTCATCTGTTGGACACCACTATATGTTATCAATACCGTTGCGATGTTTATTGGCCCAGCTATCTATGAGTATGTGGACTATACGTCGATTTCCTTTTTCCAATTGCTTGCCTACTCTAGCAGCTGTTGTAATCCAATTACCTATTGCTTCATGAACGCTGGCTTTCGTCGCGCCTTTCTCGACACCTTCAAAGGCATTCAACTGAGCAGCGATATATTTCGGCGTAAAAACTCATCGAACCCATCCGCGGCGGGAAACTCAATTATAATGGCCAACAGCGGCACCATGATGACCACAAATACCGTATTGGACAGTCCGCGACTCTGAGGGCAAAGGCGAGGCCGACACGGCACGATACCAAAGTGGCAGAGACAAATGTCTGATTCAGTGTGAAATAGATCATACCGATGTGGGTTTGTGCTTGTTGGTCTAACTGTATACATATGTATGTTAAATATTTTTAACTGTAGATATTTTAAAGTGAATAAGTGAATTATCGTAAAGTGTAAACGCTGGTTGATTTCAACGGCATGAGAGCAATGAGTTTGAATAATTTTCAAGAGAACTTGATGTGAGTGGAATTATTATTAAATTTTGCAATATTTACAAAAGTGCAAAACTAAAATAAGATTCAATTGAAGCAGATTTAGAGGTACGTACGCATAAAGTCAATGAATGTGATTTTCCAAAAGGCTCAGGCAAATAAATCCATGCCAATGATGCCATATCGATGTAATTGATAATGAATGCGTGGCATTAATGAAAACGAATTGGTTTCGCATATGGTATTTATCATAAATTTAAATCAAATAACAATAAAAGCGATTACCGCATTACCAAATAAGTTTAACACAAAGAAATTGTACAATTAAATATGCAGGTTTCTTTTTTTGTAAATATATTTATGTAAATATAATTATATTTAATTATTATAAATATTAGCAACTCTGGTATATTTATTTAAACGAAATGTTATACACATCAATTTCAATCAACTTCGCTTTTGAGTAAATTTTTCTCAATCAATGTGTATTGAATAAAATGTGAAATTAAAAACAAAAAAAAAAAACGGTGTACGCTCGACCAAGGGGGACCCATGGAAGATGATAGCAATTTTACCAAAGCGAATCCATCGCGTACTTTGCTTGTTTAACTATGCGAGTGAAGTGTCAAAATCTGAATTCGCCCAGTATTGACTAAGGCGAATTCATATCCGTTGGTGTTGAGAAAGCAGCAGAGTGGATTGGCTTGCTGGACTGAATGTCAAAACTATGTGTTTGTTGTTATTCTTACCGATTCTGACAGTTATCTATTGTGCGTACAATTTGTTGATGTACATTTTTGTTGTTGTAAGCTCAACATCACCTGGTATGAATTCGCTTTGCGCTTTGCTCATGTATTTTTCTTTTGTGTAAATTGGCAAGTGAAATGTCAAAATCTGAATTGGCCCAGTTTGTGTAAACAAAACAACCCACCGAATTGGGAAAGAAAGCAAGCACTCAGTTCATGGAATGCTATCACCTTATATGAATTCGCCTTGCGCTCGACTATTTAATTTTTGTATATTCGATAGTGGGAAGAGCGTTAACTGAAACCAAGTTAAAACTTACACAGCGTAGTGCTCTGTTCCTGTTTCACATGAAATGAGCTATCAAAGTCCGCATAAAATATTTTGCCGTGAAATATGCGTGGAATTCTATAGCACTAGTTTTAACATGCGCCTTCGCACCCACGGCATTCGGCTCAACGTTATGAATTTGAATGAAACATAAAAGGGAATAAATAATTTCACCAAAGGCAAGAAGTTCTAATTCATTTTCAGTTTTGGTTTTTAATTTTTTATTATATAAAAAAAAAACTCACCCCTACGCATTAATGCCTATTACGGCTGGTTGCTGAAACTTATTTGTTATTGACAACTGCGAAGTGAGTATGCCATTTGCATTTAGTGAAACCGAATTTATTGTTAGAAATGCACAAGTTAATCAATCGATGGTGATAATTAGAATATCATGTTCATGAATAAGTTATATTTCTTTTGAATCGCATGCCGTATATTTCCTTTAACTTAATAATCTAATTATATTTCTTGCTGTTTTAAGTAGGTGGTAACCATCGCCAAGGTATTTTCAAAATTATGCATTCTCAAAACCTTCTAAGAAGATCAATAAAATATTATAAGTTCAATTGATATTTTATACCATCTCCTAACAGATTTTTGAAATTTAGCGTTTTCAATTTTTTTTAGTTTGACACCCATATTGTAAAACATCATTTAATTTAATTGATATCTTAACCAATGGCAACCTCCCTTCGAAACATTTTGGAAATGAAGCTTTATTCTTGTTTAATACCCACATTCCAAAGTTTGAGCCCGCTCTTTGGTTTAACTGAAGTTAACCTTTTAGGTTATATATTAAATTGACTATAGCTTTTGAAACAACTCTTTTGAAAATATACCCATTTCACTCACACAGAAACTTTCACATTCATAATATTAGTTGGATTTTTCTTAAATACCATTTCTTTAATTTTGGAAAAATGGCAACACCTTTTTAACAGCTTTCAAAAACGTTTGTATAAATATATGTATATATGAACATATGTATACTTTAAACAGTTCCAAACAGTTAGCAATCCCTTAATATTGTTTCAACCCAGTATTGTTGCGGTTTATTATAAATTTAGTTGAATTAAATTTTTCTACAATACATTACGAATATATTTCTCTAAAAGAGCTTCCTTTTTGGCACCAGTATAGTAGAACTTCCGTTACCTTAGCAGTTAATTACCTTTAAGAGGTGGCAACCCTCAGCAATCATGTTTTCGTATAAACTCTTTTGTTTCGGAGTAATGCTGTTATATTTCAGTAAGCTTGCAAATATTATTAAACTAATGCTTTTAAACACGTGGCAACACTCCTTTCATATTAAATTTTTTTGTTTGAAGTCTAATGAATCCCATTACGTTATACTTCCTTTAACTTAATAAATAAATTTAATTTATTGTTTTGAGAAGGTGGCAACTCTCCACGTAAGTATTTTCAAAATAAAGTTCTTTCGTTTGATACCCATATCTGAATATTTAACTTAACTTATTATAATTGTGACAAATTTTTTTGACAGGTGGCAACCCTCTCCAAAATTATTTTTGAAATTACACATTCTTAAAATTTGTATTTTGTCATTCATATTGTAAACTGCCATTTATTTTTTTAATGTAACTTAATTTTCACTTAAACAGGTGGCAACCTTTTTGCAGAACATTTGGGCAATGAAGCTTTATTAATTTAATATATGTATATATTTAAACAGGCGGCAATATATGCATGTATATGAGTCAAATCTTATCCAAATCTATTCAGTCGTTATAAAGCAATATGCGATTTAAATTATTTATTTAATAGATCATAAAATTTTACAGGTGGGAACTCTCCCTATAATATGGCCTATGTTATAGGCTATTTGAGTGTTAAATGTTGTACAATTTCGTCCAACCGTTTGGGCCAGAAAATGTGATAGCATACTCACTCACTACCACACACAAACACAAACTTTCACATTTTTATTATTAGGAGGATTTAAATGACATTGGAGAACACTGTTCATATGGAGAAAAAGCTTGGAACAGGGTTTTACCAACAGGTTTTTATCATAGCTTTTTACAATGCCTGTGACCTTTTATTTATTTATTTATTGCGTAACAAGTGGCCGGCATTTTCTCAAGGAGGTGCGGGACTATTTATGTATGTATTATTTGTTTAAATCTGCATTTATATAGCTTATTTTAGGCGCATCTGAGTTTTTACAGCGGCTACATTTTCGCAAAAAATAAAATGATGTTGTCGTCGGGAATTTAAAGGTTAAGTACAGCGTAGCCCTAACGGAAGATTTGATTGTGAGAAAATTCTAATTCCGACTTGAGGGGTAGTGGGCGGAATTTTTTTAAAATCATTTTCATAATCTTTAGTTTTGTTTTACTCTACAAAAAATTTTAAATTTATTACTCTTAATGTACGAGCACATCTGCGCGGTTCTGTCGGTTTGGTTTTGTATCATTTGCGATGCGGCAAAGTTTGCTGCTTTTGTGAAAATGCAAGTACGCATACGTGTGTGGGCGCAGTGAAGGTACGAGCAGAGCTGCATTAATATAATTTATAAAAAGAATTATATGTTCGCATGTGTTTTCTACCAATGAAATAAAATTTACCACATCGAATATTTTTAATTTTATATACTTCTTCTTTTTTTTTTTTGCTTTCACGAAATTGTCAATTAAAATTTCTAGTAGTCCAAACGCAGTTGACTGTGATAATGTTGTTATAATTAAAGCGGTTGTTGCTTCTGTAAAAAACTACGTTATATTTTACAGCGAATTACAAACAAAAAAAAAATTAATATAACAACTACACTTACAGGAAACAAGTTCCGGGAATTTTTATGGTATCATGGTTGATATTTTTACAAAAGTTTATTTCGTCACAGCACGCCAACACTAACAATTTTTTGGATAATGTGTTTGCAGTTTTATGCCAGTAAAAGGTAAAAAAATATGCTTGCTTTTTTGTATAATTTTCAGTTATAAACTCTTAACCAGAGAGCTATTTCATTGTAAAAGTACCAGCTATAATGTGATCTAACTTTTTTTTTTGCGGTTTTGGTAAAAAGTTATTGCCAAAAATAACTTCAAAAGTTATACAATTTTTGTAACTTTTTTTTTATATAAAACTGGTATGATAGCTAGAAGAAAAACTATGCAAATACAAATTTTTTATTAATCAGAATTTGCGTAATTTTCTGTGCAATTCAGATCAATTTTTAGTTTCAATTAGCAGTGTTGGAAAAATTTGAGAATAGGTTAACCTAAATTGGTTGAAAATCTTAAAAAACGTAATGAAAAAAGTGTGTGCCATTTTTGGAATCAGCGGACCAAAATCCATATAAAAAGTAATGCTACATGAAATGTTAATTTGGCTGTAGCACCACGTTTTGAGTTTTTTTTTTTTTGCTAAAAGCAAATTCTGAACTTCCTTCGTTATTTCACTTTTATTCCGGGAACTTTTCGCTTCATATAGCGGTACGTCATCATCATAGGAAGTGAAGAAGTGAAACACATGAATAAACTGCGTTTATTATATTCACTAGTGTAAAAAAAAGTAATTAATTTATATTTTCCCAAAACTAAATTTTTTTGCACCTTTTGCGCCACCTTCCGAAGCACAACAATGAGCTTTTGCCCAAAAAACCTCAGATTAGAAAAAAGTTGCATCACTCCCACCGTTCATCTAACAGAAAATCACATTCAATTTTACCATACCAGCTGATTAGATCCAATTGGTTTCTGGTGTGGTGAATTTGCACAAAAATTCTTACCACAGGCAACGAAATGCCATGCAGCTTCTTTGTAATCAACGTTCTTTATTTTGACGCACCAAATAAAGCTGTCACAACGTGCGTCACCTTTGACTATTGTCGTCATACTTGTGATTTGAGTGCGAGAAAAAATGAGAATGACAAATGTTTCAAAAAATCATTCCAGCCAGACAGGTAAGTAATCGTTCATTTAAAACTTTTATCAGAATTGCTGTAAGTTTCATTGGCGTTTGTTCTTATGAAAAAAAAATTGTAGTCTGTCACTAGGAGAGATACGACAGGAAGCGAAAGATTGCAAGAAATCAATTCTATTGCCAATCACATATGCTTCTTTGTGTTTGTCTAACAATAAAAAAATGTACAAAAAAACATCTATAAAGGAATCATTGATTACTTATCGCCAGCATCACCATTAAAATTTTCTGCTTAGTATGTTTGATTTTATTCTTTTACGAGTATCATTTCAATTCCTAGACTTATTCTCTATGCTTACCTTGTGTTGACAGTAGTTAATTGGTGTGCAATGACGTATGTAAAATGAATGTTAGAGCCAAAGAAGAAGAACAAGTAGTTCAGAAAAATAAAGTCTGGTACGAACCTACCACTGTAAAATTGGTCTAAGCGCCCAGTTAGTTTGAAAATCCAAATTATTTCTTTTCGTAAAGTAATTTTCGAGATAGCGGCATAAAGCGGTTACTGAAAAGAAAACTTAATGTACTTAAAAAATTGCCAATAACTGTCATAACCAATTAAATATATATCATTATTTCTTCTAACCTTGTCTCACAAACTGAGTATTTAAAATTAAAAAAAACCTCTCGGAAGATAAAAACGAAACAATAAATATTACCTGCTCGTTGGCATGACATTCCCGAACTTCTTTAGCATTTTAAATCAAAGAAATCCTCGTTTTAAAAATATCTCCATCGAATTTTATTTTTTAAATAACTACATTGAATGAACTTTTTAAAGCCGAATTACTTTTAATTAAATATATAGTCCTTATTATAACTGTGCGACAGGGACTTGACAAATTCGACGCCTAACTTTTTACTCATTCCTTTTTTTATTAGTTTTTTTTTTAAACACAGTCCGCTTTACAAAAAAACCCAATATAAACTCAGTCTTCAAACTTTGCTGCGTAAAATTTAATGAGGTTTAACTAATTTTCATCAAATTTTGAACCTTTTTAATCAGGGTATGCAGTTTTTTAGCCCGTTCAATTTTAGTAAAATGTAAAAATGTAAATTTCAAGTGGCTAGAAATTGCCGTGCTAATTTTTTTTGTTTGCTGATGGTGCAAATTTTGATGAAAATTTATGGAATTTAATTAAAATTCACACAAAGTGGAATTATTGAGTTTATACGGGGTTCGTTGTAGAACTAATAAAAGGTTAATAAAAAATTAGTACCAAATACTAGTACCAAACTTGCCAAAAAGTCCCTGTAATTGTACAATTATGATAACCACTGCATATATCAACTACATACATACATATATCCATTTTTTGGTCTGATTTTATTTATATAAATAATAACTTTTGAGCTCAACACCAATGCCAATTTTTTAATTTGCCTCATAACTGTTATACAGTACAAAAGTTTTTTCTGTCGCCAATAAGAGTTATTTTCCAATTTTTCCAATTATTTTATTTTTAACCCTACGCATGTTAAATATTTTTTTCGACGCCAATAAGAGTTATTTTCCAATGTTCCTTTTTTAAGTTGCCTCGTAAATGTTATAAAAGATATATATTTTGTTCAATAAAAGTTGTTTTTTAAATGTTTATTTTTTTACGTTGCCGCATAGCTGTGTTTAGGTTAAACTATTTTGTGCTTTAAGTTGTCTTATGACTGGTTTGCAGGATAAATATATTTTCCGCCGCCAATAACAGTTATTTTCCAATGATTGTTTCTTACGTTGCCTCATAACTGCTATACAGAATAAATATTTATTCCGTCGCCATTAAAGGTTATTTTTCAACATTTATTTTTTACGCTGTCAAATAACAGTTATACAGTCTAAGTATTTTTCTGTCGCCAATAAGTGATATTTTCCAATGTTAACTTTTTTAAGTTGGCTCATAACTGTTACGAACGGTATAAATTTTGCGCGATATTTTGTCCAAAAAGAGTTGTTTCCTTAAAGCTTATTTTTTACGCTGCCTCATAACTGTTATGCATTATGAATCCTTTTTCTGTCGCCAATAACAGTTACTTTACAATGCTAATGTTTTTAAGTTGCTTGATATTTCAACAGTACAGACATAACATAATAGTATAAATATTTTTTTCATTTGCCAATAATATTTATTTTCCAACATTTATTTTCTATTTTGCCTCATAACTGTTAATTTTTTAAAGTTGCTTAAGTACTGTTATGCACACAACTTTTTTCCGTTGTTAATATAAGTTATTTTCCAAAGTTATACAGTAGAAATAATATTTTTTCCGCAGTAATATTTTTTCCCGTTGCTAATAAAAGTTATTTCGCAACGATTATTTTTAGGTTGTCAGATAATCGGCTAAAATCACCTGTGCGATTATAGCTCCAATAAAGAAAAAGTATGAGAAGCATCGTTATGAAAATAGAAATAATGGGGAGCATGAAGATATTGAAGATAAAAGTGAAAATGAAGACAACGCTGAAAAGATAAAGATAAAGTTGAAAAGAAAAATATAGATAAGCTTAGAGATGAATTAGCTCTTATCAGGCAAAGTATAATATAAGTGTTGTGATATAGCTCTTATCGACGAAATAAAAAATATAACTGCTATGAAGCACCTTAAACGTAAATTTCAAAACTCCCAAAATATTTACACTTTGTAAAAATCGAGATAACAGTTATTTTTCATTCCTACAGATATTTGAACTTTTACTGTCCATCAATGAGGCAGCAGCGTCCTTAGGGAAATATAAAGTAACTATTTGTAAACCACTGTTTTCGTCTACTACGCAACGATAGTAAATTACAAAAACAACAACTATTTATTATTGTTCATAGGTGTGTACTTGAATGTTTGAATACAAGTTTATAGGCATTAGAATGTATTTAGAAATAATGTATGTGTGTTTGGGCTTCACGCTTTAACAATAGCCATTTTATGGGCTGAACTTACATTAAACGTAGTCATATTTGTACGATAGGCAATTGATTGACAGACAGACAGTTGGCTATTGAACTAATAAACAATGAATGCGATACACCTTTGCAATATTTGAAAAAGATAAATGGCTATGACGTGAATTGAATGCCTGATAAGTAAATCAAAGCAAATTGAGTTGTATGCGATGGTAAAGCTATTATTTTGGGTGAAGTCGTCCTTCATCTTAGAGTAAGTGATTTGATTCGATACAAAATTTTGGCAAGTTCAATTAACTTTTTGTTACAAGTGAAATGTGTCATTAGTTAATGTCAGTGAAATTAAAGCAATGAAAGTCTTTACAAATCAAAAGCTAGTTAATACGAGTCCAAAAGTTTATTTCCTTGTAGGTGGCAATTTCGTTTAATGTTTTCTTTTTGAGTCGCAAAATGTCTAAGGATATTTAAGAATTTATAAGTAATTATGTGAGAGTTATTGTTTGAAACTTCTTGAACTAGCATTTATTTTTGAGATTTACTTATTTGTTCAATTATCGAGGAAGGCATTGGAAGCGCCTCCTTCGTTCAATTGTGATGTATCGGGTCTTGCAAAAGGAACGCTACAAAAGTTTTTTTTTAAATAAAACAAAAACGGTTTAGGATATAAATTAAATTCTTTATTCCTGTGAAAGTACATTCGATGCCATTATGTATGGAACTCGATTTCTTTTGCATGGGCACCACGGGCACGCTTGCAGAAGTCCAGACGCTGAACCCAATTTTCGACGGTTTTCAAGCATAAATCGGCCGATACTGCTGAAATTTCACGTTCGATATTCGTACGAAGTTCATCAATCGCCGCTGGCTTGTTGGCATAAACCATAGACTTGACATAACCCCACAGGAAATAGTCTAACGGCGTCAAATCGCACGACCGAGGTGAGGCCAATTGACTGGCCATTTCGTGATATAACATGTTCACCAAACTTGGTTTTCAATAAATCGATTGTGACATTCGCTATGTGGCTTGTGGCGCCGTCCTGTTGGAACCACATATTGTCCAAGTCCATATCATCCAATTCGGGTCAAAAATATTCGGTTATCATTGGGCGGTAGCGTTTCCCATTCACAGTAACGTGCCGGTCTTGATCATCCCGGTAGAAGTATGGCCCAATGACGCCGCCGGCCCATAAACCGCACCAAACTGTAATTTTTTCAGGATGCAATGTTGACTCATGGAGTACGTGTGGATTGCTGCATATTTTGCTTATTGATGAAGCCATTCAGCCAGAAATGACGACGACCATAAATTGGACGTAGCGCTCTTAAAGTTGAGGTCATTGCCTCCGAATTTCGGTAGTAAATTTTAATAATTTCGACTCGTTGTTGCATCGTATTACTTTCCATGATGAAACGGCAAACCTTACTGAAGAGAAATGTCGAAAGAGCGGGAAAAAATATGGCGTCGTTTGCTGTCACTATCGGTCTACTTTTGTAGCGTCCCTATTGCAAAACCCTATATGTGCATTTGGGCTTGTTTTACTTTTCCCCCTTACAGCTGAGTGAGAAATTTGTAATGGTTGTCCATTGGGTTTTCTCAGTGTACATATTTCTTGTAGATAAACTAAGCTTTATTGCTTTCACTTTGCAATAAAAGCTGTCGCCAGAAAGAAAGAATGCTGTAAGCTCTTGCTTATACTGTAAGCTCTTACTTATACTGTATGTATGTTGATCTTGCACATTCCCATTCAGCTACGTTGCTATGTCTAACTGCTTTGCAAGCGCATTGCTTTATATCCCGATTTCCAAAAGAAAAGCTCTAGTAGTTGGAAATCAGGAGTATAAAACTGAACACGCGGTTGCAAACGCTCTTTTCTGCTGTTCGGACTACGCCTCTATTTACAACACCCACGCACGCAATTATTTCTTTAAGTCGTGGAAGTTTAGTTTTAAAATAAAATTAAATTGAGGTTGTACCTACAAGGACATAGCGAGCTTCATCCCGGAAATAAGGTAGGTTTCGATCGTTCGTTCGAATCATTTTTACAAGTTGCTAAATCCCTAGAGATATCCCTACCATAAACCCAAAAACGTCTTTTGACTTTCAGAGCGTCTGGTTAAGCAGAGTGCAGCCAACCCAGTCCAATACCACACCAGCGCATCTTCGAAAGCTTTCAGTGACCCATCCATTGCGTCTGGTGTGGATGTTAAAATATTGCATCATATTCATTTTGGAGATTAATTTTCAACGTGCTGTAGCTTTTGCAAGTACCAGCCGGAGCACCGGAAAAGCACAAAAGCCTTGACAATACAAAAGTCCCGCTTAAGTCCGGATAACCTCTTCCCCGCCGCTTAGTGCGAGTGATCAGCAGTTAGGAAAAGCCAGTGATTTCAGCAAGGAAATCATAGCTGCCTTGAAGCCAGAACATAACCTAGCCAAGCCGCATCGACTTGCATGCATACATTGCATCCCAGTGGTGATAGTGAATTAGTGGTGTTGTTGTATAAAATTTAAAATTTGTCATTAGAAATTTAAAGAAAAAAGAAAAAACGTAGCTAAAGAAAAATAATAGAAATAATTGGTTTATCTACATAGTTTTATATCATAAAGTGAAAAAATTGTAACTTAAGACTGTCATTCTTGACTGAGACCACATCGCGAAACGGAAAAAAGAAATTAATTTAATTTAAAAACTCCGATTGGTACACCCATTTTACATTCGCAAAGCAGCTACAACGCGAGAAGGCCTTCAACGCTGGAGCTGGGAGAAGTCATGTAAATATGTAAGTAATATTACTCTATTTAAATTTCTTTTTATCTGTTTCGCTAAAAAAAAAAACAAAAAAAAAACGCATGTACATACTAATATACATATGTTAGCAAAATGCACGTAGATATGTATGCAGGTATATTCCTATGCTCAGCATATGTATGTACATAAATCGTGTGCATTTTTGGGCGTATATATGTAGGTATGTTCATATGTACATATATCTGCATTGAAAGCTATAATTTTTGCCAACGGTTTCTTTTCGTTATTTGAAGATATACATATGTATGTACATATGTATGCATATATCGACAGGTGCGTAAATGAAAGAGATAATAAGAATTCTCAAAATAATTAGTTTAACGTAACGTAAAGAAATACAAAAAAAAAAAAAAACTGAACAACAACAACCCCATTGATTTGCTTAAACTCTTTCGATCAGTGAAAAGCTCGAGCGCTAGTACGCAGAGATCGGCCGACAGAATTTTCCGTTCCATTTACTTACTATTGATTTAAACATTATTACGTTATAGAAATGCTAAATTAGCTCACACCACGTATATAAAATAATTGTTGTTATAAAGTTAATGCATTGAAATAGTCATGAGTATGTTAGTTATAGGTGATTTGAATTATTTTAATAAATTGTGAATTTATAAGGTAATTATGAATTTGTTAAGTGTTTGGTGTTCCTGGACAATGGGTTGATTTAGAAAGGTAGGAGGAAATTTGCACAAGGGATCTTTGCAACAATTTACGGCATAAGATCACGTGAGGGTAGGGTAAAGACTGAGCATGTCGACTTCCAACTTAGACATCGCCACCAATGAGCCTTTGCTGGCATGAGAGTTTCTAATATTGTTTTCGCTGAATAGTAGTAGTTTTTTAAAGTTGTATTGATTCGTTTTATTATTATTCTTTTCGTTTTTTTATTCGTGGAGTAAATTTCAAATTTAGCTTCAGTCAGGGATCCAGAGGATTCCGCCCGCCTTCTTCTTTAACTGAATTGTGGTAAGGTTGTACGCTGATTCTCAGTTAGCAAAAGTATAACAATCAACTCCTCACTGCCACGCCCAACCCTTGCGGTTGGAGATACAAATCCATCAACCATGTATTGTTACAAATTACATAACTCTTAAGTACTTAATGTGGTATTTATTACGGGTATTATGATAAAAAGTTTCAAAAATATTTAGTACAAATGTAATTAGTACAATAAATTGTTCTGCATAACCGAGCTTCTCGATGAGCCTTACATTGAAAACCCAATCAAAGTGTGACTGTATCTTTGGTGGTAAAATTAAAACACAACTCCTGTTCGTCATATTTATAGTCAGCGTTTCGTCGTCTTCGGCAAGTCAGGTGTATTTTCGTCTATTCAGTAGGGTTGCATTTCTTAGTAATTAGTAAGTTTGTCCATTTCGTTTTACCAATCCATGAATCACTCCTACATATATTTCTGAGGTACACTACATATATAAACAAAAACTTCATAGTAAGTTGATTTCGATCAGATCGTTACCTCTCCAAAAAACGACTACTTTCGCCTCTCGGAAGTAGGAGACTTTCAACTATCATTGGCACACCGAAGCCTAGCTAGACTTATATTTATTTTGCAATAAATGTATGTATATAAATTACTAAATGATAGCCGCGACTTCGTCTGCGATGCCCAATACGTTCCCATGTACTAACAGAAGATTTTTTAAAGCCGTAGTCACATTAAAGATGAAATAGAGTTAGTGGCAATGACATCAATTTTCAATGAATTGTCTTACAAAAATAGCCGCAACTAATTTAAGTGCCAACTTTATCTCGACGGAGACTAAGAGACATTGTTTTTAATTCCACAAAGCTAATTAAATTTGGACTAAGTCGAATCATAAATGTGGAGTTTCTGGAAATCTCTTCAACTACAGATTTGTTTTTTCTTTTTGGAAATATAAAATACGTAAACAGTATCCATACATATTCATGCTTTCAATGTCATCTAAGTCGGACTTTTAAAGAATTTCTAATCCCACCACATTTACTTTTTTAATATCATCTAATGATCTATTCCAGCGCCATTTCCCATTTTTAGTAAAAGTCCATCTCGTCGCACCCACATCATACGTTTGTAATTTCATCAAAATCGAATGAAAGCATTTATTTTCTGAATAACTCGCTTTTAGCGCCACCTAGCGCATTTATTTTTCACAAAAGTATTTTTTATTATGAAAATTGACTCATTAATCAAAAGTAGTGCAGTGATTTTAATAATAACTCTAATTACAGTGAGCAGTTAATTATAACAAGTGAAAATAAGAAAATGGAAACGACGAAATGCACACTAACACAAAGTTCTGTGCTTCAAAAGGTGGCATAAAGTGGAGTGCCGTTATAAATGTATGTCCAGGTGCAACATGTCACACAACTTCACGTGAATGGAAATTGCAATAATTAAGTATTCAAATGTCTTTTGGTAAATAAATGTATGCAAAGGCGCATTTTAATTTTGATCGATAGGTAATTCTGGTATTTATTTATAAAACTACAGTTTAAGTTAATCCAAGTATTATTAGCTCTTTAAGTAAAAACTAGATCGATAGCTGGTCTTTTTGATGCAGATTGCAGAAGGACTGCCTTTAGCGCAAAATAATGTCAGGGAGTATATTTAATAAAATTTTACGTTTTATTAATTTGCTTAGTCGAAGAAAATACGATTGCACCATTTAGAAATTTGTGGACTAAATGGGCTAATAACTTTTCACTTTATTCGTAACAATTGAAGCTTTAGACTTTTAGACTTTAGGGGTAGATATTAGTTTCGTCAATAATGGCCATCTAAGCTAGAGAAATACGGCTTCAAGTTTTGACATCTAATTCGATTAACCCATGATGTCTTTCTGTGAGTTCGTGTGTGCGCCCTAAAACTGAAATAAAAAAAAAAGAAAAAATAATAGAAATAAGATAAAGCCACGCCCATTTTTGCCATGCAACGAAAATTTACAAAAAACCAAAAAGGGGAGAAAATAAGGAAAAATGAATCACATGAATTTTTGTTTGTTCTCATTTAGGTTTCAAACTGAAGAGAATTATATTGACTGGTTTTATTGAATACAAAAAGTACGGTCTATTTGAATAAAAAATATGTACCCGGTATTTAAAATTGCGGCCGCCATAGCCGAGTGTGTGCCGTGTGCGCGCTTCATTCGGTGGGTCCCAGGTTCGAATCCAGCTCGGGGTAAGTAACAACCAAAAATTATAGAAAAAGTTGTTTCTAATAGCGGTCGCCCCTCGGCAGGCAATGGCAAACCTCCGAGTGAATTTCTGCCATGAAAAAACTTTTCACAAAAGACATTCGCCATTCGGAGTCGGTGTAAAACTATAGGTTCTTCAATTTGTGTTACAACAACCAGACGCACATCAAAAATTGTAGGAGAAGTTCGGTCAAAATCGCTTCAGCAGTTATAGCGCCAATTAAGTTAGCAAGTAAGTAAGAATTTAAAATTCAGTTTGAACTGAACTCATACTCATATAATGGATTTTTTTGACTTGAATGCTCATTTATTTACAAAGAAGTATATCCCATTAACCCGAAAGTTACCAACACACCAAAAAGTCACTATTTTGTACTTTCTCACACGTTTTCAAATTTACTCGTTAAGATATTCCTGTCAGTGGTAACTTTTATAAAATTGAAATACGTTAAATTGTTGAGGCGAAATTTGTGAATGCATGAGTAATTTATATTTTAAATTGAATTTACCCCATTTGTTGTATAAACAACGTAAAAAAATTATACAGCAAAAAGGGCAATAAATATGGTAGCAAAGTTCAATGAAAATGTAACCACTTCCCTAACCGAGAAAAAGATGGCTTTCTAAGTACTAGAGGGCACAAGGAACGATAGTTCCCTACCCATTAATCAAAAACGAAATTGTTAAAAATTTGAACAAACTGTCAAATTTGATAGACCTAATTATACCTATACCTAGCTCCTTAGTTCAAATAAATTATAATTCGATTTAAAACCTGTTTACTTTTTTAAAAACTACGTTAAATTACCTATCACTTTTTGAAAAATTCTTATGAATAAATTTTAACATTCGTGAAAAATCGTCACACTGCACTATGGCTGAAAAAAGAATTTGTTGCGGCCAAACGAAATTTGATAAAGATGATAAGAAGATAAAGCCGAGTATAATATTGTAATATAAATAGTATTGAACAACTACCACATATACCGAAATGGCTTATTCCATCTCAAATCACCAGACTGCCTGAAAGTGGATACAAGTGTGCGATAAAATTCACAGAGAGTGTTTCTTGATTAATTTAAGGATACACGTATTTTTTCTTGTCATTCAGAAATTTGAAATTTTCAAATTATGTAATTTTTTCTGCGAACGCTCGATTGCTCCTTTTTTCCTTTTCCAAGCTCAATTTTTTCTTTGACTTTTTTCTGTATAACTGTCAATATGTATCATCATACCATTTTTGAAAATATTTAGTTATTAATTATTAAAAAGGGAATGTTGGATCAGACATCAAATTAAATTATATAATACCCATTCATATGACACATACATATATCATGTCGGGCGAGATCGGGTAGAAAAAGGTTTACTTTACAAAACAAGCACAATATGCTTAAACTTATACAATCATATTATACACTTTGAAAAAGGGAATTTCTCAAAAACACTGGTTTTATTTAAAATCATTAAAATTTGCATAGCTAAATTACAGCACTTTGTACTTCTTATATATTTAAAGAACATCCATGTCGCACTGCTGTTCAATATAACAAAATTCTAGCACAAACCGGAAACAAAACGACAAACATTAGGTTGACAGATATGAGACCAGGCGTACCTTCCGGCCACCAGTTTTTTATTTGTTTTTCTAATTAGAGTATCTAGAAGCGGGTCACGCTTAGTAAAAATTTTGAAAGCAAAAATTTAAAATTGTACTATTGGCTTCAAAAAGGTGCTTAACTGTTGGGAACTTCCAAGTTAGTTGTATTAAAAAACTGGATACGTCATTTGCTTTCGTGACCGATTCTACATAAGGTTAGAAATATTTTATTTTTTTCCTATGCAAAATGAATGCCCTGAAAGACCGAACCATCCATCGTAAGTTTTCGAAGTAAATCATGTAGTTTTTGCAATACTGATTTTTTTTTTCAGTTTTGTTAGGTTTTTAGCGTCCTCTTTTCGTATTCTTTCTAGAGGAAAATCTAGAATGCTTTTGCGAAATGTGTGGAATAAGAGTCTAAAAGGATCAATAAATAAATTGAAGTGCATATTTCTGAACTGGGGAATACAACTCGGCTAAGAATATTTTTTTTTTCAGTTCAGAGAGCAACTGCTCCAACTATTGCTGAAATAGAGTCAATTAAGGAATGCTAGCTCTTGTTGTTGATAATACAGTAAAAGTATTTGACCGTTTTTGTTTTTTATAACCAGCACTTAAATTTGCATCTCTATTCTCTTGATTATGCAATACCGTACAATAAATTGTTTAAAACAATTCTTAGTCTCAATTTTATGTAGTGGTTATTGAAGAAAGTACTAAATAATGGTAATTTCCCTTGCCAAATGGCTGACTTGCCTACTGAGAGTATTAATAAAATTGGATTAAAAATAAATTTGTTTGAAAAACATTCTTCTTGTTTATCTATGTATAGTAAAGTGGCTCACCAAAAAACAAAAAAAATGTTTTTTTTTTGCCGGAATTATAAACTTCTTTATGTATTCGGACTATGATGATGATTTTTTGATAATAAAAGTTTTTTTAAATTGAAAAAGAAAACCTCATTAGATCTTAAAACAGTTTTAGCTTAAAAGATCTACTTAAAAATATTAAAACAATTTTGCAACATAATCAAAATACTTAATGCGATTTTTGATACTTGAACCATTTTGGTGAGTTTGTTAAAAAAAGGACTTAAGTAAATAACTCAGCCAAATCTTGGTCGATTTAGGTTTAGTTCCCATTGGAAAGGGAATTTCACATCAAATCTTAAAACCGTAGTATTATCTTGAAATTTATTTACTCTTCTTTAATTAAATTAGCCCAAAACTTTCGCCATTGGAAAGGTAATTTTTCATTATTGGCGCACCCAAGGGGAGATTTGGGGTTCAAACCCCTCCAAAATTTCCAAACTGTAGTACTATCGTGAAATTAATTTACTTGCTAAATTAAAATCGCCCCCCAAAATATTTTTTTTGTGTGCGCCACTGTTTGTCATCCTTCCTATTGGTTTGTTAATTAACCCATCGACGTCCCAAATTTTTTGGAAAATCCTATTATTATGCTGCTATTGAAGAATTTTTTAAATATTTCTATGCAGACGTTTTAAGCTTAGATTGTTTTGTCATCCCAGGCGGTTTTTTTTTAATAATTTCAAAACTATTTTGATTTATAAAATACTCGATATTAAAAGTATTTTCAATCAAATCTTAATATTTTCCGAAATATTTTGATAGGTGCTTTAAAATATTATACAATATATATTAATGAATTTTAGAGTCCCTTTGGAAAAATATTACCAATTTATTTTCTGGGAAGTGAGACATCCTAATATTTAGTAGTTAACTAAATACGTCACTTATACTAAGAAGCACAATACAGTGTTGTTGTTATTATATAGAAAGCTCGACTATGAAAATTCTAAAATCATAAATTAAATAATGATGATTGCCTCTGTGTGGCTTATAAAGCTTTTAGCCCAATAAATGTGTAATACCAATGATTGAAATTGTTTTTCTTTTTGCTTGAATGTTATTTTTATATATATATTATTAGTATATATACATATGTACATAGTTAAATACCTAAAATGCTACAGTTGTGATTTCCTTTATTTACAGCATTTTCTCAGCTCAAGAGGAATATTAAATTTGATGGATAGTGTTTTGAAAATAAATGCTTCATATGATTCTCCATTTACTACCAACAACGATGGGCGAATACGAAGTATAACTCATGTCCATAAGTTATATAACTACATACATATGTAGGTTTATAGTTTGGGCACTCAATTTGTAAGAAAAATACTTATGTGGGCTTATATCAAGAATATGTTTGTATTTTGCCTTGTTCGTTAGCTTTACATGCGGCATTTTAGGTATAGGCCAAAGGTGGTCGAGTGTTGAAAGAAAACAAAAAGTGGTGGAAAATGGAGAGTGCGTACTTTGGCAAGGAACCGACAGAATTCACTAAAGCCCTAAAGTCATATTTACAATAAACACGTTGCCAAATACTAAAGAGCATATTTATTGCTACTGAAAACTTGTTTGTGTGTGGCTGTGTGTGGGGGTGCGTAGGTGCAAATCTCTTCGAAGCCATAGTACTAAGTTAACTCAATTTATGTTGGTTTCTGCTTTTCTTCCTTTAGCTCGTGATTTTTTTTTCGTGTGTTATGGGTTATAAACCTTGGCAAAAAAAAAAAACTTTTGGTCAGCATAAATCATGAGTCAAATAAAAAGCTGATAACTGAACTTATTTAATTTTTCAGAATTTTAAACGTGGTGAAATTAGTTTTTTTAATTTGATATATTTTAGTCACCTTATGAATTAGAATAAATTTATTTCAATTATGCCATACTACAGCTTTTACAGTTTTATTTCAGAGAGTTGCAATTTAAAATCAGAAAGTTATAATTCAAGTTCAGAATTTCCATTTCAAGTTCGGAATTTCCAATATTCATATGTATATTATTTTTCGGCCTGATTTTTATTAAACGATAATATATTTCAAGTTTGGAATTTCCAATAAAAAATTCAGAATATTCCAATTCATATGCAGAATTTACAATTTAAATTCAGGATTTCCATTTTAAATTCAGAATTTCCATTTCAGAAAGTTATAATTCAAATTCAGAATTTCCATTTCAAATTCAGAATTTCCATTTCAAATTCAGAAAGTTGTAATTCATACTCAGAATTCCCGTTTTAAATTCAGAAAGTTGTAATTCAAGTTCAGAATTTCCATTTTTAATTCAGAATGTTGCAATTAAAATTCAGAAATATACAATTCAAGTCCAAAAAATTTTTTGCACTTTGTATGCAGTGGAAATATACATAGGTACAACCATATTTATTTATCATATACATACATATATGAAAATTGTCCAATGCCTGTATTGTATTGCACATTATACGTTTTTATAAAGGACTGTCGTTAGACAGATGCCACAGTTATCTTTAACATCCATTTCACTATCTATATTTGAGGATTATTATTACCACTTGCTTGTACGTATACACATACATATGTTTGCTTTTTCTCAATATGAAATGAAAATTTCTGAATTTAAATTGTAACTTTCTGAATTTTAAATGAAAATTTCTAAATTCGAATTTCAATTGCGAACTTATAAACTTAAAGTGGATTGCAACTTTCTGAATTTCAAATGGAAATTCTGAATTTGAATTGTAATTTTTTGAATTTGAAATGGAAATTCTGAATTCGAATTTCAATCGCAGCCTTATGTACTTTAATTGTGATTTTCTAAATTTAAAATGGATGGAAATTTTCAGAATTTGAAATAGAAATTCTGAATTTGAATCGTAATTGTTTGAATTTGAAATGAAAATTTTGAATTTGGAATGGAAATTCTAACTTTAAATTGTGATTTTCTGAATTTCAAATAGAAGTTCCGAATATGAATTGCAAATTTCTGAACTAATACTGAAAAGAGGTGTAGTTTCATGCAGAAATAACCTTTGATTGTGAGGGGAATGTTACCAATATGAATTTATGATGTTTATCTGTTAATATAATATTTTAAATAATATTTTTTTAAAGGAATTAGATTCGTGTGTTTCTGTTTTTAAAAAGTCACATATAAAAAGTCTATATGCAATGTACTCAGCAGTAAGGATCAGAGAGTCGACGCTGTGGAAAATAAATATACTTGGACATAGCTGAAACTTAAACTTGATGTATATTAGAATGATTTTCTGTCACCCCTTGTAAAATTGGGTTTGGAGACAAACTGGTCTCGGCGTTGCCATCTTCCGTGTCATTTTTCGAAAGCCACCTCAGCAAATTTATTATACATTTTACATTTGAACTAAGTAAGCACAATTTCGAAAAGAAGAGATCTTACCCATCGCTCATGTGACGGTAAAATTTGGTTGTTGTTTCCTAATTAAATATTGCAATAAAACTGAGCTGTTTCGCCATGTAACTAAATATGTTTGAGTAACTCAATCGGCCTTGCCCCATCTTACTGTGTTGATGGTTAATTAAGAAATTGATTTGTCTAGAATTCTTCTATAAAAATTTAATGTACTATTAGCTTTGAGCTTTAGTTTCAGTTTCTTGTATGCTTAGTCTTTGTAGTAATGTAACTCACTCCATACCTGGGTGGTAACGCCACAAGTAATTCTGGGTATTTTGTGAAGCATGCCAGTGGCAGACACGCCGTTAAATTTGTGAAACAAACGCAATCGGTAATCGTATACCAACTAAATGTGAATATAATATATTCGCAAAAGGGTGTTTTTGTGCATTTCCTACAAATGTTTTAGATGTGGGTTGTGATTTATGTGGCTATTTACATGTTTACGTCAATTTCACGCGCACACACACACACACATGTACGTACTCAGTACCCTGTCGGAAAAATGCAGCTGGTCTAAAAAACTTATTATTTTTTTAAAAAGTAGTTGGAAGTCAACTGATTTGAAACAAATGCATGTTATATTAATTATGTTGAACTAACTTGCACCAAGTATGTAGCTATTCCTATTATTAAAATTTTTTGCGGTAAAATTTATTTTTAGCAAATTATATGTACATATATCTTTATAAAAATGTAATTAGTTTTATTATTTATTATTTTGTAGATATATGTTTGGTCTGCAGAGTTATGGCTGGTCGAAATGAAATTGTTTCTTGAATTTGGATTTTAAAAGTATTTGGTTTTATTGAAGAATTTTTGCCATTTTTTTAGCTTTTTATTTTAGTTTTTTTTTTTAACATGGAGTTCAGATATTGAGGGAAATCACTAAAATCCAGAAAAAAAGTTTCATTTTGACCAGCTATAACTCAGCATTTTTTTATTCAATCCCTCATTGATTGTCTTTTGAACAAGACACGCAATGTTCGCACTTAACAGTTAAGTTAATTAAAATTGTTAATAAAGCGATACTAAAAAAAAACACAAAATTTTCTTCATCTAAAAGCCCTCAAAGCCCATATAAAAAAATTTAAAACATGTGTGTTTAAGTTCAGAAGGTAAACTCTCCTATACCTGAAAAAAAAATTAATGTTGATGCTCCTTCTGTCAAACATATTTAACCATCATACTCTCCTTGTGTAAAAAGTCACACAAAAAAAAAATTTGTCAAAAATTATTTAAACCTATTGCTCAAACGAAGTTCATAAAACTTCTTGACAATTCATATCTAATCAATACTTTATAAAAAAAATCTAAAATTTGATGCAAAAATATTACTTGTTGCCAAATATTTGAAACCTCACGTGACTTTTCACCCAAAAGGCAGGCTCATGAATTTTGCTATAGAAATTCGCTTCTTGTGCTTTCAATGAATATATGTACATAGATATGTAACGGGTCTTTCAATAGCAACGCTACAAAAGTTTTTTTTAAATAAAACAAAAACGGTTTGGGATATGAATTGCAGAAGTCCAGACGCTGAAACCAATTTCCGACGGTTTTCAAGCATAAATCGGCCGATACTGCTGCAATTTCACGTTCGATATTCGTACGAAGTTCATCAATCGTCGCTGGCTTGTTGGCATAGACCATAAACTTGACGTAGCCCCACAGGAAATAGTCTAACGGCGTCAAATCGCACGATCGAGGTGAGGCCAATTGACTGGGCCATTTCGTGAGATAACACGTTCACCAAACTTGGTTTTCAATAAATCGATTGTGACATTCGCTGTGTGGCTTGTGGCGCCGTCCTCCTGGAACCCTCATATTGTCCAAGTCCATATCATGCAATTCGGGCCAAAAATATTCGGTTATCATTGAGCGGTAGCGTTTCCCATTCACAGTAACGTGCCGGTCTTGATCATCACGGAAGAAGTACGGCCCAATGATGCCGCCGGCCCATAAACCGCACCAAACCGTAATTTTTTCGGGATGCAATGTTGACTCATGGAGTACGTGTGGATTGCTGCCTGTCCAATAACGCATATTTTGCTTATTGACGGTACCATTCAGCCAGAAATGACGACGACCATAAATTGGACGTAGCGCTCTCTTAAAGTTGCGGGCATTGACTCCTAATCTTGGTAGTAAATTTTAATAATTTCGACTCGTTGTTGGATGGTATTACTTTCCACGATGAAATGGCAAACCTTACTGAAGAGAAATGTCAAAAGAGCGGGAAAAATATGGCGTCGTTTGCTGTCACTATCGGTCTACTTTTGGAGCGTTCCTATTGGAAAACCCTTTACATGTGTATGAATGCATGTGACGAATATATATGTATGTAGGTATATGTATGTATTAAAAACTTAATAAGCTTGTCATTGTAGGTGTGTGGTTTGTTTTTATGAATATGATCAGAAATTAATGCATTTTTTTTATTACAATCAGATAACGACCGAACTCACCTTCGGTCAGTAAATTTCAGTTTGGTTTCGTTTGAAAAAAGGCCAAACTTCGGAGAAAAATTTGTAAATTTTTGTTAATTTAAATATTTTATAAAGTTTAATGTTTCAATATGTATATCTATGGTTTGCAAAAAGATATTATTGATTACATAACGAAGCCGACATTTTTCCAGTAAACATCTACTGCTCAGAAATTAAGACTTTTTAAAGCACATATTTCGGTTGGAAAAATTGCTGTAAAATATTTATCTGCTCCTCTATCGAGTGTGTCTAGTGACAAAATGTGCAGTGCTGCAGGTCATCTTGATACCGATAGACGCACAAGATTGCTAGCTGGAAATTTCAATAAGCTCTCATTTTTGCATAACAGTATACAATTATTATATTAAATTAAAACTAACTTTTTCATAACTATTTTACAAAGATATGCATGTTCATGAACCTGTTTCAATAACAATGCTTTGGTTCTGGAGCTAAAGAACGACGAACAGTTTTCTCAAGTCTTACAATCTGGATCAAAAGTTGTTGTCTCAAGGTCTGACAATGTTAGACGTTATGCGAAAAACAAAAAGAGGCATTCCACCAGAACTTCTGCAGTAAAAAAGTTCCTTTATTCCAATACAAAGTCAAATGCTGCACAATGGGTTGGAAAAAATGCCAGCACAACCTGAGTAGTCACCTAACGAGAGGTTATCCTTGTTCGAAACTACCACAAAAAAGATGTAAAAGTGTTCCACCAACTATTCAAGCAAAGTCTGGATCTAACATATGTTATAATAGGAAATCAAAATACTGAAACTATAAACATAAAACTCTCTGTCCTTTCTGACAAACTGGGCTTTAGCAACCTACTCATTAACGCAATGTGTGTTTAAAATAAATAGCAAACAAACAAACTTGTAAAAACAAACATAAAAATAAATGCTTTTTTTTTCTTAAAATAATAATTTTAGTGGCACAAAATGTATACAAATTGAAGTGAAGTCAAAAGTCGCACGCAAGGGTAAATGAGGTAAGTTATTTTGAGGATGAAATGAAGGCTAAAAGTGGTTGAAATCAAGTGCTGAGTCATTTTCATTTTTGGCCCTATTTTTTATGAATCGTCTGTATAGTTTATAGAGCTTGTGGCCAGGTTTGTATTAGAGTCATTTAATTGACTTGCTCATCGAAGAAAAAAAGAATGAATTTGAACCACTTGCACTTGGTAGAAAACACTTTTTAAATTCCTTTTAAAGTAATTCGATTTCCGACAGGGTAGCTGAAATAGTCCTAACAGGAACTATGTGTTATATAATGCATCAAACCATCCATAGTGCTACAAAAAGTATCTGTGAGAAATGTAAAATTTTCCATCTGTGATATTGTGGAGTGAATTTTTGTTTGTTAATTTTTAAACATGCTCAAAACACAAAACACGAAACTTCTAAATCCGAAATATAATACTCGTATGCGAATATATAAAAGTGATGCTAGGATTTGCTTTATTTTTTTTTTTGTAGCGCTGAAAGAGCTCGACAAGTAACCGGTTGTAATATGTACTTAAAACGAAATTAAGGTTAAAAATAAAGTAAAAATAAAAAAAAAATCGGTTACCATGAAGAAAATATTTAAAGGTTTACTGTCAGTGTAAATGCAAATTTCAGCATTGATTACAGCAAACAATTTTAGCAAACAATTTAGCTTGATTACAGCAAACAATTTTAGCCGAGTTTACACAGGGAAATGCTTTAAAGACAATTGCGAATACATACTGACTGTCAAAGACAAAAAAGAAAGGGACAATATAAAAACACAATTTTTGTTGAGCAACAGTTGGCAGAGTTACTTCGTAAAGATTTCGCGCCTCTCTAAAAAATTTGAAGTTATTTAATATTTTTATATGACTTGATGTTTTAAAAGCCATTTACAGTTTGTTTTTAATACATTTATGTTGTTTTTTTTTCTTCTTAAACTCAAGAGTAGTAGAAATACTCTTTTAAAATTACATTTAAAATGTGTTTGCAAATTTTTTGTTTTTATATTTCAAACTATGATTTTGGAAAATTTCACATTTATTAAAGTAAACAATATTTCGAAATTTCCCAATTTTGATTTAACAGCTGGAAAAATTTCAATTACTCCTGGGTTAAATCAAAAACGAAGTCAATAACGGCATTACTCGGCATTTAGTAAAAAAGCACAATTTTTAGCCTCTGTTTATGTCACATTTGCTGAAAAAATTCAATAATTTAAAAAGATCGGCATGCAAATTGGCAAAAGCCCAGTACAATCGATGTCAGGTGAAATGTTAAAAAAAAAAATGCCAAGGTAATAGGTTTGTAAGTTTCGTTTAGATCTATGCAGTCCAAAAAATAAAACAACAATAAACTCTATAGGTGTATCCGGAAGAAGAAAGTCGAAATAATGACTCGTTGTCCCAATTCACCTGATTTATCACAAAATGTTTCTAAGGTATTCATTTAAGAGTGGAGAAAATATTTCGACAACCGATTTCATTAAATACAAAAGTATATAGATGTTGAAGATAAATATTTTAAAAAACAAAGCGTGTTGTTTTTTTAAATTCGTATTTTTCTATTTTTCCAAAAACTCTCATAGTCACTCTCGTCCAACAAATTGTGGGGCTTTTAGATTTACGTCGAACACTGAACGATACATTTTGTGAGAATTCGAATAAAAATATCCCTATAATTTTGGTAAAGAGAATAACAAGTATGTAATATTATACAAAATTTTATAAAGAGATAATACAAAATATAATATTATAAAATTTTGGAAAAAGATAATACAAAGTACAATATTACTGATTTAAAATTTTGGTAAAGAGATATAAAATTATAAAGTTTTGCTAAAAAGTTAATACAAAAAAAAATGGTATAACTTATGTAAAATTTTGTCAAAAAGATAAGAATACAAAATATAATATCACTTATATAAAATTTTTGGTAAAAAGATAATACGAATTATAAAATTATAAAATTTTGGTAAAAAAATAATAAAAGATATAGTGGTATAAAATTTTGGTAAAGAGAAAATGCGAAATATAATACTACAAAATTTTTGAAAAAAGATAGTACAAAAAAAAATATTACATGCATAAAATTTTCATAAAAATATAGTACGAAATATAATCTTACAAAATTTTGGCAAAGAGGTAATACAAAATATAATCTTATAAAATTTTGGTAAAAAGATAATAAAAGATATAGTGTTATAAAATTTTGGTAAAGAGAAAATGCGAAATATAATATTACTTAAATAAAGTTTTAGTAAAGGGATAATTAAAGATATAATATTATAAAATTTTGGTAAAAAGATATTACGAATTATAAACTTATTAAATTTTGGAAAAGAGGTAATAGAAAATATAATATTATAAAATTTTGGTAATGAGATAATAAAAGATCTGAAATGTGTGTGTTGTATTTACATAATACCTTGCCTCCAATTTTCTGCATATAAAGGGTGGTAAAATTTTAAGGGCCGATGTTGAATGTGAACCACACCTAAACGTGAAGCTTTTTTCTGCATTTCATTTGACATTTCTCAATTTCAGATTAACTCAATTTGAACATGGAAAGACACACAATCGAGCAACGTGTTAAAGTTATTCAGGCTTATTATGAAAATGGGCGTTCAAATCAAAATGCATATCGTACATATCATCTTCAGTGATGAGTCACCTTTTCACCTCAGTGAATTCGTCAATAAGCAGAATTGCCGCATTTGGGCGAATGATAATCCAAGAGTGATTGTCGAAAAACCAATGCACCCACAAAGAGTGACTGTTTGGTGCAGTTTATGGGCTGGCGGCATCATCGGGCCGTATTTTTTCCCAACATGAAGCCGGTCAGGCAGTTACTGTTAATGGTGTTCGCTATCGTGAGATGATAACGAACTTTTTAAGGCCCGAATTGGAACATATGGATGTGGACGATGTGTGGTTCCAACAGGATGGTGCCACGCTTGCCCCACAGCCAACGAAACAATGGCTCCTTTGCGTGACAAATTCAATGGCCGTGTTATCTCACGTGGTGACAATGTCAATTGGCCACCAAGATCATATGATTTGACACCGTTGGACTACTTTATTTGGAGTTATTTGAAAGAAAAGGTGTACGTCGATAAGCCAGCAACAATACAAGAGCTAAAGGATCGAAAATTTGGACCATCGTATGGAAGTGTGCCGCCGAGGTCGCGGCGGACATTTGGTCGATATTTTGTTCCATACATAATTGAACCACACCATATTATCATAATAAAAAGAAATTACAATAAATTCCAAAATAATTTGTGTTTTATTCAAAATCAACATCGGCCCTTAAAATTTAACCACCCTTTATATTTAGTATTTGCAAGGAAAACGTAACAATTGTTTGCGGTAAAATCAGTACTAGTTTTTTTTATTAATATCTCATCTACTATTTTCTCCTTACCTGTTTTAATTTTCAACGAACACGTATCAATTTTTTGTGACGGAGTCAGCATAACAAGGTCAAAGTGGGCTTTCTTCGTCTATAAATAAATTGACTAGCAAGATGGTTGAATGTTTTGTCTGAATATACCGAAAGTGTCATAAGCTGTCAATTAACAAGAAAAGTTTTTCATCCTATATCTCCAACGCCAAGTGAGAAGCACGTATGCGAAGTGGCTTCGTCGTGGCAACATGATAAAGATGTTTACGTAATTAGAGCTATCTATATATACATATATATATATATCTAAATATGTATGTTGTCATTTATAAATATGAGAGTAGGCTATGACTATGCCTCGTGATGATGAGCGAGAATATATATTGTATATTTTGGAAGACATCATAAATAATCCTACGCAACTAACTTTATATCAGAGTATTTTATGTTGCTTGGTTAATTTATGTTTCACTTTGTTTATTTGTATGTTAAAATCTGAAAGAGAATATACGTGGGTATATGAATGCTGAAACGATTTTCTTTCATTTCTTAGAAACTTTGGTTTACAGGCAAACCAGTGTCGGGCGCTGTGCCATTTTACATTTTAATTAATTTTTTTAATATTTTACCTAACATATTTTCAATGTTGTTTGTGTGCTATAAATATGATGATCAGTTTTAAGACAACATTTCGTTGATATAGTAGGTCAGATCTCATTTGCAGTGCAACATTATAACTTATAATTTCAAGCTCGAATTGGGTTAAATTTAAAATTCAAAAATAAGGAAATAAGTTAGCGAAAAAATTTTACCGCTAGATAGTGCTGTAGTTAATTTGTGCGTAAAAACCTCATTTATGGTTTGATCTAGCGAAAACTCAAAGCCTATATATAAAATATAGTAGTATAAATAAGTGTGTGCAAAATTTACCCACTTGATGAGGCAAAGTACATATATGGTATGGTTTGACTTAGAATACCTTAACGTACTAACTGATCAATAGGGAAATATCTGGGTCATATTTAGAGTAATTTGTTAGAAATTAAATATTGAACCTAAGAAAAATCGTAATTATATGATAATTTATTTTTAAAGTTAATACAATTTTCGAATGAATACATAGAGGTTGAGCTTTAGGAAATCTGATTTAAAAATAATCTTCCAACATTTAAGGAACACCCCAATGTACATATGCAATACAATATTTTTAGCCTCATTCGTTGTTTAATGAACACTCGGAATATTTTATAAAATTTTGCTATTCCTATTTCCTATTTTCGGGAAAAGTTTAAATTTTTGATGAACAGTCATTGTATTCAGTTATTCGGAACAGACTCGAACAGTTTGCATGAGGACTCTCTGTACGTGTAAGTGAACTCAAGTTCAACTTTAGTGAGTTAGAATCGTGTCCGAGTCATGGCTTCTTTTCCAATGGACTGGCCTTGTTTAACCTTCATCGATACTATAGAATTTCGATGTTATAGAATTTAAAAAAAAACCCTTTCGAATTAAAAGTTATGCGATTAACACTTATGTTAACACCTGGACACCAGGATACCCATCCAAAGAATAAATATACAAATTTAAGCAATTGAAGGACCGACAAAATCCGCCATTATTAAAAAAAAATAATCGATTTAAAATGTGGTCTAGTCTATTACAACCCGGTTATGCAAGCACATGACTATGAAACTGTGAAATAAGTGTACTATAGACTTATATATATTGTGAATCATATTAAATACATAATTCCCAAAGCTTATCATAATCTACTTAGCTTTTCTTCGCCGCTATGAAAGAGAATTTAAAAATTCGTATATGAGAAGAATTGGATTTAATCCTTTAGTTCGTTCAAACCTCGAATATTGTGCTCTAATTTAGACTCCGATTTATTCAATATATTCCTTTCGAACTGAATGAGTGCAGCGATGGCTTACTTGTTTTACTCATAAAAATCTTAATTTCACTATTCATTTGTCATCCTATAAGTGCCTGTAGTATGCCTATTGGGATGAAGTCCCTTGAACTGTGAAGGCCATTGTCGGTCTCACTGATCTCCCGGAGCTCATTAGCTTCAATGTTACGCTTTCAGTATAACTTTGATCGCATTGTAAGAGCTCTCATTGAATTCAAAAGAATATTCAGTAGCCTTGATCTCTAGACTTTACTCGCGCGAGATCTGGTTTTCGCTCAATTATTGTTATAATTTTATATCTGGTACTTGTAACGGATTTTCTGGCAGCTTTGTACGAAGGAAAAGTTCACCTTGAGGTGAATTGAAAATTATGGAAAGCCCTAATGACAGCTGATTATTGAAACTAAATTTATTAAATATATTTTTTGCAGAAAATTTAGATTAAAATGAGTCGGACAAGGGTCGGAGAGCCACTACAGCCGGCAGAATTTTTACCAACCTCTTTTTCCTCCATTTCTATAGCACGATAGACTAAAATGTTATTGTTATATTTCATATTTTTAAATTTAAAAGTTATATGCGCATTTTATTAATATTGTACAAATTTAATTCCGCTTTGATTTTTACATTTCAAAATATTTAGAAAAACAGCTGTAACTGCCCCGTTAGCTTCTTACTGCCAGCTTGTAACTTTTGGCACTGTATCAAGTATTCAGAATACCAACGCTTTAAATTTATAACCAACGTGGTCAATTGTAGTCGGGGTGACTATTGTAATGCTATCAGCATAGCCCGGTTAGTGATAGTTTCTAAATTAAATTTAATTTTATGAATCTTGTTTGTGCGCTTTATATGTTCAGCGACTCAATAAAAGTAAATTAAATTTTATACGCGAAGATTCACATTTTTTAAGTGTTATTCTCTTAAGCGAGCCGAATTTTCTAGTTGGACGTGACTTTTGAAATTGTTTTTTCTCTTGATTAATGCCTTATAGTGTCAACTTTGCACCTCTCCACATTGCTTCCGCAAATCCGTAACATTAACACCGCTTTCGATTTCCGCCAGAATATTGAATTTTCCTTTAAAGTTACCAACTACTTATGCCTTTTGGAATTCATTTTTCCTTAACCCTAGAAAGTAAACCATACGATTCTGAAGAGCAAGTAATTTTATAAATTTGGAATAGTTTTAAGTATAAAATTCTATCTTGTTATAAATTTGCGTATTTTAAATACTGCTAAACATAAATCACTAAAATTCCTATGTAGAATTAGCAAACATCAACAGTCTTCTATTTATAGGAGAAATCTCTTCAATTGCTTATAAAAATGGTGTTTTTTTATTACAGTAATTTCCTATAACTTAATTCACGCGCTGAGTGAAAAAATATCAAAGCGTTCATCGGCGGCTCTGCAACGTAAGCAATCCTTCTAGGGTTAAATAGTAATCACCCAAAAATGATAAACACAAAAGCGATTAAACGCTCGAGCATATCAAATACATCTGCAAGATAGCGGTCTGTAATATATCAAAAAATAGATCTATAATAAACGAAAAAATAGAAAACACACATATGATATTCTATTTCGGTGATTTTCTTTTTTATTATTTAATTTTTCATTGGAGTTTGGATTCTGAAAGAAATTTTTCATTGTAAAAACTGTAGAATAAACAGTAACTCAAAACTATTCACTGTATAAAGTAGTAAATGTAGAAGTTTTAATGTCCTCTCTTCCGAGTTATTCGCAGCATCGCGGATTGTAATTATAAAGTAATTGCTTAGAATCGAAACTTAAATCTAAACTCTCCATAAAGTTGACAAGGAGTGGAAGGGAAATTGTTCCAATATACATCAACCTCCATCTCAACTTTATTTAATATTGACAACGAAATGAAATTAAACTCACAGTAAAGAGGCAGAGTGCTTTTATGAAGTGTAAATTTATTTGAAGTATAAACCCAACAACACATAAGCTGTTCATACACAGAGGCGAACACACAAAAATATTTTAGAGGGGAGTTTACGCGAATTTAACAAAAAAAAAAAAACAAACAAAAAATTCCTACAAAATATTATTACTATTATTATTATTTGCACTCCAAACGCCACCCACCGTTGAGTGCGGCAATGTGCGGCACATGATTCTTTTCCAGTAAAAGAAAATTATCCAGCAAAGAAATTCCCGAGAATTTGACAGCTGTCATTATCAGGGACAAAAATATGCAGCAACTTAATATCTAGGCAATAAATGGACAGACTAGCGTCATCACATTTTGTCATTGTATTAGTGTGTAAAGCTCAACTATGGTTGCCGTTTTTTCGCAGTGGATTTCGGAATGAGAATATTTTCCTTTTTTATTTATGTATTATGATCAATTCCTTTTGCTCCCACTTTACTTAGTCTGAAAACTAATATATTCTTATTTCAAAAAAAAAAAAAAAAAATACATTATTATACATTATTCGTTATTGAAATTTTAATAAGCAGTGGGCTCTGGTTCCCATTTAGGCTCATAAATTTTTTGCTTGATTTGTAATACATGCATGTAAATTCAAATCTAAAAGCAAATTTACTAAGAACCCGCACCTTTTTCTTTGAACTTTTTTGGTTTTATTTTAGAATTTCCCACAGAAAAAGGGGCTAGTGTGCTTTAAAATTCGAAGAAAATTTAATCGGCAGTCGAGCGTGAAGTTGCTTTCATTAAATTCGCATGCAGATTGAATCAAAATTCTCTGAGCCGTTTCGATATAAGTAAAGCGTGTTTTTTAACATGTGGTTTTAAAGAAAAAATAAAATGCATATAATATTATATAGTGACCAAGGATTTTATTTTTATTATAAAGACTAGGGTTTGCCATTATGTTTTGAAAATGATTTCGTACAAGTGACCGACACGGCTGGCTCGAATAAATTCCAGCGCCGAGAGGCACAATTTTCGACCACTTTTTGCTCTATAGAGGCCGCATGGCGTCAATCGTCCCTAGCTTATCTGCGTAGACAAGCGGCTTCACATAACCTCACAATAAATAGTCCAGCGGTGTTAAATCGCACAATGTAGAGGCCCACGACACAGGTCCACGACGCGAGAAAATGCGCTCACGAAAAGTTTCCTTCGATAAATTTATTATTTCGTTGGCCGTATGGCATGTAGCGCCGTCATGTTAGAACCAAAGGTCGTAAACATCAACATCCTCTAACTCAGTCGCGAAAAAGTCATTAATCATGGCGATCCCCATTGACTGTAACATTATGGCCGGCTTGATTTTTGAAGAAATGTGGACCAATGATTGCCCATAGAGCACACCAAACGGTAACTCTTTGAGGATGGAATGGTGTCTCAACAATGGTTTGTGGATTATCAATACTCGAAATGCGAAAATTTTGTTTATTAACACACTCATTCAACTAAAAGTGAGCTTCATCCGAATCGACCGAATATTGGGCCGAACCATTATTTTGGTAATAAATTTGCACGATTTGCAAACGTTGTTCCAGAGTAAGTCTGTTGATTATGAGATTGCAAACCAAGCTCGGCATGAATCAAGTAACAGCTGTCAAAAATACTAACTCCGAAGAAAGTATTGCCTCATTGAAAACCACACGTCTAAAAAAACACCCTTTATAAGATTTACTGGCGTCGAAATTGCTCGCGAGCACTTTGCGCCCATCGATGAATTAGGAACAACTTTTCATATTTTCTAAATTTGTGTCAGTTTCTCGCTCACAAATTTTTCACTGCTCTCGCTTGCGGTTGCATTGCCTCCTGACCTCGTTTCCTGTTTTGATTATTGGTATTCTAATTTTTTTCGAACTTATCTTAGTTCGTATATAAGTACGTACTATATGAGGCTTTTCTACGCACGAAAAGGAAATAAAAAACGACAGCACATAAGCTTACCAAATAACAAGTATTTTCATTTATACAAAAATCCAATTAGGACTACTTACCGCTTTCAGTTGGAAGAGTAAAAAACACAAAATAGCACTGAAGTTTCCTCTAAACCTATTTTAATAAGGGATGCCGGAAATTCGTTCTCAACTACATCAATAAAATAAAAATACATCTAACCTACTTGTGCAAAAAAGAGTAAATTTTAAGCGGATTAAGGAGCACAACATCAAGGCAGCGCTAGGGAAGCATAAATGACGGAAGTTTTGTATTTTTATAGTCATGTTAGAGGGATTCATTGAAATGTATCATGACCCCTATAATCGTATAAATATATAAACATTTCTTTAGAAACCCGATTTATTTATGAGTTTTTTACATTTAACAGCAGTTGGCCACTTTAGATGAATCCCCCTATTGTTTATTGTACTTTATTTATTCCAAGAGGAAATTTCATATTGCTGACTGAAGGAAATTTGAAGTTAACCAATCGCCAACAAACAAATACAACATAACACAATATAAAAATGTACAGTAGACAATATGCAAAGTGTATAAAACAAAACGTGAGATTAATACATGACATATTTTCTCTCAACATATTTATTTGACAATATTTCTCTTTTCATTTACCTATTGCCATTAGCACCATTAGATGTATTCAATTCAATTTTCATTTTGAAACCAAAAAAAAAGGTAAAAGGTAATTGGTGTCTAACTACATTTTTTTAGTATTAAATAAGCAGCATGAAGAAATAAGTGCTCCCAATAATCTAATAAGAATAATTTGCCTCTTACACCATATAGCTGAATGTCTGGCCGAAATTCTCCTTCAATTTGTGGTCTGGGTCTTAATTTGGTAACTGAAATTGAGGGAAGTACAGTTTTGATATTTATGAGGCAGAAATATACTCGGAGGTGTTTCATCTCTTGGCGAAGGGCGACCGACCGCTATTAGATAAAAAATTGGCAGCCTAGAAAGCTGGGCGATAGAAGTGAAACTTCATGGATCTCGATGGGCACTTGAAATGAAAATACTCACCCTAGCCAGCAAGTTTTATGAGATAGAAATATTTCCCCAATAACAGAAGCCACTATTCATTATTCTGGAATTTTTAAGGGTGTTAGGTTAATGAAAAAAGATAGTTGATGCTTTCGCCTCCATTTATAAAAAATATATTTATTCACTTCCATACTTTCATGTTCAGGAAAAGATACAATTGGTTTGTGGTATGAAAAATATGAAATGAAAACTCTCGTCATTGAAAATTATTTAAATATCTTGAAAAAATTACATCTATTGTCGTGTCTGATCTGGTTGTTGAGTCTTTGGGATTATTATTAATTTTTAAATTAAATTTACTTTCTAAAAATTGTACAAGTGGTTGAGCTTCTTCGATGGCAAAATTGACATTAAAATCCCAGCTAAAACCATTGGCATAGTGTGCAAATCTTCTTCTAATTCTGCTGCACCAGAGGGAGTATATGCCAATAATGCTCTATGTATGAATTTTATTATATCGTTAATTCTCTGGTTCTGTCGCGTTTTCGTTTCTCTCCCATGTCTCCTTCCGCCCGACGGCCCTACCACGAGCGCCATCCCCTCTCTTTTCCTGTCGCTTTTTCGTTTCATTCGATATTGGAATTACAGCCCAACGAGCGCAAAGAAGTTTCACTTTAAAAACTGTTTCTATAATTTTTGATGTAACTTGCTCGGCCAGAACCGGGACCATCGGAATGGACGGAGTATTTCGTTATATCCCTGCAGTAAAATATTACACTATGCTATAAAAATACACTTTGCAAGTAACCTAGTAGAGGTCATAGATCTGGTCGAGTGGTTCCCAAAAATGTCTTTAAAAATTTCCAAATTCTCAACTTGTTCAAAAAAAAAAATTTATTTCTTTTAATTTTTTAGTTTCTTTAGGGTTTGCTATATCTTTCAAAAGAAACGTGTTGACACTTTTCAGATCAATAATAACTTTCGCTAAAATAGTTTGAGTTTGTCAAAAAGTTTTCAAACACATTTTTGTGAACCAGTCGAACAGATCAACAACCGTTACGAGGTCACTTGAAAAGTGCGTGCATTTTTTTTCATTTTGTAGCACCGTGCTATCAATTGCTAAAACTAGATGAAGTTTTACTTACTTTTTTGTAGTGATTTAAAATAAAAATCCATTTTCAATCAGCCATCTACAAACAGATTTTTAGTTAGTTGGCTAGTCATGCAGAAGAATCCAAATACGTCAGCTGTCAAAAGTTTGACGTTCGTTCATCAAATCACGAAAAGAAAACATTTGAGCGTGCCGGAGTCGTGTGTTGTTTCTGTGGAAAATTTTAAGTAATTAATAATAATAACTATAATAATTTAAAGAAAATTAATTTTGAAGATATTTTTAAATTCATAAATAAAGAAAATGAATTTTGATGATATTTTTAAATTCATAAATAAAGAAAATGAATTTTGATGATATTTTTAAATTCATAAATACTGTCACTTAACTTGATTATACTAAATGCATTGTTTCGATCTTTAATTTACTTTAAAACAGGCAATACCATAGGTAGGTAGATGTGGTAGTACGTAATTTGCTTTATTTTGCATAAAGGTAGGTAATACATAATTAGTATATCGTTAGTAAAAAGATAGCTACCAAAGGCTAATTTGTGCCAAATAATAGTTAGATAGTAGTTAGCTGCCAACTAATGCAGAGGTAGCCAGGGCTGACTTTTTTTCGGCCATTGCCATATAAAAAGTGGTTAGGTTTGCTCAAAGAAAATATACAATTAATAGTCAGCACTATTATTTTCGTAAACAGATTAAAGTTAGGTTTAATCAAACTCCATTTCCTGCAGGGGCATAAGTAGTATTTAATTTTTTTCCTTTAATGGCACTGTAACCGCTTTAGCGATTTCGTACAAAATTCATATTAATGAAGGTCAAAGTGAAATACCAAGTCAAAGTTAGGAGGGCCGCACACAAATATATGAATTGTTGTTGTTTTATTTGAAATAAAAATTTACCAGCCAAATGCATCTTGAGCTTTCAGTATATAAATATACTATACATTTTTTCTTGAAACTGGTTTTAAGTTTTACATATTTTCCTTTTTAAATAGCAACCTGTGTTCCCATTACGCACTCCATCGTTTTAAAAGTAAAGCAAGTATCTTTGAAAAAGAAAATTCTGCTATTTTCCAATATATATCTTAATTTGCTTGTTACCACCGTTGTTTTAAAACAACAGACCGGGGGAAAATTCAGCTGTAAATGAGAAAAGTTCCGTTATATTTTCTGTGCGCAGCTCGATAGACTAGCATAGTGAAAAGAATACAGATTATTGCGCAGATCGTGGTACCACTAGCTCTCTCTTGGAAATTTTGACGGAATTTCTACGTCACACCAGAGTTAGTTTACAAAAACTGTGTATGTATGTATACTCGCAATCGTGTGCATTCTTTCCAACGTGTTTAACAATTTTTGTGTGTATTCTTTCTAACAGAGATACCAACGTGTTTTCTCTCATTTCTCTCCCCCGTTAATTGTGGTGTGACATCACAGCCAAGTTACTCTCTGAATTTCAGATCAATCAGCGCAATCTTATATTCTATCATCTTCAGTCAGTGTTATGAATCCCCAACGTTATAGTAATTGCGCGTGGAATTTTGAGTGTAATTAAATAAAGTTTTTCTTTATGAGTTTTTCGAGGTAAGTAAAAAATACGGGATACATTTATTTGTGAGATATCTTAATTCATAATTCATAATAAATTAGCTAATTAATTTGATGTTGCTTATAAACGCCTGTAGTAAAATACACTACTATTACCTTTATGTATTTTTGCTTAAAATCTAGGAGTTCGCGTGGTCTGAAGCTATATGGAATTATAGAAGATTTAGAAAGAAATGACGACGGCCCGTTACCCGATGTTATAACAATATTTCCAACTGAAAACTGTCACGAAGATGTCATAGGCGAAGATTCTGGGGAAGAAAATGAAAAATTGCAAAACAATTTACCTGGTTCGCAGCTACGAGCTCAAGCTGAGATTCACTACGATTCTTCTGAAAGCGCAAATGACGTCATCGAATAGATGTAGACGTTATACAAGCAAATTCACAAGTGGCCACTACTTTAGCGCAAAGAATTTCTCATGATTTTTTGGTGAAGCTTTTGTCTCCAAAAACAAAGCATATAGTTAGTCGTCATGGAACATGCAACCCAAAAGTGGATAGTTGAGATAACGTGGAGGGAGTGTGCTTTAAACGGACTCCATTTTATTTTTTTTGAGTGCCTGTGCGACAATTTTATTAAATCAACGAACAGCTACACCACTAAAAAAAAAACGAAACAGAATTTTCCTGTTTGATTTATTAGGCATTAAAGACGATTTCCGAAAATTACAAGAACCGGACAAAAATTAACTTTCAGTAATATTTGTAATAAAACAAGTCAAACGACCATATAAAAGTCTGCACTATAAGGGGGGTTTATTTTCAAATTTGAGAATTCTAACTTTAAGCTTTTTCACATTTACACTCATTTTCCAATGGCAACTCCGGATTATTCTCAAAGTTGTGCTCAGCATTTGAAATCACTGAAGTGGAAAATTAAGCCGATTTAAATTGCTTTACACAATAATTTCCGCAAGATTCCAGCATTAAATAAGACAAATGGTATTTAAGTTCTGTCATAAGTTTTTATTCAATAGAGAGAAACTGATTTAAGTAAAGTTGCATCCTCGTTTGGCCTTTTGTTCGGAAAATATTTCCATACCATATTTCCATATATTTTCCATTTAAATTTAGCGATCTCGCTGCACTCCTCTCGATGTGCAAGATGCACAAATTAGTTATGGTGTTCGTAGATTAAGAGGCTCGGTGATATTCTTTAAGTATTCTCAAAGAGCTCACGTTCAGCACTAGCCGAATTAATTGGCAGAGTCAAGAAAAATTAATAGTAATTACAAACTGCAAATAATCAGCCCTATTCTGCATTTCTATTACGTTCCCGCATTCCGCTCCGCATCGATTGGAATTAGGTATTGCGAGTTACGACGGAATCGAAAGAAAAACAGGAAGAGCGGCAACCTTTTCGAAATCAGCTGTTTGCCTTGGAATGTGTGAAATTGAAACAAAATAAAGCAAACAGATACAAATTCGTGGCCAAACTATTGCTTTTTAAATAAAATAAATAAAAATATAAACGCGTACTGGATTCAATAGCCGCGGCGATACTACTTTAGGAGGACGACAACGCATCCGATAATGCTGACACGAAAGTTGAAAGGAGAAAATTGCGAGATATGTGTGATCCATTTCAGATGAGTGACGAGTTGTAAGAAATTGAGTTTGAAAGTGATAAATCTTAATTCATTGATTTACTTATTTAGATTAAAAAAAAAAACTTTAGACTTAATAAGGACGCTTTCAAGTATGTCCTAGATACTTTTGCGGAAGAAACTCAACCAAATACTTTGACGTCGTTATCTCCGCTTAATCACGTAGTGGCTGCATTGAGATTTTTTGCGGAAAGCAGTTATCAACATGGAGTTGGTGCAATCCCTTTTGGTTGCCATTATATCAGCCAATTTTTTATACTGCTCCGGCGTTGTTGTTTTTCACCAGCAAACATATCAAAAAACATCAATAAAGCCCAAAAAACTTAAAAAAATCATGTTGATGACTTTTACAACTATCAACAACAAGTTTTACTCACATTTTGGGAAAATTATATTGTAAAAGTACACGAAAAAAAAAAATCTAACCGTCCTCCGCCAAAAAAAATTTCAACTTACAAAAACGTAACTACGATCGCAATGTATGTAGAATACATAAAATTGTAAATTTCGAAGATTGATCGAAACTCATCGAAATGCAGAATACCAAAGTTGCCAAACTGAGAAAATTTCGATTCGAATCGAAATGCAGAATAGGGCTGAATGTAGTTCGAAAAATTACGATTTTCTGAAATGTAAACGGTTCATGTTTAAGATGTGTAGCAAAGAATTTCGAGTATGTCGCCATTAACGAGCCAATACTGATTTGAAAATTCTCTTCTTCGAGAGCAAGTTCTGGACCATTCCGGTATTATTTTGGACTAGATATTGTGGGCCCATTTTAAGACCTCTCATGAGTTCGCGACTGGTTCACCAATACAACTACTCTACTACTACTACTAATTATTACCACTACATTTCTTAATTGGTACTCCTACAACTTCTACTAACACTACTTACTACTACTACAACTACTAATTGCTACTACTTCTAACTACTGACTGATACTTTTGTTTTACTTATGCTACTATTTATTACTACTACTATTTTAACTCATTACTACTACTATTTTTATTAAAGGTGCTACTTATTACTACGTAATATTTCGAATATATTCTACTACCTAGTTGTTGTTTACGGCTTTCAATAAAATAATACATACATAAATATATTCTATTACTATTATTAATATTCTTTTTGTTTATGCTACTGCTCATTAATATTACTATTTTTTCTAACTTCTACTACTGTTTTTACTAATTTCTACTATTAATTTCACTCATGCTAAAACTAAAAACACTAGAAAGGATGTGTTTTATAACATTCTTCGCCATATTTAATTGTCAGTAATATCTATTTTGCTTACCGTTAAAACCGCACCTACGAGCCAGTGAAGAGAATTGAAAACTCCTCGAACTGCCTCTTGTATGTGGGGAAAGTTGAGAGCGGAAAACCATATGATATCCTTCAAATTTGTTTGAAAAATCATCTATTTTGTTTTCGTAGATCCACTAGTATTATAAATACAGAACAACACTTTAAAAAATTAAAAATAAGCATTAACATAATAAAAATTAAAGCCTTAAATAAACCTCCTTTTTTTCGATGAAAATATCCAAAACTTTGAGTGCGATTCGCGTTACAAAACATTTGTTTATTTAATTCTGTTTTCACTTGTAGTATCCCATGGCAGCTTAGTTGTACTAAGAATTTGATCTGAATAACTTATTGTATTTCAATGCATTCTAGTACCCAACTATCAAAGAAAACAAAAATGCATATAAAAATACGTTCAAGAAATGAAAAAGAAATTTTAATCTATCAAAGTTACTTAAATCAGTTTGCAGCGCTCAATAAATAAATGCTAGAATATTTATTTATGCAAGAAAATTTACAGCAACGACAAAGAATTTTTTCCAGCAATCAAAAGTAATGAAAAATATTTCTTATGATTTCTTCTTTTTTTTTTTGAGCGGTTAATACTCAAGTTTAGCTGGAAGAAAACAAAATGTTTGCGATTCAACGCCTTTGTTATAGCCAGAAAAATTCGTACGAAATACAAAAACCTTACAAATTGCATTTCAATAGCGTTATTAAGAGCGTCCAATAATTGTTATTGTATTGCATTGGGATTTTCAATTTTCAACTTTTGATATTTTCATAGATTTTTTGCACAATTAGGATACACTACATAGATTGATATAAAAGAATTCAGCAGTAATTTTCATATTAAGAAAAGTTACTTTGTAATTTGGCTTTTAAAGTTTTTTTTTTTGTGCTTTCCGTTTATTGGGCTCAGTTTTGGCACAGCTGTTGCTTGCGTAGTCTGTGAACAATTTTGTGAGACATTTCGAAAAACTTTGATCAGGGTCGTTAAAAGAAATATAATTTTATATATTGAACTTATTTAGATTATTTGGAATATTTTTGTTGCATGCGATATTGTCAATGTTAAAGTACATTCATATTATGCAAAGATTTTCAAACTAGAAATGGTAATCTACTCATTTACTATATTTGCTTTATAATAACAAAAAACAACTTGCTTTAATTTGGCGACAGATGCGTTAAAGTTAATAAAGCAGAGAATAAAAAATGTACTCGTATTAGTAAAAGAAGTTTTAAGTTTTACGTAGCAGAAGTCATCATCTACATACTACAGTGTTGTGCAAAGCATAAGCAACAAAATTCAATATAATGTTTATTAATTTATTTTCAAAATTTTTTGTATAAAATTATATTTGATTTCAAACATAAACCAAATAAATAAAAGTTCTAAACTTTTGAAAAAATGTAAAAAAATCGAAAAATGTAAAAAAATTGCCATCAAAACTTAAAATTAAAATTTAAATTTAAATTTTTTTTATCCGGATTTTTTTCTTTTTAATTTTAAAGTATGCAGCTAACAATTTGAAAAATTAAAAAAAATGCAATAAAAATTTTAAAATTTTTATTCCGGGGTTTTAAAAAATTTTAAAGTATGCAGTTAAAAACTCAAAAAATTAAAAAAAAAAATTCCATAAAAATTGTAAAGATTTTAACTGGATTTTAAAAAAATTTTAAAGTATGCAGTTAATTTTGATATTGGTTTTTTGTTTTGACGGTGTTGGGCATCAATAAAATTTACATTTGATGTAAGTCATAGAACGTCCATAAAAAAATGGTCTAGATTTTTGTATTTAATTTTTTTTTTTAAATTAAGATCAAAAAACTGGTTTTGATAATCACTTTTATAACTTTTTCGAATTTTTATACATATGATTATGCCATGGAATTAGCTCGAGCTATGTAAAAATTTGTTGAAAATGGCTAATAAATTATATTAGATTTTGTTACTTATGCTTTGCACAACACTGTATCACCACATCGAAGTTTCAAACAATATAGACTTTCGGTTTTTATGTCAGTGCCAGTGCCACGAATACTGCCCAATTCGCCCACAGCGGGTAATCAACTGAAAATGTTAAGTTTTTCAATTAAATTTGCTTATGTTGTCTCCTTCAAAATCACAAAAAAGAAAGCACAAAATAACACAGCTTTCACATTTTACCCCGCCATCCTCTGGCTAATTGATATTCAGACATTTTTATGTGAACGATTACGTACCGTCTCAGTGCTAATAACTCAATATCTATTTTGACAGTGAGTAATTAGCTATATTCCATTTTATTTTTAGTTTGCTACAGAAAAGATGCAACAAATTCCAACCATCTATTAAATAAAAACACTCTAATTGTCGGCCTTTCGCTATAAACTGCGATTGGATTTTGGCCGAGGGTTTTGGTATTTGGAGGAGAAAGAATGCGCCAAAGTGTAGCTAAGGGAATGGGAATTTTAAGAAATATATGTTTCTATTAAGACGGCACGAAAGGCGAACATTTAGAAAATGTCAGTGAAAAAAAAATATATATAGAAAAAAGAGCCATAAAAGTTCAAAAAGTTATAATTTTCGGTGGCACCATGACCAACAGTTTTCAAAAAAAATTAATCATAAACAGCTCCTTTTATGCTCTTCACAAGCACTTTCAAATAATTACACTTATATAAATCAGTCTGACTTAATGTACGTAAATGTGAATGCATTTAGCGGTTTGGACAACATAAGTGGTTTAACGCGTGCGAAATTATCTTAACCCTTTTTAATTTCAAAGTTTCTGAAAGTATTACGATTGCAGAATTAAATAAACTTAAATGTTGGAAGGCCTGTATCATTCCAAGAGAAGAAACATAATTACATTATATTTAAATGAGTCCGAAGGTAGATTGAAATGAATTAACAGTTTAGCTAATGACCAATTAAAGAGCTCTTACAAACAATTAATTTAGGAAAAAGGAGTAGAGGACCTTTTTAAGATTTCGGTTGTTAATTTTCTCATGATGTTTTGCGTGCTAATGGGATATTTAAAACTTTTTATTCCCATCTTTTCTACAAGCTGTGTGTGCTATGTAAATAGATCTGAGCGCACATCGCACATGGGGATAATCAAAGTAAACGCAATTGGCGCCTTGGAGCAACATTAAAAATTATGGGTAAACTGTTAGCACTTTAAATTTTTGTAGTCTACATACAAACATTACATAGATATAAAGAACTGAGCACAAGTAGCTTTTTTGTTGGTGAAATAATAATTTTTTTATTTTCCAAAACGTTTGCTTCAACACGCGCATATGAACTAATTGTTGATATACAAAAATAATCACTGCCATCAGTTGTACGTACTAACTAGCGCCAATTGAAAATACCAAGTGACTTCAAGGCCTTTTCCACTTGGTCTTTCTAACGCAGAGGAGGCCATTCTCTTTCTCTACCACCATCAGAAGGTACCGCGTTGAATATATTCAGAGCTGGATCATTTTCGTTCATTCGCACGACATGTCCCAGCCAACGTAGCCGCTGTATTTTAACTCGCTGGACTACGTCTGTGTCGTCGGAAAGCTCGTATAGCTCATCGTTCCATCGTCTGCGGTATTCACCGACGATAATACGTAGAAGTCCATAAATATTTCGGAGAGTCTTTCTCTCGAACTCCCCAAAGGCCCTCTCTCATAGCTTCTTTATCCAGTTTGGAAAAGACAGAAGTATAAAAAAAAATGGTGCCAGAACGGTTCAACTCTGCAGCTCGAATTATCTTTTTTAACATAAGGTTAAAAAAGTCGCACGAAAGAGAGGGACTCTGTCTGAAACCTCGTTTGATTTCCAACGGCTCGGAGAGGTCTTTCCCGATATTATGGGTGGACCTAGTTTGGGTCCGAATTTCAAAATTTTTGGAATGTTGTTTATTGACTCCTAATTTGATATGTTTACGAAATTGAACAGTCTTTGGTAATATGTTTTCAGAGATATATTTGCAAATTTGTTAGATTCCGTGTATTTGGTAGTAACATACCCATCCATCATATTAAAATTTGAGCCATTTGTGTTTAATGCTGACTTAAATATCGCTGATTCAGTGTTTTAAAATTTCTGAAACGACATGAAATGCAATGTGGGTACTAAATTTAGTAAATGGTTTCGGAGATATAACTTTACAGGCGTATTCCGTTTTCCGACTAAAACCTGTGAATTAAATTGGAGAAAATCATCTGCACTGGTTACTGAAATATGAAAAAGATTGATGATTGATACAACTCACAAACAAAATTATTATTCAAACAACAAAAAAGTTACTTAAAAATTCTGTATTTCTTACATTTAAAAAAGACGTGTGTGAAAGTTGGTTAGTACAGTTTAATTTGAATATCCTGAACACACATAAATAAATAAAAATTGATCTGACAGTTGGGACTAGAAAAAAATTAGGAATAAATTTATATGTAGTATCATGTAGGTATTAAATCATAATAGAAATCTTTAAATTGATTGGGTGTAGTAGTTTAAGAGCTCTCCAGGCTCTGCAGCGAGAAGAGTAATCAAAGTGAGATTTTTCAAAATTTCGTTGATTTTTGCCCTTAACCGACAGCAGTGGAGGACGAAGTGATCAAATTTTTCTTCTACGATTGCCTCGAACGCACACCGGGGCTCACAAAGGGCACTTCCCAGTAAACGTGAAAGAACGTCTGCTATGCCACCCGTGGCTGAGAAATGAAGAGAAACGTTTTTTTTTTCTAAGAGATAAAAGAGAGACCGAAATATGTGTGAGCGAAAGAATGAAATGATAGGCGGCTATTGAAAATGTTACTGAAATGTGCGAAGGGTTACAAAAGATTTTAAGACCGGGTCAATTTCTGTAACATTGACATATTTTTGCCTTTTCAAATTTGAGTAATGCATCGAAGCGAGTAAGCCAAAACGAAGCAAACCAAAGTAACTCTTGTCATCAAAATAAACAGTCAGTACATTCGCGCCTTGGCTGCAATATCACTGTTGATAAATTTTTTTGTATTTACATATGTCCACTTCGAAAAGGGAAGGACTTTGTATAGCTTGGAACCAGCATAAACACCAATAATAATGTCAGCCGTGGAATCCAATGACAAGTGCTATTTTGAGCTTTGAGTCGCTCAAAATTCTTGTTGATAGTTGATATTTCTTTGTTTCGCTGACCGTGTTGCCCAGCTAGCTCTTAAGAAACAAAAAAAAAAATATATCTATATACAACATATATAAAAACAAACTCAAGTAATAAAATAAACTTTCTTCTATCTAAATTTCTTTAAACAAATACCTTCAGACAAGCATTGTGGCAGCTGGCGCATTCTAAGTAGTTGGTGGCCTTACAAATTGTCAGATATTTTGATGCAAAGAAGGGTCGCTTACGACCATTCCATATTTCTAGCGAAGGCGGGCGAGCTTCAGGCGAGACAACGCTTCTTCTGTCAACGTTTTTACTGCAACTACACGTAAGTTCTAAGTCCAAATACGTGATAAACATATAGAATAAAAATATTAAATAAACTGACTATTCACATAGACAATTTTAATACTGTATATTCATTCCCTTTCAATGACTTACCATAACATCCACTTCCTTTGCCCCAGCCATTTACTACCATTTAAATGTAAATAATTTTCTTATTCTTCCGGCATTGTATTGTTTTAACATATCCGCAATTTCTATCAGAGCTTAAGGCTTTAAAGTTTTGTATTCGAAAGATAAAAATAAAATTTCAGTAGAAACTGCCCTCGAGGCTATGAAGTTGTTCTTACATATCGCATATATTCTAAAAAAGTTTATTAACTCAAATAGCTGAATTTTTAAGATTATGAGCTAGAAATAGAACAAAAGTTGAATAAACATTTTGTAGTAGTTTGCTGCTGATAATTAGAATTAAGTGAGTCTTCACAATACGATTAAAATACGGATGTGGCTTGTTTTTTTGCGTTTAAAATTTTAAAAAAATATATATCGGCGTAAAAAGATTGAATCCACCTTCAAAACGCTACCCATAAAAGGTTAAATTTATTTGCTTATTTGGAGTTTTTTGGCAATAACTTCAAAAGGAAACAGGGTTTTAGGCAAAATAAATGAAACTCATGTTTGTGTTTAGCTACTCAAAATCAGTCTAAAAACGCTTTTTGAACGCGGTACTATCTCCTTATCAAATATTTGTAAACCAGTGTAATTTCCTTGGCAATAAAAGAAAATGACACTTACGGCAACGTCATTGAGCTTCTTAATGAAGGTGTGCCGAAATGAAGAGTAATATGACAAACGAAATTCATTTTCTCCATTTACATTTAAGTTATTTTCCTGAGAATTTGGATCACGCTCATCAAAAATTGTCTAGCTTTTCTTAATACAAAAACACAACAACTATCAATTAGGCCTACAACATTTGCTTTGTCTAGCGTCACAAAATTTTGTCGCTGTCACCCAGTGTCATACTGTTAAAAAAAGAAGCTAAAACTCTCTTCGAAACCTCGAAATTTATTGCTCCAATGTAAATTCGTCTATTTAACTTTTTCAAAAGTCAAAAGGCCGCGGACATTTTATTACTCAGCAATTTCTTAAGCAGTATTATATTTTAATACCACTCCCCTAAAACCATAGCTGGTGCTTTGACACATTATGCTAAATTAACACAAAAATAAACAAAAGTGTAATTTGCGGTAAAGTAGCGTCAAAACGTTTCGTACCCAAATGGCTTATGAACTGATTTGACCGCATAAAACAAAGGAAGGAAGCTAAAACTTAACAATTTACTCTCAAAATTTTAGTCACACTTTCTACAAGCGCTGTGCTTTGTTTTGTTAGGCATCGAGTGAAAAGAAAACCACAAAACATCACACAAAAATCGCAAAGTGAATGACTTGCATCAATTCAACGACTTCGTTAACCTAGACTTGCAATGTCAATATTTTACAGTGTCATACTGAACTTAGCGGGGGACAAGAAACATGAAAGCTCTGCGCGTTCTCGAGGTTTGGTTATGTGTTAAATGCGTAAATATAGATATTTTCATTCATTACCATAAATATTCAACCCCCTCTGGTCTCGCTTGCTCATCATATGTTTTTCTTTATTACACTTCTACTTAAGTTGGTCTGCTTGTTTGCTTCCATGCGCTTGCGATAAAAAATAAAAGGTGAACATTTTGTATCTTTAGACAACAGTATAATGAGATCTTATAAATTTGATGTTTTCATGCTGTGCTGCGCTTCATGCTTAGCATTGGTTTAACCCTGCTGTTACGTTAAAAAAAACTTACGAATCTTAGGTTAGAGGACCATTTGGTCCATACTGCAGTTTTCATACAAAATAACAATTTAATCTTAGTCTTTATATTTAGTTTGGTTCAATACTTGCTAAATATTATTATTTTATTATTTACTCAACTCTGGTAAAACCCAGCACCAGTGGCCTGCTCTAAAAATGCTTCTAGTTCAGGAGCTCGAAAGCGAGGAATTTGTAGTTGCTGCAAGTCTAAGTCTGATGTAAAATGCTCCATTTGCAGTGCGTTTATTTGCAAACCCAACCGAAAAACCTTTTTTTGCTCATCATGTAGTGCCAAAAAATATCGAACAAACTAATAAATACTTATTTTTGGAAAATTAATGTAAAGAAAATCAAAGAAAATATACTATGGACCAAATGGTCCCTTAACCTAAGATTCGTAATTTTCAATTTATCTTAGTCCAGTTTTAAGTCAGAGAATTAAATTTTCGCACATAATATTGTTTTATAAAAAGACCACCTGAGTTACAAAGAAAACAAAAAAAAAATTGGACCAAATGGTCTTAACCTAACAGCAGGGTTAATTATATTTGAGCATTTTGTTGTTTTTGTTTTTAGTGTACTTTAAAAGAGTGAGTTGTCGTCATTTTTTGTAAATTTTTAAAGGCAGACAAGCGGCTTTTAATTATCTTCAGTGTCAGTGTTGTTCGTGAAATGCGAATCTTTTCATTAGGCAAAGCAAAGCCACTGTTTTATGTACTAAGAAATTTGACAAGGAATAACGAAAGTTTATTTCAAAATACATCACTGGGAGAATGTTGGATTCTAAAAGTTTTCTCTGAAGTAGGCAGTTAGAAGGCATCTTGAAAGTTGAAACTTTCTCATAACATAAATCGCGAATTTAAAGCCTGATTCAAACATAACTAATTCATAAATTTTTCACTCGTTATATAAGTATATTAAGTCAAAAAATAAACATGACAATTTCATTTGCTTTCTTAAAAGAAAAAGTGTTTTAAGCTTTTAAAGAAATTTTCAAGACTATGAGAATAAAAACTTCGACTGATTCGGTTTGTTCCGGGTACGAATCCTGACCGAAGCGAGCAATATGAAAACTATAGACAAAGTTCTTTCTAATAGCAGTCGCCCCTCCGCGGAAAATGGCGAACTTTCGAGTGAATTTCTGAAATGAAAAATTTCTCACGAAAATCATTTGTCGTTAAGAGTCGGCATACAGCTCCAGGGCACTCAATTTGTTGCACAACATCAAGACGCATATCACAAATTGTAGGAGATATTCGGTCACACATCAAGCACCGGGTTAAGACGCAATATATATATGTATATGTATATATATTTTTATTACATTATATTATTATTAACTGTATCCAATTAAGTTATGTCATCGCTGAAGCTATAATTTGTGGTAAAACTTAAAAAAAAATTAATTACATATTTATATGTGGTCTTGTCATAGGAACGCACAAAATTTTTTTTTTAAATAAAACAAAAACGGGTTTGGATATAAATTAAATTTTTTATTCCTGTGAAAGTACATTCGATGCCATTATATATGGAACTCGACTTCTTTTGCATGGGCACCACGGGCACGCTTGCAGAAGTCCAGATACTGCTGTAATTTCACGTTCGATATTCGTACGAAGTTCATCAATCGTCGCTGGCTTGTTGGCATAGACCATAGACTTGACGTAGCCCCACAGGAAATAGTCTAACGGCGTCAAATCGCACCACCGAGGCGCCGAATTTACTGGGCCATTTCGTGAGATAACACGTTCATCAAACTTGGTTTTCAATAAATCGATTGCGGCATTCGCTGTGTGGCTTGCGCGCCGTCCTGTTGGAACCACATATTGTCCAGTCCATATCATCCAATTCGGGCCAAAAATATTCGGTTATTATTGAGCGGTAGCGATTTCCATTCACAGTATCGTGCCAATAACGCATATTTTGCTTATTGACGAAGATATTCAGCCAGAAATGACGACGACCATAAATTGGACGTAGCGCTCTTAAAGTTGAGGCCATTGACTCCGAATTTCGGTAGTAAATTTTAATAATTTGGACTCGTTGTTGGATCGTATTACTTTCCATGAAGAAATGGCAAACCTAACTGAAGAGAAATGTCAAAAGAGCGGGGAAAAATATGGCGTCGTTTGGTGTCACTATCGGTCTACTTTTGTAGCGTCCCTATTGAAAAACCCTTGCATATTGAAAGAATGCGATTATGTTTTATATGTTTATGTATATACATATGTTATATCTCGACTCCAGCGCCACCTACCGATTAAATTTTCGCATACAACTTTTATATTTTTGCAGCTAATAAATTTTTGGATTTAATCGAAGTGGACTGTAAATATGGTTTTTAGTAATATCGCGATTACAGAGGCATCTATCGCGCCAAATTAAATATATAAAATTGTTGCGTTTATAATAATAATAAGTGTTCTAAATTTAAATGAAACTACTACCGCCAATTAGGAAACTAAAATGTATATTTTCGCGGTGAATACGTTTTTTTCGAATTTGAACCAATTTTAACTGTAATGCCCTTTGCATTTCGGGGTTTTTCGCATGCAACTTGTGTACAGTATAATTAAATATGACTCTTCAGATAGGTGGCAACTCTCGCTAAAGTACAAGTGTGATTATTTTCCTCACCAAGGCGAGGCGTTTTTCACACATATTTTAATATTTTAAATATTAATTAAATTTGACATATGAAAAAGGTGGCAACCCTCTGAAAAATACACCTATACACGATTTGGCGTGCATATTTTAACTCTAACTATAATTTGTATGTAATTTAATTAAGTGCGGATTTTCAAGCGGGTGGCAACCATCTTCAAATTACGGTAATAAACCTTCTCTTCGCAGAGACGAACCGACTATTACTTTAATATTTTATATAACTTCTGTATAATTACATTGAATAAGACTTTTCAAACAGGTGGCAGCCCCATAAAAATTAGCTAAGCACCCTCTTGCTTGGACGAAACGTACATATGTCATCCATAATCCCTATATATCTTAACAAAACTGTGACGGTGTGACAACTGCGACTGTTTACGCATCCATTTCAATTCTAATCGCGATTTCAGCGAAAGTTGTTTGTTTACTACATATATTTTCCTCCCACGATTCGTTTAGATGTTGCTCGTTGAACTCCCACAAATGCTCACGCTGGGCTTTATAGTTCCGCTTTATATTTTCCTTTGGCATTGTTATATTTAATAGAATATAATTTCAAATAAATAATAATATTTGCCATACCAGTTTTGATAATTTCAATTTGTGTGTCGTGTTGGTTCTTTCCATTCTTCTTTCTTATCTAACAATCACAATAACAAAATTGTATAGCAGAGTTGCACAGACAATGTTGAGTGAATTTTGTTTTTAATTTGATTTAAATTGTGCCTCATTCGCCATTTTACTCTACATTTTTTTTTTAGATCCAAATTGAAAATCTACGCACAATTTCGGCTGAAAGTGAGAATACTGTCGAAATTGCGCAATTTCGGGCTCATGGAAACAACAGCAAATAAAACCTTCCCGGGGTAATAACTAATAACTGTGTGAAGTTTCAGTTTTCAAACAGGTGGGAACCCAAAACAGACGTATTTTTTTAATAACGCTTTCTTAATTTTTTTATTATGACTACCGTATTGTAAAATTTAGTTTAACTTATTGATTTGACTTAATTTTTGTTTAAACATGTGGCTTTCATTTGATACCCATACGGCAATATTTGATTTCATTAAGCCTTCACTTAAGCCTTTAAAAAGGTAGTAACTCTCTTCAAAAACTATTATTATTATTATTTTATTAATTTATATAATTAAAATTACAAAATTAATATAATCGCACTAGCTACCTGGGCTATCGGCTTAGACAAGATATAATAAATAGAGGATTATGTGAAATTATATTAGATGAAAGATGTTTAACGTTTTTAGGAAGTTTGAATCTGATAGAATATCAGGTCTTAATCGAATAAAACAATATATTTTTTTCATTGTAGTAGTTCCAAAGGGATGGTATGTATGTCCAGGAATCCACATTAACTTCGTGCTTGATGTCAGTCCAATTAATATTTGTTGTAGGTAAAATAGGGGACCTGTTTTAAATTGAATACTTCTTGTAGATACCTATGTGAAAAGTCAAAAAGTCCAAATCTGTTCAGTCGTCATTGAGCAACATGTAATTTAACGTTTTGAACTGTAATTGAATTGAACTAAAAAATGAAAATGTGTCCACAGCGCCATCTGTGGAGAATTTTTCGACTTTTCTATTTACCTAAATCTTTGCTCAGCAATTGCCAACAAACACGAAGCAGGAAGTATCCAATTTGGTCCAATCGTTTTCAAGTTTTAAACATCCGAACACACCACGATCCATTTTTATATACTTATACGTAAGCTTTCAGAATAAATATTTGTTTGTCTGGTTTATTTTTGAATATACTTTGCTGGAAGATTGATTTAGAAAATTTGATAAAAAAATAAAAGAAATAATTAAAATAGTAAAATAGTATCAAATTTCTTTCTAAACTTAACCTGGGACTGGCACCATGCAAACTAGCGCCGTGTGAACTGGCGTTACCTTCCGTTTTTCTCAATGCAACCAAACTCCAAACAATTGTGGTGATCCAACCACAGCGGTGAATAACTGCAGAATTTTTTTGTTTTGCAGAAAATAAGGCCAAAATTCTAAAAATATTTTACCCATAACGTCAAAAGGCAGCACATTCACTCTAATTTATTTAAGTCATTCAAACTGCATGGTAAAGTGGAAGATTCTAGCTCGTGGCATAATATTTCTTTTCTGTAAATCTGTGTATATAAGATGCCACTGTAATGGTAGACAAATCAGCGGATGTGCCCTTGTACCTAGTTACCTGAATAATGCTGTTAGAACTGCTGTCATTAATATTGCACTTACATTCATTTTCAGAGCATACACGTACTATATGTTTTTTTTTTTTAGAATTGAGTTTGCAATCTACCTTAATAGTAATAAGCAAATAAGATATCAATATACAACATTAACATAACTTGACAGTATTAGCTATACCAGATGCATAGCAATTCTATTTATTTGATTAGCTGAAGGGAAGGTCAAGTAGTATGTGCGATCTTTTCAGTCTTCTGATTTCATTTGAAGTATCAAGGAGTGCAGAGGCTGACGGGTTAGAATGAGTGCCAAGTCGGTCTATATATTTTTCACTGAGAACTCGTACCCTATCCCTCACAGATGGTAAGTTTAAATCATTCAGGAGGTTTTTATTTTTGATGTACCAAGGAGCATTGGCAATGATTCTTAGTGTCTTCGACTGATGTCTTTGAATAATTGCAATGTTAGAAACACTGCTAGTGCCCCATATTTGTAAACCATAAGTCCATATAGGTTCTATTATTGCTTTATACAGTCTTAATTCAGACTTTCTACCAATCAACTAGTACATTCGCATAACTTTCATATCAAGTTGTTTTTTTTTTTTTATTGCAATGTGTTTTTGTCATGTAAGTCTGCGATCAATATGCAAACCTAGATATTTTACACATTCGCTCTCAGGTAGTTGCTGGTTATCAAGAAACACATTTGGACATTTTTTTTGATTTAGTGTAAATGTACAGTGCACCGACTTAGCATTATTGACTTTTATATTCCAATTTTTGAGCCATGCATTGAGAATATTTAGATAATCTTGCATATAGCTTGAACATTGGATTGGGCTCAGGTCAGAGGTTATATAATTTGCAATCACTGCATATGTAAAATGCTTTGCATACCAAACTGTTTCCCTGACTTCCCCATAGCCATAGGCCATAGTTATGTCAAATGAATATTAATATAAACCAAAACAAAAGGAAATCCATTATTTTTGCTTTTTTTTCTCTAACCCAACACTCTAGTACATTATTACTACTAAAATATTGCTTTCTTTAATTTTTGTTAACTACGGTTATAAGAGAGTTTGGAGTTGGCTAGCCTTGCGCTGCCTATAAAAAGAAAACTAGCAATGCTCTGCTCAGTATTCAAAAAGGAAAATAGCAACAAAAAAACAGAGACGCAAGCGAATGAACTGGCCAAGGGATCATTCATTCCCTTATAACCATCTTCCCCGTGATGTGCTGCCTATGGAAATAGTTTACGCAATGATTTGGCCTGATCTAAAAACTTATAAACCCTTCCACGCAAATATCTTGTAAGTAGTTAAAAGATTTGTGGAAAATTTCAAACTATGTACTTTAATTTGATATATCATTTATCTTTTTTGCGGTAGGTAGTTTTCAATGAAGTAGGTACTTACAAAAAAAGATTTATTTGTTATCAAAAAAATTCGTATTCCATCGCTTTGTATTGTTGTTTATACGTCGTTTTCTTTATCGTTATCTTTTTCTTTACACTGTATCTTTCATCTCAGCTATTTAGCGAAATCAGCTTTAAAAAGATTACTCTCCATTTGCGATTCGACGCCGAGCTTCTTCGGCTTCAAAAACTTCAAAAAAATTAAAGGTGATCGACCATCGCAGGACATGGTTGTCCTTTAGTTACATACTTATGTGCTAAAAATAAACTTTTAATAAACATCATCTGTGGTTTATAGGCTGCATCCACGGAACATGTAGCCTTTTCAGACTGTAAAAATTTGTTTGTCGTTTTTATTTGCTGAAAATAGGAGATATTAAAATATAATTGAAAACATTGAAATATAAAAGCGAATTAAATTTAATGAGAAAGAAGAAATGAACATTTAAACTATGACTTTATTTTTAATTTTAGCGCGAGTGGATGATTTCTATTAAAAAAATTGTCCTTTGATATTTTAATGCCATCTAATTGGCTGTGACATGAGCTAATTTTCTGGAAGTCTGGATTATAAAGCCATAAAATGCAGTTTTGTACATATTTGCAATATTTGTTTTGCAAACATACTAAACATTTATATAATAGGTAATTGTGTTTTCAATTTAATCCGAAAAGAACGAAAAAAATAAAATTTGTAATCGCACCTGCGGCAAACTCTGGTTTAGTTGCCTGCTGGCGACCCCAATACATTAGCAGCGCGCTACAACAGAAACACTAAGCCAAAATAATAAAGTTTACGCATAAAAGGAGATGACAACAACAACGGTGTACATACTCTCTATTATTAGGGAGGAGCAACAACAAAACCAACACAACTCGTCGAGATGTATAAAATTCCACACAAAACTTCCACAGTTCAATTAACCTTAAAAAAACTCTTAAAAGGTGCACCGTTTCATCCCCAACCAAAAGGATACACACCCACTCGCAGTACCTCCCAAATAGCCGGGGCTTACTTGCACTCGGTAAAAGGCTAAGCTTAGGGTGCGGATTGCTAACAGGATGATACAAGGATAATGAATAGCGGGGCCTAGCGACAAAACGTCCAACCAACGGTAACACGAAAGTAGTAGTTCCCCTATTTCTACGGTTGCAGTTCTACTTTGGCTGAACTCTTTCATTAGCGACTTTAAAGCTGGTTGGCAACGCATACCAAACACCAGCTTCAATAGGGAATTTTTGGGATTTTGCGAAATGCCGTCTTTCGTCGCTAAACTTCACCAACGGGAGAAAGGAGGAAAATAATGAACATAGGAATGAAACAAGTGAAATATTTTATTGCGGCCAGTCTCGATTCAAACGCCGTGGATCCATTTTCGTAAAAGTTTTTCTCGTCGCACCCCAATGGCACGTGCCGAATAAAATTAAAAATCCAGATTTTCAGAATGCGCCACTTAACGAATTAAAATGTTGTCGTAAGAACATAATGCCCAATCTAAAATCTATTTGCAAGATGTAGCATTTTACGCGTAATTTGGGACCTTGTTTTCAATAAGCATATGGATTTTTATATGCGGATATAGATAAAAAATGAGCAATAGGCATCTGTCTGTCTGGGGGCGTATGAATAGCCTGTGTCATAAAACTAGTAGCTACCCGTATGCCAGGACGTATAGGCAATCTGTCGGTATGTAACGAAAAATTGCATCGTTTCCACTAAATCGACAAATTCTGTTTTCTGGCAAAAACTGCTATAATGTTCAAAATGAACATGGCTATCAGAAAAAGAGAGATAATACCAAAAGTAATGGAACACCTTGTATTAAATTACCGAAAAAACTGTAAATAAAAGCAAACCCATGTTTCCGAATCATTTTGTAATCTGCTTAAAATATATTGGCTAATAAACAACAATTTATACAAAATCTGAATTATTTTTATTACGATTCATTTTTGTTTCAATAATTATATTTTAGTAAAATGAAAATGCAGATATATTCACTAAACTTTAGCTTTGCTTTGACAACTCAGAACAGTCACTCATTTGACACGTTTCTAGAATTTGCAAGCAAACAAATATAGTGATCTAACTATAACGATAGATATTGATACTGAGACAGGTCCTAAAAAAGCAACCATACGTCGGGACGTATGAGTAACCTGCTTAATAAATAAATATGTAGATAGGAATTTGTCGGGGCGTATGAGTAACGTGTTGACATCTATGTAAAGAACGATTTCATATTTTCTCTTAAAAGGACCAGTATATTTGTTAATATGGTTTTTTTTTGAATGTAGTTTAGTAAACTTATGCATCAAATTTTTAGTGAAACAAGGTATTTTTTACTTAAAACTTAAAAAAAAAAATTGTACAAGAAAAAAAATGTCAAATTGCAAAAAGCTTTAATTCAATTAGAATAATAATTTATAATTTGTTTAATATGTAAGTTTAAAAAAACGCCCAATCATAAGGTATAATTTTACATCGATAGCCAAAATGTTTCAAAAAGTGCAATAACACCTGCAAAAATTTATTAGAAGTAGCTATACAACATATTTTTGATTCATTTCTACACATTCGCATGCTTTATTTTGCTTGAAGTACTATGTAATATAGTCTTTATTTTTTATTTTTTTGTCGTAATTGTCATGGTGAAAAAACAGAAACCACCTACGTGATATTTTACTCGCTCCTTGTACAAAAAACACACACACTTCCGATTTTCCACGCAAAACGTGCTGAGTTTTCCATTTTTGGACTGCCGCGAAAATAATTTTTGTAAACTGTGTTGTTCTTAAAATAGCAGTTTTGTATGAAAGTTGTGTCTATTCGGCTTCATTTCGTCTAAAGCCTATGCAATGTAAACTTAAAGGCACGCGTCAAGGCTTTGGCGAGCGCTATTGCCGTTCACAACATAATCAAATTTCAATTTCAAAGCTTTGAATCTGTTTTCATGAATTTCTAAGTATAACAAAGCCGCGTCGTAGTAGATTTTGTTTACTCAGCTATTTTAGTATTTGTTTCATTAACTTGTTTGCGGCTCACAAGTTTATGGTAAAGATTTACATTTCAGTTTACGATCAGAAGAAAGTTTTTTTGAAAGCGTATTATCTTTTTTCTATAGTTTTTACGAAAATGAAATGCCAACTTTGGTTCGATGTTTGTAAGTAAAAATAAGAAGATTAAAGCAAAGTGATTAGGATAAGCATATCCCTCGATTTAAACATATCCGTCTGTTATTTTGGACGCCCGCCCGTTGAAAAAAAAATCCTGTACCTCTGTTTGAGAGATATTTCACTTAAATTTGAGGGGCAAACGCATTTTTCTAATATATTCATCACTTATCAAAACAAAAAAGAAAAAGAACTCATTTGCAACTAACTGATTGTTCAGATAAAGGGGTTCCATTTTGAAACTCCTTTGTTTAGACAACTAAAACTTGGTAAATTTCTTAAGCTATGTATTTACTTACAAATCGTAGAAAGTATACTGAGAAAATTATCGAGAACGGCGCACTATAAGGTGAGAGCTATAACTTGTATAACACTCATTGTTCATATATGAGGCTTTACTTAAAATTTACTGCACCATAATTGCCTAAAATTCCCTACGTTTGAAAAATTTTTCAGTTTGAATTTTTTATAACTTTGCGCTACAAAACCGAAACATCATACGTAAAGAAATCGATATACGCAGGAAATTGGATCTCAAATACAGTAAAATGTCCTCTTTTATAATTTTTTCTCCGAAACGTCTGAATTTTTTTTTTCAAAGCTGCCTAAATTTTCAACAAGGACAGTGGTGTCAAAATAATCATAAATTATACAAGGTATGAATATCCAAGTACCAAATGAAAAAGGACAGTGGAAAGAATACTAAAAACTTGATTTACCATTCGTTGACCTTTCGGTAGAATTACACCAAAAATTTAATATCAAAATAAAATAAACCCAATATTAAAAGTTTCAATCGAGTTGAAACTCAATGAGTTTATATTTCATAAGATTTTTTTTGAATAAATTCTACTACTTTTGAGTGCTGTGTAATAAACAAGCCAATTTTTAAGAAGAATCATTTATTTATGTGTTTTCTCACGTTATGGGTAGAATTCTACCCAATTTAAAATCATCTTAAACCTCCACAAATCTAAGAAACTTGACGTTTTATAGTTGAAGTGCCAGTTAAGCAAAAAGGACGTGGAAGATTGTTACAAGAAGAGCATAAACAAAGGCAAAAAAAACAGAGCTTGTATGGTGCTTTTATAAATAAAAAATTAAATCAAAATGTAAAATTTTTTTCGTAATAAAAAAAAAATACAAACGATTCGAAGTTATTCATACAGAATATATGAAATTTCAATAAGTGTAGAAGTCTGCCCACAAGTGGGATACCCTAATGCGTTTATAGTTTGATTTTGACTTTTAAAGACCACCTTAATGTAGATATTTTCCATTATTAATCTAAGCATACACCTTTAAAAAAGTTCACATGAAAATTCACTCAAGTAATGCAAGAGAAATTATCTTATATTGAAATTTCTTAAATTAGTCTACGCCTTATAAATGTTCGAATATATTGAAAGATGAAATAAGGAAAATCTCTGATTGTCTTTCACATGGGAATGGTTGGAACTGTTCTACTCCATTCTGTTCTGGCAGCTCACAATTCCTGGTTGATTTCTTCTAGTCGGTAGTCCCCGAAGCTAAAGTGAGAAGACGATAATTGTAGGATCGCTTTGACGTTTTCCATTTTAGGGATCACCAGGGTTTTGCAGCGTCTGTTCATCAGTGGAAGCGGCTGCGAGCGGGAGTTGATCGGGCGCAACGCGAACTGTTTGGGAGAGCTTCCAGAAGTTGAAAAAGAAAGAGCGGCATATAGATGTATTATTCGAAGAATGAAAAGAGACTGCACAAACTTTGAGATGCTTCTGCGACATATAGAAGGTTTTAAGACCGTAAAAAATTCCTGCAAGAACACCAGCGGCGACCTAATGACTGACGTCAAAATAAGTGTGACTTAAATCTACCATCGGCCAGATATTCACAATGTGTCTAATACTGCGAAAGACCCGTGAGAAGGGTATCAACATATCGACTTTAAATCTGCACAAGAACTAGTTCCCTCTATGCCGTGATGTCTGAATTTGGTATCCCTGCAAAATTAATACGGCTATGTAAAATGACGTTGAGCCACACCAACCGCTCAGTCAGAGATCGGACATCTCCAACGAAGAATCTCTCTTGCCATCAAGTGATACATTGGGTTGAGTAGACAAATGACTAGTAAAGCCCCCTCTGGACGAACAAATACCACGCTCTACAAGCCCCTTATCATGCCATAAAATATATGGCGCGGAAACATGGACGCTGTCAACAACAAATGAGATGAGCCCTGGAGTGTTCGAGAGAAAGATTCTACGAACAATTTTTGAATCTTTAAGATTTTGTGAAGGAGAATACCGCAGACAATGAAACGATGAGATGGATGAGTCTTATAACTACATTGACATAGTACAGCGAATTAAGATACAGCGGCCACGTTCGCTAGGTCGCCGTGCTGACGACGTACCCGCTGGTGGGGTCAGAGAAAGAGATAAACCAACTCTACGTTGGAAAGGCCAGGTGGAGTGGGACTTGGCTTCACTTGGTGTCTCCAGTTGGCGCCAGTTAGCAAAACAAAGGAACGACTGGAATGCTTTCCTAGAAACGGCCAAATGCGCTTAGGTGGTTATTATTTGCGTCAGTTATTGGTGGATTGATACTTTTCCAAACAACAGACATAAACAAAATATTTCTTGTTTTTTTTTTTTAAAGCTGGGTACTTAGCTTTAGGACTTTGTTAACATCGACATAGCGGCAACCATTTTTTGGGCGTCATATTAATAACCTGACAATTAAGCTGATTATGACGTTTTGTGATACCATCCGTATTTAAAAGAAAAATCATTTTTTATTTTTGTTTCCTCTGTTTGAAATTAAAAAAAGGGGAAAGCATAATATTAGCCACTTGTTTTGTCATTAGAGTATACGCGAAGGTTCTTTCAATTCCCAGTTATTTAGCATATTCGGAAGAAGTCGCTGCTGACATGACCATAATGTTTTTAAAAGATAAACGGTGTTTTGAATGCAGAATATCTCGTGAAAGCAATCTAAATTTTACGTCGCTAAATTACTTTCGGAAGGAGGAGGGACTGAGTATTTATTTTTTTTGGCACATATAATTAAACGTTTGCCAAAAATAAATAGGGATATATTAACCGCAGATTCCAATTACACGCCACAATTAATATTAAACACAAATTTTAATTTAGATGAGAAAATTTTACGCTGGTCTCTTTTGTAATGAAAACTTTTTCAGACCAGGTAATAAGATATACATAACAAAATTGGAAATTTCAGGAAATAAATTTTGTTAATAGCAGTATAACAGATTGAATGAAAGGAACTTCTGTGTATATTATTATTATCTCAAAGAATCTGTTAATTTTTTGTTATAAATTTGAATGTTGTATATAAAAAAAGGGGGTGATTCCCCCTGGCCCAGAGTTCTCGAAGGGGCCCATATTTTGCAAGAAATTGAGTGAATAGTTAAATTATAATGCTTTCGATAGTCGATTATTTCAAATATTTATTTGAAAGTTGTGATTACCGATAAAGCGCGTCCTTGCGTATATGTACGAAAAAAAGGATCAAAAATTTTCATCGGTCATGCTCGTCGCAGAGCAGGATTTCAGAACTAGCTACGCTATGCCTAGAGGCAGAATTAGCCAAGAAGTTGGATTTCCGGACTATTATCGACACATTCGCTGCCGCCAAAAGTCGGAAAGCTCACTTCTAAGCCCCAAATAATTGAAGATTGGAGGATTTTAAACTGAAACTGCATGTTCAAAAACTGAAACATGATAGTCAACAGACTTCGAAAGAACTATTTTCTTAGTTAATCAGATCGATAAATAAATGTTTGAATAAGATGTTTTTGTCTTCTTATAAACTGTCAAATCCGGCTATCCCTATATTCATATATTCCGTTATATTCTGAATAAATATTTCTGACCAAAAGTCGATTTATGTTAATTGATTAATACATTCTATTGGTTTTCGAAGTCATATAAAAAAAATTTATTTCACCCAACATCAACTATAAAGCAAATTCAATACAGATGTGATGAACTGATGAGAGCAAAAACTGTCGTATTTGACTTATTCTTTAGAAACATTGAAGTAGTAAGTCGAAAGATAGTTGATGAAATTGAAAAAGTATTAAATGAAATGAAAAGTATATGAATTTCCTCTCGGCGGCCCTGGCCAAGATACAATTGAAAATGACCTTTCGAAAAATATCCGATGAAGCAACGCTTTGCCATAAGTTTACGTTTGGGAAAGTGTCAATAATCTGCTTTTTAATCAAAACAGTTCGAAATGGAACTATCTTCTCTCATCATCATGATCAGTGATCATCTGTTGTTAAGAAAAATGCTTCAGACTTTAATTTCCTTTTCATACCTTTATTTAGGGTTTTTTTTGGTTTATTTTACATGCGTAGGTAATATTATTTTTCTTTTGTTCATTGTTTAGTGGAAGTGGATAAAATTAAATATTCATACGACAAGTCCAGAGATAGAGCAGGCGGATATTGACCAAAACACGTCGAATTGTATTACGCAACTCAACCCACCTGAATGCGGCAACCGCCATTTGAGTAGTTATAAATAAAAACTGTTTCCTTTATATGATGCGATTGTCACATCCACACCAAACAATCTACATATATCGTTTGTCAGTGCTGGCGCTGGCAGAGAATAAACCACCACGCTTGAGGCGTCAAATCAACCAAGTAAAATGCAATGTAAAATAATTTGCAATACTTGCAAGAGCAAGACCCTTTCCAAAGGTTCAAAGATTACTTCACCACCTTTTTTTCTTTAATCTCACATAGTTTCGTTTGGCATATTTACGAAATGGTGGCGGCGAGCATCGCCTGTTTCTGCAGGTAAACCAAAATGGTAGTGTTATGCTTTCTCTGCGACACAACAAAACTTTAGTTAGAGTGTACAGTCAAAAGGGAAAAAAGAAAACAGAAAATAATAAAAAGTGTAGTGAAATGAAATAGAAAGTAAAAAAGATATAAAAAGTTTAGAAACATAAATTTTTAACATCCATACTCTTGGTTGATATTGCGGTCTGCGGTCTAAAGTAAAATGCAGAAAGTTCACACTTATTAGTGAGGTTGATTTTTTTTTGTTTTTTGAAATAATATAGGGAAACCACCAAGTTATTGGTCGCAAGGAAACCAAATGTGTATTTGTGTGTAAGTTTTTTAATTTATTTGCTGTTCGTTGCCACTTTGGCGTCGTACTTTTGTTGCGAATTTTAATTAAATAAACTTTCTGCAAATAACAAGCAAGCAAATCGCGGTAACATTGAACTAATAAACTAATCTAATAATTCAGGTTTCTGATGTTTAGTATTCGTCAACTTGAGGGAAAAATTTTAATAAATTAATTAAATTTCGCATGTGTTACTCAAACCACCGCACGGCCCATAGAGTGCCAACCAAATGCCCAGAGACTTTGTCACTGTTTTGATAAATAATGAATATTCTAAAATTGGGAGAAGTGTTGTAATTTGTGAAATGAAACTGAAAAGAAAAGTTTTATTTCGATGAATTATGCTTGGGCGTAGTGAAGCAAAAAAAAAAACAAAATTATGCAAAACTTAGAAGTTCGCGATTCCGCAGTGGTTACAAGTTATATTAGTGCAAAGACACACACACAGATTTTATTTGTTAATTTTATTTCAGTAAATAGCGGCCGTCATAGCCGAGTGTGTAGTGCGTGTGCGCGTTTCATTCGGTGGGTCCCGGGTTCAAATCGTGGCCGGAGCGATTGCTCCTCGGCAGGCAAAGGCAAACCTCCAAGTGTATTTCTTCCTTGAAAAAACTTCTCACAAAAAAAGATTCGCCATTCGGAGACGGCGTAAAACTGTAGGTTCCTCAATTTATGTTACAACAACAAGACGCACTCCACAAATTGTAGGAGAAGTTCGGCCAAAATCGCTTAAATGGTTATAGCGCCAATTATGTATATGTATAACAGTTAAAATAAGAATATAACATTCTGCTTACAAAGAGGTTAAAATTAAAAATTTAAGAAAGCTTTTACTTATAAACTACGTAAGCTAAGGAAGAGCGCAAGATAATGCCAATAAATTTGTGCCAGCATGTAATAATAATTGAAGTGGCATTAGAATTAAACATTTTCACGAATTAAAGAGGGTAATTTTAGTTCAGCTTTTATGCTGCAAATTATATTATTTAAATATATAGAAATATTAAATTGAACCAAAGTCATCTGGAGTCTATCTAGTCGGTCAATTAAGGCTCAAATATCGACTTTTGGAATAGGTGACGACTGAGACAAAACCCTCTGCAAAAGCCTTATGTCTTATTTATTTCTGCACTGCTTTTATTTTGCATGACAAGTGTTTCGAACACAACGAAAGCTCGATGTCAGAAATCTAAAATCACAACAGACTGCTACTCCACTCTCTATCTGAGATAATTTCTTATCAAATTAGCACTCGTAGAAATTTAAGTATTTGATTTCACTGAGCCCACTGGAACAACTCATATGACGACAAATACCACGTTTTTGCAGAGAAGGCGTACATTTTATGCGGACGATTTCGCTATAAATGATTCTTGACGTATATTTTTTTTTAGTGATTTTCGATGTGCATTGTGTTTCAAATTAGAATTATTGCAGTGTTTGGAAATATTTTTATTTGGCACATTGGTAATTGGAAAAACACATTCGGAAAAAGTGGTGGTGCAGTTCTCTACTGTATCATTTCAAGTGCACATTCGTTTTGAAATCTTCGAAACTCACTATTACACTGAACATATGTATTCTGTAACTTTTTTAACTCAATAAATATTTTTGTTAACCTATAACCTTAGACAATTTAAAGTCCAAAGCTAAATTTCGAGTTTATAATTCCTGTGATCTGCCCCGATCTATTTTTGGCCAAAACGACTTCGAGACTTTACACTTTCTAGTGGCTATCTAGCATTTATCAAGCTGATAGCAGACTCCGTAGCTCTCGAAAGAGAGGTCAGGCAATCCATAACTACTGTCGATCGCACCGTTACTGAACCAAGATCTCTAATCTCCGCGGCCTGGCTATTAGAGTAAATATTCCCTGCCTTTACAGAGATTGCACTCCTACGATAATGTTTCCTTAACTTCCGTTTGAAATAAGCTGCAGTGATGTGGTACTATATATTTTTGTCTCAGTAAGAGTTCTTGCCATTAAACTCTATATCCAACCCTTCCATCAAGCTTCGATCTATCCGTGAATATCTTCACCGGCTCCGGATCCAAATATCGCACACCGCCCAATTCTCTCTAGAAGGAATGGCGATACCTATGTATCTTTCTGGAGTATTTCTCAACGATAGTGTTCGCATTAGCTGTAGGGCTACGCTGATTCTAATAAGAACCGATTTTTGTACCCTTTTCAACTTACTGACTACCTTAGTCCTATCCAGTGAATCACACCAGACAATAATCCCAGACAGAAGTAAAGGTTCAATTACCTTATAACCAGTTAATAGCTCTAGGCAAGAGATCGTAGCGTTTTCCAATCCGCCTACAGCTTTACAAGTCAACTAGTGCCTTCTTCGATCTTTCCGCAATATTGTAAACTAAAAGTAGCTTTTCTACACCATTTCTTAGTGTAAACCAGGAAGGTTCAAAATAAAATGTGAAATTGTCACTTGAAAATAAAAATAGTCAATAGTAGTTCAGAAAGGGACAATTTAAAATAAAAATAGGCTATTTGAAACAAGATTAGTCGTTTTAAATTGCGAAACGGTCAAATGAAAATCCGGAAAATCCTTTGAAAATTAGATGTATGGGGTAGAGTTAAAATTTATCTATAAGAAGGGTCAAATTGCAAACCCACATGTAGATAAATGGGCCAAATGTAGCAGGTTAGCGACTTCAGTATATGGAAAAGCATGTGGATGAAGTAAAGGGCAATATTACAGGAGAATAATGGGAAAGGATATTTCAATTGGCATCAGCTATCAATATATGGTGGTAAAATTTTATTGTAATTATTTCTTGAAAAATATTTAATAAAAACAAGTTTTCATTCCCATTTGACGCATTCTCATTTACATTTGATGCTTCCCAATTAAAATTGACTCTTCTTATTTTCAATTAATGATTTCTCATTAACATTTGACTTTTTCTCAATTCAAATTGACTCTTTCATTTTTGTTTGACGCTTTATTATTTAAAATTGACTATTCTCAATTTCAATTAATGCTTTCTGAATTACAATTGCCTATTCTTATCCTCAATTGACGCTCTCTGAATTACAATTGACTATTCTTATTTTCAATTGACACTTTCTTATTTCCAACTAACTTGTTTCGTTTTTAATTGACACTTTGCATTTACATATGGCGCTTTCTCATTTAAAATTGACTATTCTCGTTTTCAATTGGTGCTTTCTCATTTTCGTTTGACGTTTTCTGATTTTCAATGGACTATTTCTTATTTCCAACTAACTATTCTCGTCTTCAATTGACACGTTCTTATTTACATTTAAAGCTTTATCATTTATAATTGACTATTCTTATTTTTAATTGACACTTTCTAATTTACATTTGATGCTTTCTCATTTAAAGTTGACTATTCCGATTTTTAATTGACGCTTTTGTATTTAAAATTGAAAATGGTGTAGTATTAAAAGCAGTTACTTAACTCTTTTCGAAAGAACGAAGGAAAGTGAACTCTAGTAATCTTGTACTTCCTGGTAAATAAGGGGAGTTTGGTTTTTCCATGGTTTGCAGTTAGTGCACAGTTAGCCATACCCAGTACTTAACAGTCATGAACCCTATGTGTAGGTTTATGGTATTCAGTCGAGGTCTACTACGTCGATATTAAAGTGTTGCAAAGATTGTGAATGAAAACTTTCGGAACAACTGTAGAACGACCTTCTTGTGTTGCAAATTACTAAATATACTAATGCACCATTTACGCTTCTTATATGCACATACGTTTAATGTACATTCACATGTGTATATTAATAGCGTAGGTGCTCATTTCGCATTGACTATAAAATATGAACTTTAATAGCACTATGGCTATTGCCACGACAACGGCACTTTGAAATGAATATCTAAGTTCGTTTGCCTACAGCAGGGCATTCACTTGTGCCTATCACAAGAGAAATTGACAACAACTACGCGACTATTTTGTGCCACGCACATGCTGATAATGATTTCCAATTTTCTTTGAAATGTTATATACTTGAAGGGATCTCTTGACTTTTGGCTTCGTCTGCACTTGACTTGACAAAAAGTGTAACGAAGGAACACAGTCAATTTTCTACATAAGTGCCATAGATTCACATATGCAAAAAAAAAAAAGCAAACAAAATCACAAAACTTATTGTGCCTTACTTTGCATTGTATGCATTGAATTGTGCGACAATCTCCTTTTATTTACATTAAGCCGTTTCACGTTATACGAAGGGGGAAAAAGCTTAGCGTGTGCCAGTTTTTGTTTGAACTTTTATGTCGAGGAGAAATTTGCTCAGCTAAATCGCGTTTTTTTTTGCTATAACTTTCTTATATGATGCCCGATTTTTTTAAATCTCTATGTTGTCGAAAAGGTCCTGCACAGAACTATATTTGGAAAATAAAAGGTATGGAACAAATTTCAAATAGCTGAGCGAGTTTCTGTGTTGCAAAGATTACATCAAAAATTTAATATCAAAAATTAATTTTCTTGAAACTGTGAAATTTTACCGAAGAAGCGATCGTAGCTGTAAAACCCTTGGATGAATGAAAAGGTCCCTTGATACCTCTTTAGTTTTCAAATTTAAATTACTCCTATTTCGGCCTGGACAAGGTTATACGACCAATAGTTTAGTTTTTATTGAGGTTTAAAGATGATTAGTACGGAGAGGTGTGAAAAGGTCCATTTGGACCGTGTAATGAAATTTCAAGAAATCACTAAGAAATGCACTTTCTTTCTCTTGGCTTCTTTATACTTATTTTATTGCTTGAACATATCACAAATATTTTTTTTGAGCACTCGTTACTATTTGGATTATTTTTGCAGACGTCATGAATGAAGATATGTATAAGTGATGGCGATGAAGTTTATATTTCTGTACTGGGTCTAATAGCAACAAAATTTTCATGTTGATGATTCGGATTGATGAAACTGAACCACATATAGACATCATGGGGGAAGAATTATTACACTTCTTAAGATGGCATCCAATGGTGTAAAAACCACCACCGACTTCTTGTGCTCGTGTTTATAACGTGGTAGACTTCAAAAGAAAGAAACCAGGACCAGAAGGAACTCTACATGATCCTTTTACTCCATTTCGCTAGCCGATCATTGAAAAAGCAGGGAAATTACAGCTGCATGGAATTTGGAAAATTCAATGAAGCAGAAAGAATGGAAAATATGGACTCTTCAAGAATCTGATGCATTTTTGGCAAATATTTTGTATGCTAAACTCACAAAAGAGAATGGTGAACTCGCTACAGAGTTGTATAGTCCAACGCGTTGTCCGACATTTGAAGCTGCGCTATGATACGATCGCTTAATGTATATAAAACTATTCCTTAGTTTCGGCAAAAGAAAAACGCGATAGCAGCGACTAATCAACACACAACTGCGGCTATTGACGACATTTGACAAATTTGACAGTCTAACTTGGCAGCAGCTTACACTCCGCATTATGAACTGGCCATTGACCCGTTTCACGAAATATTTACAGCCTAAACCTGCGCACAAACTTTTTTTTTTTAAATCATTAAAAAGTAATTGTAGTATGCAAACAAAAATCTTATAAAATTTAGTAGTGAACAATAATAAAACAAAAAAAATTTATAAGAAGAAATATTTTGCAAAAACCATACCAAGAGAAATAGGTCTCTGCGGACCTTGTCACTCGGCCAAAGACAACGAAAGACTGACTCGCCGAAAGGTTGAACCCAAGCTGTCAACAAATCATCGGAATGTAAAACAATACTTAATTTATATACAACAGAAACAGTCACTTCAAATATGCCTAAAAATCGAAAAGTAATCCTGTACACACCAAAGTTAATTAAAAACAAGTAAAAACAGCGCTGTCTTCGGCTATGCCGAAGGCTTCATACCTTTCATGAATGGAAGAATAGTAAAAAACGTGTTATTGTATTACAATTTCGTATTACCTATAGTTAAAAGCGAAAATTTCCTTCAAATCAATAAAAATAATTCTAGTAAAGGCATTGTTATAAATTATTTAATGCTTTTCCTTATGTAATTAAAAAGAACTATGTTTTAAGAAGGGAATGGTTTTTGAATATTTTTAATATCGTATCGACGCTTGATATTTAACATTTAAAAAATACAAATAATTAAGTATTAATATGTAAGACCTACATATGTCGGTCTTTGAAAACAGTTATCAGATCCGTAAATAGTTCCCAAACGTTTAACGCTATGATTCATGTGATATTGCGCTGAGCTTATTACTTTTCGCAATAAATATTTGTCCTGAATTTATCTTGCCAATTTACACTGTGAACTCCGATCTTGATGAATACTAATATATAGCTAATAATGGTTGATGTTTGTGCAAAATTTCAAGCCTTTAGCTGTTTAAATGGAGGAGTTATGGTGCAAAATGCAATATCTGAACAATCGGTTGTATGGGAGCTATATGTTATATTTCTCCGATCTTCATGATTTTCAATACTGATACGTAGCTAATAATGGCTGATATTTCTGCAAAATTTCAAGCCTTTAGCTGCTTAAATGGAGGAGTTATGGCGCAAAATTCAATATATGAATAATCGGTTGTATTATATGTTATAGTCACCCGATCTGGCCGATTCCGACAAATGTTTAATCATTTGTACAACGACACCTGCTCACCAAATTTCATCAAAATAGCTCTAAAATTGAGGGACTAGTTTGCGTTCAAACAGACGGACAGACGGACAGACGGACAGACGGACAGACAGACGGACATGGCTAAATCGACTCAGCTCATCGTCCTGATCATTTAGGTATACTTTTTGATGGGTCTATCTCTTCTCCTTCTGGCACTTACAAACATCGGACCAAACTTAATATACCATTTCATTCTCATGAAAGGTATAATAACTTAGGAAAATTCAATGTAACAAAACTATTCAAATTCCAGGTAAGCATTTCGTTGCTTCAGAGTACTGATAATATGCATTATTATTTAGTAATGAAAAATTTCATAAGCTTAACAGATATTTTATGTCATACTCGAAATATTGAGCGTTTTGTCCATGTTGTAAGTAAATTTTCAGTTGCCGTTTCAAGACATGTCTTGGACAAATTTTCGCTAAACTTGACAGTCGGGAACGATACAGCTTATACGAGCCAAGGAAGAGCTTGTAATAATTTTTCGTAAAAGCGCAAAAGTTAGTTGTTGCTTTGGGGGTTCGCTGGATTTTAAAAATATAATGTGAGTAATTCCATATCAGATTTGCAGTCGATGTTGCAAACTTCGATGAGATATTTGTTTTATACTTTTTTTATCAAAAATAAATTGACATGTGTTTTTTATTTCGCCCAAAACTTTTTTTGCGGACTGATGGTTTTTTTTTGAATTTTTGATGAACTGCCTTTTTTTCAATGACAGTGCGTCATAATAACTCAAGAACCGTATATCGTGTGAAACAATTATTTATAGTAAAGTTAGGTTTTTTATTTTACTTTGCAATGCCATATTAAAATTTTTGAAACAATTTTTGACCACCAATTTTTCTTCTTTTCATCTCAGTGAATTCTCTAAAACCTTCCGAAAAATATATTCAAATATTATGATGGAATCAGAAGTAGATTTTTTGGGCGTGCGCCGACCAAGTAAAATAAAAAAAACTTTACTTTAACTATAAGTAAATTTTATCGACGATAGACGCTTCTCCAGATAATGCAGTTAAATAACAGCACTGTCAGTTCATAAACAAATTAAGGACCAAATATTATCCTGAATGGGGACTTTTCGGCGACATAATAATACTAATAATTTGGCGCTTATATCAAGTTGATGTTTGGTCGAACTTATCCTACAATTTATGGTGTGTATCTTGATGTTGTAACACGAATTGAGGGACTTGAGTTTTACGCTGACTCTGAATGGCAATTGATATTTGTGAGAAGTTTTTTCATGACAGAAATACACACTGAGGTTTGCCATTGTTTGCCAAAATCTTTTTTCGTGATACGCCTTAATGTACGTGTATATTTATATATAGGAGTATACATATGCATTTGTATTTGTTGCTATATTCAGTTATGTTAATAAAGCAATCGTTTTGGTGTAACTAAGCGATAAAAGAACGCTGGAACTCGAACAAAATTGTATTTGATATGAAGAGAAAAGCAAAAACAAAGATTAAAATAAAGGAATGGAGTAAATAGAAATTTTGCTTAGAAAATTCTTAGTATTTTGTGAAACTGAACTGAGACTTTAACTGCGATTTTCAAAGTTTTCTTTCTTTTATTTTTGATTATAAAAAAATGTCACTAATAAACTCATATGCCGAAGGCCTTACTTGAGATTCGAACCGCTACCAAAATCTTAAAAATGTATGTACTATTTGAAATTAATTTACTTTTTTTGGAACTAAATTAGTACCTAATCGTACGTCTGGGTCATCTTGATCGAGGGTAATGCGTTCGCAGCGCTTTTACCTTTAGCATTCATTTCATTTTTGTTTCTTCTCTTCAGTACAGGCTGCTTTGTTGACACACACAGTTTGCGTGTTGTTATAAAAATATTTTGGAAAATAATGGATTTTTGACTTTTCAACCAATATCCAACTGATGATTTAGAGGCATTTCATACAGACGTTGATGAGGATATTTTCCCAGATGAAAATTAAGTTTAAAGTGATATTGACGATAGTAATGATTCGGGCATAGAACATTTGTCTCAATAGTTGGGAGAAGAAACTGTTTCGCGGCGGCTGGTTTAAGCTTATCGAAAGACAAAACAGCTGAGTTTTCTAAAGATCTGTTGCTCGTCCAGTTTTAACACTCGGTGACTAGATTTAGTCATAACTTTCCTCAAAATTAATTTTTGTTATGAAGTGCTCTTTCGGTTACTGTTATATGAAAATAGTTTTTTTTTTTAGAAAAAATACACAAAAAAACACGTTAATCTTTTAGCCACTTTTTTATAGTCAAATATAAAAAAATTTGAAATTTTTAGCCACTAAAAATTTCTAGGCACACTCTTTGGAAGCGCAGACAGATATTTGAAATGAAAATTTTTTTCAACAGCAAATGCAGGGTTCAAAACCACTAAGCAAAAATGTTATAATTTTTTGGCAGCAGATGTGAATTAAGAAATGTTCCAGTTTGAAACAATTTGCTTTAAGATGTTCGGTTTTTGACAACATTTCTATTAACCTTGTATGCATACCTGAATGTTTTCTTTAATTTGAAGAACTTCAATTCCAAAAGTTAAAATTGAATTGTACACGGAAAACCTAAGTTGATAGGGCTACTTTAAAATCTTAAAATTTACCACAAAATAAGCCAATATTTGTTTTAAATTTACTGTGGCAGAAAATAAAATGATCTCCTATTTAAATTGTTGTTTCGGTAAACTTAAATTTATCTTGAAAATGGCCCATTAAAAAAGTTACTTTAAACTTCACACATTCAGTAAAAGCTTTTGTTAAGGCATAAAATTACACTCAAAAAAATTTATTGCAGCACCTTTTTTGATGACCTAAAAAATATATACATATTTTTGGAAATGTTTTAAAATGTCTAGAAAATATTTGTTTGGAAATTTTCTCTTAAATGGGGAGTGGTTTATTAGTTTTTTGTATGCAAATATCGATCGTGCTTCGACTTTCGATTGAGAATTGCGTGATTTCTTCCGTACACTAATTAAATATATTATACATGCATAGGGAATACATTCAGACTTTCACTCCAAACAGATAAATGCCGTAAAATACCTGCTGCAAAATTTTCCTATTTAATTCCATTGAGAACTGTGTTCCTAATATTTTACGTGGTTTCCTTACAAACTAAACTTCTCTTGATGAAAGGAAAATCCAAACATGCGCAGCTTAATGGTTTTGCTATCCTTCTATTATTTGTTTGTTCAATACGCCTGACTTCCATTAAAATATTTTTGGTCTAATACAAAGTTAGTAGTAGTAGTTGAAAGACATTTGGTGTTTACTTATTTGCAAAATTTGTTTCGCTAAATTACCGAATATAAAATTATATAGGTAAAAAGTTAAGAGATCACAATGAAGACTTACAAATGTCATGGGGACATGGATATACAGAATTTCTTTGGACGTGGCTAAAGTAGTAAATAACAAAGGTTTTTCGAAAAAATGAGAAAAGATATTTTTTTTATTTATTTCCCCGAAAAGTGAATTTTTTTTTTACTTTTTCACATCAGAAAGAAGACTCTTCAAAATGCATATTAGTCAAACGGCTGGCAGTCAAAACTTTTAGTTTAAGAGATTTTTTTAAAATACTAAACTACGTACAATCAGTTTGCAAGTTTATTTATCAAAATCGGTGAGTTTGTGTAGAAGTTATGTGCATTTGAGAAAAATCGAAAATTTCGCAGACGGAAAAATACACAGGGAAATTAAAATCGCCGAAAAATATGGGAAACAATTTTTTTCGGAAAAAAGAAAAAATATGTGTATGATTTTATTTTGACCAAGAAACTACAAATTTCAGTTCCATGGAAAAAGAAAACATGACCCGAAACTGATAATGACAGTTAATCAATTTTTTATATAACAGCACTGACCTTTTTTCCTTACTCGCACAGCATAGTTTGTGCTTTTTTATCTTAGAAATTACAAACAACATCCCTTTCAAAATTCCACTATTTTTTAAAAAAAGTTAAGATTTTCAAAAGAAAATTTTTTGGGAAAATCCATGGTGTTCTTAGTTTGAATTCTGAATAATAAAAAATTAGTGTGAAGTTAAGTTATTAAAAAAAATACTTCTTTACATTTTTTGTATAAGATAAAAAATGGCCACTTTTTTTTTAATTTTGTAAAGGGAAGTTTTTCTTGTAGGATTGGAAGTTTTTGAGATAGAAATTCTTTAAAAAAGGAATTTCTTTCAAATTTAAAAATTTGAATTGCTAAATAAAAAAATTTGCAAAATTTGTGAGCACAGTTATTTAGCACCCCAAGTACTATAAAACGCAAAACTGATAACGACACAGTTAGAAATTTGTATATATAAGTAATACATAGAACACAGAAATTTCAAAACATATATCTTTCAAAATTTCACTAAATTTTAAGGAGTGTTAAATTTTATGAATATTTTTTTTTTTTTTGGGAAAATCCATGGTATTCTAAAAATGGTATGATAAAAATTCTAATCGCGAATATTTTGCTAAACAAAAAAAATTGCGAAATTGGTAAGCACAGTTATTTAGCGCCCCAAGCACTATAGAACTACAAAGTTTGGAACTGCTCATATTTAAAAGTACATGTGCACATACAAATTGGCAGACTCGTAATAATGCGGCTACTTATTATTAAATCGATTATAAATATTATTTGCTTCAATTGCTCTCCACTAAAACAAATACGAATATCAACAGCTGACCCAAAAAATATTTGCTGATTTGCATAAAATGACCCTATCTCCAAGTTTACTAAAACAATATTCAGACAATTTATTTTACTTCTGTTTAACTTCGATGAACTTTCACGTTCGACAAACATGAGCTTTGGGATGATTTATTAGAGTTTTGTAAGTTTATTCCAAACAAACAGCGGCAACATTTCGTGACAGCCTGGCGCAATTTGGTAATGGGGGTGATAAAAACCTCTACTACGAGTATACAGACTGGTAGCGAAGATTTTTTAAATACACATACATATGTATTGGGAAGTGTTTTCGTATTGAATTTTCCAAAGATGTTTATAGCGAGACAAAGTGGCAAATAAAATCGTTTACCACTAATAATTACATCATACTCGTATTTGAAGGACAATAATCTAAATTAGACAATAATCAAAGTTAGTGGTAAACTTTATGGGCTTCCCATCGACTCATCTCGTGTATAAACTCCTAAACTGATAACAGGTGATTAATTTTGAGTTACATTTTCAATTTTTAAATCCATTATTCATTGTTGGATAATATCCGATCAAACAGATCGAATTTACCAGGCAGGGAAGAAAATTTAGCGATGGTAGCTGCAAGTCTTGTCATTTGCGGATCTGAATCGCTACAGCATGACGTATTTCCAAATTGGCAGCATTCAGCCATTTAAGTTAGGTTAGGTTTATGTGGTAGTCGCCGCAGGGGGAACGGACTTAGGCATAGTAAGGAAGTCCATTGTGATACCACCATTACTTTTGAACGGTAACGTACATCGAAACCAAAAAAAGGTTAACCGGAGAAACGCTGCGTACCCAGAATGAAGTCGCCAAGATTACCAATTTCCACTCCAGAGCGCTCTTTTGGGGTGCTGAAAAAGTAGGAGCTTAGGTACCTGAATCTCAAACCCGCAAAGGCAGAGCAGCTGAGCAGAAAATGGAAATATGATTCCACCTCACCATCCTCCAGACAGCTGGGGCAAAAAAGGTCTGAGACCATATTTAGTCTAACCGTATGAATATCCATCGCCCAGTCAGAATTCCTCCGAGAACCGAGAGTTGCCGCTTTGTTATCAACCTCAGTTCCTTCGAACGCCCACGGTGCTCCACTGTCGACCAGAGGGTTCTTGCACTTCTGCATGTCGTAGAAGTTTCCCCAGTGCTCGCTGAGTCGACAGAGACTCGACATATATCCAAAAGAAGTCCACAGGCAGACAAAGGAGCCCCCACCCTCTCCATGCATGGAGTGATATCTTCCAGGATACCCCGCCGAGCGAGCTCATCAGCCATGCAGTTTCCTTCAATGTCGCTATGGCCCGGGAACCAAATTAATAGCGGCCTGACTATCAGAATAAATGTTTCCCCGTATAGAGAGTTGATTGTGGCCACCTACTCCTGAAAAACACTACAATAGCCCGGAAGCCTAAATTTCCGGGTGACATATAAAAACGGAAATTAAAGTAAGTATAAGATGGATGAATAATAGTTTTATTCACGAAAACGATACAAAATTGTGTTAGCTATAGAGAGTAAAGTGAAAATAAGTTTACTGGCGGCCGTCGAAATGGAGTGCATAGCAAGTGCCAGGAATGGAAAATCAAAATTTCAAATTTCAATTAATTTGATAAAAAAACTGTGCTCCTTTCTGGCAATGCACTTAAAAAGCAGATCAGTTTTTAATTTTTTATTTATATACAATTCATAACAATTAAAAATTTATACCTATGCTCTGGACAAATTATCAATTTTGCTTACATATAAATATTTTCCATTCATCAAGGTTCCGATATTCTGTGTAAAAAAATATAAAGTTTTTTTTTGTTATAAATTATGAAGACAAATGCTTCTGACTAATGAAATATCTGTTTCAAGGCAAATTCATATAAGGTGGTGTTATAAATACAACTGAAAATTTTCCATGTATTTTGTTTTTCCTTTTGCATAAGACTTGCCAAAATTTACATACATTTTGTTTTTGCCTTTACGGCTTTTGAAAGGTCATAGCAAAAGCGAAAACAAAATACATGTGGGCGAATAAAAAAAATCAAATTGGCTGCTATACTAACTACACCATATATGAATTCATCTTGATCTGTATATTCAAAATTTGGAAAAGTTTTGCACACTGCAAATTTAAAGTTTTATCAAGGTTTGTACAGAATAGCCAAAAGCGTTTTGCTTGATAAAAATTATGATAAGTTATGAATATTTTGTTGATTTGTAAAGTGAACAGAATATGGAGGAATTTATATAATAAATGAAAACTCAATAACCCGACAACCAGCACGTAGGGTGTATTAAACCCTACCCTCAGAATTTACAGAAGTAAATAATAAAATTTCATCATTGGCAGCACCTCAGTTGCTTTCAGCGATACTTTAGTTTGTATGCATTGCGCCTTAGAACGGTCTAGCTGTAATTTTTTGTCGTTTGGAATTGTCGCAAGTTGACTGGGACAAACCAGCGCAACTGTCGGAACTTGAAAATGTTGTGTATTCAAATTTTGGCTGTTTTGGAATGCATTTAATGATCCAAAAATTCCAGAAGAAGAAGATGAAATAAAAAATGTTAGGATTTGTAGTGTTTACTTCGACTTATATGAAGCTGCCGCTCATAAAATGCAGGCAGCTCGCTGTAGGGTAAGATGGATACTTACTAGGAACATGCTTTAAGATATGGCAAAAATTATAACGAGTTTCAGGATGAATAGCAATCTTAATATTACCGAATTTATTTAGTTAAAAGTAGTTAAGAAATCTTAATCTAAAAATATCCTTATAAGAAAATGGAGCTGTTTTCTATGTTGCAAACTTAGCTTAAAACTGATGAAAGAATTTCAGTCAAACTTGGACGGCATATCCCTTATACCCTTGGTACGGACATAGGCTATATTTTAATCCGTTAGGCGGCACATAAGTGGTATATTTAGAAAGTCCATATTTATGGTTCGATATTGGGATATTAGGGAGGTATAGTGATGGTAAAATAAAAAATGCTTTTGTGAAAAAATGCACCAGACGGCACTATATGCGAGTTATTCCGAAAATCTGTATTAATTATCATATTTTAATGAAATTAAAAGCATTTAATGGCGCCTAAGTGGCGCTAGAATTTCGAATTATATATGAATTGAATTGGACCTAGATTTAGCTGAAGGTAAGGGTTCTAACTTTTGGTAAAAAAAAAAAATGGATAAAGGGACAATTGAGCCTACGTTTGTATCCTTGTCACCCGAGTTATATCCCCAAAATCATCGAAAAGGTTTTCTAATAATTTTTTTTTCGAAAATAGGTTGAAAGAAAAAATAATTATACTACTGTACTCTGTCGAATGGCAGACACAATTGGCACACAATGGTATAACTCTACAAAAATCCCAAACTGATACTTCAGTCAAATGCTGTTCCTTGTTAAGCGTAAAAAGTTTATTTCCAATCAATTCTTAATATTTTGGAGATGTAAAAACGAGAAGACAATGTATTTGTGTTTATTGAAAGGAAAAATCTTTAAATAAATTGTATGAAATAGTATACATTTTTTTTAGCAATAAATGAAACTTATTTGTTATATTAATAGCTCTTTTTGGTATAATTTTGAAAGAGATTGCCAAGGACAAACTCAGGCAAACAAGTAGTGTGGTATTCCGTTATGTTTTCAGTAAGAATGGGTAATACAAAAAAATTTACTCAGTAAATCAACAAAGTAATAAATATTGGTACTCGTATGCTGTAACTTTGTTTGACAGTCAAATAAAATTTCTATTATGCAGTTGGGTTTCTAGAAAACTTTTACCAAGCGAGAATGCCACTTTGTTAGTAACTGAATTTGCAAATTTCCAATACATAACATAAACTCGAGTGTGAAAATAATATGAAAATATGAAAGATATCCCAGCAAGCATTTTTTCAGGTGTTAAAAATTAAAAAAAAAAAAAACATAAAGTTCGTATGCTTATCCCCCGATCGTATGCGAAGCGTTGGCAAATAATAATTATATTTTTTATTTCGATTTTCGAATGACAGATGGCGCTGGGAAAATGTATAATAATAAACTCAGGGAAGACACTAACCACGAAAATAGCAGGCGCTATTTGCTTTTTAAATATTGACTCAGAGATGGCGCCCTACATGGGAGGTATTATATTTAAGTTAATATATGATTGGTAGTTATTTCATATTTTAAAATTTAAACATTTTTGTATTTACGTTGCTTGTTGGGAATATTTGTACATTGTTTCTGCTATCAATAAAAATGTGCTAAGTTTCTTAATATTTTTTATTAGCTTTTGAAACTTCATACACATGTACCTACCTTTGTGTTATATACACGAAACGGCAAACGTAGAGTGAATTAAATAAAAGTATGTATGTAAATACATTGTAGTTACAAAGGACGCGCGCGCAGTTATGCAAACAAATTTCACAACCAACAATCGACGAACACATCGAAAACCTGCAAGTGCGAAAAGAAGTGGTATGCATGTTAAGTATGAAATTAAGGTGTATTAATCATTTTATTAGAGAGGTAGGGGAATTTCATTTTAGAAGCTATATCAAGTACTTGAGGATATATCAACTTTAAAACTTCAAAGAAAATGTATATATTTTAAATCTTAGCACGCAAGTGACTATTCAATAAAGTTGTCTTCAGTGGCAATAACGAATTCCATTCTCTTCCGGAAATGATTGCATACTTAACCCTTAATTTATTTAAAAGTGGCTGTACCCATATGAACCGTTTTACTCAGACTTACTTGTGTCGGCAGAAACTCACCTCTTCTCATAACGTATGGATAATTCGGTGAAGCAATTTTGCTTGGGAATATATTCCATTGATGATGAACCGCGACGATTCAAGATTCTAAGGCAAAGAAGAAAACAAATTTGAGGAGGAGATATTGGAAAATAAAGGTATAACAGATGACGAAAAATGACACTGAAGATGGCACAACGACGTAAACGTTTGGTCTCCAAACCAAACTTGACAAGGAACGAACGGAAAGTCGTTTAGATATAACGGGTAATTCGTTAGTGCTTAGCCTTTGTCTCTTTTGGATCGCCGACAGGGTGACAAGTTGATTTATAATTGTCACCCTGTCGGAGATCCAAAAGAAACAAAGGCGCTAAGCACTAATGAATTACCCGTTATATCTAAACTTTCAAAAACTACAGTACTAGGAATCATACATGGATGTACTCAGTTTTTAACCTTCGCGAAGGACAGCAGTGGACGAAACTTCTAAACTACACATCTATAAAATGCATCTCTTCATGTTACTAAAGGACTTTAATAAAAAAGACGGAACAAATCGGACGCTATACGTTTACTTGTAATAAATTATTGTAATATTCCAATCTCAAAACCGAGTTTTATTTAGCGTGATGGCAAACTAAGATCCCATATATATATATGTATTGATTTCTCAAGCTCAACGCAACTAAAAAAGCAAAAATGAATCAATCTTGGAAACAAATTACGGTTATAATCGTTTGGAGTTCCAAGGAAATTTGTTATACTGTTTTGCAGATCCTAGCGTAAAAGTAGCCAACAGTTTATAGTTACACGCCTTTGTTTTTTAATGGAATCGCGAGATGGTTTTACGAAATAAAAAGATCGAGGAAAATAATAGCGAGGAGTATTTTTGTTTCCAGCCAATGCGCCGGTACACAATTGCTGTGTCTCCAAAGGCTGCCATTAAGGAATTCAATTATACTGAGCGCTACCATCCCCGATACATTGCCATTTTGGATCAAATCAGCTATTATTTATTGTCTATATTTAAATCTAACTTGCGTTAAAATGAAGTCAGTGGTTTGGAAATCTTGATACATAATGTGAATTAAAATCTAAAGGTGCAAACAATATTGAAAAAAACCCCATACTATTTCCTTACTGGTTTATTTATATGTAGGAAATCATTCCATAACACTTAAAATTTAAAATTCATTATTTTGATGGATGTATATTTAAAAAAGTAAATTGTGAATTCATTTTATTACATTGAATATATTATATTCAAAAAAATTGGGGTTTTCGTTGTTTTGGTATGATTTGAAGCAAGACAAACAAAGTCCGATATCGCATTTTTGCAGGCTGTTCACACGATGGACTCACATACGTTTCTTTATTTCCGATTGAAATCACATGGTCATCAGTCCTCACTCGCAGTGCATCCGTTACGGATTCCATTCCAAATTTATGTAAACATGTTTGGAACATTTTCGGTGCACGTCGCAGTGCTTGCAGCGATATCCCAACTAAAAATGCAATGCCACCATTTTTTTCCTCGAAAAGAGTTGCGTTGATCTGAAATACTTTGGTCAAATCGCCCATCATCTACTCAGTTGCAACGCACGGACGTGAAACCAGTATGCTGTGGATTTTGGCTGAGAACCGAATCAAGCCGTATCAAGGCAGCCCATTGAGTTATCCACCCATTTGGTCAGATGAATTTCTTCTTCTTTAATTTCCGCGGCCGCGTAATACCCTCTTTGCCATTTTCGCAATTATTTATGTGAAATAGGACTATTTTTTTTTAAATTCGGTTTTCTCGAATTGTGCCAGTAGTACCAGGGTAGCCTCTATTTCGTTATGTAAATCGGTAATGGTATTTCAATGAAAATATTGTCAAAGTAAAAAAAGTAAACTCATCGATCATACACAAAAGCGGGGCTGCGCTAGTGCCAAACCAATTTGCACAATTAGGATTCATCCTCGGCATGTAGGCTTTGATTATATCTCGCGATGAGCTCGGCAGACAATCATCGAAAAGGGGTAAGTGTTGATTTGCATGCCACTTTCAAAAATAATTTCACATCCATCCTTAAGTTGAGTTGGGCATACATTGTCGGGAATTGCCCCTGCTTATTCACTGTCATCTTCCTCACATACATTCCCATTCTGCTCTAGTGGTTTGATGCAAAGTGCCTGGATAATTTTTGAAAATTCATTTCCCTCATCAGAATATGGTTCGCTCAAACAATTCAGTCCTTTTTGCAGCGATAGTGGTCCTCAAAAAGTGTAGATTATGAGAAAAGCATTAGATATTATTTCTATACCTATTCAAAACCAATGTAGTTCTTACAAGACCCACAAGTAACAACAAAAGCAATAAAACACAACAAACACATTCAAATCTGTACCGGACGCCTAGTCTGCCTAGCGTAACGCAAAAAAAAAACACTTTGAAATACATTTTTTTTTCTCATAACCAACTCATAAGAAATTATTTTGTATTTCAAACACTACACAAAAACACAAAAATCATTGCCTGATCGCAAATATTCTTAGATATATTAGATCTACTTACTTTCTAATTTCCCGTTTCTTCCACTCCAGATTTGAATGAAAATATTATATAAACAAATTAATAAGGAAATTAAAAAATAGTTGCGCAAAAGAAAAATTAACCAATGCCCTTTTATTAACTAACAAAACTGTCGTATTATTTTAAACTCTAGCCTTGTTAACTTAAAAATAACGTTAGACATTGAAAATAACAACTTCAAGCAAGATGTGGCAAAAAGTTACAAACATTGTTCGAATTTCACTGAGAATAAGTCACATCTAAAAAAAAAAAGGATGAATGAATGGGAAAGAAAAATATGATCCTTATGCCCGAAAGTGTGGTGAAAAAGTTCACAGAGTTGATGGGTACGCTTTGCCTGAAAACGGAAATTTTACCTTTATGTGGTAATTAAAAATGACACAACGCTCAAGGTTAGTGAAAACTTGACAGCAGGATGAAAATTATGTTAGCAAAAGTAATGAGAAATAAATGTGTTTATTTACATACATTTTATACAAATAAAAGCACGAAGCATTCATGATGACCGGTAAGAAAATGAATAAAAACTTCAAATTCGAAGCAAAATCGAAGTAGTCACACTCTTCGCACCCAACTAGCGAATGGCTGAGGGCCGCTTTCGTATACAAATGAAAAGTTGATATACTTATCATAATTTAACGACGGGAACTGTTTAATCTTTTTATTTAATACTTACAAATTTTTGATTACTCTTTTATAAAAAAAATATAGTTCATTGCTAAACAAAAATAGTATAAATTAAGTACTCAATCTTTGCGCAAATTTAAAAAAAATTCACCAAATTTTTTCGTCAGAATTTTATACAAAAAACTAGTGGAAAAAATGACCAACACCATTAGCAAAAAAAAAAAGCCCGCGGCCCAAAAGTAAAAGTTCTGCGCCGACAGTACAAACAGATATAGAATCAAATATAGGGAGAGTTCAATAAAACATCATTTTTAGTTTTTTCAGTTAGTTAATAAAAATAGGAGCAGTAATTAGTAGTAGCATAGGTAAAACTAACAGTAGAAAAAAAGTAGTAATTAAGAATAATTTTAGTAGAAAATAGTAAAAATAGTGGTAGAAAAAATATTGGTATTTAGAAGTAGTATTAGTAAAAATATGAGTAAAATTAGTAAAAATAGTAATAGTAATTAGTATTAACATCAGTAAAATTATAAGTGGAAATAACTAAAAATAGTAGTAGAATTTAGTAAAAATAGTATTGGTATTTAGTAGTAGTTTTAGTAAAAATGGTAGTAGTTCCAGTAGTGAAAATAGTTCTAGTAATTTGTAGTACCATTAGTAAAAATAGTAGTAGCAATTAGTAAAAATAGTAGTAGCAGTTAGTAAAAATAGTAGCAGAAATTAGTAAAAAGAGTAGTAGAAACTAGTAGTAGCACAAGCTTAAATAGTAGTAGTAATAAGTAGTAGCATTAGTAAAAATAGTAGTAGAATTTAGTAAAAATAGTATTGGTATTTAGTAGTAGTTTTAGTAATAAGTAGTATCAGTAGTGAAAATAGTTCTAGTAATTTGTAGTACCATTAGTAAAAATAGCAGTAGCAATTAGTAAAAATAGTAGCAGAAATTAGTAAAAATAGTAGCAGAAATTAGTAAAAATGGTAGTAGTTCCAGTAGTGAAAATAGTTCTAGTAATTTGTAGTACCATTAGTAAAAATAGTAGTAGCAATTAGTAAAAATAGTAGTAGCAGTTAGTAAAAATAGTAGCAGAAATTAGTAAAAAGAGTAGTAGAAACTAGTAGTAGCACAAGTTTAAATAGTAATAGTAATAAGTAGTAGCATTAGTAAAAATAGTAGTAGTAGTAGTAGTAATTATTAGTAGTAGCAGTTAGTACTAGTGGTAGAAGTTGTGGGAGTAGTAGCAGTGCTAGTAATTAGGACTTGTAGAGCTCTACTAATTACAGATTTTGTTACGCATCGTTGCTGAAATGTTTGAAGTTCGTTACCATTTTAATCATTTTAAACACTAAACTAGGCGGCTAAATCAGCAAAAACTATATATTTATCAGAGATAATTGAAGATTTATCTACTGTAACTCTAGCCAGAAAATATAAAGCATAAAATTAGTCTTCCGTCTCCAAGTTTTTGATTAAAGATATTTTATTACTTTTACCAGATTTCAACCAAATTTGGGTAGTATATTATTTAGATCCTTGATATGCACAAAGACTATATTTTAATCCGCTAGGTGGCGAATAAGTCGATTAGATTACATTTTGATGCAATCAAAAACATATAATAGGGGAGCGTCGAAAAATGTCTCCTCTCGAAGGCGCTAGAGTCGAGTTATTCAAAAAATCTGTATTACCGTTGGCACAATGCGAGTTGTTCTTATGACAAAATGAATGCCCTAGATGGGGCTAGAAGGTAGTTATTCATAAAATCTCTGTTTTATATAAAAAAAAAGCCTCTGTTTTATATAAAAAAAACCTCTGTTTTATAAAATAGTGATCCGATATTGATTAAATTAATAACATATAATAAGGATGCGACGAGAAATATTTTTGCGAAAAAAGATCGGTTACATAAACTAACTATATTTGCAAAAATATATTAAAAATATGTATTGAATTCTATTAGATGGTTTTGTGGATGGCTCTTAGTTCAAATCTAATAAACTTTGTGCTGTTAAAAACAATGCTTCTTAGAAAATTCTTTCAAAAAGCTGTTATCAATATTATCTTAACTTCATCTTTACTGTGACTACAGGAAATTATTTTGAATTTATCGAAGTTGCCTTTGTAGATTTAATAGTCTGTTGTTTTTAGATGTTTGCTGTTGCTATAGGGAAAAATATTAACCACCGGAGCTAATTTAATTTAATAAAAATCATTCCAAACTCAGATAAATCAACGCTTTTATACTACAAAATTAATGAACAAAACGGTTGGTCTAAGTAACGAAATTCAACGTGGATAACTTTAGTAGACTTTTTCTTATCTGAGAGAAATGTTCTTACTTCTAAATAGAAAAGTAATAGATTTAAAAGTGTAGAACAACCAAGGAAGGGTATTGCTACCTCAGTGCCGCCAAATTATTTCATTATACATGTATGCCGCAATATTCGAATTTCCCACAGGGTATTTACAATGTATTTAAACATTTGAACAAATGAGGGTAAATATACACACAAAAATGATTGATTAAGGTTTCAGACATCTTGAAAATAAAACTACCATCTACTTTGATATGGTTTCTTTTGATGAGCATCTATTTATTAAAGGTAGGCCAAATCCTCAGCTTTATTAATGGAAAGTAATAAATGCAAGTATTTTCTATATATTCACGTGCCAAATTTCTCGTTTTTTAATTAAAGCAAGACAGTTGCTAAATCTGTGCATCTGCTCATACTCATTTGGTAATACGATGGTAAAAATAGATCACACTATAGAAAGATTCTGAAGTTTGGCACATGCCACTCGGATATAAATTTAAACAAGAGTGAAATATTTAATGCTTTTATTTGAAATAAATATGTATTAAGTGATAGGAATATTAAATGCAATATATTATGTTACTTAAAGGATTTTCAAGAAATATATACAGAATTTAGAATCTTATATATAAAAATCCCCTGTCATGGTGGTTGTGGCTGAACTCCTCCGAAATCGCTCCAACAATTTTTATTAAATAAAATTATGTTTTATGCTTGGGAGACGGTTGCCACTTGCTTGAAAAGTCAAATTTAATACAAAACAAAGTTCTAAGAAATGTTAAAGTATATGTCAAACGGTGTGTCTCGGAAAAATTTTCATAGCTAAATTTGAGGAGGGTTGCCATCGATTTGAAAAGTCGAATTTGATTAAGTTATACACAGGTTAGATGAAATATTTAAATATAGATGTCAAATGGTACGTTTTGGCAAGGAGAAGTTTAATATCTATATTTTTGAGAGGGTTGTGTGCAGGTTTCTATTGCGAAAGTAAGAACTCCGATAGGTGGCGCTGGTAGCGAGATATTTGTGAAAACCGTATTTGTAGCCCGATTAGATTCAAATTCAGAACATGTAAATATCAATCATATAAATATCAATAAATTTTTTAGATGAAAATTGGACCTTTAGTTAAAATGCGTTTTTATTCCAATTCATAAATCTAAATATTTTATTTAAAAAACTAACCGATAGGCGGTGTTAGATCCGAAATTTCACTAAAACGCATTCACAGTTCAATTTGATTCAATTTTAGGGCATTATTTGTAGGGTGTAGCGAAGCGCGCTGGGTCACCTAGTATTTATATACTATAATCTCCAAAAACAAAATGTTATTCGAAAAGTTAGACTTGTGCCAAAAACTGGTAGTGGCGTATCAATTTTTTACATATGCATTAAATAATATAACTCATTTACATAACTTAAAATATAATAAAAATAAATAGGTGTTGAAATCGAGTTTTTATAAAAAAAAATATTTATAGTGCAATTTGGTTGATGTTCTATTTTACACTGAAAAAGTACTTCGCTAAAAAAAATTGCTTAGACTTATTTGGTTGAACACGACATGGTTGAATTTATTTTATTATTGTAAAAAAAAAAACTATAAAAAAACGAATGGAACTAACTTTTTATGAACTTCAATCGGCAAAGAATGTTTTGGGCTACAGTCTTTTTAAGTAAGGAAATTTTTAAGTTTTTTATTTATTTTTCTTTACAAAATAATAACTCATTGGAGGTCAGTTTCTTTCGCCTTCGAAAACCACAATGGGTGAAAGGAATGGTGGCGAATTCTAGCCTTACGAAGATGCACACACACACTAATAATACAATCGTTACTACTTTGTTTTACTATTTAAATTTGCTTTTACGAAGATTTTAGATTGTCAAGGAAGAATGATAGAATTTAAGAAATTCCACTCAGAACAATTGCAAGTGACGTAATAAAAGGTGGATAATAAGAGAGAAAAGAAAGAATTCTAAAGAAGAAAAGCAAGAAGCGAACACACGACTGCACGATTGAAATTTGTGTTAGTTTTGTGTGTGTAGAAAAATGTCCGCATAATAGAAAAATAATTTCCCTTCGTCAAATCAAACCAAAGACAGGAGGATTTGTGGTTCGCGGGAGGCGCATCTTGTATTATAATATTCTTGAATTATTATCTACACGAAATCTTGCGTGGTTAAACAAGCATCATATATAGAGCACATTAGAGCGAATGCAGAAGTCGACGCCGATTGTGGTATTGCTAATTCTCCCTAACCAATTTTGACAGAATCATCTGTTCTATCCATGAGAGAAATCATTTTCTATAAAAAGAATCTACCTACCTGCAAAAAAACTCTGTTTATGTATTCTTTCAATAGTTTGTGTGGTTTTCAATGTGCATGAGCATAACTTTCTTCGCTCTGTTCTCCCCGAATGTCAATTTCGTTACGTCACTACAAATTTGACAATAATCAGCACAAACCGTTATTCTGTTATTCTTATTCTACATATACAGGAAACTTAAGTACATTTAGTTTTGGTTCAGCTTAGTATAAATCACAGCAAACAAAAATAAAGCATCGCACAAAAGCAATTCATGAATTCATGAACTTCTATAATTGGGGTTGTAATTTTAAATATGTTATTTATATCTTAAATGGTTCAAGTTGTACCAATCAAACTTTTCTGATTAACTTATTATTGGTTGAATACGAGTGTGGATGAATATGTAAGTTGTCGTATCAAATTTCACTTCAACTCAACTCATTCGGTGCTAAAAATACAGAAAGAAGCAGATCGTATAGAAATGTCGATAAGCACTCCAGGGGTCGGAAAAAGTAAAACTGTCTCTGTATTGGTGAGAGTGGTCACATACATTTACAAACAAACAAGTATATAATAAATTGCATCGGACAACAAAAGTAGCATTTCTTTTGAAATCGGATAGAAATTTAATGATATAATTTTTAATAAATGTCTGTCGAAATGTGTAATTTTCATTTTAAATCACTTTTAATTTTAAGCTTTAAATGTGTTTTAATTCAAATTTTTATTCGTTTGCTTTTTATTTATAACTTTATTTATTTATGAAATCAGCTCTGTAAATGACGAAAAATAAGTTTCAAAATCTGAACTTAACTCTAAAAAATTATTGGAGCAATATGTCTGCTATACCGGCCCTTATATTAAATGCCGCGCTGACAAATAATTTCTTCTGAGTTTGTGTTCCTTGCTCGGTTAGTGATTGTGCTAATTGATTTGGGTGCACATTTAATTTGTCTAAATACCTTTCCTTAATTCTCGCTAAATATTTAAATATTCTAATTTGTACGAATGAGATATTGAAGTCATCATGGCATCCATGGCATTCCTATAACGGTTATACCACGGAGCTCCTGCGATTTTAATAAGGATTTTCTATTCAGCTCTTTGAATGATGTCCACATTACAATATATTTCCTAGTGTACAGAAGTTCTCCGTACTCCAGTTTTAGTGGAGGACGTGGGTTAATAAGCATATGAAGGTCAGCGTGATCGTAATGATATTTAGGGGCAGTGGCTGATAGGAGTTCCTACTTAATATGAAGGTGACGTGTTTTCTCTTTTGCTCATTCAGCGTTATGCGTCAATTAGCCAACCACTCCTGCACGTTTGAAAATCTGGATGCACTTTTTGGGCCTCGTGATCTTCTAAGAATCCCAGTGCCTTCGGGAAACGTTGCTAATATCAGACCGGTGCAAAGTCTGTTGTGTAGAGAATATATTGGAACAGAACAGGCAGAACGCTTCCTTGTAGAACTCCTGCTGCGATATCGAATTCTTGCGTTACGAGTATGAATAAATTTTCTCGTACAATAAAAACTCGCTTGCTAACATCAAGAACTTTGTGTGTGTTCGCAGGAAGTAGCGTCCGTATATTTTATATTAGACTTTCTATCGAGACGCGGTCGAATGCTTGAGCGATCGTTAAGCGATCTATATTATGGCAGGATGCGGAAGTTGTATCACCATCTGTGTGGTTATTTTTGTAGATCCAGCCCCGGTGATTTCTTAAGTTCAGTTGCCATTTGATGATATTTATAATCTCAAGTGGATGATGCACTTTTGTTGGTTCAGTTTGGGAGGCAGTGGGAGTAATGGCAAAACATATCCGTTTGATGACATGATTGGCTGTAATACGTTTTTTAGACGAAGTGCCAAAACTTTGGTTTTTGCTTCATCACTACAGACCCAATCTCCATTTTGGTCTCATAGAAGTGTGTCTACTTTCTATATATTTTCCTTTCGTTGGCGGCTTTATATAGGTTTTTGCTTTCCATAGAGAACACTTTGTGCTGGTTTGTGATAAGCTTTAAATTTGACTGAAACATTTAAAAAATCACACAACAATAATAGTTCAAGCATTAAAATATTATTTGACAATTATTACTATTTACATTAACTGTATCAAAATGTCACAAAATAATTCTAAATCGTACGCATTACTAATTATATTGTTAATTATTAAATAGTGCACTAGTAACATAAAAATTGATTACTTAAAAAATTTATACGTAGCTATATTTTAAAGTGGATTGCCACATTATCGAAATATTGAATTTATTTATACGATATATTTAAATAAAGTGTCGAAGGAAGGTTTCTAGATATATTCTGATGAGGGTTGCCACCTGTTTGATTAAGTTATATACAATTTATTTGTGAGAGAAACTGCAATGGGTTCGCTGATTACATACGCAAGGGCAAATAATAAATCAATATAGGGGGGGGGGGGCGTTTTGCTAGTATATAAATAAATTTTGTGGGTTAGTTATGTGGGTTTCGGTTCGCGCAATAAAACAGTTGGCTGTTTTAACGTTTAAAATATAATAATGTTTATTGTAACGGAATATTTAATTGAGTATGTCTAGCGTTTTAATATTAGCTGATATGAACGACTTTACATAGTGACTTCCACGCAGAGGCTGACTGATTTGAATTTAACCAGTAACTGGGGTTGTCAACACACGTTGGTGAGAGTCGTATTTCTGTGTACTAACCAGGGTTAGTAGAAACGTCCTGTTCGGATTACCTTATGGTTGTCGATACCGGTTCCTACAGTTATATGAAACGAGATGCGCAAGACCTTCAGCAAAAAAAAAAAAAAAAATGCCAAAAATGCGCACGTCTTTGCAGCAAATTTTAATAAAATTTTGTACTCGAGATTTTTCTACAGATTCTAATTAAAAAGTTTGAATTTGTTAAATTTTTATGAGTTCTGTACAAAATTTCTACTTATATGATTTTTATTAAAGTACGAACCAGATTTTGATAAAAAACTAATGAACAAGTTTTAGCATGAAAAACTTTGTAAATAATATCAAAAAAAATTTCAGTGCCAACATTTTTTCCGCTACTGTATGCATTTTTTGTTTTAGGTATGATGCAATAATTATGACAATTTGCTTTAAATAAATTAAATTTCACAAACTCAAAAAGGTGTATAAATATAAGGTAATTATACCCTGCAACGGCCATTTACAAAAAATAAAAAATAAGATGTACAGTAGTAACTACTAATAAGTAACAAATTCCTTCAAATTAATACGAAGATTTTAGTATGAGAAATAAGTAAGTCAGTTAAAATCATAGTAATTTATTTATTTTTTTTTATTTATGTATGTATGTATGTAAATAAAGCTCGTTGAAATTTTCTTATTGAAGAGTTGATTTGAAATAATATTTAAAGCTTGTTTGCACCTAAACTGAGACTCTTCTTCTTTTTTTCTACTATTTATGATATTAGTTATTTTGATATGATTTTTCGTCATTGCCTCAAACTATTCTAACAGCTTGGACCCTAGTGTTGGTAAGCAAATAGCCTAGCCCACTACTTGGTGATTATTAAAGTCAGAAAGAAAAATCGCCAACCACATAGTTCTAAGTGATTCAGCTTAACAAGTAAAGCTCCTTTGATTTGTTACTCTACCCCAACTCAATTAATTGTTTATGAGACTTAAGAGAATTGCAGAGAATTGTAATTGTGACTTACGCTTCGTTAGTATATGAACAAAGTCTTGCACTCGATGAGAATATGTCAAATGATATGCTGTGTGTTTTTATTTCACTAATCCGACAGCTGATTCAGAATTACAAAGTCATGTGTGCTGGACGACAATCAAGGATAGCACTATTCGTATAAGTGTTTGTGATATCCAAAGTTACAAAAAATAACAAGAAAACGTAGAAAACAAATTACATTCATATTTTATTTAAGTAATTTGCAAACTAGTTTCTTAAAGTTGTCTGAATTTCCATACAAGCAGGACTATTTAAAAATAAATGCTGTTTTTGCACTTTTGCTAAAAAATTATAACGAAAATTTAAACTGAAAGCAGCACAACTCGAAAATCAATTTGTCTACAAACCAAATGTCAAAACGGATGACAGAAGCTAATCAACTAAATGAAATTCTATCATATATAAAAACAAAATAAATTTGTCAAACATTTTTTTTTGTGAAAAAAAAAACGGCAAAATTTGAAACGAATCGCTTTTTCGAAAATAATGAAGATGCCATCGAATACGTTGGCTCCAACTCCTTCTATTTTTAGTTTCAATAAATTAAAAAAAAATCAAAGAAAATGTCACCGGGTTACTGAATTTATTTAATGCAAGAAAATGTCTGGGTTACGAAATTAAAAATATAATTCTGAGTTACTTATCTCATTATTTATAAATTTAACTCTGGATTTTCCGCAAGTGGGCCTTATTGAGTTAAAATTCAGAAGTTGGTAAAAAGTGGACAGGAAGTGGGTGGAGTTTGTGAATGGTGGAATAAAATTTGTAATTTTTTGTTTTTAATTCCGCACTCTAATGCAGTCATTGAATTAATTTTTAGTTTAATTCTCACAATATGGAGAATCTCCGTTTTCTGAGTATTGTGGCATTGGGAAGTGAATTTTTAATTGAAATCAAAATTATTATTTGTATCAAAATAATTTTTAACCTCTAACCCTAGCCTTTATTTAAAAAGTATTGGAAAAATACAACAACATTTCAAACGGCAGAAATTATAGCTGATATTACGGAAATCATCACATCTGCTCTTAAGAGTTCGTTCTAGATTTTTTCGTGAGCTGACCGCGGGAATTTTGGAATGCAAGGCAAGTACGTTACAACCTGTACTAAGCTAATCCATGTAAACTGTTGGTGCCTTTCCAATCTTTCCATATCAAAACTGGTAAAACTGGCCTGGAGCTAATAAACTATTGTTGATTTTTTGATTGTATTTAGATATCATGTATTATGTTTGTGTTTTTTTCATGTTAAGTTATGTTTTGCATTGCATTCGGTTGATAATGCAATACTTTAAAATGTACTAAATTTTTCTAACAGCCACAGTCATATCCGAAAGTACTGAACTCGCTGAAAATCTAAGTACCCTATATTTGAGTCAAAGGCATTCGACCATGTTAATTATTTCTTTTGACATTTGAACACAATCCGATGTCAATGTAAATCTTATATTAAAGTATAGAGAATAAAATAAGTAAATAAGTAAATAGTGAAATATTTTGCTAAAATGGCAAGAAACGCCTTTTACCTTTAAATTGCAATAACAATATTTTTTTGCATTCACTGGATCCGGCGAGTACTTTTATTTATTTATTCGTTTTTATTTATTTTTTCCTACTTGCTTTTTCTCCGCGCTGATAATTGCGCCCAGCGGTCATATAAGCTATCGGCCGGTGCTCTGCTTTGCTATAAATATGTTGGTTATTTACAAACATGTATAAATATAGTACATCCCCTGGTAGAGAGCCTTACCCGAATCTGCAATACATATAAATAATTTTTTAATAAAACTAACACATATGCAAAGTAAAGACAAAACCTTAGTTGGAAGTTGCCAGCATCCTTCCAGTGTTGACGATTATTACATTTAAAAGATACTTTGGCTAAAATGAATTCGATTGGTTTTGTTTGATCTTTTAATATTTGATATCATACAAATTTTGCTCACCAGTGGTGCGATTCACTAACTTTAAAAAATTCGAAAATCGCAATTTTTGTCGACAATATTTGTCCTTTGCAGCTACGATTGTGAGAATTCCCTTACTTATTCTTAACGACACTTAACAGCTGTCTCGATGTATTTATTGAAAGTACTAAAAAGTGGCAACAGCTAAATACCAAAATGGTCGAAAACCCCATAAAAAGGAATGGGAAAAAATAAATTTATGCGTACAACCGAATGTAAGTTACTTACTTACTTAATTGACGCTATAACCGCTTAAGCGATTTTGGCCGAACTTCTCCTGCAATTTGTGGTGTGTGTCTGGTTGTTGTAACACAAATTGAGGGACCTAAAGTTTTACGCTGAATCCGAACGGCGAATGTTTTTGTGAGAAGTTTCTTCATGACAGAAATACACTCGGAGGTTTGCCGTTGCCTGCCGAGGGGCGACCGCTATTAGAAAAAACTTATTCTATAAGTTTTGGATGTTACTTGCCGTAGCGCGCACACGCTACACACTCGGCTACGGCGGCCTATTGTAAGTTAGAGCGCGTTTTTATTATATTTGAATAAAGTTAAATAAGATATTAGTTTATTTCAAACAACAAATATTTATAATTGGTTTTATATATTGAAACGTTCCATTGTAGCGGAATTCCGGACTCTCCTCTAAGTTATTTGGTGGAAGAGTCATCACCTCGATTACAAGGAATATCCGGAATCTACTGCAATTAGTTTTTTGTATAGTTTTAAACTAAATTATATTTATTTAATGATTTTCAATGAATTAATGAAACTTACCAGTCAAAAACATGTCATAGATTTAGTTTTCAAAATTCGCCCCGTTATGAATTGTGTTGTGCTGCAGGGTAGTATCTAGCTTTTATATTCAATTTTTTTTTTAATTTGGATCATTCATCTATACTATATTAAAAACAAACTTTATTTCTGATTTTATACTTGAATCCTTGATAAAAGTTTGCTTTTACCATTTGCACATTAATTGAATGCTAGCTATGGAGGTTGACAGAAATCTTCTCATGATTCTTTGGTGGCAAAATTGATACATGAGTACACTCGACGGTCCCAATTGTGCCTCCCACAAAAGGTGACGACACTGAACCAAACGTTTCGTTTGCAGCTTGACGCTCTACTTGAGTCATTGGAAACCTGTCAAGCTGAGCAATTAGGTATTGAGTTAAACGATACATCTTCTGAAATTCTATTGCATTCAAATGAAAGGCCAACCCACATCCTGGAGTAAACGTCGATCCACTGTTGGAGTGCTTACTTCTTCATCTCCTCGTGATAAATCATATGCCAAATATTCAAAAGACATTATTTAATATTCCTGTTATAATTTCAAGAAAATAAATCTCCGAAATTTAAATTTATCTTTTATTAAATTACGAATTTTTCTTTTCTCGATTGAGTTAACAACATCAAATTTATTGTCGTTTAGTTTTCGATGATCGGATAATAACATCAACTGATTCGGCGATACCGAAAATCGTTAAAAAACATGCTTCTAAATATTTATCCTTCGTGGCAACTTCAGTTCCGAGTGAACGACTTTTTTTTTTCTAACGCATGAGCAACTATCATGCAGCAGCGAAACCCTTTCCAAATTCTCGGTTGTTAAATTTTGTGCTAAATAAATAGATAATTTTTTTTCGGAATACTTGTGTTTCTTTTATTTATAGAAGTAAATATTATTCGGGAAATTAGCAGCCCGAGACTATGTGTATAGAACGAACCTAGCTTATTCCTCTTACGTTATGAGCTGGTCATTGAAAAATTCGAAAATACATAAGTAGATGTTTCGGCAAATCGATGTTTTTACTATCGATGTTTTTTACCATCGTTGTTTTTTTTTTGAAGCTTCGTTATACCGATACATAGAACCACCGATGTTCTATTTTATGATATTTTCATCCCTATTCAGGATTGATTCGGCATTGGAAGTGGAGAAGAAAATAAAAGAGCAGAACTACGTCAATGCAATGACAACTTTTACATTCTTTCACAATATTGCTCAAATTAAATATCTGTTACTTAATACAGAAAACGCATATCCATTTGCCGAATGGTGCTGCTGGAGATGTAGACTCCGTAATGCGGAAGCTATTTTCGTATAACTTTTTTCATGATTTAGTAATTGGAATGGCCAAACATAAAAGCAGACTTTATCGAAATATAGCATTATACGTAATATACAGTATATATGCGAATTGTTATCTGACTTGCAAAAATCTAGAAATATCACAAATGTTTCCGATTATATTCTCGCCATCACCTTCGTTTATCATTTTAAAGGCATTTTTAATGTACACTCACGACTCTTCTTCATTTTCTTTATTATAGTATAGATAGATATTGATATGTATTTTTTTTTTAATGTTTCAAATCGACATTTATGTAGAAAATACACAACTAAGTTTTTCCAACATATTTTTTTTTTGTATTTTTCAATATATCGCCCTTGATTCAAATAATCCCAAATTCTTAGTTTTTCTAATTATTAATTTGTTTAGTTTGCCCGACGGCAATACTGGGGTAATTTTAATTAACTCAAAATTAGTATAACAAAACTGCCAATTCCCTCAACATTAGAAAAACAAAAATACTTCTATTTAAATATATACATTTTCCTAAGAATAAAAAAACAGCACTACAAATTAAGGAACTATAGTTTCTTTAAATTGGATAAAATTGCTCTGTCCTTGGAGCCATATCAAGGAAAGTTTTCCTTAGAAAATGTAATTTTTTTCCTAGCACCAATGAATGCTTTTTCTGATTGTGTATTTGTAACGAAAAGCCCCAAATATATTCAGAAAAATTAACTAAAAAACCTAACGAGCTCAGCCGCATGTACTGCAAGCACAAAAAATCGAAGGCCCAAGAAATTAATATAAAACGAGTTTTAATTGAATTTTTTTATTAAAAAACGAATTATTTAATGCCAATAAAAAAAGAAGCAGAATCACATTTATCTGAGTTGGATAACAGTATGGCACAAAGATAAATGGTTGGCTGGTAATGATTGGTTAGGAGTTCGGAAAGAGTGAGCTAGCAATATATGGAATGATGCGTGATTCGTAAAAGTGAGAAGAGTACAGATATAATCGATGCATTCACGGGAAGAAGAGAATTGCTATAGAAACAAATGCGTATTTTACTAAGGTATTAAAAGGAGGCAAATACTCACACATATAGAAGAGTATGGGGTAATTCTTTCCAACATCCATTAAGAAATAACGGACTTAAAACTGTAAGGCTATTTTTCGACAACGCAATTCGAATTTGGAATTCCCTTTCAGCTTCTACTCGTAGTAGTGCTAACCAAATTAACTTTAAGAACGTGGACAAATTTTCGTTGATAAATAATTAAGAACATTGAGATTTACTATCTAAATTTATATGTATATAAATAATACATAGTCAATATCCTTGCATGTTTTTTGCTATAACATTTTTAATTATTGTGGTTTGAGATTCCTAAGTTTTTGTATTGACGTCAATTTATTTATTTTAAACTAAAGTTAATCCCTTATTTTTTTTTGTTCTATAAAATATCTTCTATTGGTCTTATTGTACTAGCGTTATTTTTTAATAAATGTAATGAAAGGATTCAAAATACATCCAGAGAGAAAGGAAAGTTTGCATAGGAAATTTAAGTGTAACCGAAGAATTTTCTCAAACCTTCGTTAGTTCAGCCAAAATGCCTAATTGCCAAGAAACGAAATTCCAATCAGATGAATATGATGCTTGAGTTGTGGTAGAAAGCAACCAGCTTGAATATCAAAAACAGAAATAAACCAATAAATTTCATTCACAGAAAACAGCATTTTAGCCAAATTGCCACCAGGCATTTTACTTAGTCTACACAGGTTTCACATTCATACATTTATATCTATGTCTATGTATATAAATATCAAAACTACCCAAAAGTGTTGCGGGTGGGAATTTCTAATTAAGTACCAACAATATGAGCAGCGTCTTATTACCTACCTACTTACCTACCTATTTATCCAGCAGGCATTTTGGATTTTCGTTTTTGCCATCGCTGCTCTTTTGTGTATCTATTGCAGAAATGTTCGGTAAATGGATTGACATATAAACAGTCCGTATACTAGCCATGTTCATAAAAGATTTTGGTATTTATTTTTCATGCCGAGTGAAATAGCCACTGTAACTTTACTGCAAGCAAATTAATATCAACACTTTTTGAGGGTAGGCTCATCTTAAATTCAAAACAGTTGAATATGAAAAAAGCGCAAAGTTAGTTACAGTTCCTAAGTTCATGAAAACTGGCTGATTGCTGGGTCTGTATTGGCTTAACCAAATGGCAAATATATGCAAAGTGTTTATGTAGTTGTAATGGAAGAAAATCTAAACAGATTTTCTAAAACGAAAGTGGCAGGATTTAATCACCTTTATTTCAGTCCAAATAATAATACCATAATTGATTTAAAGTCTCTCGAGTTCTGACAAGATTAGCAGCTGTAAATGAAGTTAACATTTGCAATCGATACAGATGAGATTTTGCCAATTTAGTCTTCTGATATTTGTGAATGTGCAGCGTGTTCGTGTATCGCTCGGAATGGCCTGGGTTCGAATATCCTCAGGGGTAAGTGGCGGCATCTAAAAGTATAGAAAACTTTTAATACCGGTCGCCCCCCCGGCAGTTAGTGGCAAACACCCTGTAGTGAAAAAAACTTCTCACAAAAATCATCTGTCGTTCGGAGTCGGGGTCGAACTGTGATTTTCTGTTCATGAAACTAACTATTAAAAGCAGTTAATTTACTTCGAAAAGCGTTCATTCGAATCGTTCGTAACAAAAGTTCCTAACACCAACATTAAACCCATTAATTATCTTCTTAATAATTGATAGAACTTTTCCACTAAAAGGTTTTCTATTTTTTACAAGGACCCGTTAGACTAATTTATTTAAACATTTAAAAGCATAAAACTCAAATTTTTGTGGCTTATGATAATACAAACATTTGTTTTTTTTTACAAAAAAATTTATAATAGAAATATTCAATATTCAAAATAAATAAAACTAGGTAATTTTCACTGTTCATACAGTAAATCCAATAATTGACCTTATGGTGTTTTTTTTTTATAATTTTCGCCATATTTTTCGTGATACATTTTTTCGTTAATTTTTTGTTTTAATCGAGTTCATTACGTAACAGAAACATATAAATCAAAATCTCAAACCTTACACAAATTAAAAAAGAAAATCAACAAATTCGCATCAAAATTTCCAAATTATTAAATTGAATTTTCAGAAATCGTCTGCGAGAACCGTTATGTAGCTAATTTAAGTTTTTAAGTCTTAAGAGCTTCAAAATTTTTTTTCGATTTTTGACAATTCTTTTTTTTAATTTTATTCTGACGCACATTTGGATTTGGATAGATTTTATACAAATTTCTGTTAATTTTTTAATTTTTTTTGTTCATAGAAATATTCAACCATATAAACTGCACGGGTTAACAAGACAAAAATTAAAAAAAAAAATATTATTAAAAATGAATGAGAATTTCTAGTCTCTTATAATGGTAAAAATTCGAAAAGTAACAGGGCTGCAAAACTGCATTCTAAAGAGTATTCTTAAAAACCTGTGTAATAAGTTTGAACATTTAATAAAAACTTGTTGAATTTTTGATAAATTTTTGACAAAGTTTGAAATTTCAAATTGTAGGTATGTTTTTTGTTATGAAGCGAACTTTGTATTTCTAAAAAATTAACGCAAAAAATGTATCATGAAAACTATTGCAATTATTATAAAATCCATGGAACCCGTTGCTAGACCTCCGGGTAATAAATTTTAAGCCATTCTGATAAGATTTCGAATATTGCCCATTTTTGATAATTTTCAATTTTTTATTATTTCTTGTTCTAGTAATTGGTAAAAATAAAATATTATCAGTTCAGTAACCTAAAAAAAATATATCCTGCGAAAATTTAGCTATTTTGTGCCTAAAAACTAGCAAAAGGTGTAACCTAAAGAAAAACAAATTGTTGTTGAAATTACAAACAAAATGTTGGGTTTAAATTAAAACGAATTCAAAAATATGAACAACCCCTATCGCAAATTTGATTCGAAGAAATCATTCCCATAAATTTGCAAGCAAAACAAAAAGATGCAAAAAAAAACTGTGTGTGTTTCGCTTCCAAATTTTTGTCTAATTTATGTTATTCACATAAAATTGGCGGTAGGGCAAAATATTTTTCTGTGAACACTTTTCTATGTCATACTTTTCCTAAAATTTTGTGATTCTTAATTTGAAATAGCTACCAAAAAAATATTTTATGGTTTAAATTGGGAGCACACGGGTGTCGGAAGGACAGTCTCATATATGAATGAATGGTAATAAAATTGGTGCACAATTTAGTCATAAAATCTGTTTTGTAGCTAACTAAATTTCGCGAATTTTCAGGAACAGAGTGACTTTCAGTTGCATATTTTTAGTTAACTTTAAAGCGCTTTAATATAAAAAATACTTTTAAATTGGAAAAATTATATTTTACTTTTCAATTTGGTGCGCGTGTACTTATCAAACAATTTTGTTAAAATTAGAAAAAGTATTTGCGAAATTTCCTGTTCATATATAGGCCACGAAATCTTTCTCCTACCACAAATTCGACACAGAACTTGCGCTCCTTTACATGATAGCTATAGTTGACGTCGCTGAGTCTTTACCTTGCCCCGTTCTTTTAATTTTCTGGATGCCATTGATGTGATTCTTTACTCTCACGAGACCATCAACCAGCCGAGCACCGTCACCTTCCCCATTAAGGTTTCGGACATTCCAGGTGCATCTCCTCAAATCATAGGCCTTAATACGTTGCCGGTGGTCGTCATCAAAGAAAGGGGATCTGATCCGAGGCACTCCAGAATTTTTCATTGGTTTAAATTTTTTAGGTGGCGGTCAGCGCGGGGCGTTTGTTTTGTTTTATGTACTGGTTAACAAAAGCTGCAGATCGGAGCGACCTCACAAAGTTTGCTTTCTCACTTTAACTCACTCCCAAGTGGATGTTCGAGTGAAATTACAGAGAAATCGTGAACTGCTTGCACCGCATGCAAAAGTATCGTTCTGGCCACCAACAAATACAAAATACTCTATGAAAAAAAAACACAATACAATTAAAAATGTTAAAATTGCAATTTGATAGATTTGATACATTATTTAGCCGACCAAAAGCCAGCAAGAGCTATGGAAGCAGCTACTGCTTTTAGTTCAACAAAAGGGTGTTACTTCGGCATTGCCAGATATCTTGCGTGATCTTTTTTTTTTACAGTCATATGTATGCATCTATTTTAAAGTAGTCAAGTTAAATATCCAGCTATTTGGTTGGTATTATGTAAATCATCACGCAAACTACTTTTTGTGCAGTCATCCACTTATATCGTGCAACAGAAACTTTTTGTTTACTAAAACTACGAATTATATGCATTTTAAATGATCATCACACATACTCGCATTTCATTTGCATTTCGAAAAATGCACTTGCATTGCTTGCTTCACAATTTATTTACAGCCATGCAATAAAAGACAGCACCAAATAAATTAAACCGCATGCATTTAATGCTTGTTCAACGTAAAAAGCAAGCCCTCTAGAAATAAACTTATGCAAATGAGTAGACAAACAAACAAATATACCCCTTTTAAAATGTAGAATCAAAATATTTTACTTATGCAGGCAAACTTTACTACAAGCTCAATGAAATCACAACCCTTAGACGATGCAGTTGCAAATTTAAATACGTAAACGTAAAGGAATATACATATGAGTATGACTATTATTTACCAAATAAAATTGTTTAATGACGTCATTGAGATTTCATTATAGCACCGTGTATTTATGTGCAAATAAAATTCATTCAGACCTTTGCTGCATTTCGATTCGATTTGAAAAGTAAAATTGATGCAATTCTGATTCGTTTTAGTGATGCCATTTTTGTTTCCTAGTGAGTTCGCAGAGATTTCGATCAGTTTTCATTCCGTGTCGATAATTAATTTGAACAGCTATTGTCAATTATTTATGATTCTTGAAAAATTTAACTATGCTGTTTGTGTGTGCTGAGGTAAGCAAACAACACAACTCATTAGCTTAGTTTACGCTAGGACTCCAAGCAAGCTTGCCCAATAAAGAAATTTACATTATAAAACGTTCTTTATTTCCTTGGTTTTGCTTCGAATTAATTAATAAAATTTGTTCACAAATAGAATCAGCTCGTCTCAATGGTCCCATCGTGGGAGTTGCCACCAGTCACAGATTCTGTGATTGAAATAAAGTAAAATATTAATGCAGAAACCGGTATCGACAACCATAAGGTAATCCGAACAGGACGTTTCTACTAACCCTGGTTAGTACACAGAAGTACGACTGTCACCAACTTGTGTTGACAACCCCAGTTACTGGTGGAAGTCACTATGTAAAGTCGCTGATATCCGCTAATATTAAAACCCTAGACATACTCAATTAAATATTCCGTTACAATAAACATTATTATATCTTAAACATTAAAAAAGTCAACTATTTTATTTCGCGAACCGAAACCCACATTAACGATAAGTTAACGAACTTAACAACACGCATGTATTTTTATAATGTTTTGAAAACATTTGCTAATGTTCGAAACAAATATAAAAATAATAAAAACATTTCGAACATTTCGATAAGTACTGCCCGCAGATGCGCAGAAGCGAAATCAAAAACAGGACAACAAGGCCAGTTTCGATTTGATCGATTTCCCTGTGTTTATCATATTATTTTTTTAAAGTCAATCATCCCAGTAATATGAACTATTAAATATAAAAGTTTTCGCTAACAAAAATGTGGTTTATCTGCGAATTACTTTTTATTCCGACTAGTCAATGGCAAAACTTTTCAAACCGAAAACATTGTGTCGAAGTCGAAATCAAGAATATCAATCCATTTCTATTCTATTTACAATCTTTGCAGTTTTAGTACAAATTACAAATTTATCCCAATTGACATTTTTTATATTGGAGCGCATAAGCGAGATGTATATGTAAGTATTTAAAATGAAAATGAATCCACGTCTGTAGCTAAATTCTATTAAAAATCGTTTGACGCACTATAAATTTAGTGTGGAAAATATACAATAGTTTCGGCGTAACATTCACTCCGTTTACTGTTGTTGTTTGTTGTTGTTGGTGTAGCGGTTATCACACCCTTTAAAGATCGGATTCTCTCATATTCGTTGTCGTCGAATTCATCTAGAACAGAGACCCAAGAAACGCGCAGTTTTGAGAGGGTCAGACCAGGGAGATAGAGGGGTGTTAGGTGAGTCGCTTTGAGAGAGCAAGTGAAAAGGTAGGTGGTATCCTGAGGAGAATCTCCACATGCTGGTCATGTATTTGGTATGTCAGGGTTGATTTTCGATAAGTAGGATTTCAGTAGCGCAGACTCGCCGCGATAGCTCGGACTCCTCGTCTACAATAAGTGCTATTTGAACTTCTATAACGGCATACATAGGGCGAGAGTCGATATTGAATCCAGTGCTTTAGTCGTAAGTGACTGGATCTCTTTCTTCAGTTCAAAGAGATGTTCTCTGTTGTGTCTGGGCGGTTGCTTGTCGGCAAGCAGATGCCTGTTAAGGTACCCCGGGCGGAGGCAACCAGTAGAGAACTACTTTGCTGAGGTTGAGGTTGTGCTCCTTAACTTAGAGTACACTTACAACTTGGTGTAAATGAGCCGCAGGTGATATCAGAAGACATCCGGTCACAGATCGGAGTGCAGCGTTTTGGCAGGTCTGCCGCTTTGTCCATTGCGTCCAACTTGTCTTCGGCGTTAAAATTGGTGCACTATAGTTTACAACCGGTCGACTAATCGCCTTGTATATTGCCAACAACATATGTTTGTCCTTGCTTCAAGGAAGAAAGGTAGGCTGTCAAATATGAGCCCCCAATATTCTTGAGTGATTAACTGTTCGTCGATGTTCAGCCTGACCTCCTTCTAAAAGTTTCAGCTCGTCTCATGCCCGTCGATAGAGTGAGGTCAGATGTTTTAGAATGGAAAAAGTTCTGGCTATTCATCAAGGACATAGAAATATTAGTAAGGCGGTCTAAAAAGTGTATTGAAATAAAAAGAGGGTTTGAGCTATAGTCTGTAGTTTGTGGCACAGGTCAGAGCCTTTTGGATCTATGCAATTAAAATTAAACGTAAATTTCGTTTTTTTCAGCCTACAACAATAAATGCCGGAATTCCTCAAAATATTTGGCACAATTCTGCGTTTCCCTTACTTTATATTTAAGTTTTACCCGTGCATGTAAATTGTTATTTAAAATAAAAATTCACGCATTTGAATACCAATCTATTTCAACAGCCAAAATGCCATAATTTGCATTGACTCCATCCATCTGCCAATAATCCCAACCTACATCGCAACGCAAGAAATTCATCATATTTGCCTTCAAATTCAGCTTCAGCTTTGCTTCCCCACAGTTTGTAATCTTATCGCTGCAAGCGTGTTCTTCCTTTTTATAGCTACTTATATTTTTTTTAAAGTATGAAAATACAATATATATGTATGTATGTATATGTGTACGTGGGTATATAATAAATTTGCGTGTTTTATTTGTTTTTGTACATTTTCAATCTCTATACACAAAATCTTGTTTTACAAGCAAAATTTTACCTCCGGTCATACATTCATCTGTTCTTTAATGACTCATCCATCTATGTGAGTAGAATGTACTATGTATGGGTTTGTAATATTTCATATATATTTTTTCTTGTTGGCTTTTCCTGAATCCGGCATAGATTCTCAGATGAGAATGATATATTATGACTCATAATGAATAAGGAAGGCAATAAAATCCAATAAGAGTCACATTACTATACTGCAAAATAAGGTTAGTGAACTCCATTAATATGCCCATTAGGGTTCAAATTTTTTCCTCCGTTTTAAATTTCTGTGATTGTGAAAGATGGATTTTCATATATGCACATTTTCAGAAAAAAACCTTTATTTCCTTAAGTCATATATGTTTGTAAATATCTCCCTCACCATGGCACCCATAATTAGTGACACAACTTCCGATACGATTCGATTCCATATCGATACTTTTGCCATTCGATACCGATATATGTTACTCGATACTCTTAACACGATATTTTTTGGAATCGAGTATCGTATCGAATTTTCGAAGAAAAAATATTAACAGAAGAATGCTTGAATATGACAGTCAGGCGAAATGAAAACAGCATGAAAGAACACAAGGTCTTACTGTGGCCGTTTTCTTTTACCCGACTTGCAAAAGAACACTCCAACTCGAATAGAATTTCCTTCAGTTGCTAAAGCAACCCTGTTCGCATCTTTCTTCCGCCAAATGCCACCGAACAAATGTATGTAAAATAGAAAAGTTCGATGTTACTTCTCTAGCGAGTAGTGGCTCGAAAGCTAGGCCTCGTTGCCCTGAGGGTGTAGGAGTGAGAGCTAACTCTGACTTTCTACTCTTCACCAGGAAATGGATCGGTATCTCGGATGTTTCCGCCATTCCATTAACCAAACTCCAATAGCCAGCGGCTGGAAAGGTCTGACCTTCCGACCGCCAAAAACGCGGCTTAGAATCTGGGCTGCTCTAAGCGTCTAGATAGTGGGGTTCGAAATTGCTGAGCGGATCGGAAGCTCGTCCTTTCGGACCGCCGCAGCAATATGAGTACACGAAAATCGATGTGAATTGAATTATCCGATGTCACAGCGTTCATATCCAGTCTAAGGTTTATCTTTTAAAACTTGATTTATTTTAATACTGTAAAAGTCAGTTAAATAAATAAAGTTTGTTATATTTTGAAATATGTTGTAAATGTAATTTTTCTATTAAGTCATAAAACTGTAACAAAAAATAAACAATTTTACCATTTTGTTTAACATGCTAATATCCTTGAAGATGTGGACTATAAATTATACCATGAAATTTCTTATGATAATGCTCTTTAATGAACTACATCTGTATGACACTCCTCATGGTATCCTGCACTATTAAATAAAGCGCAAATTAAATTTAATTCGCTCACTTTGCTATTCGATGCAGTGGCAACAAAGATCCTATCTGTAATTTAGCTTTACAAATTTAGGTATTTTTGTTACCGTTTCTCATAAGAAAGATCGAATAAATAATCTTGAAAACAAAAAACAAAAAAAAACTCAGTGCAAAAAATCTTTCTTTTGAAAATATGTGGCATTTTTTCATACGAAGAATTATTTAAATAAGAACAAAGATGTATTAAAATACTTTAAAAATACAATTTGTAAGATCGCTTATTTTTGTAGCTTTTTATCATAATTTGTTAATTTTTGTGTAATAGTTAGAAAAATACAAGTGTATATACTTTGTGTTTCTTAAACCAAATGCGAAATGCTTTTTTTAAGCTAATGAAGTTGGTTTTAAAAACAAATATTTACATTGAACAAAATATTTTTGAAGTAATACTAATTTAGCGTCAGAGATTTTTCACATCGCGTAACGCAAGTCGCCTCAGAAACGCTTAACTAATTTCTACCACTACTTTTACTAATTTCTATTACTATTTTTACTAATGCTACTGCTAATTTCTTCCACTTTTTTTTGCTAGTTTCTACCATTATTTTTACTAACTTCCTCCACTATTTTACTAATTTGTACCACTATTTTTTCACCTTTAGCGAGCTCTTTTTGACTTTTTGAAAATTTTATCTTTACTTTGAGGACTCTTACGATTTGTATGGCAGCAGTGGCAGTGGAATTGTTTTCTAGCTGCCACTTAATTTCAAAACTAGCGAAAAATTCGAAAAATCCATAGCTCCAATGAACAATATGCTCTCTAATGGCCTTCTTTGTTGGTGTAACATGCGAATGACTTCTTTGACTTTACGCCATTCATGATTGTGAATTTAATTTTGCTTTAATGCATACAAATCAAATGGCAGGCGTGAAAATGGCATACGAGTATTTTTTTTAAAAGAAAATTGATTTTTATCTAGAGTTCATTGCTTCAGTATCCACAGTAGAAATTAACATTTTATGATACTTTGGTTACTGTTTTTGTTTTTTTTTTGGAATTCGACGTCGTCAATTTTACGACTTTCACCGCTCATTCGTTTAAATATTCAGTTTATTTATATAAGTACACTCTTTTTCCTGCACTTTCATTGTATTTGTGGAATAACATTTTCATTGCGAAAAATTTAAGCAGTTTATATGCAAATTCACTTTGCTCTCGGTAAGTACAAAAGTATTGTTGCACAAAACGATTTTCAAAATCAAAATACAATGAGTAAATAACGTAGGTTAAATATGTAAATAAAGCTAGTAGATTTAAAGTGAAGACAAAATCGAAATCGAATATGCACAGAGAATTTCTCTACAGAACTCACTTTTTTTTTAAACTAAATTAGTAAATAAGTGAAAAGTGAATAAAGCTATTTGCGTCATAATAATGAGTGGGTGTTTCAATATAGATAATGATCACTTTATTAAAAAGGTTTTTTTTTTTTTTGTTTTCTCAGGGTTAGGTTAGAATATTGCGGCTGTCTTCAGATACACACTTACCGGGCTATTCTGATGTCGTTACAATAGTCACTACTTTGGTTGACAAATTTTTAACTTCGGTACTCTGAAATTTTGGGTCAGGGAAAAATTTAAAAAAAATTTTTACCTGCAATTAAGGAGGTAATAAGCTAGTTACAGCTGTTTCCATAAATACTTTGAAATGTTTAAATCAAAGCGGAATTAAAGTTATGTAAGATTAATAAAGTGTGGTTTTTGAATTCGCGCAGAAAATCTTTTAGAAATATTCCAGAATCAGCACTATCTAGCGGTTAATGTTTCAACTGAAATATTAATATTTATGTGGCTAATATATGCTTTGAATTGTAATCAAATCCGAGTGTAATTACGGTTTTTAGAAATATCTCGACAAGAGCGCCAAAAACTAGAATTTTATTATGCTATTTTCGGTCTTGTATTTAGAAATAATGATTTAAATTTAGCCCGATGCCAGTTTTTATTGAAAGTATTATGAAAAAGCAACAAGTTTTCCAAGTAGTAGGAGTAATAGCTGCTATTTCGAATATCACCACGTCTGCCCATCAGACTTCTTTCTTTCGAGAGTTTGCCAAGGTTTGAAACCGGGTCTACGGACTTCTAGATCAGCATTCAATGGCTAGGCCATGCTAATCGTGTGAGAATTGTTTTCTTTTTGTTTGCACTATAATTCAGTGGTTTTCGAGTCAAGTTACTTCATACCAACAGACAAACAGGACCTTTTTATAAATAAGGAATGAAGGAAATCCCGGCAGACGTTGTCCTGCACATTTTTATTTATTAGCAGTCCATTGCATATGTATCTAGAAAATACATTTTCAAATAGGTGGCAATCTTCTCTCAATCATATAATATACTTTGAAATCTTTTCTTTGAGTAAGTAATTTACTTAGACTTATTTTATTTTAGCGTTCAAAATAAATAACGAGAAATGTAACTAATTTTTTTCCTTTAATTTGTTTCATGAAAATTTCCGGTGAAGAGCACTTTTTTTGCGATTTGTTATAGAAAATTAAACAAAATTAATTTATATATTTTCGTAATTCTCTTTTGAGGTACAAATTGAAAGTTGGTTGAATTTATTACAGCGAAAGTAATGATTTTAGAATTAATTTTTTTTATATTAGCAACAACACGTTTTTAAACAAATCCTTTCATATTTGGATAGTGTGTTTTCAATAAAATTTGACCTCAGAATTTTTACCCACTTCAGGAATTTTTACCAAACTATAAAATTCAAAGGCAAAATTTTATTGTAAATACAAATTATAGAGTAAATATATTTTGTGATGAAGCTTTTTAACTGGAAATATTATGAGCTGATTCCAGAGGTACTCCCTAGAAATTACTTTTGAAAATAGAAAATTAGGCGATGCAAAAAACCCATTCCACTTTATAATGAAGTGAAAGTAAAATGTGTCTTTTTTCTTATATTGCGCCGCAGTTCAATCAAAAAAATTATATATATATGTTAATACGTTAATTTAATTGTCATAAATTTAACAAGCCTTGGATTCAGTAAGTTACTGTTTTTGCGTCATAAGAGTTTTTCTTTGAAATTATCATGCAATTATGGTGATTTATCTGACCGTGATGGGACTGGGATATTTTTTGTATTGCAACATTACATGGTAAGAGAACCTGCGATTGAATAGGGGACGCCCGGAAAAGGCACTTGATCGCAAAACTTTTTATTTTCAGAATACTAGAAATATATCATAATTTAAAAGAAAAAAAAATTTTTAATATAAAAGAAAAACTGAAAATTTATTTAATAGGTATGTGTATATTTTATAGTTACACGCACTGTTAATAATTATGTCTATAAATTATATCTCTCTATATAAATAAACAAAACTATAACTTCTTTTTTTTAAGTTAGAATATTTAGAAATTAATTTAATTTTTCTTTTTTTTTTTAATTTTTAGAAAAATATTCACAAGTTTGGTTTTTTATTTATGTAAATCATACGGAAGTCTTGGTCGCAATAATTATTACTAAAATAATAAAAAATATGATAATTTGGCGCTTAGTGCGATGTTTGGCCGAGCTTCTTCCATACGAGTAATTTGTGGTGTATGCCGACTCCGAATGGCAGATAATTTTTGTGAGAAGTTTTTGGATGACAGAAATAGACTCTGGGGCTATCCATCGTCTGTCGAGGGTCGACCGGTATCAGAAAAAACATGATTTACAGATTTGTATTGCTGTTATCCAAACTTTGCGTGTAAAATTACAAAAAAAAAACACCAAATAATATATATACCTTATAATCCAATTGCAATGCAAACTTGAGGAGTATATCCTTCCCTAGATTGTTCGCAAAATTCTAATTATTTTTACTATATACGAAAGTCACAAATGAAATGGAAATCTACATAAGTTTAATAGAAGTATTCCTTTCTAAATATTGCGCCTTTGTGTAATATTCTGCGTTAGTTCTAATTTTTACGTCTTCATATTAGAAACGAGTTCAATGGACTATCTCCAGAATCTTCGAATACAGCTTCGTAGCCGCTTAATGATGGTATTATTTTCGAATCTACAAAAGTCGAAACTGCTATTTTTCAGTTGATTGAAATTTTGTCGGTCGCTGTAGCCGAGTGTGTAGCGTGTGTGCGCGCTTCATTCGGTGGGTCCCAGGCTCGAATCCAGCCCGGGGCAAGTAACATCCAAAAATTTTAGAAAAAGTTTTTTCTAATAGCGGTTGCCCCTAGGCAGGCAACGGGAAACCTCCGAGTGTATTTCTGCCATGAAAAAACTTCTCACAAAAACATTCGCCATTCGGATTCAGCGTAAAACTTTAGGTCCCTCAATTTGTGTTACAACAACCAGACACACACCACAAATTGCAGGAGAAGTTCGGCCAAAATCGCTTAAGCGGTTATAGCGTCAATTAAGTAGGTAAGTAAGTAAGTAAGAAATTTTCACATACAACAAGTTCAACAAGAACTTTACTGCAAAAAGCTAAGGCAATGAAAAAAAAAATATTTATACAAAAATAATTTCGTAACACAAAATAAAGAAATTCATAGCCAAATATAGCTGACTGTTGTTTTCATTGCTTGCACTCCTCATTGTTTCCGTAATGCCTCGCCCACAATAATTTTGATCCATATTCTCAAAATGTTTGAAATCAACACGAACAGCCTAAGGTGATTTTGATACTGGGTGTTTTTTTTTTTTGTTAAACTTTTGGCAAGCACTCCCACCTTATTCCATTTCTACTGGCTGGCTTCCAGCAACATCAAATACAGACAGACATACTCAAATTTTGTGTTGATTGCAGCCTTCATCATTTAGGTACTTCGCACGTGTCCAAATCCAAAGTGTTTTGATTAATTTTGATTGTATTTTGCCAAGGGCGTGTACAACTTCTCACTCACCAGGGCGTTTGGCTAGTTGCTTGTGCATGGAACATAAATATACATTTCGAAATAAAGTATCCATTCACAATAAAGTAATTAAACCTCCGGCACTGTATGATCTTTTCCAGCAGTCAAATACAGCACGCTCGTGTTTACCATGCGTCGACGGAAGAAACTTTAGAGTAGCTTTAGCAGACACAAATTTTCAATACAACGGTAATTTGCGAAATCGATTAAGCCATGCCCTTGCACCGCATAACTGTAAATTGGCGAAATCAGGTAATAAACCCGCCCACATAACAGTGTTTTGTGAAAATCAAAAGAATGCGATATTTCATTAGCTATTAAAGATAATTTGCTAAAAATTGGGTAGAGGAATATGTGGATTTTTTTTTGGAAAATGGTCGGGGTGTCGCCCCTTTAGAGGAAAAATGCGTATCACCGGAAATAAGTTATCAAACTCTACCAAATTTGGTTGGCATCGTATTTTAAGTCGATAAGCAAAAATTTCGGAAATTGTAAAAGTTGTAAAAATCGGTAGTAATGATAACGGTAACGGTAGTTTACAAAATCAAAAAAGGTATATTTTAGTAACCATCCTCATTCGGGATGTCTCGGGTTCGAATTCTACGCGGGGCAAGTAACATCAAAAACTGTAGAGAAAGTTATTTGAGTAATATTATTATCAAGAAAGGGTTGGAAGGAGGCGAAATATATGGAATTACACTTTTTTTTTTGAAAAATGCCTGGCACCACCCATTATAGAGCAAATACAGTTACTCACAAAAGTAGTTTCCTTTGAGAAAATAAAGCTCATTTTTTAATATAACCCGTACAAAGCAATGTTTTACATTTCGCACAAAATTTATAAAAAATCGAAAAATTATCATCTAATAAATTTTTTTTAATTAGAAAATGACTGTAAATGCTTTTTCGAAAACTGTAGATTCGGACAATTCTCCATAAGCAGCTCCTTTAATTTGAGCGTCACTTAGTTGGGGAAAAACTGTTTTCAGGTGCAGAAAGGCGCTTGAGACCAAAATGTTAGATCCTTTTCGAAAGAAGTCAATTGGTGTCTTTAAGTAGTGATAGCTTGTAGATGATATATAACCAAAAATGATCATTCATTTCCAATTAGTGCCGAAAAAATGACGTCAAAATCAAAAAAACAGGCAAACTGGGTGGGAAATTCAACTTCTAGCATAAAAAACACGTCATAGTCTTTTCAAATTAACAAAACACTATAAATATTTCGAAAGTGTAAACATTCACCTATCCAACACCGTTGAGTATTTTCAATTCGATTGAAAAAATTTTTCAAGACAAAAAACTAAAAAAAATGGTTTTTTGACTTTAAAAAAAGATTTTGGGGATGTTAGAAATCTTTTGAAAGTGGTTTCGCGTACTATTCGACCAGATGAACACTCTCTACTAGGTCGCTTCAAAAGTATAAAATCACTGTCGGACAGTGTTATTATTGTTCAGCAAATCGTTGACTTTTTCCGAGATATCCGAGTATGCGAATGATAACCAGTTCTTCGCAAAACCAGATATCTGCATAATTGAACCAATGACCAATTGACCGGATATTCATACTATTCAGATTTTATCCGCGTCAACGGATTTGGCGCATAGGTAACCAGATATCCGAATGTGCGGGTAGTCCCAGGCCTAGTCTAGACTATAAATACAGACCTTGTGGTTTGGTTTGAAATTTTGGGTACACAGTGTTGTTTTTTTATTTACCGAAGAAGCACACAACATGTGTTACGAGTATATGGCATTGGAACTTATTTTGTTGACTATTATGCGGCTTTGGAATTTTGTAAAGAAGGGGAAAAAGTTCGTTTATGAATTTTTATTTACATAAATTTTTTGAACAAATATTTAATCAGAAATTGAAATAAATCTGTAAAGATGTGAATATTTGAGTTACTTTAATCAGCGCAAGTATAAGTTATTTTAGTTTATAATAGATTGTTAGGGTTGGAATCCACAGTGAGCGTTTAATGCTACTGCTTTTTTTTTTGATTGTTGGATTTCCTTGTTTTTTTTTTTTTGTTTTTTGTTTGTTTGGAATGGGTGAAAAAGGTGCAGATTCTTACCGACAGTATCGTGCAAGTGTGAGGCTTAACTTCACACCTTCGTCAAAAAAAAAAAAAAAAATACAAGCTGTAAGTAAAATAAACAACCTGTCTGTAGAAAAGCTCACAAAAGACTCCTGTAATATGGCTTTACTGTTTTTGTTTTTGTTTTTTAGCACAGAAATTGCTTAGTCGCTTACAAGAAGACGGAAATAATATTTCACTTGCTATGTTAATCCAAAAATATAGCAAAAATTGCGGTACAAAAAACCTTAATTTTTTATAGCTCCATTAGTTAAATTAGTAAATAAAATGTTAATTTGAATAAAGTAGTAGCACAGCATTGAAATAAGTACGATTGAGTTAAATTGTTTCCTTCTCTATTATCCAAATGAACGATTACAATACCGAAAATTACAGCCTACAACCTTCTCAATTGAAGGAATGTAATTTTAACGATTTGCCGTCATCCCTTGTCAAGTGTGGTTTGGAGACAAACCGATTTCGGCCATTGCTGTGCCATCTTCAGTGTCATTCCATTTCATTTTATCGCAGGCGTGATGAAATCCTGAAATCCGGAAAATCCACATTGTACGTACATTATATTTGTATTGCATTTATAAAATTGTATAATGGTCAACCAAAATATACTAGTAAATATAAACAGGCATGTGATGAAAACTGAACTGAATAAGAAATCAGTTTCAAGTGAAATCATCATTTTTTTCGTTATATTCAACTCAATCAACAGCTAAAGCAAAACTAGTGTTGCAATGAGCATCTGATATGCAGATCTGCACGTTGTAATGAAGAAACAATACTCACAGTGAGAATTTCGCTCTGTGTTTCTCCTTAATAACATCTTGCAATTGCTGTATCAAGGAAACGGAGTTATCGCTCTATACTATTGGGTTACGCATTTCAAAATCCACTAATACTCGTAGAATGCCTTTGAAATGCCATTATCTCGTAGCCATAATCGTTTGCTTTTTTTTGGTCGCGGTGAATGGTGCTGGACACCGCTCCACTCGTTTTCCTATTTGACAGAGAATCACGAAAAAACTTACGGTTTAATCGGTGGTCCTTCACAATGGGAAAAAGCTGAGCAGATCACTTCACTCGAAAAATGCTTTGGTATCCACCTTCATTCATTTTCTTCAGAAGGATGACAACGCTATTCAAAGTTGTGCTCGTTTTTTAATAATCCTTTGCTATTCGCAAATATTTTAATAAGGTAAATTTATATGGGAGGCATTGACGACATTGAGCCATCAAATAAATTTAAAGGTGGTCAACCCCTCATTGCGTTGATGTTAAATATAGTTTATTCTAGATATTATGTAAATTAGAATAATCAAAATTACGAAGGCTAGTTACCGACTGAGAATGTGCTAATATATATAATAGCGATCTAAGAGAAGTGGCGAAAAACTACTCTATTTAGAAGATAGTGCTATGTTTTCCCATCCCCACTCACGACGTCGCACAAAAAATTGTTCTTATAAAAGCTATGGAAAATTAAGACCTCTACAACTTTGTGATTTAAACATTTTACATTGGCCTGCGCTGCTGACCCTAAGCTATGGGGCAAACCTTAACCATATTGGTGGTCGCGTGAGCTAATTTCACTTCGCAAATCTTGCAGGAAGCAGTTCAATAAGACCAGGAGGATTAGCTGTGCGCGTGAATGGCCGGAGTACAAATAGCTGCTCTGAGCCTATAAAAAAGATTTAAGCAAGGCAAAAAGAGCTTTGTGAGAAGGTTCGGTAGCGGCATTGCGGTTGCTATCAAAATTGCCAGGCTACGGAAGATTGTCTCGAGATTCTCTAATCCGTTAGGTTACTTAAAAACCAACATGCGTTCCTGGACATTCTAACGGACTTGCTATCGGTGATATCTACTGGTGCTAGCGTAGTAACATCAGACTAAAATTGAAATTTTTCAAAGCGTCTTTTGTTAGCCTCGTCTTCAAAATTTCAGTGTCCGTTTCGTTGACCAATATCACATATTCATATACACCGATATGTAAAAAAGCTTACAACAATACAAAAAAGTGATGCATAACCGCATTGGTACAGCACTTGTCGAAGCGTACGATCAATTCATTATTTCGAAAAATAACGATAGTTTAAGTGCTCTTAAAATTCTAAAGCGTCGATGTCGTCGAGATAAGCCTTGTATGGAAAACGAGAGAAGTATCGGAAAATTTAATTTAAATTTGTTTTGCAATTTGAAATTTCGTATCTAGTACATTTCTTTTTTAATTGCTTAAGTAAAAAATACATTGCTTAAGTTAAAATTTATTGCATTATTTTACTATACTACATTCAATAAAAGCCATATTAACACATATAGCGGTCCATTTAAGGAAAAAGCGGAAATTTTTCGTTACATGGCCACAGGTTACTCATACGCCCCGACAAATGCCTATCAATTGATCCATGAAACAGGTTACTCATACGCCCCGACAAAAAACTACATATTTAATGATTTGTGATGCAGGTTACTCATACGCACCGGCAGATTGTTTTTTTTTTGGATTTTTTGCCGACAGATTCTTAAAAAATGTCGAAGGAGCAGCAGTTCTGTGTTGTCAAAGCAAATCGACAGTTGAGAGGACATTTCTGCATTTCCATTTTAATATCATATATAGTTATTGAAACGAAAACGGATTTTGTATGTATTTTTGTTTCTTAGCGCTTATATTTTGAGCAGCAATCGATAATCAACGTAAATTTTTTTATTTAGGATTTTGTTGATCCCAAAAACTCATTGACTAGAATTCGTTTAAAACAAAACGCGAATATATCGTGCTTTCCGTTATGATATGATATAGATGATATAGCATACAGCATTTTTGTTTTGATTCACGCATAATTGTTATTTTGTGATTTTCATTTCCGTCCCTAATTTCAAGTGTTAGTATAATTTTTCAATGTTATCCTAATAGGTGTTCCATTGCTTTTTGGCACTTCTCTCTCTGCCGGGGGGCCATGCTGATTTTGACTATTTTACTTTGTTTGAGCCATTGCTCATTTATTACGTTCCCAAGAATCGAATGAAAAGCCATATCTACTAAACGAGTTTTAGTGTGGGCATTGTATTATTTACATTTTAATCCGTTAGGTGGCGTATGGGTCAAGATATTCAGAAAATCTCTATCTATAATTTTATTCGAAACGTATAAAGGGGGTGCAACAAAAAATACTTTCACGAAGTTGTATCCACTAGTTGGCATTTGAGTCGAATTATTAAGAAAATTTTGATTAATGGCCCGATATTGATTATCCCGGACTAGCCGCAACCAAGTATGTCCTTTGTTTTATTTCTCTGTTCATTCTTTTCCTCCTTTCTCTCGGTGGCGAAGTTTAGCAACGAAAGGCAGCATTTCACAAAATCCCCAATAATTCCTAAGTCAAGCTGCTGATTGTTGTGCATTGTCAACCAGCTTTAAAGTCGCCAATGGAAGAGCACAGTCAGAGTAGAACCGGAACAGTAGGGATAAGGAAAACATGAAATTTCTCGTTGACAGCTGAAAAAGGGGATTATTTTTGTTTTGCCTTTGATTGGACGTTTAGTCGCCAGGTCACGCAATTCGTCCTCTGTGTCCCATCTATTTAGCTTCCCGCATCCTAAGTCCAGTCTTTTATCGGCTTAAAGTCAACCCCGGTAGTTTGGAAGTTACTGCGGGTGGGTGTGTTGTCTGTTGGGTGGTGGTGAGGCGGTGCAACTCTAAATATTTCTTCTTTTTTTTTCTTTGTGTGAAATTTTTTTTTATACATCTTGACGATTTGTGTTGGGTTCATTGTTGTTTCTCCATAATAATAGTGAGTCTGGACAGAGCTGTAGTTTGCCTACCAAACCAGCCTTCTCCTTTAAGCCAACCGATTGATAAGTTTTTGTGCTTTCCTTTTTGGCGTACATTTTTTTATTTGTAAGCCTAGGGTTTTTGTTATTGCGCACTGCTTATATATTGGGGTCCCCAGCAGGCCTCTTAACCACATTAAGAGAGTTTGCTACTGGTGTGATTATCAATGCGTTTTTAGTCCTATTTGGATTTAATTGAAAACACAATTACCTGTTATATATTCATACAGCAAAAACAGATTTTGAAAATATGTAGAAAAATGCATTTTATGGCTTTGTAATTCAATTTAAATAAAAAAAAAAATAGCTCATGTCACAGCCAATTATATGTATCACATTAAAAAATCAAAAATTTGCATGAGCGTAGCAATGCTTTTCCCGAAGTGAAAATTTATAAATCGTTTCACGCAAATATCTCATAATGTGCAAAACTTCAAACCATTCACTTTAATTTGATAAACGACATATCATTCTCTTTGTGCGATAGGCAGTTTTTAATGAAGTAGGTACTGACAAAAATATATTTGTATGAGATCAGAGAAAATGTTACGAAATCAGTACTAAAAAATTAACTCTCCATTTGCGATTCGCCACCTAAGAAGTTTGGCTTCAAAAAAATTTAAAAGTGATCGACCATCGCAGGCTATGGTTGTCCTTTAGTTACATTTGTGCTACAAAAAAAATTTTAATAAAAAACATTACGCTGCCATTACAGCGACACCATATATCCAAAGGTGAGTCATCTACCGCCAGCATAAGAGTAGATGCGGAACAGACTTAGGTAATTCATACTTTACTCAGATTTATGGAAAAGTAAAGTTATTAGTGCAATGCCACCGGCTAGAATTTTCCACTTTACCATGAAGTGTGAGTGATTTAAATAAATTAGATTGAATATTCCGCCCTTTGACATTGTATGTAGATAAAATATTTTTGGAAATTTGAGCTCATTTTCTGCAAAACCAAAAATTTTATTGTAGTTGTTCCCCACTGTGATTGGATCACCACAATTGCTTGGAGTGTGGTTGTATAAAGAGAAACGGAAGGAAAGAACAGTTATTTTTTGTATTATTTTCTTCAAATTTTCCAAAAGAAAAATCAAGCCGCAAGCTTGAAAAACTTTTCTTAATATAAATACAAAAATGAGAAAAAAAAAAATTAATTTATGTATATAAAAATGGATAGTGGCTTGTTCGGGTACTTAAAACTTGAAATGGACTGGACCAAGTCGGATACTTCCTGCTGCAGGTATGTTCGTAATTGCTATGCGAAGGTTTAGGAAAATTGAAAAGTTCAAATCTCTCAATACGTGGCGCTGTAGGTGAGTTTTCGTTTTTTGTTCAATTCAATTACAGTTCAACACAGGGCATTAAATTTCATATTGCTAAATGAACAGATTTTGTTATGACTTTTCACATATGTAAATAGCTAATTACATGGGCTACTATATTAACAGGTTTTAAAGGGAGTTGTCACAGCTTAAATTCAATCAATGCAGTCAGCGAAATAAAATATCGCAATATGAGTATCAAACGAACGCCACGGAAAACATTATCGTAATAAGTAAAATGGTATAAGAATTAGTAATGTTTGAGTCTTTAAATCCACGATTTATATTGTTAGAAATGTTTGACCTTCCAAGCATCTTCTAACTGTCTACCGCATAGAAAACTATTAGAATTCAACATTCTCCCAGTGATGTATTTTGAAGTAAACTTTCGTTGTTCCTTGTCAAATTTCTTAGTATATAAAACGGTTGCTTCGCTCAACCTAATGAAAATATTCGCATTTCACGAACAACCCTGATACTGAAGATAATTAAAAGCCGCTTGTCTGCATTTCAAAATTTATAAAGTATGACGACAACTCACTCTTTTAAAGTACACTAAAAACAAAAACAACAAAATGCTCAAATATAATTAAACTAACTTAGCGTAAAGCCCAGCACAGCATGAAAACATTAAAATTATAAGATCACACTTTACTGCCGTCTAAAGACTCAAAATTTTCACCTTTTATTTTTTATCGCAGGCGCATGGAAGCAAACAAGCAGACCAACTTAAGTAGAAGGGTAATAAAAAAAAAACATATGATGAGCAAGCGAGACCAGAGGGGGTTGAATATTTATGGTGATGAATGAAAATATCTATATTTACGCATTTAACACATAACTAAACCTCGAGAACGCGCAGAGCTTTCATGTTTCTTGTCCCCCGCTTAGTTCAGTATGACACTGTAAAATATTGGCATTGCAAGTCTAGGTTAACGAAGTCGTTGAATTGATGCAATTCATTAACTTTGCGGTTTTTGTGTGAAGTTTTGTGGTTTTGTTTCCACTTAACGCCTAACAAAACAAAGCACAGCGCTTGTAGAAAGTGTGACTAAAATTTTGTGAGTAAATGGTTGAGTTTCAGCTTGTTTCTTCAGTCAAATCATTCATCCTATTTTCTTTTTGGTTTGCATGCGGACAAATCAGTTCTTAAGCCATTTGGGTACAAAAGGTTTTGACGCTACTTTACCGCAAATTACACTTTTGTTTATTTTTGTGTTAATTTAGCACAATGTTCAAAATCACTTTGGATGCTCTTGTTATACTTTTATAGGAGTGTTGTTTAAATATAAAACTGCGTAAGAAATTGTTGAGTAAAAAAAAAGAGGAATTGATGTGTTAATTAAACATCTCCGTTGGCTTTAGACTTTTGAAAAAATTACATAGACGTGCTTATATTGGATCAATCCATTTTGTTGCTTTTGTCAAAGTTTTAGCTCCTACTTTTGACAAAATGAAGCACATCTTGTGGTTTTGTATGAAGAGATTTAATTTATACAGCATGTTTTGTTAGAATGTGATAAATAACTTATCTTATTTTTGCTTCGCTTAGCCTAGGTATATTACCTCGATGGTACTGAGAAGCGTCACCGGCAGTATTCAGTTTTTTAAAAACTCTTTCGTGTAACCAAATTTGAGACAATATAATTTTTACGATAGTATCAGTATCCTGAGTGAATTTTTTTCTCCGAATTGAAACATTTTTCATACAGGTGATTCTTTTCTTTCAGATTTATTCACCGCTCGGCAACCTCAGTCACAAAAATTAAAACCAAGGTCACTTAGTATACTGCCTTACCTTAATAAAAAATGTATAAAATCAGTGATTACTTGACATTTATGTAGCGTATATACAATGCTTGTAAATATTTCCTCCAATACAGATCATATTTTAAATATCCCCCTGTAGGCAAATGTACTAGTAGTAAATTAGTTCACAATTAGTATGCCCTGCAACCGCATCCATACAAGCAACTGGTGTTTTTAATTCGGGAATGCCCAGTTCGAAAAATCGAAACTAACCTCCAAACAAAATGAAACCATCATCGGTGCGTTCGCGGTAACCGAGAGGTTCTTAGCACCTGCCTCAATTCGTTTCGCGCTTTAGAGCGTAACTACCAGGGTAATTTTCAAAATGAGCCCGTAGCCATCTTCTCAGACAGCCGAGCGGCCCTATAGGATCTGCCATCTTTCACAACCACATCGAAGTTGGTTAAGCAATGCAGGACTCTATTGAACTAAGTCTGCAACCAGCTCTCAGTAGATTTAATTCGGGTTCCTAGGCATTACAATATAGTTGGAAACGAGACAGCCAAAATGCTACGCAGAGAGGGTTGAGTGATAACCTCAAATGAGGTGCCGATTCCAGTTCCAATAGGTTTTATTAACAGAAGCATTTACCTTCTCCGTCTTCAGCAATCTGCTCAGAGATGGCGGCATAGCGCCGGGATGCAGAATTGCAAAATTAACATGGCCCGAATATGATGCCACGAGAACATCAATTCTTCTGCCTAACGTCGGGAGACTTGTGGCAGTTCTTGCGGGACACTGGCCGACCGGAACCCACGCCCGAAGACGTGGTATTGCCTACAATCATTACTGCGGAAACTGTAGAGCTGAAAATGAATAAGAGACAGTAGATAATCTTCTATCAGCTGCTTTAGTTGGTTATAAAACGATATAATCCGGTGTTTTATGGTATCAAAATGGCACTAAGTTGTTAATTGGGCGTTGAGCTCCTTCGCCGCCATTCAAATCTAATCCAGAGCGCGCACTTGCCGTGGCATAACAATCAGAAAGTTCTGGATCCGAGTATCGCAAAAACATTTTTTTGTATTGTATTATTTTATTATTTTTTTAATTATTTCAAATTTATCAATTTCCCTAAACCATTTTTTTCTATTTTTTTTAAAGTTATATGCGCTCCCAGATAAAAACATCAGAAATAGCAATTGTAAATATTTTTGAAGTTGATTTTTGAAGTTAATTTCAAATGTATATGCTACTGAAGTTTCACATTTATATAACAATTTAATTTTTTTCTATAGTTTGTTAGCAGTTATTGATGGTTTCATATCGAAACACATTTCGAATTTAGACTTTTTTCAATACTTAAGTTAAGTACGCAATCTTCATATACCTAAATCCCGTGAGCTACATATGTTTATGTGTACTTTTATTCTATTTCCCAAGGCATATCAAAATTTATAATTGATTCAGAAGTGTTGAAATTATAAGCAAAACGAGCACGTAACCCTCGAAAAAGAGTTTTGTGACCATAGGTCAAGTTTTTGAGGGTATACAGTGAAATTCCTCGTTACGGACAATCTTTTAAACCGAAGAGATTCATTAGCCGAAAAAATATTGTGTACACAGACTTATCGTTAATTTTTCTATTGGAATTTCGTCTTAATAACCAGACACTCTCATAACCGCCGGCGCCCACTATCCACTATCGAACCATTTTGATCAAACAACATAAACAAAAACGGCCAAATTAAAAAAAAAATCCAAGCAAACTTTGTAGTAGTTTTGACAAAAACGAAATTGGTGATTCCCTTTTAAAAATTTCTACACTCAATCATGCCGTTTGTGTCAAAAGGGGGGTAGTAAAGTTTAATGCGTGTAAAAAACAAAGTTGGGCGCAATTTTTTTGTTTCGAAGGGCTCAATATTGGCAAAAGACAAGCTGCAGACATCAATAAAAATAAATAAACGATTCGTTCTTAATGGGAGTCTGGAGTTAATGTTCATCAAAAGCGATATTTCTTCTAAATCTATACATTTTCTTTATACCCTTCCCAAAAACCCTGCGACGGCGGGTGCCCGGTTATGAGGCTGTATTTCAAGTTTCGAGTATGCAGTTGTTTATTACTTGACCAGGATCAAAGCATGAGCTAAATGGCTTTCTACCCTTTTTTTTGATTTTTTTGTTTTTATTTTTCAATTTTGTTGTATAGTGTGATTTTAGCTTTTTAAACTAAAATTTCCTTTAAAGCTTAGGTAAACTGTTTGGCAAATGTCCACAGATGTGAAAGCGTATGGATGCATTACATTTGGTTCATTTATTTGTCCATTTTATTGTCCTTTTTTTTATTTACATAAACGAGGTTCTTTTAAAGTTGTAGTTTCATGAAAAAAGCACCAACTGGTTTCCATTAAATTCACAAACGTTTGCTAGAATTTTGTTTTTTTTTTGCACTTTTATTTTACATAACTGGCAAATTATGCTTATTAAAATTGAAATGCGGTTCCAGTAGGTTAACATTCAAGCGACTTATACAAATAGAATTCCCATTATTGCTTGTTTCGGGTGGGTGTCTATAAAAAGTTTTTCAATTTGCGCGGGTAGACGATGTTGGTGACCTGTGGCGGCCATACTCTTTTTGTGGCGTCTGTCTAATCTGTTGTTTGTTATTCAGTTAATAAAGCCAAATCACCATGGCGAATTAAACGAATGCGTTGTGACCATTTTGTAGCGCGCGTGGCATTTCACATTCGAGTCAGGGATGAGAAATTAACTTTTTGAAATTGGGCCAAATGTCAGAAGTTTTTTTTTTAAATTTCCTATAAAAAATATTTCAAGTATATTTGTTGGCTTTCCGCAGGAATTTTGAAGTTCTTTTCAGCCGGTGTCCGAAATAGTTAATGCACTCTTAAGATATTTACTTACGTACATTCATATGTGAATTATAGATGGTTTGCTTTTATTATATTAACAGAGATTTATTTGCGAAGATGTAATTAGACATGGATAGATGAAAAACTATTGGCCTCCAAATATCTAAAATGAACATGCAAATAAAGAACGCGAACAGAATTCGTTTAACTAAGTTTTCGAAGTTACTAAGAGGAATAAGCCCAAATAAATATTCAAATTTAAAACTTGTCCAATTCGCTTTCAAACAATTGGAGAAACTACACCCAAAACATATGAACCAAATTTCCCTTTTCCTGTTATTCGTTATATCAACTTTCTTCAACATCGAAGCTTGAATGTGAAAGAAAGCAGGGGAAAATGTCTCTGCAAATGTGTATTAGTAAGTTTTTATTCATAATCGGAGTGGCATTCTCTTGGTTTTATTAATCAGGCCTTTATTTTTTTTTCTTTTTATCAAGTTTTTACCACTTTGCTTTTGGATTTTTTTCAAACAAGATATAAGAAGTGGAAACGAAGTAATGCTGTAAAATCAAGTTGTAAGACTTTCTCATCTAATCCAATATGCGTTTGTTTAGCGTAGAGAAAACATAAATTAATCAGGCCTGTTCCGAAATTCGAAACACTTGAAATTGACTCGATCTCGAAAATTTTTTGTTTTTTTTATTTTTAGAACGTGGCCGTATAACTAAAGCAAAGCAAAGCTAAATCTAAACTGCATTACATTCTCGTCAAATTGTACCAAAAAAGTCGATGTGATGCCAAAGTACATTTCGGCTTCAAATTGTACCAAAAAAACACAGTTGCCATCACTGAGTCGAGTCTAAAACGCTTGGTGGCCAAATTCAATACGACCGTACTCTTATATTTAGAATGATTGTAAAACAAAAGTGCGTCTTACGCACTGAGAGCAATTGATAGTCACGTAATAACAGCTAGAGAGTAATAACAGCAAAGAATTAATTCTAAACAAGAAGAGCAAAAAGTGCAGAAGGAGCAGGCAAATGATAGAACAGCAAGTTGCAGCAAGTTTTGCTGCAAAGGGAGGGCTAACGGTCCTCGGAAGGCGCAATATTGTATTATATCTACCTTTCTTACTCGTATACTACGTATACTACGTCAGCCGACAATATCGCCGCGGTCCGAATCAATTGCTCACAGTGTTCAACAATTCTGCCAATCGCAGATTTCTACTTGGCGAATTATGCCTTGAGACTTGGGTCTATACTCGTACAATATCTAACAACCCAGAAGCTCACAGTTAATTACTATAGATGACGTCGTTTTTTCGCATAATAGGCTTCGGCGCGCTTGAAGAGCACACAAATTTTGACCGAAACTACCATTATATGTTGGCAAGATAGGCTTTGATTTGTTCTCCGTTATTGAAAGATCAACCCAAAAATGATAGGATATAAGATTCCGGTAACTAATGTGAAAGTCAGGAGAGTAAGTTGGCTGTGACGTAACAATTGATTTGCCGGTGGAGAGAACTGAGAGAAAACGGTGAAGCGTAGATTAAAGAAGTTATGATAAATCGATTAGTTTTTCTAAAATCTAATTTGTTCTCCAGCGGTTCGGGAAGGTCGTGTTTAATTTAAACTGAACTAAACACGGACAAAAACTGATCGCAGATAAGAATATGGCGTTTTCTGGCTATCAGCCGCGCTTAAAACGTCATCGAAAATACGGTTCGTCTCGGTTTATTTATCAGGGACCCTTTCACGATCTGACTCTATGTGAATTGCTGGTGTATGTTAGAAGCTCCACTGCTAAGGTCCAATCTACTGGTTCAAACATTTGTTCAGTTTTTGCACAGTATAATTGGCATACTAACAACACTAGCATTTACGCGCGTTTTCGTTCGCACGGCGTTCGGTTTGACGTTATGAATGCGAACTTAATAGAAAAGTTTTCAAACTTTAGTTCTATTAAAACGTCTCATTATTGTCTTCTAGAGCTGAACCTCACTCTAATATACAGAGTGATACAGTTACTTGCTGATCAATTCTTTCAATTGGAAAAAATATAAACTCTTTCATGCATTGCTTTTGTTCGTTATTAATACATTTCGATTTAGATTTCTAACCCTTGAGTTTTTATGGATATTAAGTTTTTTAAACCTATCTGAGTTCAAGCCAGTATTGTAATGCTTCATTTAGCCTCAGTTGAAACAAAATTTTTTAAACCTATATTTATCAAATACAGCTTCTCTAAAATTTTTCATTTGACAACGGTATATCATAATTTCTGTTAATTTACTAACTAAATTGAATCAACGTCACTTAAAAAGGTGGCAACACTTTTCAAAAATATTTTCATACAAACGCTTTTGTTTCACACCAATACTTTTATATTTCAGTAAGCTTACAAATTACATTAAATAAATATTTTCAAACACGTGGCAACACTATTTAAACACCTCTACATGATACATGATTAAATTTTTTTCGACTCATATGCCGTATTATTTGCTTCAACTTGATATTTTGATTTAATTTTTTTCTAGCAGGTGGCATCCCTGTCCAAAAAAAATTGCAAAACAAAGCTTTCGTATACCTCCATCGTTTGAGAAATGTACTTTGGTTTAACTTATTTTAATTTAAATTATTTTTTTTTAACCAGGTGGCAACCTTATTTAAAATAATTTTTGTAATAAAGCTTTCTTAAAATTTTAAGTTTGACACTGATATTGTAAAACTTAGCTGTATTATTCATTACTTTAACTTAATTTACCATTAAACAGGTGGCAACCTTGGATAGAAATAATGCTATATTATTAGCAATATGCGTTATAAATTGTTTATTTAACTCACTATAATTTTTTAACAGACATCAACGGTATTTAAAATACATCCAATGGTTAATTTTATAACCTGAATTTATTTATGTGCCAAATTTTATATAAATGCATCCAGTGAAAAGATAACAACAAACAGTTAAAAGGCAACAAAATTTTATTAAGGGCTGATACGTGTAACATACCAGCAATTCGCTGACGGCTTTCATCAACTATAGAATATTTATGTAGTACCGACTCCAAGCAAGGACTTTGTAGGTTTCCGGCAGTAGGACTTATGCCCAATCTTGGTAAGTGAAGGGATGTTATTGTCTATTTTTAATACTCAAAAATGTTCTTTTAAAACTTAAAAAATTGACACGTTGCCATCATCAAAAGAACTTAATCGAAAGTTCAATACATAAAGAAAGTTCAATTCATAAAGAAAGCTCCATTCAATCCAACTTTGTTGAATCGCTATCAACTATATTGAACTATTCTGTGCTTGGATAAACTGCACGAAATGCCATTAACGACCTACATATGTATATACAAAAATTCGCGTGCCGCTTTGTTAATCATTGATATTCGGATTACGGAGGCTTAAAATATGAGAGTTACATTTTTTTACATCTACCGAGTTCCATTCAACGTAGCATTCGAAGTATACGGCAGATCCAATCTAAAGCTTTATTTGCAAAATTCTTTGAAGAATTTTTTGTTATAGCTTTTTTATTTAGTAACAAACTAAATAAAAGACAATGTTTCAGATTTTGACAATCTTTTTAAAGTTACAATACATTTTCACCAAAATTTAAACCAACCACAATAAATGCCAATTTTTAGTGGCCGAAAATACACTTTTTAATTGCAATAATTACTGTTTTTGAATTGCGATAATTTCTTTTTCTATTTTTTGAAGCTCTTATGAATTTTTTGTTATTTAGAAAACCGGTTGCTTGTGTTATACGAAAAAAGTGCCTGATAGGAAGGAAGAAAAACCAAACTCTCCAAAAAAATATGTATCTGTAAATTGCTAATGCATGGCTTATTTTTTCATATTATCTTCGGCTTTGTATGCTTACCGAATGTTTTTGAAATTTTATAGAGTTCGAGGCCAGGTTCTTTTAATAGGGAATAATATGAGAAAACAAGGATTTTTCAAAGTGGTAGAAGTGATAGCTGCTATTTCGGAGATCACCACATCTCCTTATCAGACTTCTTTTTCTTTCGAGACTTTACCAGGGTTAGAACCATGGTATACGAGTTGCTAGGCCTGCATTCAACCACTGAGTCTCGCTAACCGTGTGAAAATCGCTTGCTTTCTTATTATCTCTATCACCAACCTTACCATTTTTTTTCTATTGACTAAACGAAAGGTGATTTTTTTTTATTGGTATTCGTAGCATAAAAGATAAGAAGTTTGGGTTTTGTCAGATAGATAACAAGGCGGCTAAGGGGAAGAGGAGGTAGTATTTTCTATAAGTTTTTGTATCAGACAAATAAGTATGAAAGTTTTGGCACATCAAAGTTAACTGCTGCAATCAAAATTCAATTAATTCTTACGATATGAACTTCCTTTTTTTTAAACAGCAGCAGGTAATCGAACGTATAAAAAATTAATTTTCTGCTAAAATTTTTATCACTGAATTAAATTTAGTGCAAGTCGCCAAATCATTTACACTCATATTTTATCATCTGCACTTGATTGGCCATTATAGAAAAATTAGAATTTTCAGCACGTCAAGCGTAAAATCAAAAATCCAGAAGCACCAATTTCACCAGTCTTAATTGACCATCACAGAATAATTAGAATTTTCAACGCATCAAGCACAAAAACAAAACCAACTAAAAGCACAAAAATTTCGCTGGACTTCCCATTGTGACATCTCGATTTGATAGTCGCGGATTTATTGGCTTTGTTTGGCGTCGCTTGGTCAGAATGTACCTGCAGATTTTTCGCTTCGCTCTTCGCCTTCTTTGTTAAAACCACCACCTAAAAGACAATAATACTTTATATGTATGCGCGAATTTCACAGTTGGACAAGCTCGTTTAAATCGCAAAGGACACTATGGTACGATTAAAGGAGGAGAAAAGTTTGTACGTATGTTTATATTTCATAGTATTAGAAATGAATTGCCGCTAAATTGTGCTAACAAAAAGGTGTGAATAGAGTTTGCAATAAGAATAATAGGATTTATTGCTCTAGAAATCAAGCAAAGCATTCAATTTAATTTATTATATTTAACCAACGCCAGGTATGACTTACAACACACCACACACCGTCTACAAAATAAATCTACAGCATTCCGTTTGAATTGCTGTTCTGAAAAGTTTGCGACTTTTGCGTGATATAATGAATCACGTCGCTGCCTCAAGAGACCAATGGCCTCTGATGTGAAAGATTGCCTGTACTTCCCACTTGCCTTTACAGGTGGATGTCTGCAGCTGCTAGTTAACTTGTCCGGGAATTTGAAAATTTTCTACGATTTCACTTGTAAAATAACGAGCTTATTTGGTAGTTGTATTAATATGTAGGATGTCGAAAAAATTCATCCAATTGCTTTGCTCACAGAGTTAATGTACAGTCAAACTTCTGCAAAATGTATTTAGGTGAAGTCCCGAATTAAAAATGTGACGATGAAAACCAATAAACCGAATATAATCGCTAGTAATTTTTGTATGAGTTATCAGTTTGTAATTGATGTGTACGCTGATGGTAAGCAAAATGTTGAAAAGAAATTTCATTTCGTTGAGCTAAAAACTTTTGATAATTAGTGAAGTTGCGAATTCTTTTAAAAAGTCGTTCAACATGTTTGAAGAACAAGAATAGCTTTTAAGAAAGAGAGACGGTGAACAATTGAGTTCTAAATGCAAAAGGATTCACATCTGAATTAATATTATTATTATTATCTCCGATTTTGTTGATTGTGTGTTTAATTTTGCTAATGATTTCGATGGCTTTGATAACCGGGCGAGTAAGAGCATATATAATCATTTTCGTTTTGTATTTTTGTTCATACAGACACGCGCTAATTTTAGCTGTCAAAGTTTCTTATTTATACTGATATCCATTAATTCAAAATTTAGCTTTCTCCACCCTAGATAGATTTTCCAGGGAAATGATTTTTAAAAACACTTAGGACCTCGAACATCTAATGTAAAATACTAATAAAAAAATGGGGCAAAGCAAATCTTTGGATATGTAAATATTTCAAGTAATATTTTTCTATAAATATAAATTGTCTGAAGGATGTAGTTTACCATTTTATTCATCTATTTGAACTTATTTCAAAAACATTCAAGTAAATAAATTAAAAACTAATATAATAATATTATATATTATTAAAAAAAATACAAGAAATCACACATTTTATACCTATGTACAACATTTAAATACTTTCCGAAAGAAATGAAAATGAGTAGTAAACAGTGCAGAAACAGAGTTAGTTTCGGGTCAAAATAAAATTTAACTTTTTCCTTTTTCTATTTGCTGATGAAAATCTCTGCGACATTATTTCGTTCTACAAAGTGTACATATATTTCCAATAGCAGGGAGCTTTCGCAGATGACGCAACGAAGATTATGCAAAACGAAAGTGCAAAAGGAAATTGTAGACAAGCAAAGCATCCGCTTGTCATAGTTGACTTTAAAACGTTCACTACGCTATTCCCATAGCTGGCGGACATTGACGATAACGTTTATTGCATATGTTGATAAGGAGAGTGTTTATTGCCTGTAGCTTCCGAGTTTTTTATATTTTATTTTCCGTTTCATAAATCTGTTTGATATTTGTCTTTATTGTGCAATTCGCCGGAATGAGTTGAGATGTCTGCTAAATGGATTTGGATTATTTGTTTAGGAAACCTGAAAGTTTGGGTTTTCTTCCGTTTTTTTTACTGAGTTGTAGGAAAATAAAGAATCAGCACTTATGTACTTAATGAATTTGAGTGCTTTAAAATAAAAGTCTTAGCTATCTCTTTTTGCAAATCTAAAGATGTCCTAATTTTAACAACTAGACAATTCTGCTCGTTATGCCAGCACGCATCACTTCAACATGTGGATGTCAATCGATTGCAAATATCCTGATTGTAATCGAAAAATAAAATGTCAATAGACCTTTTTAGTGTGCAGTGAAATAACAAAAAAATAATACATGTATATGCTAGCGTTGTATTTAGTTTAACTTTTGGGTTATTTTTTTTAAATCTGTGCAAAGTGATTCATTTTGTTTGCATTTTTTTTCAACAATTTGCAGTCGTTTCAACCTCTCCGCACTGCTTGTTTTAAAAGATACTGCATTAAGTTGCAATCAATTTTTTTTAGTAAAATTCAAATAGATGATTGAAATGTATTGGGATATTAAGTATACATGCCCATATGTGCTAAATATTTTTCTTATATTTTTTATAAAAATATTGTTTATTTTAATATTGCAAGCCATAAAAGTCAAAATATTTTTCTTTGTAAAAATTGTACGATTATTTAACAAACTAGGAAAAAATTGCATTACAATTTTAAATTTTTTGCTTAAGATTTTTAGAAATTTTTCGAGTATGCTGTGTTACTTTTTACAATATTGACAACATTTTTCAAGACAAATTTTAGTCCGTAACTTTTTTTTTTATAAAAGTACAGTTTATTTTAATATCACAAAGCATAAGAGCCACAATGTTTCTTTGTTAAAGTTTTACGATAATTTAACTAGCTTGAAAAAATTGCATTAAACTCTTAAATTTTTCTCTCAAAATTTTAAGAAACTGTTAGAGCACGCAATTTTGCTGTCCATTCAATTTTAGTTTAATACAATGAACGTTTCAACCATTCCTGCGATTTTTTAATTTTTTAATTTTTTTTCCCGATGGTCTAGCACATTTTCTTCCATACAACGCATGCACGAAATAACATTTTTTATGGAAGAAAATGCGGAAGATCGTAAGCAAAAAAAATTATTACCAATTTACAGCTTTAGTTAACCTTTTTCGAAGCTTGCTATCGCAAGAGTTTTTACAAAGACCCTTTCCATTTCAAGACACCCGTTCGAATATATTGTTTCTTGGTCAAAATTGTCACCTATTTTTCCTTTTGACCGAAAAAAACTGTTCCCGATTTAAATTTCGCTGTAAAAATCGCATTTTTCCGTATTTAGAATGCGACAAAAAAAATCCAAACTCAATTTAAAAAAAAAATATTTTGAGGAAAAATTAATAAATCCACATTTTTAATTAATTAATTTCTCGAAAAGTGTATTTTTTAATTTTTTTTTAACTACGAACTTCGATAATTCGACATGGCAAATGTTCGTAATTAGTTGAACATTAGAACACGATAAAAAAAATCCAAACTCAATTTAAAAAAAAATATTTTGAGGAAAAATTAATAAATCCACATTTTTAATTAATTAATTTCTCGAAAAGTGTAGTTTTTCACATCAGAAAGAAGACACTACAAAATGTATTTGGGCAAGCGGCTGTTAGCTAAAACTTTTTGGTTAAGAGATTTAAGTTGAATTTTTGTAAAAGGATTGTTCCCTTGCAATATTGACGCTCTACTAAATTAGCTTATCACTCTAAGTTAGTTTTATATAAGATTGCAAATAAATACAAAGCTAAGTATTTGAATAGCTAATTATTGTAAACTTAGTATTGTAAACAAATAACTGAGTAAAAAAAAACTTAAAATATTAAAAGAAATAGGACGTGACTGATCAATTTTACTAAAAAACAAAAAATTACAGTTTCGTTGGAAAAGAAAAACATGGCCCGAATGGACCGGTTGTCTTGAAATGGAAATTATGCAATGAAAAAAAAAAATTAGACTTTTATGCTTCATAATATTGAAATTAACTAAATTTTTATGAAAAAATAATGCTTGAAAAATATTGTGAGTAGTGTAGAAAGTAACACTGCGAGTGCAATTTAACCAAATTCAGTTTGTGCAATATATTGTACATTAGAGTTGCGTGCATGTGCACAGTTTTTTCGGGAGCGTAAATTATTTTTTTTATAGCAAAATTTTTCAAGTGTGACAATTTGTTATTGAAAAGTTAAATTTTGACTTTTATTTATAGAAAATGTTCAATATTTATTTATAATATAGAATTTTGTTTGTGCCCTTCTAGAAATTTATAATTTCTTCCACGAACGTTTTTGCAAAGTTCCTTAAAACCTGCAATTTTTATACTGAGTTTATAAGCTTTCATAATATGAAAAAGATAAAGTTCTAGTTTCCAAAGTCGCAACGTTCTTGTCCACAGCTATAATAGTTCAAAATTTTCAGGCCAACGACTGGCAGCCTTTTTTTTTGTACAATATATTGACCAAAAGCAGGGAGAGGGGTTATTGACAAATTTTGAGTGTGTGATTTTTAACACAAGGAGGGGATGATATTTAGTATGACGGCGTTTTACTCCTTAATAAAATCCACAAATTCTCAATCAGGTTGTGGTTTGAACTCTGAGCAGATATGCCAATGACTTTGCTTCAATTACACTGTGGAACAAATTCAGGTTAGCAAAAGTTAGGTCGATTCTGAGAGTGAGGGGAGAAAATAGAGGCTAAATTAGAATACCCGTATCGCGGCGTTTGTTTATGTTAGTTCGAATTTTTTTTAATCGACCTTCGACGACTTTGCAGTCAAATGCCGATTTTCAACATATTGTTTATATGGTTTTTTGGCTATAACTCGTCGACTAATTGATATTTTTTTCAAACCGTTAAAGCCAAATTATTGCTAGAGACCTGTGCAACAATTAAATTAAAAAATTGATTTAGAAAATTTTTGTAGTGCTTATGATGCAAAATGTTGGAAATTGTTTTTTCATGCTTAATATTAATTTACTTCTCATTTCTTATGTACCAATTTTTTCAGTGTTGGTTTTGAAGAAACATTGAAAAAGAAACTATAAAAATATGGAAAAAAATATAATTTTGAATTGTTAGTTATGAAAAGTTTTAAGTAAAAAAATTAAATAAGTTAAATGAATAATTTGGCCACTTGCCGTTTATCAGGCGGCTGTGGATCAAGATCACAGCTCTCTCTAATATATCTTGGTTATCGTCATCATCATCATAAAGGTTGATAATTTCGTCCAACAGATATTCTGTAATTTCATCTTTGTCTTCCCCTTCTTCCTCTTTTTCCTCGTCTTCCTCTTCTTCAAAGTAGTTTTTATACCACCAACAAATTTCAGCGAGTATTGCATCTGGAGATTTCTTTCCTCTGTACCTGAAACGAAAATAGTTTTCAATCGTTAAAATATTTAAATTGTGCACTCTGGCAAAGATATTAGAAAAATCTAGGAATTCAAAATATGCACACTCTATAGCCTTACCTTATTTCAAATGGAAGCGCAGTTTGGTGATAACGTTCACCTTGCTCATCAGATTCAGTTGGCAACTCTTGAGCGAGTTGAGCAAGGTGCTGATGCAAGAGATGAATTTTGTACGACATATTAACCCCAATTTCATTGAAAGCTGCCAATATGTTTGCAACAGATTGCCTGTAGTTGTCTTTGCGTTCTCTACCCAAAAGTCCTTTAATGACTGCTTTCAATGCGAGCCATTCATTTAATTCTCGGTCTGTCAGAACTTGGTCAAAATCTTGACGACTCATTAGTTCCCATATGTCGGGACCATTAACAACCCCTTCCTGAATTTTGGCGTTACTTAGTCTTGGGAAAATGTCTTTTAAGCGGTTGAATACTGCTGGTCATTTTGCGATACATTTCCAAAAATTTTTAGCAATGCCAAGTTTAATGCGGAGCAACGGCAACAAAATTTTCATTTCAGGAACAAGACTTTTGTGTATTCTATTGTCTTTAGGCTATTTCCTTCCAATGCGACTATTTCAGTACGCTGTTTGTACTGGTTCCTTCCTTTAATACCTTCTTCGTATCGTGAATCCCAATCGCAAAAAAAAACACAGATATTTTGGACGTAAAACTTTTCATAACTAACATTTCAAAATTATAGTTTTTTCCATATTTTTATATAGCTGGAAAACGCAAGTTTTGTATTATGATTGTTTTCTTTTCAAATGAAATTTATTGAAGAAACTGAGAAGCATATTATAGATCAAACAGAAAGCAAAAAAGACGTAGTTTTGTGCAAAAAATATGTTCAAAAAGCATGAAAAAAAAATTTCCAACATTTTGCATCATAAGCACTACAAAAATTTTTTAAATAAATTTTTTTTTTAACTTAATTGTTGCACAGGTCTCTAGCAATAATTTGGCTTTAATAGATTGAAAAAATATTAATTAGTCGACCAAATAAACAATATGCTGAAATCGGCATTTGACTGCAAAGTCGTCGAAGGTCGATTAAAAAAAATTCGAACTAACATAAACAAACGCCGCGATACGGGTCTTCTAATTTAGCCTCTCTTTTCTACCCTCACTCTCAGAATCGACCTAACTTTTGCTAACCTGAATTTGTTCCACAGTGTTATCCCACACTGCAACAATTTGTGTTTGGTATCCTTATCGTCCTGGTACAGTTTGTATTTCAATTTATTGGGGTGTGTTGAGCGTCAACAAATCCAAATCTCTTCACGTTCCTCAACATTTCGTCTTTTTTTAGAATGTCCAATTAGTACTCCTTCGTCAACACATCATTGAAAATGTGCAGCTCACCAACTCCCTTCGACGAGATGCAACCTTCACACCATTAAGGGTGGCCCACACACTTTCGCGTTGGCGTTGTACGACTGTTGCTTTCATAGCCATCACCATAGTGAAAAAATTGTAGTGGTAATTGAATTTGACTTATGTTTATTTAAATGTGTAATAAGCAAGTGTTTACATATTTGCATCAGTTTGTTGAGTGCAAATGTAATAAATTAATCTCTTTTCATATTAAATAAATTGCATCATGGTTATAAGCTTATTTTGCACGCGCGTAAAATGATGGAAAGTTTCCCATCTTTTTGTGGGCGTTGAGCTTGGCATTGGCGTTGTCGTTGATATATGGACATGTCTATATAATTTTTTGTATTTATAGTCAACTGTTAGTCTACGGCAATACCAACGCCAACGCGAAAGTCCCATGTGAACGGGCCTTTACAAAAAGCTTACAAAACTGTACGCTTGGTTTTATATTTGTTTGTTGCGGAGTTGTAGCGAGAGTGGGTGTCTCCAAACTTTTCCCGGCCCATCAGGATAATATAACATTACTTTTGTCTCATCATAAAAAATAACGCCAGCCAGTTTTTCCCAGGCCTGTAAATGTTGGTCATAGGTAAATTAAGCCACTTTTCAACATTAACACCAGATACCTATGGCTTCATCCAAGCTATTATTGAGAAATATTTGTGAATTTTTAAAGATTTGCGAACTGCCTTCGGGCTAACTGATTTGTTGTAATAATTTTGAATATCAGATACGGACTGGCTTAGGCTCGTATATGAATTTTCGTTGATCTGTTTTTAAATTTTTGAAAGTTCACCAATTTATCAACCAGACTGAATGAATTCGGACAATGTATAGAAATGACGCATGTGCTTAAAATTTAAGTACCGTAAGTTGGCTTGGGTTTGAATTTTAATTGCGATTGGATTTTGGAAAGAATTACATGACAGCACGATATTTATAGAATTGTAGTTTTGTTTTTTCTTTTTCTGTTGTATTATGACTCACTAAATTTTCCCCCAGAATCCGAATGAAAATACTAAACAAGCCTCAAATGAAACCTCTTCCTATTCTGATGACGGCAACTGCAGGCCTTTTAAAAACTTCTATTATCGCAGTTCCCGAACGTCTAGCCGCAAACCACATTAAGGCGAGATTTTTTAGTATTTCGCTAATAATAAGAATAAGAACGATGTAACCAAAGATCGCTTTTGTGAGAGGTTAGAACACTGTCGGACAGTGATTAATCCACTTCGTCGGGGCCCGAGAGATGTTAGTATGGAATGTTAAGCCGCAGTGTAAGAAGATACAACAAGGTACATGGCTATCACCTGATGGTAAATCACGAAAGGAGATTACCATTTTTTGTTGAGGGAAGGCATGCTTACAGAGTCTTGGGTGCAGTCGAGGAGCTAAAATCGATTCAGATCACCATACTGTCGCATCCAAAGCTCGCACTCATCTCTGCGGTCCAATTGACACAATGACAGCATGACAATGAAAAGTTGCAATCACAACAGATAGCCAACCACTTTGTCACTCGACTTGCACTCTTACTATTTCAGAGCAACGTCCAACAAAAGGATATCTGCGGGCAATAGGACGGCATTACTCGTTCAATATATACAGCCGCAATTTCCTTCAGGAACGAAAACGGCCACAAGAAGACCAACATCCACAGTACACTAAAACAGTGGAGGGATCACTTCTCCATGCTGTTGTAAGGTCGGAAAACATTGAAGTAATGAACCCGTGCCTTCAAACATGAAGACGGATGCGAAGTCTCGTTACTCGGCCTGGACGAAACACGAAAGCCGATAACGCGGCTAAAGGATAACAAGAATGCTTCAAGTGCGGTGGCGAGGAGATAGCAAAGTTCATGTATCAGCTCATTCGCTTCGTATGGTCATATGCATGCGTGATTCGCTGATTGAAATTTATGTACACTGTACCAACTACTGTAAAATCCACCTTCTAAATACTTCCGCCGAACGTATTGGGCGAAAAACCGCCAATGAACTAGTTGGATCATATCAGAGGAGGGCAAGTATACCATCGACCAGATATTCACGATACGTGAAATCCTGGAGAATCGCGGTGAGAAAAGTGCCAACTTTTACAATATCTTAGTTTTGAACATCTGAATTTGGTATCGTAAAGAAACTAAAATGGCTATATAAAATGACGTTGAGAAAAACCACGAACTCTGTCAGAATTGGAGAATACCTATCCGAGTTGTTTGATACCAAGAGGGGCTTCTGGCAGAGTGGCTCCCTATCGCGCGACTTCTTTACTTTTATGCTAGAAAATCGATCATCTACGGCCTAAATAAACAACTGCGCATTTAGTTCTGTGTTTTCCAAGCTGCATAAAGAAGCGAAGCGAATGGATCTAGAGGTGAGCGTGGGTAAAACCAAGAACCTCCTAACAATAAATAAACACACAGCACATTCATATCTTGGCTTCCAGGTCACTGTTGACAGTTCAAACTTTGAAATATTAGAAAACTGTGTCTATCTTGGAATCAGGATAAACACAAAAAAGCTCACCTATAATGAAAGAGATCGACGTCTAAAAAAGCTTAATGTCAAAGGAGAGCGAGAGGGTAAAAAATCGAAGAAATTGTTTTGAATTTCTTCTTAAATTTATTGAAAAGGAAAACGGCTGAAAATAAGGAGATAACTTTTTGTTTATTCATTTTTAAAACGTGTAATTGTAAGAATAAATTCTCGTATAAAGTAAATTAATGAGGCGGCCTCTCCTTTTTACTACGATATTATCAAATTTATTAATAACGAAAACTTTTTATTTTAAAAATAGACCGTTTTTATCCAAATAAAAGCACATGCAATATAAATGATATGTTATGAACTGTGGCTTATTTACATTGTGAATAATCTATTTTAATAAGGGAATATTTTTCTTTGGATTTTTGTATTTTAAAATTAAAATTTTTGATTCACTTATTTGTTCCAGAAGTTTTCAATGAATAAAGTGGTAATTGTTTTTAAATATAAATATATTTACTTTATGGTGACGCTCACTTTTTCTCTCGCTGTCTTCGCTGTCTTTGTGGTGTGGCCTCCAAGATCATGCGGGTCAACACTGCTGGACTATTTCTTGAGGGGTTATGTAAAGTCGCTTGCTGGTCTACGCAGATAAGCCCGAGATGATTGAACTCCTTGGAAGAGAATATTCGGTGCGATATTTCTAACATACGGGCCCAGTTGCTGCAAAAATTGGTCAAAAATTGGGCTTCTCGGCTGGAATTGATTCGAGCCAGCCGCGGCGGTCACTTGACCGAAATCATTTTTAAAACGTAATGGTAAAATCTTGTCTTTATAAAAGAGCTAAATTCTTGGCTACAACATTAAACTGTATACATATTATTTTTTCCTGAAACCATATATGTATGTATATTTAAAAAACTCTGTAAGATTTATATGAATATGAATTATAAAAATGATAAGCAATTATGTAAAACTTGTTCTAGTTATAAATAAGTACTTAAATATATACATATATAAATATAACTAAAGCTTTTAAATCAAAAACGGCCGAAAAAGATAGTGAATTTTATTTTCGGAAAACAACCGAAATAAACATATTTAAATGCCAATAATTTCAAATTGTTAAAATCATCGGCTCAGTAAAATTAAGAGGTGACTCTATTGGAACTTAATATTCACTTCTTACTTGTATTGAAGAGGTTTTCATCTTAGTTGTACGAGTTATCTACTAGTTATTTGAAAGGATTTTCATTCTACGGATCACCTTCTAAATTATAGTGAAAAGTTTTCATCTCAATTTTATAGATTATCTTCTTGATTAGCAAGAAATCATAGAGATATCTGCTAAATTTTGTTCTGGTTTATTCTTAACGAATAATATGACTATACAAATTTTCCTCGCTGATAAGTTGTATGAAAATTCTTTTTTAATACTCGCATAAGTCTCAATAGTGGCGTTCAATGAGCGTTGCTTCAGGGGTTTAAATATTTAATTGCCAAAACAAAACATTCACTCGGCCTAGCCATTTAGACAGAAAATGGCGCGAATTTGATTTTAGCATTCTACTCTTTATACAATTGATAAGATTTTGAAAGACAAGAATGTTAGAAATATCATATTCTCCATTCCTTGGCATACCAAGTCAGACGTGAATCAGAACCGAACAGAGCAGAGCAGAAAAAGACGATGAGCGTATGTGAAAACCCACATAAAAAAAAAAAACAAACAAAGAATTCGCTACATCTCAATACATTGTGAAATTAAATATACACAAAAGAACGAACAGCAACAGGAAGTTTGTTTAATTGCACAGAAGGAGAAAATTCTGTCAAATTCACCATGTACGAAGTAACGGAAGTGTTTAATATGCCACTTTTGTATTCTCTGCATCGCGTTGTAAGCTAATTTATTTAGATTTTGTTACCAACCTAATAAACGAGATTAGTTACCTGCTTTCCTGTATAAACTCTAATACATCAAAAATTCCATGGTGTTTTCATTAGCGTATAAATTTTCGCTTTCCATTTAATTTATTATTTCCCTGCATTTAAATGTCTAAGTATTAGGTGTGTGTCACAAAATTGAGCAACATTGTTAGTTTGAATACAAAACGTGGCACAAATAAATTACACGGGGACGATTCGCAATTCATATCTGATCGTAAAATGTTAAAAGCATTGAGAATTTTAGGAAAACTCGTAGCGCTATAAAGAGTTAAACGGTCAGTTGAAATTTTGTTGCGCTAAAAATTTGCACATTTCTAGCAGTTAAAGTGTTATAATATTAAGAATACAGGCGAGCAACCGGAAAGAATTGCCAGAGGTTTTTCACTACTGTTTTGCATACCCGAATGCACTTGGGCATATGAGAATATAATATATTTGTTCACCTAAAGGTTGTTTTTAGCTACCTAACAGAAATGAAATAGAAATAGCTATATCTATAGAATAGTGCGCAAAATTACGAAACGAAATCGCACGTGCCATGTTTGTCTGCCCATACGTTGCATACAGCAAGCAAAAATTGAAATATCACATATGTAGAGGGTGATTTATTTATATAATGCTTTATATAACTGATAAATGCCCGTCTGACCACTTAAATACTACTTTTTAATGTTTTACAGCTATAATTGTTATGAGTTAAAATAATTATTGGTTGAGTGTAAACAATGACATAAAACTGGTTTTATTTGAGCTTCGATTTTTCCGACAGGGTGAAAAGATGATGTAGGTAAGTAGGTAGGTAGGTAGGAGTGGTTGACGCCTACGTCGGTACACTTAGGCCATAAATAGAAGGCCCATATTGCCCCGCTGATGAATCTCGTAAGACAATTAACCTCGGTGTTTGAATCCTCCCTAAATACTTCCAGAAACGGTAATCCTAGATACCACGATTTAGGCCACGTCTGCCTTGAGGTTCGACTAGTCGTATTTTGACTCCATCTATCGTCTATCGTTTGTCACCATCTATATATATACATATATATATATACCTTATCTTCTAAGTTTGTTTGCCATGTAGTTACCCTCTATGTCCCAGTGACCAGAGACCCAAATGAGGGGCAGTCTGTTCTGCTTGGCCAGCTTCTGTAGAGATAGGCGGCAGCCCAGGTATCACTAAAAATGAAGATAGAATTCCGGACCCAAGCTTCCCCACTGCTTGCATAATAGCCCAAACCTCAGGCTGGACAACGTTGCAGTGGTCGGGTACCCTAAAGGAGATTTTCAGTGAAGGGTTAACCCCTTGATTCTACTCCTCCGTACTAGGAATTCTCGTTATAAAACTACTTTCAGATATCGATTTCGAAGCACAACGAACCGTACTGCTCGGAATGAGGTGGAACTTGTTTAATATACAAGCATAACCCTGTGTTTCGAAATACCACTGGGATGCCTTCTTTAATGGCAAACCAGTCATCGCTGTCATCTGTTGTCCTGTCAAGTCCAACGGCAGGAGATCTAAGATAGCGTTCAGAGCATCGGTAGGCGTGGTAATCTATACTAAGATTTCTTAACTTTACAGAGCCTATACTTTCCTATAAGTCACGTTGCTTACTTCGAAATCTGGAATTGCTTGTGAATAGGAGAATATTTCTAACTTGCTCTTTCATTCTCAATGATGTTTCGAATGTTGTTGATAGCCCCAAATTTTGCGGCAAATACCGCTCAAGATATTTGCGATATTCTTACTTATTTTACATGCTTATATTACGCAAAATCGATTTATGCTGCGAATTCCGGGAATTAAATCAAAACAATCAAATGGTTGATAGAGATCTCTCACTATATGGTGTAGTTTTAAAAACCATAGACTCAAACTACTTTGATTAAGTTATTAAAAAAAAATTTAAATTAAAATTGTATTTTATAGAAGTCAGTAAGAAATTTTGAATTCATTGACTGAACAATGGAAGTAAATCAAATAGGGAATAATATTTTATCAAAATATTAAATGGATGAAAAATAATTTACTGCTGTAATGGTGTAGAGTAATTTGCTTTGGAATACAATTTAATTTTTTCAACAGCTTCAACGTATGCTGGTGTTTTTTTTTGTTGATAGTTTTTTGAGCTTCGATCGAATCGAAACCATGATTCAGTTATTAAAGGCTTGATGCATAATGACAGCTTATTTCTAGCTCTCCCGTACAAAAGGTTGTATTTGCGAAAGAAGTAGAAAAGAGCAAGAATGTAATCCCTTTTTATAAAAAAATGCCTTTTATATTTTGCGCCTTCGCAACACTACATGTGATTAGCTGTAATTAGATATTTTTATCGTAAAGTTTGGTATTTTTTGGCATAAACTTGCATATAAGGTTTTCACTTACGAGTTTTATTTGTGTTTATTTATAGTGAGTTTAAAGATTCATATTGCCTAAAAATGGAATTAAACCGTGAACATTTTCCTGCGATGATTTACTATGATTTTCGACGTGGATTATCGAGACAGGAGTGCATCAATCAACTTACTTCTAGTTTTGGTGTTGAATCACTACACTTAGCCACTGTGAAACGATGGTACAACGAGTTCGTACGTGGCCGCCAGTCTTTGCAGGACGAATTTCGTGAAGGTCGTCCGAAAACGGTGGTTGTGCCAGAAATAGTCGATGCTGTGCGTCAATTGATAATACAAGATCGTCATGTGACATATCGCGAGATAGAGGCATTCTTGGCCATTATTGCGACTAGCATATATTCAATATTGTATGAACATTTGGTCGTAAAGAAGATTTGTTCTCTTTGGATACCGCATAATTTGGCAATTGCCCAAAAAAGGACTCGTGTCGATTGGTGTAAAGAAATGTTGAAGAAATTTACCCGCGGTGGATCAAAGCACGTCTATGACATTGTAATAGGTGACGAATCTTGGATCTATGCATATGAGCCGGAAACAAAGCAGCAATCGACTGTATGGGTGTTCCAAGACGAGGCTAATCCAAAATGGTCTGGTCATGTCGCAACGGTTCCACTAGATAAACTTAAAACGATAAATTCTGAATGGTACACAACCATTTGTTTGCCAAAAGTTTTTGGAGAATTAAGGAAAACCAACCGCCGTAGACAAATCATTCTTCACCAAGACAATGCGAGCTCTCACGTGTCGATTCACACAAGAGAGTTTTTGAGGACTCAAAAGGTCGAATTGATGGGTCATCCGCCTTACAGCCCTGATTTGGCACCTAATAATTTCTTTTTATTCCCGAACATCAAAAAAAAAAGAAGCGAGATCAACGTTTTTCAACGCCTGAAGGAGCTGTAAAAGCCTTCGTTTTAGAGGTATCCTCTTCTGAGTGGCAAAAGTGCTTTGAAAATTGGTTCAAGCGAATGCAGAAGTGTATTGACTTGAATGGAGAATATTTTGAAAAACAATAAAACTTTTTTTCTTAATATTTCACTGTGTTTTCATTATTAGGCGCAAAATATAAAAGGCAACCCGTATGTAACTAGTTGTAGAATTTAAGCTGCATAAAATCCAAATATGTTTCGTAGTCTGCGAAATATTTAATGTATTATTCCGATTCGAAATTCTTTCGTTATACAAACATTGATTTTAGTTAACAAATATCATTATTATAAGTAAATTCAAGTGAACAATTAAAAAAACATGTGACATTGTTCTTTGTTCTTATAAAAACCAAGCAACATAAATTCCTTTGACCTCCAACATAACATATTGTGAGGGAAACCATATCAATTCGTTCACCAAAACTCACACAAACTCCCCACGTTCCAATTGTTGAGACTTCTCTTAAACGTTTGATTTACGTTTTGGTCGGCTCCGAAAAATCGCGACGTAAGTCAAAACAGCGTAAATCGAGCTTTTAGCCTTCCACATGATTACAAAAACAAGGTTATTATTGATGGTTTCAAACAAAGTAAGTACTTATTTTTTATTATATTACGTACAGAAAAATGTATGATACAAAAAGTACATAACTATAAATAACTATCTAACCACAGGATTACGTTACAATAATTTCACTTGGGGAGAAATGCTTATCATCTATTCTAACGGCATATACACTCGAAGGTCTTAATTAAAGATATATATTAACTTTTATTTAGAATATTTGATTTTTTTTTTAAATACTTATTTAAATTCTCGAAATTCGGAATGCCCACTCACTTTGGCAAAGAAGTCATGGCATAGGGATGGAGGTGAAAAAGAGTAGGGATACGATCACAACGAGCAATGGGCTTTTGAAAGAAATCCTATAAAATGATAGGGAACAGCAAATGTTTTCCTAACTCACGCTCGCACACGGGTGGAGATAAAAATTAACTAGGACACAGAGCTTAACGGACTAAGATGCAGGGAAATGATCACTCAGCATCCCAATCACGATTTAGATGCACAAATTACCTAATGAATTTCAAATAAAACCACATATTTGCATTATATAAAATATTTACATTTTAATAGAATACTTACTGAAATTGTCACAGTTTTCAGGAAAAATATCAGCGAATTAAAACTTTGTTTTGTTTTTTACAACTATATAAAAATATTTGATATCATTCATACATAAATTTTCAAAGAAGTAACACTGTTTTAGCTAAGGGAGACGTCATGCGAAGAGTGAGGAGCAAAGCTGTTTATGTATCAAACCTTTCAGTATTGAATCATGCCCCAAAACTGGCTATTGTTATTTCGCATATTCAGAAGAAATCGTTGCTGGAAGGAGGGGTTAAGGGGTGTGGCTTGCGCAAAGTAGAAAACTATGATTATCACATTTTGCGAATGGCCGAAGTGCAGTGTCAAAATTACCATAAAGATTTGAAGAGATAAACTGTGTTTTGTATGCGGAACATCTGATGGAAATATCGTATACCGAATTTTATGCCACGAATTTACTTTCGAGAGTTATAAACCAAATTCTGAGTTTTTAAGTACTTTTAGAACTGTTAATAAAACGTTTGTCAAAATTAATTCGGATCTATTAACCGCGGTTCCTTATTTTAATCAAAATTTATTATTAATCAAAAACCTCAATTTAGATGAGAAAATTCGAAAACTTTTTTTTTTGTAGGACTTTTTTCAGATAAGAGGTTTAATAATAATAAAAATAAGAAACGAAATGGAGTTAGAAATGTCAGGAAAGAATTTTTTTTAAATTACAGCACAACAGAACGAATTGAAGGAAATGCAGCTTTTGTTATTACTAAGACAAATAATTTGTTATTTCCTTATATTGTTATTAAATTATTGTATGTAAAAAAAATTTCATTTGCGTTAATTTTAACTGAATAAACAGCTGTACCTAATTTCGAAACTAATCTCAAAAAAATGAGATACTCAGAAAAGTCGGTAAAACATTCTTAAATTTTTCTCTTTGACCTTACTCGACTATCCTTTTATAATATAATATTTTTGAAAAATATTTGAATAAGTTTTTAAAGCAAAGCCCAATTTTCGAATTGTATCAAACCTTCAATTTTGTAAATAATGCCCAATATATATTTGAAAATTACCCCCACATACAAATATCCGATGGGGCAACGCTATGCTAAATGTTTACATCTGGGGAAATGTCAACAATTTGTTTTTTAAGCAAAAAAAAAAAAATTCTAAATGGCACTACCTTCTTTCTTGCACCATGGTAAATATATTGGATACAAATGCCAGACACATGTCTTTACTTTGACAGCTGTCATCACAGCTATCCCTTTAGGAAATTCTATACCTATAATAAAATCACACTTTTACATTTTCCACTTAACACAACTACGAGAAATGTATCCAATGATTTACAGCTTCTAATTTGATACGGAATTTTTCAGCCGCGCTGTTTAGGCTGAAAATCGGCACGCCGAAATGAAATTAACCTTCTTTCTTCTTTCTTTTCCTTCACTGTTTCTGTTATCTATTGCGTTTATTGCTTTATCTTAACAAGCGGTAATATTTTATGCTTTGTGTTCTTTTCGTGGCATCTGTTTTAGTATTATATATTGTAGAACGGTTTTACAATTCATTTAAATTGTTTCTTCTATACGCCATTTCTCTTAATTTAGTTTATTTATTTTTAAAAAAACATATGTACATTCGTAATAACGATTTTCCTCATAAATGGCATAGAGGTGTTTTTTATACACAAAAATTATGTGCTTAATTTTGTATAGCAGTCATAAATGAAAAGAATGGGAATATAGTTAACTATTTAAGGACATACATATGTACTTTTTGACTTTAAATAAAGTAATAATTATAATAATGAAAACAATTTACATTTTCTAACTTTGAATCTACTATATAACTTCCGCTACTTTTATCACCTCAGCTGCTTATTATTCTCAAATAGAAGATAATTTTATTTCTCCATTTGCAATATTACTTTCTCGAACCTGAATTATGACACTTTATATTTGAAAATTGTATGGCATTAATAAAATTTTGCTACATAAGTGGCCATTCGGAATAAAAAGGAAATATTAAAAAATAAGTAAGAAAGAATCTAATTCGGGTGCAACCGATCTTTAAATACGCCAAGTTTTAACAAAGAAAACGGCCATGGATAGAAAAGAACTGAGTATAAAATTGAGTTGAGTTTTTTTTTTATCGAACTATGTAATTATCAAGCAGTAAATTAAGAAGTTCAGATCACACCTGTTAAGCCATGAGTACTGCTCGTACTAAGTAGCAATTTGAGGACTTTGGCTTTCCAGAAAAGTACTCAATACCTTTCAAGTACATTACATTTGTATCAATTACTACTCGAGTAAAAGTACTTGTAATTGGAAAATATTTGGAAATACCATCAAGTACTGAAAGTACTCGAAAATACTCGCTAAAAAAATTGCAATCCTTTTCCAGGTACTTTCAATTAGTTTCAATTACTTCGAAGTACTTGGAAAAGGACTGCCATTCTTTTAGCGAGTAGTTTCGAGTACTTTCGAGTACTTTCAGTACTTGATGGTATTTCCAAATATTCTCCAATTACAAGTACTTGTACTCGAGTCCTAATTTCAATTCAGCTAGAAAACAATTACGTATTCATTATAAGTACTTTAAAAAGTATTTGTATTGAGCACTAATTGTACATGAAATTTAACAGGTCTGGTTCAGATTTATAAATCTCTAGAATAAATGTGAACAAAATTCCGAGCAACCTAAATTCTCAGGTCATAATTCTGTATTGGGGCCGTTTTATTGTAGCCGACTTGCAAAAGAACGCTTCAACTCGAATAAAATTTGCTTTAGTTGCAAAAGCTACCCTGTTGGGATCTCTCATGAAAGATGCGATGTGTTTGGTGATATATAGGAACGAAAAATAGTTGTGCCGGCAATTTTTAGGTTTATATAGTAATATATTTAAAAATACTATGCAAATAAAAACGAATCAGGTCACAAACTAAAATTTCACATGTATTTTACTCTGGATCATTCACAATAGCGCAGTTGTTTCACATTCCAACACTACATCTCTAGACGGATATGGTTTTATCGAGTTAGCGTTGTTACTTTACATGCAATTCGTTATCCTACCTAGTGTTCTTTTGCAATATATTTTGTACTATAATTCTGCATTTAAAAAAAGTGTACTTTATTTAATTGTAAGTATATGTATAATAATACTCTGGCCATTAGTGCGCTTGGGTATATAAATTAAATTTTTGCATTAGGTGCAAGTGGTGTCCAGGCCTAATATAGGAAGAGATAAATGTGAATTCGTCTTATATCCACAACTATGCGGTGCAGATGAGTAATATTTTCGGCATATGCAATATATCGTATATATCAACCTGTGTATCGTTTTGGAAAAAAATGAGCGGTTCCACGCCCTATACAAGAAAAAAGCCTAATTCCCAAAAGCACCGTTCAATATCTAATATATGTATATGTCTTTATTGGCATTGGTCAGTATAGCATCATTTTGAAACTTTAAACACCCATTTTTTTTTAATTTTTTTAATTTTTTAATCATTACCCTATTTAAGTTCTTTATACCCAATTTAAAAGAATTCGCGACATGATTTAGTAAAATAATATATACTTGGATTTGTTGTAAATTATCGTTATATGAGAAATGAGCGCAGTTTTTATCTAATTGTGCGTAAATTGTGTGATAGAGTTTGACAAAGGAGCTTCGGAGGTATACCTATTTTCTCTAAAGTGGGCGGAGCCACGCCTATTACCAACATTTTTTTCCAATGTTTTTGCTTATGCAACCTTTTTCTACATATTAAATTTAAGCAAATTCTCATTTATAGTTACTTAAATATCGCGTTTTTTGGCTTTTGAAAATTACCGTTATATAAGTTAGGGGCGTAGCTTTTGTGCGATTTTTAAAATTTTTCGAATTTTGCTTACTTACTTCAAATGTAATGTGTGTGCCAAATTTGGTAGAGTTTGGTGATATAGTTTCGGTGATATAGCTTTTTTTACTAAAGTGGGTGGGCTCACTCCAATTTTTCAAAAAAAAAAATGTACCCCCTTATTCCTCTTCCCAGCCCCATCTTTTGTATTAAATTTGAGAAAATAATCTTTACTGCTTACCGATGTATCGAATTCTTTTGATTTTCTCAAAACACATTTAAATGGGCGTGGTTATTATCCGAGTTATTTCAATACGAGTATTAAGTCGAGTTACCCGGACCATGGATGGACGGATAGACAGACATGGCTTAATCGAATTCGCTGTTAATTCTAAAAATTTTGGTTTATACGGTATTATCTCGGTTGCTTTATGCTGTTGCAAACAACCGTTAGATGAGCAAAGTTATAATACCCTGCAAATAATATTGGGATTCATTCACGGCTTACAAGAAATTGATTTATTATTTGTATTATATTTTAAATTTACCATATCTAATATTAATTTATTCTTATTTAGATACTACATTTATTAGACTTAAATAAAAATATTCAAGATAAAAGGGGATAATAAAATGAGAGAAAATTAATAAAACAGTTTTTAAGCATTCTTTTCTTCCGACGGTGATACATTTTGGTGAGCAAGAAACCTATAGAACGTCATTTGCGTTCGAATGAGACCTCAGCGAATAAAATAACTCAATTGCGTGACTCGTCGACCTGTCTTTCGTTGCAACGCCATAGTCCATTACAGTACACACGAATCTGATATTATTGGATCCACGAGCATTGTGTGCTCGCATTATAAAGCAATCAATTTCCAAAATGGAGCTCTTGGGTTATGTTGTGGAAGTGGAAAAGTTACCCTTACTGAAGGAATAATGAATCAGAATGACTATCTTAACATTTTAAAAGAAAACTTACCAAGAAGTCTTGAAAAATCGGATCTCGGTGATGATTGGTTTTTCTACCAATACAATGATCCAAAGCAGAAGGCCTACAAAATGCGTTCTCGGTTGCTTTATAGTTGCCACCATGCTCTGGAAACGCCACCCCAAAGTCCTGACATTAATCCTATGGAAAAATTATGGGACTATCTTAACACAAAAATTCGACAGCATTCCGTTTCAAGCAAAAATGACTTGAAATCTATCTTATTACAAGAATGGGAAAATATCGAACTTAGTTTTTTGCGAAAAGTTGGTTATATCAATGCCTAACCGGCTCAAAATGGTTAATAAAAAAAAGGTCTTCATACAAAATATTAGTCTTTAAAATATATTTTGATATTTGAAAAAACTTGCAGATTATACTGAATTAATTTATATGTTTTGTTTTAATATTTTGGAAGTGCAATAAATGAGTAATCGAAAAAATATTTTACATTTTATCTTTTTTTTAGTTGCTTTGGTAGAAATATTTTTAGGAAGGAAAATTTTTTTCTACGTTGTCCGACTTTGGCTTGGAGCCACTTTATATGGGTTGAAAGATAATGGTAAGAATTATTTTGAAAAATTAAAACTTACCAAAGCACTATAGATATTGCTAATATAATAATATTAAATGAAAAAAAGAACAATTTGTAATAAAAGTGTTGTATAATAATTTCATTTTGAATACAATTTTTTTTTCAACGGCATCACGTTTTTTATTTTTTGTTATTAATTTCTTTTTTTTTTTTAATTTTCCACCTAAATGAAAATGAATGTCAGATATCTGGATAATAATGGTGAATCCCTCTATGCCATTTACATATGTAGCTTGAAGGATAACGCTAGCGACGCAAGCGGGATGCAGCTAGTTAGTAACAAATCAATAATAGCAACGCTATAATTTGTGAGGGCTCCAAGGCCTGGGGTTTAAGAGTTTTTTACAAGCTATTCATAATTATAAGAAAAATCTACTGTCTCTATTCTTTATTTTCCATTTGTTTAACTGAACCACTGCAAGGTGTGGAGGATGGGTTATGCAAATATCTCTACTATAATACAATTGTATTCACTAACACTAACACAATCTCGAGAGTATTCGACTAAAAATCCCTTGATGACACCTCCTGCACATACATACATACAGCCATATATACGGACATACATACATACATACATATATATTAAATAATAGATTTCACATACATTCGCACACACAAATGCGAGTATACTCGTTTATTCAAGTACTTTCAAATCCCTTACCATCATCATAACACAAATCCCCTGTCGCTCACACTTTTCCCACCAGATGGCATGTGTGGCGTGATTGCTTTTGTGGGTTGAAGTTAGATAGTTGGCGTTTACACATCACTCAAGAGACATGCCACTCGGTACAATGGAAATTTCACGTAAATAAATTCACACTCAGTTATTGTCTTCACTACTTGAAGTTTTGGGAAAGTCAACACGGTTGTTAGTTTAAGGCTCATGATATTTGAATACACAGAGCGAAAATATCACCTAAAATGCCTAAAATCAGAAGTTAAAATGATTTCTCTATGATTTTTTTTCCAATAAGAAGGTCTTTTTATAATGACTGGGTATGTTTTTTTAATAAAATCAAGAAGATAATCTGTAAAACTAAGATGAAAACTTTCCAATTAAAGCCAGTAGGTAATCTGCAAATTTATAATTAAAACTTTATCAATAAAATCAAGATAAGAAAATTGGGTTTGATTAAAATCTCCACTTTATTTTAATAAGCCGAAGATCTGCTCAATCTAAAATTATTGGCACCTAAATTTTTTTAAAGTAAATTATAGATAATTACAATAATTTTAAGTACAGGGGTTTTCAATAGGAATGCTACAAAAGTTTTTTAAATAAAACGAAAACGGTTTGGGATATGTATTAAATTCTTTATTCCTGTGAATGTACATTCGATGCCATTATGTATGGAGCTCGATTTCTTTTGCATGTGCACCACGGGCACGCGTGCAGAAGTCCAGACGCTGAACCCAATTTTCGACGGTTTTCAAGCATAAATCGGTCGATACTGCTGAAATTTTACGTTCGATATTCGTACGAAGTTCTTCAACCGTCGTTGGCTTGTTCGCATAGACCATAGACTTGACGTGGCCCCACAGGAAATACTTGAACGGCGTCAAATCGCACGACCGAGGCGGCCAGTTGAGACTTGGCCATTTCGTGAGATAACAAGTTCACCAAACTTGGTTTTCAATAAATCGATTGTGACATTCGCTGTATGACTTGTGGCGCCGTCCTGTTGGAACCACATATTGTCCAAGTCCATATCATCCAATTTGGGCCAAAAATATTCGGTTATCATTGAGCGGTAGCGATTCCCATTCTCAGTAATGTGCCGGTCTTGATCATCAGGGAAGAAGTACGGCCCAATAACGCCGCCGGCCCATAAACCGCACCAAACCGTAATTTTTTCGGGATGCAATGTTGACTCATGGAGTACGTGTGGATTGCTGGATATTTTGCTTATTGACGAAGCTATTCGGCCAGAAATGATGACGACCATAAATTTTACGTAGCACTCTCTTAAAGCTGATGAAATGGCAAACCTTACTGAAGAACGAATGTCAAAAGAGAGGGGAAAAATATGGCGACGTTTGCTGTCACTATCGGTCTACTTTAGTGCGTCCCTATTGCAATACCCTATACTTACATATATATTGGGTCCATTTCTTTGTAACCAACTTTCAAAAGAACACGCGGTAGGATAACGAATTGCATGTGAAGCAACAACACTAACTCGGAAAAATATGCGAGTTGAGCCAACTCGGTTAAATGATATCTGACCAGAGATGTATTGTTGGGAAGTGAAAGAACTGCGCTTTTGTGAATGAGCCGGAAGAAAATACATGGGAAATTGCAATTCAAGACCTAATTCGTTTTTATTTGCATAGTGGTTGTAAACATAAACCTAAAATTTGTTTCCGCAACTATTTTCCGTTCCTAAATAGCACTAAACAAATCGCTTCTTTCATGAAAGATCCCAACAGTGTTGCTTTTATAACTAAAGGAAATTTGTATACGAGCTTTTGGAAGTCGGGTACCAAGAAGCGGGTTTATTAATATAAAAGGGTTTGTATACATATTTGTTTTTAAGATATAAGAACAATTAAAATAATACAATTAATACAAGTTTTGACAGATAAAGTTATTTTTTTTTAACATTCATTCATATATCATATTTTATTTTTGAAATTTTTAAAACTCTATTCCATTGTGAAAAACTACAAGTGGAAAGTCGTCCATATTGTCAGTCATAGAAATTGCGCGATAAATGATATACAGACAGAAGAATTTGACTAAAAATAAGAAATGATAACCAGGGTGGCGCACAAAAAAAGCCAATACGGGTTGCTGTGTTGTATTTGCATATTACTTCTGATTACAAAATATGAAAACAAAAGTTGAATAAATTTTCATTATGTGCCATAAGTGCTTAATAGGGTTTAAACCTGGTGAATTTCCAGGCCAAGCCAAGCCAACGAAAAATAAAAATTCGAGCTGAATAGGATCATTTACATCAATATTGCATAGATGTTTTATAAAAGATTTGTTTCCAATCAAAACTTACCCATTTTGCACGATGGCATGGCGCTGAGTCATCCTGGAAGATTAGGCAATCCGTATAAGAATAATGCTCTTCAATTGCGGGTACTAAAAATTGTTTAACCAGTGTCGCATATTTTTGTGCATTCATTATTTCATCAACAAGGTGTAGAGGCCCCAAAACATGGTATGAAAAGCAGTCCCAAATCATTTGACTTTCAGGAAACTTAACTTTCTTTACTACACAATTATCCTGGGACCTCTCGCCACCTGAACGGCGCACGTTAAGCAAATTTTGTGAGCTTAGCAAATTGAGTTTGCCTTTGTCAGATCACATTATCTGTTGCCAATCATTTTAATCCCAATTTTGATACTTTGTAGCTCATGAAATTCGTGCAGCCTTCATTTTTTGCGTTAATGGTGGCTTTTTGGCAGGGCGTCTTCCATATAAACCCACATCTCTAAGCCGTCGGCGTATGGTTTCGACACTTAAATCCACTTGGTGAGAATTTTGCATCTCCGCCCTTATAGAAAGTGCACTCTTAAAGCGGTCGCTTAAACTTATCCGCCGCAGTATTTTGTTTGTTCTCTCAGTTGACTTTCGAGGATGCCTTGATCCCTTTTTACGCCCCAACACATCACCATTCTCTTTTTTCACATCTATTCTTCTTTTCTTCATCTAATGCCAATATGCGAATTTTTTGATCAGGCGATAATTTCTTCCGATTATTTGGCATTTTGCACAACTTTTCAAATACACAACTAAAACTACTACTATACTGAACAGTGTGCAACCCAATTTCATAAAAAATAATTTATTTCTCAGTGCTTACTAGATATAGTAGAAATTTTTTCAAATTTACTGTTATATAGCAGAAGATAGTCTACCAAAATGGTGGTGCGTTTTTATTGACCGCAGGTGTATGTATATTGTACTTTTCTGTTCCGATTTTAATTTTATTGGAAGGCATATTTATATTTGAAATATACAGCCAAAATTGTTATGACTTATTTGCATTAAGAACATAGAGCAAGGAAGGTACAACATGGTAAAATAAATTCAAATGTATATACGTAGTGCAATATATAACAATTGTTATATTCGTACGAGTATCGGAAAATAGCTATGAAGAAATTAAATTGAAGTGAAATTACTTGAAAATGTGAATATAAAAGTGGTCAGTCAATTCAGACATCTTTGACTCACAATTCATGCTAAAAATAATGTTTTAAAAAGTTTATCTCACGCACATTCATATATACCAGTTTCAGTCAGAAAATACATAATGCTTTTAAGAATCTGACAGAAACTCGACACTACGTTATGACCGAAATTTTCGATAGCACACTACCGGGCAGCTGACAGATGATATGACCGACAGTGCGTGACCGCCAGTAGGGTTATAATTGGGGTGCGTACGTAAAATTTCGGTAAAAGTTATACAGTAACATGACACATGAACACAAAGCGTTTTGCAATTTGCAAGATTTACGAACAGCTGATTTTATTTTTTTTGATATGCAAAGCAAAACCAAAAGCAGTATGCAATCTTTGCTCATGTCTTTTTACTGATAATTTCCTTTCCGAATTCGTTTTTCTGTCGCTTGTTTTATTAAGTTAGTTCATGAAAAAATATTTTCTACGTTTATTGAGTTCACGAATGTTGGAAAATTTGTTGCAAGTAAATATTCTTTCACCAAGAATTTGCATCAATTGGTACAAACTGTCATGAAGAAGCTAAGTTTCTGCAAAGTTACCATTGTAATGCAACCCTGCCTGGAGGAGGCCACTTCAATTCAAACCAAATGGCGCAGAGTAGGCTAAGATATCGAATAATTTCTAAAATTTTGCATTTAAAACTATTCTTTAACTTATATTTCTATATTTATATTGATACGGCTATAGAGCAGACAAGTTACTGACGACCGCCACTAGCCACCGCCACAGCCGATACACCCAACACCCAGAAATTATTCCATACAATTCGCCTGGGTTGAGTAGTCCTATTGGGGGGAAGAATGTGCTAATTTAGGATTAAAATTTAATTAAACTGGAAATTTTGTTTTACCTTACTGAGCAACACAATTATTTACACGAAAGAAGTTGTGAAAGAGAAATACTCGTATGAAAAAGAACATCAACTACACTGTGGTATTTTGATGTAGTTTTGAGAAGATTTGCAAACACCATGTTGTGTTTTATGGTAGCATGGAAAAGATTTGTAAAATTATTACAAAATGTCATTCAACTCAATTTTTAACAATATTTGTAATGTACACATGAAGTAAGGTTCAATTTTTTTAAAACAATTGAACCATTTTTCATATTTGCTACTTCCCATCTGAGCGTAATTTTGACGTATATGGCTAAGATTTGTCATTTGTAATTATTCCCCATGCTCTATTCATTGAAAAATTCTGGAACAATATCCATAATATTAAACTAAAAAAAATGAACCCATTTCTTTGCAACCTAGTTGCAAAAGAACATTAAGTAGAATAACAAAATGCATGGAAGGCAACAGCACTAAATCAGAAAAATATGCGAGTTGAGCCAACTTGGTAAAATGATATACGACCTGAGATGTAGTGTTGAGAAGTGAATGAGTCCTAAGGAAGCAAAGAAATTCATTTTAACATTTAATATATAAAAATACATCAAGTTCAAATTTGCTAGCACTACTATTTTCCTTTCCTATATATTACTAAACAAATCGCATTTTTCATGCAAGAACAGGGTTGTTTTTGCGACTAAAGCAAATTTTATCCGAGTTGGAGCGTTCTTCTGCAAGTCGCGTACAATAAAACCCGGCCCAATATAAAATAGATTATTCACAAAGTATACATATAATTTGAATTACAATAAAAAGGGCTCTTTTAAAAATAAAAGGTTTTCTCTATTAAAAAATTCAATAAAATTCTAGTAAAAATATGATGATATCCTTATTAATTTCCCTTATATGAATGTTAACATAAAAATGAGAAGATTTCTTCTTACAATTGCATTGTTTTGAAGAAAATTCGATAAAAATTAATAAACAAGAAGTTGTATCCTTGTTTTGAGCCGTTTTCCTTTTCAACAAATTTGACAAGAAATTAAAACCAAAATTGGCCATCAAGTTTTTTGTTACACTTCGAACTCTTTAATTATACACAGGTGAACATTTTAGCTCTGTGTACCTTTACTGTAATTCAAATACGACCACATTCTGGTATTTTATTTATATATATATATATAAAGAGCATATCCTTGTAGGAAGAAAAATGTACATACAAACAATGTGTGATTCTGTACTATGTTATGTGTGTGTGTTGTGTATTTATAGTACAGCAAAACTGCAAAATGTACGAACTTGCCGCCTACTTTCATGGTAAGTTATGGAAATTCCACTTTACAATTCTTAAACAAGCACATAAATATCTATTCATAACTGGAAAATTGCAAAGTTATGTACATACTTATGTTTGACTATTAAATAATTTTGTAATGTATTTGGAATTTTGTATTCCAGTTCGAGGCAACACGCATGCAGAACAAACAAATAAACAAACATATCCTTACCAAAACATTTCCCGACAAATGAAACACAATTAGGCGTAGGCAAAATTAATTATATCATTTTAATTAGTGAAACTTGAGCCATCCATTTTACAAGTTATTTAAATAAACTTTTGATACATGTAGTAGTTAAAACTTTCTCTTCTGCTTCTTTATGAAAAAAGTTTATACTTGAAAGCTGATCAATTTTTTTTTTATTATTCTAAGACATTCAACTTTAGTCATTAGCACTTTTTGCGAAAAGCGAGGAATTTTTATACCATTTGGGAATCTTCGCACTCAGAAAAAACATTTCTTGACGCTAGGAAAAAGTAACTTATTTTAAGTAACAATTTCATTGATATAGTTACAAAAATATGGTTGCTTTAAAATAAGAAAACGATTTGACCCAGTGTGAGGAAAACACATTTCCTTAATTTACATTAGTATTTTCTTTGTTTTAAGGAAAAATTACTTTGCCTGAAGAATTTTTTTTATTAATGTTGAGGATATTAATATTTTCATTTAAGTTGTCATTGCCAGTTTTGAGAATCCTATATAAGATTTTTTAACAAAATTAAAAAATTGAGTTTTTAATTTATTTTAATTTTTGCCAATTTATATTTAAAATTTATTGTTTGGTATGCACATACGCATGTTTTAATAAAAATGTTTTGGCTTAACTAAGATCATACTGTTTATATGAATAGGAGGATATCTTATACATTTTATGCTCAAAAGTTTCAATTTTAAGTTTTTTTTCCTATTTATATGTAAAATGATGACACCAAAATGCTTTCTTCGGTTTAAAATTAATTTAACTAAGTAAATTTACTTCCTTAAATTAATGGTGCAATGTTTTCAGGAAGAATCTGAAATAAAGGAATAAGTCTCATTTTGAAGTAATTTTTCGTATTATTAAGTAAAAAAAAAACTGTGACTCTAAAATAAGTAAATTGATTTCTTGTTTTAAGGAATTACTTTTGAAATAAACTTCAGTTATTTTTTATATTGCGTAACGGAAGTCGCTTTACAAATTTGTGTCACTGTTTTTGCAAATGCTACTACTAATTACTACCACTATTTCTACTATTAATTTTTCCACTATTATTATTAGTTTCTACCAATATTTTTACTAACTTCTTCCACCATATTACTAATTTCTACCACTATTTTTACTTTTTTCTACCACTATTTACTTAAAAATTACTACTAAATACTACTACCACTTCTACTTATTTCTACCACTATTTTTATCAATGCTACTACTAATTTCTACCACTATTTTTACTAACTTCTACCACTAGTTTTACTGATTTGTTCCACAATATTTATTAATTGCTACCACTATTTTTATTAATTTCTTCCACCATTTCTCTAATTTATGCCAGTGTTTTTTCTTTACTAGTTTCTACTTCTATTTTTACTAATTGTACTAATAGTTTCTACCTTTATTTTTATTAATGCTACTACTAATTATTACGACTACTTTTATTAATTTCACAAAGATGGTTTAGTTCTGGTTTGCGCAATTAGGTGCACGCGTGTTTTCTTTCTTCTGAGTGCGCACATTTATGAACTTTGACAAGTGTCGCGCCTAAGAAATGCATCTCTGTGACAAAGCAAATAACGTAGATTGTATTTTTTAATCTCAAGTCTGTTAACAAACAAAACGGCTCTGCCGACCCCACAACTTACAAATCGAATCGACGATTAAAGTGTAAGACGAATAGAGTACTAGTGACGTAACGCTTTGAATTTATAACTTATGTACAAATGTGAAATTATCCAAAATATTCAATATATTTTCTAATCGTATACCAGCATAAATATTCTAGGTGTTTTTATTCGAATTAGACATTCTGGTAACTATAAATCGCATCTCATAGTAAGCGCGACACAAGGAATGAAGTAAAATTCTTGGAATATACACTGAGGGAAAAAGTAATAGAAACAAGTTGTTTTGATAAGATTTGGTTATTATTTTTTTTTTTTTATCTTATAAGTTTAGTCGAATTTAATTTTTTTTTAATCTAGAAATATATTTCTCTAAAAAAGCCTTCGTAAAAGTTTTTAGTTTGACACCAGTATAGTAAAATCTACGTTACCTACCAATCAAATTGAATCAACGGTTTTTAAGGGGTGGCAACTTTGGTCTAAACCCTTTCGTTTCAGAGTAATACTTTTACATCACAGTAAGCTTACAAATACCATTAAATTCATATTTTAAAACACGTGGCAACACTCCTTAAATATATTTTTATAATTAAGTTTTTTTAAGCCTACATTCTTTTAATCTCACTATGTGATACTTCCGTTGAGTTAATACGTAGTTTTATTTAATTTACTCTTCTAAGCAGATGGCAACTCTTTCCAAAAGTATTTTCAAAATACAGCTTTCCTCAAGCTTTTTTCTTTGAGACCCACAGCCCATTATTTGATTTAAATTGTTATAAATTTTAGTAACTTTTTGAACAGGTGGCAACCGTGTCCTAAATTATTTTTGAAATTACGCATTTTTTAAATTTGTAGTTTGCCACTCATATTGTAAAATATCGTTCGTGCTTTTATTTAACACAATTTGCATATAAACAGGTGGAAACTTTTTTTAAAAGTGTTTTGAGACTAAAGCTTGTTGAACCTTGCATACAATATTAAATGGACTTGATTTAACTTATTATAATTTCCATTAATTTCCTAAACATGTGGCAACGCTCACGTAAATTATTTTTGAAACAAAGTTTTCTTAAAACTCTAATTGTGCCAACCATATTGTTAAATCTCATTTATTTTGTTACATTTACTTAATTCACACTTAAACAGATGGCAACCTGCTTTGAAAATATTCCGGAAATGAAGCTTTATTAAACGTCTTTCATTTAATATCTATATTGCAATATTCGATTTCACTCATTGCTTTAATTGAATGCAACCTGTCAAAAATAATCAGCTATTTGTGTGTTAAATTTTGTTTATCCCTTTTTGCTTGACTTACACACTCACTCACAAACACATAAACTTTCACATTTATAATATATGCAAGTAGAATATATACAATTTGTTCTTCGATAAAAATAATATTAATCTGCTCTTCCAGCTTTGTGCAAAATGAAAAAAATCTCAAGACATTTTTATTAAAATTAGAAAAATATTAGAATTTATGTTTGTGTATGTAGTTTTGTAGCTCGATAGGTTTCATTAATAAACTGGCACATAAATGGCTTTTAATTTTATATTAAATTAGCAAATCCTATCAAGATTTATCATGGGTTTCCACGTGTCTTTGTGCTTGTATTTTTTTTGGTTTTTTTTTTTAACTTTTCTTAGCACGTGAACGCACGAAATAAGATTTTCCGACGGGCTCTACCCAAAAGCCCGCTCTATGCCTATCTCAATTTTGTATATTTGATACTGCATCGTATGCGGAATGTGTTGGCTTTGTGTAGCAGGCACCGGTGCAAATAAATATTTTTTTTCCGCCTATCTGCTTGACATTCGCAAGTCTCGCAGACATTATTCGCAAATAGCTCGATTGCTTATACCAGGGGTGTAGATAGGGTGGAGGTTTTTGATATTCTAAAATACATTTTGATCGACGTTTTATCGCTGCTGAGCTAAATTTAATTTCAAGACAATTTATTTGGTAAAGTAAGAAATAGATAAAAACTCGTCCCGATAGAAACACAACATTGCGCTTAAATTTCAAGTAATCGGTGAAGGTACAACACGAGCAGTTATTTTTATTAAAAGGTCCGGGGAAAATATTGTTGTAGAAAAAATGCATCAAGATTCCTTTCATCACACGACCTCCTTCCTGAATAAGTAAACTGAATTTTTCTTTTTTTTCCAACCTTTTGAGAAAAAGTCCAATAATAATTGAAAAATCCGGATTTTTATATTTTAATCTAGTAATAACAGTTAAATTTGGCAAAAAAAAATTTAATATCGAAATAAAATTCCTTTGTTAATAAGGAACAAACTCTTATCCAAATTAAAAAAATTTGGTATCAAATGATAAGCGAAGAATGCCACCTATTGAAAAATATTTCCATTCAAAATGTTATTTGAGTACCATAGAACAAAGCCTGGCTGCGTGCGTACCACAAGCAACAAAATTCAATGTAATACAGTTGGCAATTTATGTCTATTAGAGCTTAAGGCCATGGCAGCCATAGCCCTTACCTAGTCTATAATTTAAAATTAGTAGGCTAAGGTCTTTAAAATAAAATAAATAATTTGTGTCTATTAATTTTGTTTCAATAATTTTCATAAAAGTATAACTCATATATAATATAAACTATATATGTAAGTAAATGTTTCAAACTTTTTACGAAATTCACAAAATTGATCAAATTCCAAAAAATTTTATACAATTTTCAGATAAGAAATTCTAAAACTTTCTGAGTATGCAGTTTTGTAGTACATTAAGTTTTACTACACAAGTGCAAGTTTAAAGTAGCTGGTTGGTTTTGAAATTTTTTTTTGCTAACGGTGTTGGGCATTTTCCTTTATATAAGTCAATAACAACATTTGTTTTTTTCTTTGGAAGCAAAAGCAGAATAAACTCTTTTCTAAGTAGTTGCATTATAAAAGTTATAGAAGTCAGGGTCCCCGAAGACAAGTAATCAGAACCCTTCAATTGAGAACAGTAAAATATACCATGTCATTGAAAAATCTGTTCTTCGCGATACTCCCACAGTGAGCGTACACGAAGTTACATATTTTGTTAATATCTAATTCAAGAAATGATTTCAAAATTAATTTTCGCAAATTAATTGCAAAATTTCAGAAACAGTAATAGTGATATAACGGATATGTTCCAAAATAAGGGTCGAGTCAGATAAAGAAAAAACCAAAATAACGGTATCGTAATTCCCTGCAGGAAGATAAAATGAAAAGAAGATTTATTTTATTGAAATTCGCCCTGACTTCACGTAGATGCTACGCTCCCATAACTTAGTGGCAGGGCAGCCAACGGGCTTAGAATGAACGTGGAGTCGCTTCTGACTAAAATCGAGAGCTATAAAAATTTGACTCGAGTAAGCGTAAACTCAAAATTCAGAATTGCAATAAGCCATTAAGATTCAGTTCCAAAATTTACAGAAACATTGATGCCGTTGCTGATGATAAGGTCAACTTTTGGTATATCTACGACAATAAAACAAAATCTATTGAAAATTTAATTGATAAGTCCCAAATCAACAAATATTGAGAAACAGAAGAATTCTTGTTCCTGTCATTGAAACAATAATTTTACTTGGACGGCAAGTGTTGGCTTTACGAGGACGGTATGAATTCACTGGCCCGAATGAAGAAGATTTCAGAGCTTTACTGAAATTGAGAGCTATCTGCCTTAGCTCTTTCATTTCTGCAAGAGAATTGAAAACACCTAGCAAAACGTGATATATAGAAGTACAAAATATTTTGAAGAGATTAAATCTTACCCGATGAATGTCGAAATATGGAGCAGTGAACGATTTCTCAAATTGTTTCTGCTTGCTTTCAAAACTTTGAATGAACTCTGAACTCTGAAAAAAAGATGCCCAAATATTAAAAAATGCTATGGATTTTGAGATAGTTGTTATAAACCTGCATTTCATTAACATTGTTTCCTATAGTGTTCGTTGGCATTTAGCAAAGAATTTCAGAACATTTATTAAGATTTAGTGCAAACTACAGATCTGGCCTTAGATTTATGCGATGAGCTCAAGAAGATGCCAAAAGTATTGAATTTTCAGAAATTTACAATATATTAATAAAAATCTCAAAATTGAGGCTAGACACAAAACGATCACTGGTAGATCGCAGTGCATTGTGAAAATTCTGAAGTTAATAATTTCTAAGAGTAATTTTGCGTGACAGCGCTCAATCAATTCTTGGACATTTACATTTGGGTTCTTCAATAAAAAGTTACCTATCAAGAATACATACTTAATAGATTCATGGGTATTTTTAGGCGCGAATCGAATAAAATTTACAATTAGACTGAGGAATTTATCAGCACTGTTATTTTATCAATGATTTCTTCTTGTTGGACCTTTTGTTGTGCTCTCTAAGTGGAAAATGTGGAAATGATATCTAGTTATCCAGAAAGGTATTAAACCTTAAGAGGCTATTGTGATTTTTGGGGCTCAAATCGTTACTTGTTTAAAAATTTTAAACTCAAATTACATATTGTTATTTCCAAGGTATATTTTCGGCAATATTTAACGTTTAAGAAAAGAGTTTATTCATCAAAAAATATGAAAAAACCACACGTCGTATTTCTTGACAAGATTTGATGAGTTTCACGTATATGGAATGCACAGCTGAAATATTTTTGTAATCGGCATTGCATCTGCTAAAAGTTGAACTACAATTACACCTATCCAATGATTAGCTCAATAATAGTGACGAATTGTGGAAAAAGTAATTTTTTAGCTATTTTTCGGAATTTTTTATTGTTACATGTTATAATACAAAATTTTGTTGGATTCATTTAATTCTAGTTGATGTTTTTTTTTCCTCAGGATTATAAGGGTAATTTAGATTTTTCATTACTGAATTATATCGTACATTTTTTGATAAAAGTAGGACGAAGAACTATGGTCTTGAGATAAACGCGATTAAAGTTTTCGGGTGGCTCAATATGCCAGGTGTACGGTTGGGTCAAAAAGGTACCATCTCCAGAAATATAACAGATATTGCAAGGAAATCTTTCCCACGCATTTTAAGATAGTACTTAAAAAAAATTTGTGGATTTTTTGTACAAAAAACAAAAACCCCCATAAAATTTAAAAGCAGCGTTGGATAATTAATTTTGTGAAAACTTTCCAAACATTAAAATATGTGTGCTAGGAGTTTTGGCTATGCTACCGGTATTTACTCCACAACATCTGAACGGACGTTCTCTGACTTGAAATAGGAGAAGACAATTCAAAGAAACGGGATCCAAAAGGTATATCGTATAAATAAATTACAATAACAAATATTTACATTTCTATCATGCCTTATTCATTGTAGATTTGTTTAAATCGTTTAGTTGTTCTGTCAATGCATCGTAACCTTGATAACTAAAAACCCCCGAAAGCTCCATTTAATTTTCTAGTAGACCTTTGTCTATCATATCTACAAATCTAAGTATCGAGTTATTAATAAAACCAGTGAATAGAAATGTTTGCGAAAAAAATTCGAATTATTGATTACTCTTGTATTGATATACATAAAGTTCAATAAAATTGCTTTAGTCCCCTCCATAACTGAACGCCACTGTCTTACATATCGATGCATATGAAAAATGGGAAGTTAAGTGAACAAAATATATATAACATGCAAAATGAACATACATACATACAAACACACATATGTAAATGTATATATGTATATATACGTCATTGTACCTAAGCCAATATTAACTTTGTTTAAGCTTCATTGCGTAATTGCTTAAAAAATGTTTTGGCACATTTTCAATCTTATTATTTTAAAAGATAAATTCATTAGCATTGAGAAAATGTTTTTACATATAAGCATATTTCAAATATTGGCGAAGCCACACTTACATTAACATTATAGCTCCTCAATGTTTTGCTGTTGTTCTATTTTGACTTCTACTAAAATATTTCGGTTCAAGATTTGATTATTCGGTGCACTCAGAATTTCTTCTTGCTATAAAAAATAAATCAATGTAAGGCAAAATTTCACAAATATGGCTTCACAGATATGGTTGCCTATTTTCTTTGTATTTAAGAAAAATTAACTTGCCGGGATGATTTTGGTTTTAATAATGCTGAAGAAATTTTTAAAGAAACGAAACATTTGAATTCTTATTTTATTTACATTTTGGAAGATCTATATTTAAATTTTATTAATTTTTTTTAAATACTTGGTATGCACATATATTTCAACGTTTTAATAAAAATGCATAAGTTTAACTAAGAGCCTACAATGAACGGGAGAGTTTCTTACATATTTTATGTTTAAAAGTTTCCATTCTAATTTTTTTTCTATTTGTTAAATAATGCTTATTTTGGCTTAAAAGCACTGGCAAAATTCAAAATTATAAATAACCTTAAGTGGATTTACTTCGTCATATTAATAACACGATGTTTCCACCATGAACCTGAATTAAGGGAAAATTTCTCATATTGAAGGAATTTTTCCAATTATTAAGTAAAAAACAAGTAAAACTAAAATAAAGAAATTGAGTTATTATTTTAGGGAAATACTTCTTTCTGAGTGTAACTGGTATGTTATGAAAATGTCTGTAGAAACCAATTTTTTTATAAAAAAATGCGTATGGTAATTTTTTTGTGGTGACCTCAGCTACAACTTCTAAAGATTTTTTCTTTTGTTGTTTTTCAATATTTTTAAAATTAATCCCGACCCAAAAATAATTGCTGATAAAATTTGTTTTTATTAACGGATTCCAATAAAAACTTTCGGAGACATTTTGGAGGTTTTTTGTATACAGAATGACTACGAATCAAATATTTCTTTCATTCGACATCCAGAATTTTCGTACCTCATAACGATTTTGTTGAAACCACTGCTCTTTTTGAAAATATAAGAACTTTTAAAAAAATGGGAACGCTCCGTAGGCAAACCGTACTTTCGCGCTCATATATCTAATGAGCAGTTTTCAATAAAAATAACTGAATTAAAATAGTTCCAAAATAAAAACAACATTATTCGTTTAAAAAAAAGGTACCTTTTGTTTATAAAAAATATGTCTAATAAATTTAACATATTTCTCCATTGAAAAGCTGAGAAAAAAGCGTAAGCTTTATGCGGGCTAGTTATTTTTATAAAGATATACTTTTCTTCATATAACAAATGTTTAGAATAATTTTTTAGAGTGTTGAAGTTTGGAAAATTCATAACTGCAAAATCTTTCATATTGTGTTAAAAAAAAAAAATACTTGTCCAATAGTTTTGCCTCAGTGCAAAGTTTGTATGGAATGATCCATTAATGTATATATTCTAGGGTAGTGAAGGTAGAGGGAATAAATTTGGATTGATCACAGTCCGTGTAAAAATTAAAATAATAATATATTTACGTTTGTTAACCGATTTCAATGAAAATCACGAATGATATTTAAAGATAAAATCTTTTAACCTTTGTTGACCTTAAAATATATTTGCGTTTTCCGAACATGTTGTTGGATTTCTACCCATATTGATATATGAAACCTTAGTACGATATCAAATTTTACATTTTGTGTATGCAGTTGACGCACGCCGTATTTGCATGAATACTTTTGCAGGCTTGTTTTTTCATAAAAGCAACATATATGGTTTGTTTTTTTTTTTTGTACATGGTTATGCTCGCCTAGTAGCAATCTTCGCATCGTCCAAGTCCATATTACAAAGTTTAGCTGGTTGTGGGTCAATCGAAGAAAATATTGGTCTCTGGTGGTTTTGAGCAGGACGATTATGGCTTTGGATTTTGTAGATTTCTACCCATAAGGGGGAGGAAACTTATAATTCTTCTTACAAATGGTCTTGCTTATTACACAACACTCAAAAGTAGTCGAATTGGTTCAAAAATAGTTTCGTTACCAAATCATTGCGTTTTAGCTTGATTTAATTTTTTTATTGGGTATATTTTATTTTCTACGCAAAGGTCAACGAACTGCAAACGAGATGTTTTGGGTTTTAGCGCCGAAGGTTATAAACAAAAATTTTTAGTACTATTTTCCCAACTCTCTTTCATTTGGTACTTACAAAAGAATATTCATATTAGACCCTTATAAAGGGTGTTTCTTGTAGACTGTTAGAACTTTAAATTGAAATAAATCACATAAAAAATGAAGTGTGGATGCCAATTTTTTTTTTGTTTATTTGAAAGATATTTTCATGACATTTAATATTTAAAAACGATTTCTGGCATATGCCCGCCACGACTAGCTTTGGTGAATCGCCAAATTGCTCTTTCAACAAAACGATAGTTCAAGTCGCAGTATGAGGGGTGGCACTGTCTTGTTGGAACTAAAATTCTTTCAGGTCGATGTTATGCAAATTTGGAAACAATTAATCGGTAATCATTGATCTGTAACGATCATCATTGACAGTAACATTCGCCCCGGCCTCATTTTAAAAACATAAGGACCGACGATTGCCTACATCAACAGTTCGAGGAATAAGCTGCTCTGATGCTCGATTACGTGGACCATAAAATTCACGAAGTGCTCTAAAAGTTTAGCGAACAGAACACTGATTTTTAAAGTTAGTTTCCACAATTTGTAAACGTTCATGCGGCGTCATTCTTTCCACATTGATTTGTTAATGCTTACTCAACAGAAATGTCAAAACGAACTGCCATTTACCAGCTGTCAAGTGACAGCTATCCCTATCGAAAGTTCTATCAGTCTAACAAAAAACAACCGTTATCTCTCGAGATTGCTGGACAAGCAAATTCACACGAGGATCACTTTCTCGCTATCTTCTCGTGTATCGAAGAGCTCGTAAGGCTCACGAGTCTCTCAATATAACTGTATTGCTTGAACTAATTTTGCACTACTTATTCTACCCCACAATATGCTTACATACAGTGAGCTAATCAGCCAAATCAAGCAATTTTAGAGACTAAGATTTTTCGATGTTGTTCCAGAAGTGATTCTCGTGAGCTTCTGTCTAATTTTTACTTCAAATAATGAATAGTAAAATAAACACCTCCCGGTAAATACTGGAAATTTCAAGCGATAATGCCGACATCCGAGATTGTGTCGAACTCGATTTCTAGATTGCTCGAGTATCGATATACTCAGGGATGTACGAGCAAAAATCGAAGGCATGAATTCATACCTTATATAATTAAAGATTTATATGATTTTTTGGAACCACCACTTAAGGACCTTTGAAAACGTTCAGACGATCTATGAAAAAAGTAAAAAGAAAACCCAAATTTATTGCATTTGAGCTTTAGTTTCGCACGTATATTGATTTATAGACGTGTGATGCTTCGCTTTTGTAGCACGGTGGTGAAGAAAATACAAACTGAGGAAATTTGCAAATAATGAAATTTTTCATGCAATTTTTCGATGTAGTAAATAAACAAATTCGCCACGCTTTAACCCATATGGTGTAAGTAAGTAAACGGTAAAACAAAGTAGCCAATCTCAAAACGCAATACACTTCACACTTCGGCTTATTTAGATTATATATATGTATGTACATACATACATACATATGTACCTTTGAAAGCGTTCTGTTTAAATTGAATAACTTCGATATTTGTCAAACCGATTTACGTATCAGACACTTTCTGCAAACTTCAAACTAGCACAATTTTAATCATAGAACCCTTCACACCGAAGGAACGCGCCGAAACAATCGGCCTAATGTTGGAAGCATGCTGTACTTTTGGTTGTAAGTTGCAAAAGCCGACGAGGTGTATCTTACCCTCTCTGGCAGCATTAATAACCAAAATTGCCGCATCCAATAGACAAAAAATACTCAGGAAATTTATGAAACACTATCATATTATCAAAATGTGACTGTTTGGGCCGTCGTGTGCGCAAAAACCATCATTGGAAGATTTTTCTTCAAGGAAGGCCAAACAGTAGATGGAAAATGATATCGGTGGATGTTGGCACATTTGGTGTACCGAAAAATGTTTGGAAAAGATCTGACGTCCTTCTGGATTCCACAAAATGCAACCAAACAATGCGGTTTTTGCAAATAAATTTCCCTAGTCGCGTGACATCAAAAAGAGCCATATTAACTGGCCACTAAGATTCCTCGATTTGATCCCACCGGATTTCTTTTTTAGATGAACTCAAAACCAATATTTGTGTCGAAATAGCAGCCATATCGACCGAGATGCTCGAAGAAGTGATGGGAAATGCCCGAAAAAGAGCACAGTTGGCGAATGTTAATAAAGGTGATCATTTAAACGATTTTGCTTTTAAAAAGTAATCCACATACATTGTGAAGGATTGAGCTAAGTAAAAAATACCACTCTTTGCAATCTATCGTCTCTTTCAAAAGTTATTCAACATTTTCTTCGAGGAGGATCTGATTCTGCCGAATTCTTTCATGCACATAAAAAGATTTCACATTCACTGATTACTGCATGTTTGCGTAAAAATAGTTTACTTTAACTGTTTATTTTTCTCGAATTCCAAAAAAAGATATAATTAAATTAAGGAGTTTTAAAATAAAAACTTATACTACTCCCTGATGATTTTCTTTCGACAATTGATAAATAAATACATAGCTAAAAAAATTTTAAGGTTTTAATTGTCTTAATGAAGAAGGTTTAAAACAATCTCTCATATCTGAACAATCAGTTGCGTAAGAGCTATATGTAAATTATCTTTACTCATTCTTCACGATTTTCATTGTACCCGCTCTATTCAGAGTCAGTTAAATCGAACCAGCTCGTCACCCTGTTCATTTTGCTTTAATTGAGTATGGGGCTATATCTTCTTAATTTACTTACATACATCGTATCAATGTTATAATAACATTCATCTTTGTGAAATCCATACAAAAGCGATGTGTCATTGCTTTAAAAAAAAAACAAATTTTTCTGATCCTAAACTACATTGCAAATCTGCACAGCAAACTTATGAGCAGTGAATGTATTAATAAAACAAACTCTAATAGTAGCTCTTCAATGATAGCTGAGTAATAAAAAATCTATTCCATTCAGTTATTAAAATTTTCCTACAAACTGCATTCAAAGCTTTTAAATTAAAATTCGATTATTTTGTAAATGGCAATAGCGCTCATCAAAGCCTTGATACGTGCCTTTAAGTTTACATTGCATTGGATTTAGGTGAAATAAAGTTTATTTTTAGAACAACACAGTTTGCAAAAATTATTTTCACGACCATCTAGAAAGAGAAAACTCAGCACGTTTTGTGTGGAAAATCTGAGGTGTGTGCGTTTTCTGTACAAGGAGCGTGCGAAATATCACAAAACTCATCACTTTCTCCATGACTATCACGACAAAGAAATTTAAAAAGAAATAAAGAAATTATTAACATATAAAACAAAATAAAAAATAAGCATGTGTAGAAAGAAATCAAATATATGTCACAAAAAATAGTTGAAAAGCTATTTCTAATATCGTTTTGCAGGTATGGGTGTGTTCGAGCTGCGATTATTGCGGCAGTGTTACTTTTGATGATAGAGCATCACGTTCTTCGGCAAAATTTCGGCAACAGTGGCAACGTCACGCGTTCGTTGAATACAATGTTGACAATCTGTTGCTCATCACTAGCAAATCAAACGCAATATAACAATTTTTACTGCGCAATTGAGATGGAGGAAGAAAAGTAAGTCAAGTTTTTAATAAGTGTTATTTTAATATGTAACATGGTTTATTATTTGTTTTTAGCTTAAAATTAAGCGTGACTGAAACCAAATTATTGGTCAGGTGTCGATTGGAGAAGTAATAGCCTACAGCAAATGTGCGCCGAGTCATCCGAAAATGGGTGAAAAAGATGTCGTCTGGGTATAATACAATAGTAGTTTTAAAAAAGTTTTTCACTTTCCTCACTTTTGGAACACTCTTCAAACAAGAAACGTTTTATCTAATGTCTTCACCGCCCTTTCGATCATCTCATCACCTATCAAATAAGTTAAAATCTCCATATTTCCCAATTACGCATTCTGTGTAAAATAAATGCTGCAATATTGCTGCACATTATCAGCTGAGTATCAGCAACAGAGTATCAAGTAAGTAACAGGGTTGCAATATTGCTGTAATTATTGAGCGGCTCGAACACACCCTATCATGAGTGGGCTATTTTAATGTTTGCCGGCCTACATATTAAACAAATTATAAGAAAGTTGAAAGTTGTACCTATAAGAAATAGTCGTAGCGTTATAGGAAAACTATATTACTTCTTTAGCTTGATATAAAAAAGTTTAGGATATATATATTATAATGACAAGATAAATAACAAATAGGATTCCTACTAGATGAATAGAAATATATAACTCATGTAATTCTTTCGTGAAGTTTTACGATGGCATGGTATTAAATCTAAGCCATATTTCCTACAAAACTATCCAGTGCAGCAAATTTATTATTATAAAAAGCGAGTTAACAAATGCATTGTGCCTGTAAAATTTTTGGGTATCTCTAGAAAATTTAGCATTAATTTAATATAGTTCAAACGGTTAATTGAATTCAAAAAATGCTAAAAATCAAACCAAAGTCAATGTCTTTACTTAAAAAAAAATAGCTTTTTCTGTAACTCTGTGCGTTTAATTCTTTAAATATGGCCTGCTTTATTTTTTAAATACATTTTCTGTCATCAATTCGCGGGTTCTGACGGTAGAGTTATGCAAAATGAAACAATTACATAGTTTTCTTTCGTCCTGACGTAGCGATTTTGAAAAAGTTCTCGGATGGCATAAAATCTTTGCTATAATATAATAAGCAATAAGAAGTCCGACCGTTCTCGTCTAAATGAACTTAGCTTCTAATATAAATAGAAATTAAAAAAAAAAAACAAATACGACGACCCCATAATAAAATCATTTGTTTTTTTTTTTCAGAAGAAGAATTTCCTTACCAAAATGTGGCGCATTAGAAATCCAAATGCGTAGAACATGTAAAAGATATTGGGTAGGTTGGAGTGTGGCGGCTGCTCACTTAGGCCAATAATAGGATACCCATTGTGTTACTACGAAGAAGATCGCTTGAGAATTTGGGACACCTGTGGGAAACTCACATTTTTCTTTAATTTTTATATAGATTCACTTTTTTAGTTGCTTACCACAAGTAACGTTTATTTGAAATCAAAACCTGCCGCATCTGAATTTAGACTTTTCTTTATTTAAGAATCGATTTCCTTAATTAGTTTATGTAGGTATTTGGCAAGCCTGACCAATTTCCAATTATTATAGTAATCGCAATTATAATTAGTATGTCTCAAGGATATGCCATAGCAAGAGTTAGGGCTTTTCTGAAAGAGGACTGTTTTGCGGTGTTAGGGTTGATATAAATATATTTATCTCTTGTATATTACAACATTTTTAGTAAATAAAGTTTCACAGATAAAGTATAGATATTCTACATACCAATATACATCATCTTAGTAAAACCTTTAGGCATGTAATGCATGTACTAGGTATTTATAGTTATACGCCTGCTTGTTCTTGGTAGGAGGGAAGATACGGTAAATTGTACATCAGAGACGAATCATTACAGCTCACTAATTTTCTTTGCAAAAAATATTGTGTACACATATTTTATTTAGTTCCAACAAGACATTGATATTAGTAATATCAAGGGAAATACTTATCCTTAACTTAGTTAAATCAGCAGGGTATGAAAATTTGTGTATTATTGTCTATCTTTTCAGTTATCTCTCTGCGTGCTTCCACACTTAAACTTGCCCTGTTCTTTATTTTTTGAAAAAGTTTCATTTCTATCACGAGCACGTTGCTAAATGCGACTTCCTATTTTTTTTTTATTTATAATCTAATAAATTCGATGACATTTAACCCATGAAGATATTTATTATGATTATGACCTGATATCATTTTCGAGTTTCCTGACGTAAATTAGTTTTTTGTTTCAAGAATAATAAATCGTTTACAGGCAAGCTGTCTTCATTTGGGTTCTTGTCTCATTTTTCCTTTTATAATAAGTGACTGCTATTAATTGTATTTGCCTACTATCAAAAGATATGATGTGCAGATAAAGAAAGGTAGAATAAAAGAAACACATTTTCTTAATTTTATATTCCCTTTACCTGATAGCTACTTTCATGCGCATACCCGTTTTCCCTCTCAACTGCAAATTCATGTTTGAAGTTTAGATTGCTGATTGGGGTTTCTATGCAAACAAAATAAATATAGAAAATGTACAAAATGTACACACATATTATAAATATAATTATCCTTTTGACCATTTTATTATTTTCGGTTTCCTTCTTTGGGAGACACAACACATTTATTGTCATAAAAAAATTAAATTTTATTACTTCTATGGTCATTTCACATGCAATGCTTTAAACGGCTAAACTTAGAGTCATTTGTAGTTTTATTAGGGATTATTATTGTTTTCAAGCGTAATAATTTAAAAATTTTCCATATCGATATTGCCTTCGGTAAACGATTCTTGTGTAGAGAGTTTGAACAGCTGGCTATGCTTTAAAAGATATATACGGATTTTAAGTGCCATATAATAAAATTATAAATAGCAACGTGAACCAATCAGAACAAATAGAGACGGAGGAATGAAAAATGAAAAGGTAATAATAGGAGCAAATAGTAGACGCAAAAATTTAGGTTGAGAAAAAATTATATATTAAATTAGTTGCTCGTTTTTATATGTAGATAGTTCATATAACTAACATCCTAATTTTTATTTGCTTGCGCAAAACATATTCCTTCTTTTTGGCAGACAACTTGTCTTACAATGACGCCACACTGAATTTGTAAACTAATTTGTTGACTCATTTTGATGTGGTTTTTGAGGTGGTGTAAAAATTACCCTTTTGAAATGGGCGACGTTTTAGAGGAACACGACAACATATAGGGAGACAACTTAAACTGAAATGTAGATTTTTTTGATGAATAACAGTTTTCTTAAAAAAAAAACTTAAAGAAAATCCCGAACTCCATATTACTTTAATCCAAGGCCAAGCCATTAAAAATAATTTTTTTTTCAATATTTAGACTAAGTAAATGATAAAATCTCGCATACTACTCTAGACCAATCAGTCGGACAACTTTCATTTTAAATACGCTTGAATCCCCAGTTGACCTGCAAATGAGAAATGGGATTCCCCAGGTGAGGCTATCGCCAACATATAACTGTGGGAAGATCACTACGATCTGCCTTGCCCATCTTTGTGTAGGCATAGAGGAATTTCTCGTGTATAAGAACTTGCTTTGCCTCTAGGCAGCGAGGAGTGGATAGGGGAACTCCCAAAGGCCTGCTGCTGAAACTGGAGATGAAAGGATGTCACTTACTGGCTACACGGACGACTTGGCGGCCATTGTCAGGACTAAATGTAATTCCTAGAAATCCTAAGATCGTTCACTTTACCAGTATGTACAAAATTTCTAGCGTTCTCCTGCATTTGGTGGATAGCGCTCAACTCGTAATTTCTGATAGGGTTACATATTTCTGTATTTAATTTTGGATGGGAAACATTGCGCGAAACTGAATATTCGGGGAAGTGCAAAGAAATTCATATTGGTTTGGTACTTTTTTAAGGGGTCATTAGAAAATGCTTAGGTTTTTTAACCAGTACTATTAAATGGTGATATGATTATGAAATAAACCCGTATTTTTGTTCGTAGTTCTCATCTGTTAGTCAGACAGCTAAAAACGGTCCAAAGAACAGCTCTTAGTGGAATTAGTGATTCACGTAATGGGAGTTTCTATGGCTGTCCGAACCGCAGCTCTCGTGAATCGCAGGGGTGCTGACAGGGCACTACCCAATGGGAATTCATCGGAATCGGTGCGCCTCAGTAACTGTTTAGAACACAATGAGGGGAAACATTTTCACATTTTCTACTCAACTGTCCGAATTTCATGAGGCTAAGCGTCGAGTTTCTGCGGATTAGACGATAAGTTAGACGTTTCGTGTTACTCCTCTGAAAAAATATCTTTTGTATACTGCCATTATTTAGTTTGATTAAAAGCATTCAGCTCTCCTTATTCACATGAAATCAAAATGTTCAGAACAAATTTTTGCTTGGTGACCTTGTATGCAATTTCCTTTTATAGAGCGTTCGTATAATTAATTGCTTTTGCTGAAAATTCTTTCCAATCTTTTTTGCGCATATATCAATAATTCGAATTTTCAGCTTCAACCGCCATCTCGAAGCGTCATGAGATCGGTCTGAGTTAGAGAAATTGTACTCATATATGTTCTGATATCGCGGAACTTGGACGTTTGAATCTCCATTTTTATCCCCATACACGTAAATCGAATCTAACGCCACCTTTTTTTCGAGGTATGGCATGCCCAAGATAGGGCTCAAACTAGCTGTCAAAGTAAGCAAATGATGTTAAGCATATTTTATATTTATATCCATTTTGTAATTTGGATCTTTAAAAAATTAGGTCAGGTTCAAATATACGCGCACTTGAAAAATACTTTTTTAAAAAAAGAAAAAATTAAATTAAGTACAACAAGTTAAAGAAGGCAAAGTTTTAGCTCAACATATACCGTGGTGGGTATATTTTTAGCACCATAATTCATTTTAGCACTTTTTGCACAACAATTGAATATAACACCTTTTCTCACTTACGCTTATTATTAAATTTATTTCTAATAAGTAATTTTTTATTGAAATATTATTCATTATACAACATAACCCATAAAAAGTTTATAACTTTGAACTAACCTTAAAAAATTCAACATTACATATTCAAACAATTTTCACAAATTTTTAAAAACTACCTAATAAAAATTTTTATAAATGGGTAAACAAATTTGTAGCCCTTCAATCTGATGTATAAAATTCTCGTATCATGGTGGTAGCGGTCGAACTGACCCGAAACGACTGGACTGATTTTTATGAAATTTTTTACGTATATGTATTTGCTAGGTATGAGGATATCTACCTCAAAACTTGGAGAGGGATGCCACCAGTTTGAAAAGTCAAATTTATTAAATTATACACAAGTATATATGTAGGTATCAAAATATAAGTATCAAACAGTTCGTTTTGCTAAGGATAAGGTATATAGTTCACTATATTTTGAACAGGGTTGCCATCTGTTTGAATATTCAAATCAAATTAAATCAAACACGATTTATATGAAATATTAACATAAGTGTGTCAAACGGGTCATCTGGCGAGGAGAAGTTTCACACCCATATTTTGGAAAAGGTTGCCACCTATTTGAAATTTCAAAATTAATTAAATTATACGCAAGTTTTATGAAATATGAGAACATGGGTGCCAAACTGTTCGATTCGCTCAGAAGAAGGCTCTTAGATAGATATTTAGGTGTATAGAGATTACCACCTGTTTGAAAAATGGAATTTAATAAAATTATAAACAAGTACTATGAAATAGCAAAATATAGGGGTCAAACCATTTGTTGCGCTAGGAGAATGCTTATAGATATTTTTAAAGAGGGTTGCCACGTTTTCCGAAAGTAAAATTTAATGAAATTATACAAAAGTATATAGAATATTAAAAAAAGTTTAAAATATAAACTCTTTCTCACGGCAAATAAAAGTTACATACCAATATTTTTGAGAGGGTTGCTACCTGTTACATGTGACAGAAACCGAAATACATTTTTTGGTTGCATATACAACGAGCAATTGATATTTAAATAAAAGATTTTTTTAGACTTAGTGAAAGTTTCCAGTGGCTAAAAATTACCATTGATTTTTGAAAATTTTTGTTTTGCTGTGTTTTGTATTTTTTTTTTTAATACAATGCATGAATAAAATTTATTTTTGAAAATAAGCTATGAAACTCTCAGCGCAACCGAAAATTGTTTAAATTTCTTATTACCAAGTAACAATTTTTATGGTTTCCTCCTAATTTTGAAGAAAGCTTTACATTTTGACTTACATTATTTATGCGATACAATGAGCTTTTATAAAAATAGTTTTAAAATTAAATTATTAGAAGTAAATGAGAAAATGTATTATATTAAATTTTGTTGCTCAATATAGTTAGACCGTACGTATGTACATGTGGATGTCCATTACCATTCCATTCAGCTGTTTCAAATTAATTGGCTACTTAGTCGTGAAAAAAATACGTGCCATGCTTCACAGACTTTGAAACATTTTTGCGAATAGCCTGATACAGAATCAAAAGTCTTCCATTAATTTTTTGAACTGTTTTGTTTTATTCTTTTTATCCAACCATTTTGCGCGGAATTTTCTTTTCAAATGGTTTCATCAATTTATGTCAGTGAAACGGCGGCATCATTATATCATGTATAAACATATTTACATATACATACATACATACATATATTGGTATGTATCTTATATATGTGTATGTGCTTACCTTCACAAGTTTCATTCTAGCGCCATTGTCGAAGAAATAAGGAAAGGAAGTTAGTCTCTTTTATCTTGCCTCTTTTTTTTTGCGCGAACGTTTGTATGTACATACATATGTATGTATATTATAGATATTTGTGGTTATCCTCCTTATTTCCTTCATTTTCTGCGAATAAAAGTCAAAGCCTGTGAATTATTGCTTTTACCGGTAATGAATTTATACTATGTACTAAAAATTGTTTTATTTTTTTAATTTTTTTTTTTTGAGGAACGAGTATTCAAAATAAGAGGCGGTATACATTTTTCTATTACAAACGCCAGCTCCGTTATTTAAAGTTCATTCGCATTTGCGTTAATTTCTAGCTGAGGAACTTAATTTGAATGCTGTCTTTAAAATTTTCTTGAGTTTAAGATGCATATGTAGATATGTATGTGGCATGGTGATAGCTCCAATAAACGCGCGCTATATCAAGGTATGTAATTCGAGAATCATAATTAATGTGATAAATATATCCTACCAATATGGGACTGGTGAAAATTATGACCGCATACCCCAGATGACACCGTACAAGTACTTTTTAATCAGAGAGTTCAGCATACGGATCAGAAAATTCTGTAGTAAAACCAAACATCGAATATGCTTGTGAAATGCTAAAGTTCATATAATGACTGAATGAAAATTAAGTATCAAAACACCAAGTTTCTTAGTTTCTTTAACCGTCAGTAAGTAACACCCCAGTATTGTCGTACTAAGTTTTTTAAAAATTCCGTTAAAAAAAAGAAGAAACATCAATGTACTTTTCAATAAAAAAAGATATGCAGCTGAGATCATGCGTGGGCAAATAACGAAAGCTGGACTCCAAGCAAGTTTGCCCTATAAAGAAATTAACATTATGAGACTTTGTTAAGTTCGTTGGCTTTGCTTCGAATTAATTAATGCAATTTGTTTGCAAACATCATCAATTGAGCCCAATGATACTATCACAGGGGTTACCACCAGTCGCAGATTCTGTATAAGAACTTTGATTCAAATAATGTATTTTGCAAAATGTTTCAATGAATTGTTATAATGTTTTTCAAACATTTATTTACTAAATGTCGAATGAATATGAAACGAGAAATATAAACCATGAACATGAAAGTTGAAGTTCGAATATTATTTGTGAAATATGAAAATATGGAACATTTTGATGAGTTTTGCGTGTGCGCTGAAGTGAAATCAAGTACAGGACGGTTTCATGCTGATTGTTTTCCCTGTTAGTAGTTTTAAAAAAGAAATTTTCGGCAACAGGTTTATCAAACTAATTGAATAGAGATTAGACTTATAAATACTTTTGAATCGTCTCAACAATTGGAGTTTTTAAATGTAAAAGGTTTGACTGGCAAACCTCTTATATATTTGGGTTTAATTTGCCAATTAATTTTCGTTTCGATTAGTCAAGGGCAAAACTTTCAAAACGATCAAATTTTTTGGAATCAAAATGGATTCTATTCTTGCAAGGTGTATCCATAGAAGGTGATAGCAAGATAAACAGGGCGAATCCGCTGTGTATTTTGTTTATGTAATTTTGCGTGTGAAATGTCAAAATCTGAATTCGCCCAGTTTGCTTATGTATTTTGTTTGTGTAAACAAAACAACCTAGCGAATTCAGAGAGAAGAACAAGCATTCAGCTCATGGGATGCTATCACCTTGTATGAATTCGCTTTGTATTCTTGATTTCGATTCCGAAAAATTTAATCGGAATCGAAATGCAGAACAGGCCTGATGATCTCAATCACAATAGATACAACTTTTGCAGCTCGGAAGGTAGTCTAATCAAGTCAGCTGAACTCTTAACGACTGAATAAAATTTTAGATCTTCTGCATATGACGGAAAATGGAGTGTATAAACAATACAAAAATCAATGGCCTTAGAATGATACAAGTAGCAAATAACTCGATTTTTAATCGGAATTTTTTCAACAATTTGTGATGTGCATTTTGATGCTGCCCCATTAGGGCTCATCCTAATCGATTAATAAACTACTTATTTAACTGATTAGCAAAAGTTGGTAAAAAAAATAGTCGACGTTACATAATCATCTAACCGTTCATTTCCAATTTTTCGACTCGTTGTTTTCTTTTTATCAAAATTTTTTTTTCATATGTATTGCAATGTTTTTGCATTTTGGCAAAACGCATTTTCCTCAATAATGGAGTTTTTTTGCAGTTATTGTGAGTAACTGTTACTATTCGAATAGTTTCGGTTAGTCGATCATCAGACTAATCGATGGTGAGCGACTAGTCGAAAGTGAGTGGTTAGACGAATACTTGTTATTCGATTATTAACTATCAAAAAAGTGTTTGGAAAGTCGATTTTAAATAAGACATAAGGCACCTTTACCCAGAAGATAAGGACTTATTTCATATTATTTTTAATGGAAGCAGCGGAGGTGGGCAACTTTTTTTTTTATAAAAAAGTCGAGAGGTCACCAAAACGAATTTGCGCAGATATCTTATCGTCAATTGAGGGGGCAAATGAATCAATGTCGATTGGTGAATTAACATCAAGCATTATTGCAGAAAAAATTTTCGTCGGACACAAAATTGGGTATAAAAGATTTGGCAATACATTACGAGTAGAAGCGTCGTATGGAGAACGTGCTGAACGTCCGTTGAAGAAGACGGCATAATAATTTCCCGCTTAACCGCCAACTTTATAAAAGTCATCATTATAAATCAGTCGTTCTTCTTTCATTTTTAACTCATATTTATAAAAGTCATTTTAATTTATCGCAGAAAATAATAGCTATCAATAATGAGAAATTTTTTACAAGAATTTTTTTTCGAAGAAAAATTCAAATGGTTTGTATTTGTATGACTTAAAAAAAAGTTCAGTGATATTGGTGACTTTAATTAATAAAAATTTGTTATTTTTCATTTATAAATTAAATATCATAAATAATTTTTATTTTTCAAATAAAACTCAAATCTGATAAAAATCAAAACATAATTGTTATTTTAGATTTATAAAATAAATATCAAAAAAACCGATTACTTTTTTAGGTTTTGCATAAAAATTACAAAAAGTAATTATTTTCTAATTTGATTCGCGGTGAAACGAGAAATACATTGGTATATTACAATTGGATTTAGAATATTTCTTTCATAGTGAATATCTCGATGATAGTTTTCTGAAATAACTGTTATTTTCCGTCCTTGGTTTTATATCGTGTAATGCGTGGGTGTGGCGTATGAGTAACCGGAAGTTTAATTAAAGCTTTACGCCTTATTTAGGTCTAACGAAAAATTTTATTTTTGGGCATATTTATTTACTACAAAATAGTACGTGAAACGTAAATTATCTACATTTCTTATAAAGCTCATTTATCACCACACATATCTTTTATCTTATTTGGAAAGTTTTGTCACCGTGCAACTAAAACTTTTGTAGCGCATATTTAAATGAATATACGAATATTGTAAGTACTATGCTAACAAACTATTTACCTTACGCCTAATTTGAGAATTCCATAGCAAAATATTGCTGTGAAGTTTAGTAAAAAAATAAGATAAATTATATCGGTGCAAAGTTCTTAAATTAATTAATTTCTCCAGTAAGTGGCTGCGATTAAAGTTCTTGCAGTGCATTTTTGTTCTTTTTCCAAATGTATCTACTAAACTAGCTAATTAAAAATTTCACTTTAGTGATAGTTGAAAACAATTTGATTTGAATAATTACACAGTGCTACAAAAGGAAAAAAATGCATACTCTAATATGACTCGAAGTGGCTTTGATAAAACATTATAACATCTAAAATTCTTCACTGAATTTTAAGACTGATTCCTTTTTTCACTCTCAATAAAATATCATTAGAAAACTTAAGATCGTGTATAAAGGGTGGTTACATTTTAAGGGCCGATGTTGATTTTGAATAAAACACAAATTATTTTCGAAATTATTGTAAATTCCTTTTATTGTGATAATGTGGGGTGGTTCAATTATGTATGGAACAAAATATCGGCCAAATGTCCGCCACGACCTCGGCGGCACACCTCCATCCGATGGTCCAAATTTTCGATGACGCTGAGGCATAATTGAGGTTCTATGCCGTTAATGTGCCGAATTATCTCATCCTTTAGCTCTTGAATTGTTGCTGGCTTATCTGGCCCCAAAGAAAGTAGTCCAACGGTGTCAAATCACATGATCTTGGTGGCCAATTGGCATCGCCACCACGTGAGATAACACGGCCATTGAATATGTCGCGCAAAAGAGCCATTGTTTCGTTAGCTGTGTGGCAAGTGGCACCATCCTGTTGGAACCACACACCGTCCACATCCATATGCTCCAATTCGGGCCATAAAAAGATCGTTATCATCTCACCATTCACAGTATCTGCCTGACCGGCCTTATTTAGGAAAAAAATACGGCCCGATGATGCCGCCAGCCCATAAACCGCACCAAATAGTCACTCTTTATGGGTGCATTCGTTTTTCGACAATCACTCTTGGATTATCATTCGCCCAAATGCGGCTTATTGACGAATCCACTGAGGTGAAAATGTGCCTCATTACTGAAGATGATATGTACGATATTCATTTTGATTTGACGCCCATTTTCATAATAAGCCTGAATAACTTTTAACACGTTGCTCGATTGTGTATCTTTCCATGTTCAAATTGAGTTAGTCTGAAATTGAGAAATGTCAAATGAAATGCAGAAAAAAAACTTGACGTTTAGGTGTGGTTCACATTCAACATCGGCCCTTAAAATTTAACCACCCTTTATATACGAGATGTAGAGTTTTACAAAAATTTAAGCCATGTTTGGGAAATAAGCGGAGTTCTGTTTACGTTACTAAAGTGGAAGAATTGCTTGAATCATATGAAGTAATAGTGTGCTTTTATATATATATCAATACAATTCGGATAATTCTCCTAAAAATCTTTGTAGGTTTATTGACGTTCAAGGTGGGTACTTTCATTAAAATTAATGCTGGTTTCGCATCCGCGAAACACCTGACAAATTATTGAATAATTTTTTTATGTAATCGTTTTTTCAAAGTTTTCAATGAAACCGAGAATTTTCATTGCAGGTTTGGTTTTTTTTTTTGTTTTGGTTTTCCCCTTTGAGGTAAATGTCATAATTTCACAATTCTTCAGTTAATTTTGAACAATGGTACCTTATTTTTCTCAGAATAGAACGTTCTTTACAGAAAATTTTATAAACGTAAATGCTTCCCTGTAAAATTGTAGAAAACGGAGCTGCCAAAGTTGAAAATTTAAAAAAAGTTGTGTAAATTTCAAATTGATTGCAAATTTTTTTCACAGATTCAAACTATTTTCGCCAATGTCATTACTGATCTAACAAGTGCCAACATTTTTCTTTTGAAAGATATATCAAAACTTCATATAGCTCAAAATTAAAAGAAATAAAGTATGTTTTGTAGACGAGGTCATGCCAAATCGATTTTTTATGAATAAATTGAGAATTTTAGGGTGTTTAGAAATTTTCAAACACATTTTTGTGCATCATTCGATCAGATTTACGCCCCCTACTAGGTATTTTTCACTGTAGCACAGTGTTATTGAGTGAGTTGGGGTAGTAAGCAATAAAAATACAGCAAACTTTTTGCGTAAATTCTATTTTTATTGATTTGGCGCTTAAATCCTATAGCTCTATTTTTGTGCTGAGTTTCTCTTATAATTAATGGCGAGTGGCATGCAGCTGTATTATAATCACAAGGCTCGATATTTTTATATCATCGTACTATATGTTGTTTGTAATTTCCAAAAATGTTCAGAAAAAGAAGAGAAATGGATTAATCAATGTATGTATGTCCGTTCGTCTGCCTCTCCGTGCAATAAATAACTCGATTACATATCTCAACGAAGTTTGGTAGGCAAATTTTTCTTGATCGCAGTAGGTTGGTATTAAAAATGGGCAAACTTGAATAATAGCCGCGCCTGTACTCGTATTGTGGTATTTAGCGAGAATCAAAAACACGCAATATTTTAATATTTATATGAGGGAAGTTGCTGCAAGCTGATCTACTTAATTGAGTTTGAGTTAGGAATTCACGGCATACATATATTCTTTTTAGCAAATGGTCGTGATGTTTTACACTAGATGGTATACACTTTCCATTTTAAGTCAGCAGGCACAACATCGAAAATTCATGCCAATGTAGGTGTTTTCCAAAAATTATGCGAGATTTTAGTAAGTCAAATGTGATATATAGATTTGAGATTGGGAACAAAATACCGGAATTAAAATGGTTTAGAGAAATGTATATCATCTTTTCGGCCGAAGCAGTTCCAACCCAGCAAACAATTTGATAAAGAATTTGGCCCATATAAAAATTAAATGTACATCAAATTGGTATAAATATATTCGAAACTAATTTATCAAAATCTACCAAATATAATGCACACTTTGTTTTATAATTCAGCGAGGATGCATTTGAAAGTTTCAGAAATTATATAAAAACCACGCTTATTTCTTAGGTAATGGTAAGTTTTAGAAATCAAACAAATGCTAGACAAGGTAATTTACTCAAATTCGAAAAAGGGGGTAGGAAAACATTTTTAAATGTTAAAAATTAAAAGGTATATATCCAAAACATCTGATTCGAATTTTATCAAATTTGGGCACGCTTTAGATTTTAGGCCAGTAAGTAAACTCTCAAATATTATAGAATTCGGTGAAACGCCACGCAATCCCCTCATATAAAGTTAACTTGAAAATTATCAAAATATTCAACATATTACTAAATCATGAAGTAAATTTTTTCAAATTTTGTGTGAGGTATTTTATTAAGGAGAGAAATGCATAAAAATCATAATTTTCGAATATGGGTGTGATACGTTAAATGCACAACAACATCATTTGTTCATATTTATAAGTACATAAATAAAAGCCATTTAATTTTCTAAAATGAAGACTAAATATAATATACATATATTAACTGATTTTATTGCATACAACAAGTGGTACTTATTTTATGTAGAGACAGGCGTTAGGAATTTAGGCTTGCCTTTACTTATTTATGGCGCAAAAGTTACAAACGGAAGTAAATTTCAAAACTTCAAGCTATTTGCAAAATGAGCGAAACCAAGTAATTGTAAAATTTATACGAGCCTCTCTCATATTTCTAACCTTCACTTCCTCACTCGTGATACCAGCACATTTTAGTTCAACTCACTAAAAAGGTGAGCTCTCTTGTGAAAATAAGTCTGACGCATGAACGATATTGTTTTTATCGTATATTTCATCTACGATAGCCGGTAACCATTGCCGCATGGTGGCTGTACTGTCACTACTTTTATGTGTTTTGTACGCTCGCTTTGCGTAAGCGAAGCAATACGCTTCGGATTAGCTGCTTGTGTTTCTTATGCATTGGAAATTCAAAACAAATTTCTAACGGATTTCATTTATGGCTTTTAAAAACTTAAGCATTCATGATGTGCATACGTACAAAACATACTGGTAGTAAGTAGTGGGGTCATCTATTCCCAAAAGAACAATAAATAGTTTGTGGGTAATTCGGTCTTACACTGACCCAATTCAAGATCAACACAAATATATAATTATATTTTTATTATTCTTATATAAATAGCTATCTAATGATATAAGTATTAGTACATCTTTGGGAATTAAATATATTAACAAATTCATGTTTTCTACCTTCGCGGGGAACTATACACCATAGGCACAGATTTTTGCAGAGTTGTGTGTGGTCGCCACCACGTGAGATAACACGGCCATTGAATATGTCGCGCAAAAGAGCCATTGTTTCGTTGGCTGTGTGGCAAGTGGCACCATCCTGTTGGAAACACATATCGTCCACATCCATTTGTTCCAATTCTGGCCATAAAAAGTTCGTTATCATCTCACGATAGCGAGCACTATTCACAGTATCTGCCTGACCGGCCTTATTTAGGAAAAAATACGGCCCGATGATGCCGCCAGCCCATAAACCGCACCAAACAGACACTCTTTGTAGGTGCATTCGTTTTTCGACAATCACTCTTGAATTATCATTCGCCCAAGTGCGACAATTCTGCTTATTGACGAATCCACTGAGGTGAAAATGTGCCTTTGTGAGGTGAAATGTGCATTTTGATTTCAACGCCCATATTCATAACAAGCCGGAATAACTTCAACACGTTGCTCGATTGTGTATCTTTCCATGCTCAAATTGAGTTAGTCTGAAATTGAGAAATGTCAAATGAAATGCAGAAAACAACTTGACGTTTAGGTGTGGTTCACATTCAACATCGGCCCTTAAAATTTAACCATCCTTTTCAAATGGAGCTGAACAGATATATAACTCTTTCTCACTAATAAAAGTGATTCTCAGAGTTGCAAACTAAAAACTTTTGGCGCTTTTGTCAAACACAAACACAACCAATTTTATCATGAAGTGAAAAGTGTAAATAAAGCCGATAAAGTCAATTTCATTTTAATCAATACCGTCTATAAATGATTTTTACATGAAAACTAATAAATAAGTAAGTAAATAAATATGTATAAATAAATATTTCAAAGCATGTTACTATGTAGTTCCTTTAACCAATGTAAATGGAAAGCAAAAGCCAGAGTCTGATATGATAAAGACGTGACTATTTCATAGCTTTGGAATTTTATTTAGTAAGAAGGGATACGTTCAAAATGCAATTCAAATGAAAGGCTTTAAATAAAGAACTTAAGGTAAATGAAATCAGCTGGGACAGTAGTTACACATTTTTTCATCTAACTTTGAAATTAAAATATTCAACAGGACAATTTTCAAACAAATTCAGCTATTGCAACTCAGATATCAAAGGATATTTGTCTTGCGACGTTAAGCAATCGATGCATTGCACACGACCAGTCAAGTACATAAATGAAGAAATACGAAAAATTTTCACGCCTGTTAGCTTATTGATCGATGTGAGCATTTTAACAATTCCAATTCTAGATTCGAGAAAGTAGGTGGGTACCTAGAGTGACTCCTTATTACGTGGTGTTGTATATCAGATACTTATGATATGTACTTGTATTGTATATGCCATTAGTAATCTTGAATCCTAAATGCAGTCTAACGTTAACTCTTTCAGACCATAATAAGAGTAAGTAATGCGGATGTTTGTGTGTGCACTCGCATTACAAACAAGAAGGTGTTTAACGTATTTACTTAAGAGAGAGTTGATTTATAGTACACTTCCAAGCACGTGAGCAGAATACCACACATATTTAATTTAAGACAGATTAGGGTTTATGAAAGGAAAAGTTTTGCGCTGTATGAGCTAACAAAAACCATATGGGCTCATTCCACAACTCTGCGTTCTAATACGTTTGATGTGTGTGGCAGATGTATGCGGGTGATAATCTCGGTGATTGCCGATGGATTTTTGCAATCTTAGGCTCAACTTGCCGCCCTCAAATCGATTCACTTAAATATTAAGTTATAACTAAGACTGAAAGATGAGTGCATAAAAGTTTTCGCAAAAGAACTTTTATGTGAGCTTAGGAAATAGTAACTATTTATTTTAAATTTATGATACATAAATAATAATAATAATTTAATAATATGGCGCTTACATCCCAGTTTGATGTTTGGCCTCGCTTCTCCTGGAATTTTTACTGTGCGTTTTTATGTTGTAAAACAAATCGAGAAACCTACAACTTTACGCAAACTTCGAATCACAGTACAACCAGTAAAAACCTGAGGTAAAAAACTCGTATGGGGTTTAGTCTTTCAGGGGTGAAATTAAACGTATAAAAATGTTTTCGCCATACAAGATTGCTTTTGGAAACAAAGAAAAAATTTATATAATAAATTGATTTGAAAGTTATAATATAATGCACATGTATACATCTTCATTTTCTCAGTATTGACAACATTTTTAACATTGGCGATAATTTTGTTTCACCTTTCTGGCACGGCATTATCATAGCCCAGAGTTGTATTTAAAGTGATTGCTCGATGGAGTGTTTAACCCTGGACGCGCTTTGTTAGTCGATTCGACTAACAACAATCATATTTTGTTTCGTATCTCTGCTCTCGTTTTTAATTTTGCGCTCTGTGTTCGTGTATCACCAGTTGCAAGCAAGCTATAGCAGAGTGTAGACGATCAACACTTTCGGCGGACTGCGGAGTAAGTTATTTCAGCATGCTTGGTAGTCGAAACGACTAACAATGCATTTACTGTGACTTTTTGATTATGTTTTAAGAATAGTTTCAGTGATGTAATCTTGAAATTCTACGTATTTTGCAGCGCAACGTATCCACAAATAAATAGCGATTTTAGGAAAGCAATTAAAAAATGAATTGTAAACGCTATCTTGACGACAAGCAAATTGAAGATTTTCTTCGAGCTTCAGACAGTGATGATGGAGAAGCCAGTATCTCTGGAACTGACGAAGATGACGCACATATAGTTGAAAACAATGAAGATTTGGAAACTTTTTCTTCATCTTATGAGAAAACAGATACTGAGGACGATGACGTACCTTTAAATATTTTGCGGCAAAGGCTTAATAGGGGCGGCATTATTCATATATCTAAAGTTACTTTGTTCGGAAAAAATCGTCACAAGTGGTCAACGGTGAAACCAAAAAGCTATCGGTATGGCCAAAACATTGTTCATACAGCAAGAGGACCATCACATCGTTGCAAAAATATAATTGAGTCGCTTGATTGTTTTAAAATGTTTATATCTGATAATATAATTAGCCATATTGTCCAGTGGACAAATATTGAGTTGGCAAACAAAAACGAAGCGGTAAGCCACGCAACAAGTGCCACCGAGTTATACGCATTGATTGGGTTACTTACATTGACTGCTGCTATGAAAAACAATCACCTTGCGACTGATGAAATGTTCGATACTTCCTACTCTGGAACGAGATATTCAGCAACTATGAGCCAGAGGCGGTTCAAAAATCTACTGACATCAATACGGTTTGATGACAAAACGACTAGAATTGCTCGCGTGAGCGATAGATTTACTCATATAAGACATATATGGGATCTTTTAATTGATAACTGTCGCGAAAACTACAATCCAGGATTATATTTGACAATAGTAGATGAGCAACTGCTCGCTTTTCGCGGTCACTCGTCGTTTTGAATGCACATTCCCAACAAGTCCGCAAAATACGGGCTCAAAATTGTCATGATGTGCGATAGTGGGACGAAATATATGGTAAACGCCATGCCCTATCTGGGTAAAGGGAATAACACAACAAATTTACCAATTCACTTCGGTAAAGCTTGCAAAAGATCTTACACAACAACCATATAAGCTAACTATTGTCGGTACGCTGCGTGCTAAATAAAAGGGAAATCCCGAATGAGTTTCGCAACAAGAGGGGCCGATCTGTTGGGACCTCTATGTTCCGTTTTGATAATAATCTCATTTTATTCTCCTATAAGCCGAAACCAAGCAAAATGGTTTACGTTCTATCGTCAGGCAATGAAGAAGCTTCAATAAATGAGTCTTCTGGTAAGCCGTCTATGATCGATTTTTACAATAAAACTAAAGGTGGCGTGGACACTTTCGATCAAATATGTAATGGCATGTCGTGTTCACGCAAGACCAATCGTGGGCCTTTATGTATCTTCTATGGTATGCTAAATATGGCATTCATTAATAGCTACATAATTTACTCGCATAACATGTTGAACACGAACAAGAAATCACTATCTCGGAGAAATTTCCTAAAGAAGTTATACAGCGATCTGGTTCAGCCACATATGACTCAACGATTGAGTTGTAGCTCTAATATATCAATTAAATTTCGCTAAAATATCGAAAATATATTACCTCAAGAAGAAATGCAGAGTAGAAATACAGAAAAATCTTCAAAAAGGAGGATTTGCAGCTTTTGTGATTATAAAAAGCACCGAATGACTAAGTCGTGCTGGAAGAATTGTGAAAAAAGTATTTGTGGCGAGCACAAATTTGAAATATGCACAGAATGTGCAAAAAAATTCCTTACTAAATAATTTTTTTATGATACTGAAAGAAAAACATATGTATGTGTTAAGTAAAGACTGTATTTCCATTGGAAAAATTTATGTATAACTAGAAGATAAGAGTTTCATGTAATATGATCTCTAGAAGAGTACAAAAACTGAAGTCATTTAAATTTTTATTTATTTTATGTTATGAAAAAACAATATGTAATTAATGTTTTGCTACTGCGTTTAAAAAATAAAAACTACTGAAAATCATCAAATTTATTTTTCTTTTCAGCGGTTGTTTACTTTTTATTTAAATTCAAAAACGATGTTAGTCGATTCGACTAACAAAGCCCGCATACAGGGCCAAAAGAACGAAGCACTTCTAGGGTTAAAATGTAGCTCGCTTTTACATCGTTTCTATCATTTCAATAAAATACTTGTATATTTAATGTTTATTTCACTAGTTGAATATACAGAAATTTCGTAATCCTTTTAAAATCGGCGGTTGCTTGGTGAAGGAGAAGTGACCTGCAAAAACTTATTGGCGCTTATTTAAGTCGGTTTTATAGTTCGTACTGGTAAAAGCATTATAACTTAGGGGCGCATTAAAGTCAATGTTAAGTTGATACTCAAAGTTGGTTGTACTTTTTGTTTTTATTAAATTAAACTGCAACTAACTTTGAAGTAAAATTTTTGTTTACTATGATTAAGCGTCATTGAATTCGAATTAGATTTGATGTTGAGATTTGATTTGGGTTGAACGGCGAAATATGTTTTCTATATAATCTGAGTCCTTTTCGTGACTGCGTATTTGAAATGATCTTTGAATTGAGGATGCGTTAGTCTTATTATTTTAAAACATCTACGAGTATGAACTATTTTACAACTTTTTGTATAAAATACATTTCCATTTAATTTATATTACAAAATTTGGCTAATCTTTTTTAAAAATCAGTTGGTAATAAAGAAAACGTGTGTTATATTCCGATTACAAAAGAATGTCCTAAAATCTAACATATATTTGTTAGCTAGATTTTTGACAAATCTTAAAAGACGATAAATATTCCACCTCTTTTAAATTTTTCCAGAACGTTGCTTGAAAATAAAGAGTAATATGCCGAAGACATAATTTTGCTGATTGTAAAATCGCAATGATGTTCAGTACTGATGAATTAAAAAAATAATTTATCATTGCCTACAAAAATGCTGTCTGCTAAAAAACCTAAAAATAGTGATGTTCAAATCTTTTTATCACTGTTTTTCGGGTACGTGGTTTTACAATCCATAGAATTTTAATATGATGATGATGAAGTGGTTTTTGCCAAATATGGAAAATAAATGTATGTACATATATCGGATTACTAATTATATATATGAAAGTATTTACTAGCCAGTCGTTTATTGCGTTGCTAATTGGCGCCACCTGTAGACATTAACGTAGAGAAGCCCTTTATCTTCCTTTATCCCCATTAGCGTGTACCGCGTTGAATACGTTCAGGCCTGGAATGTTTTCTTTCATACGTACTAAAAGGCCTAGCCAAAGTAGCCGCTAAAACTTAAATCGCTGTACTATACAATATGTGCTCCAGTAAAGCTTAACAGCTCATCATTCCATCGTCTGCGGTTTCCGCCGTCGCAATGACGTAAAGGTCCAAATATATTTTGGAGCCTTTTTTTGCCGGGCATTCCAAGGGCTGTCTTAACTGATATTGACACCGTCTAATCAATTGCCAAAGTAGCACTTTTTGGAAATAGAGATTCTCCATAGCATTTCGCGGCTAACATTATTATCGATGTTGACGCTGGATCCAAGATAAGCAAACTTCTCCACTTTGATAAAATATTCTGCTGCCTTTCTTGTAAGCTAGCATCTCAAGTTCTTCGCGATCTATTTTTTGAGCCTCTCTTTTCTCTGCAGGCAGCGTCTCTATTTTCTGCGAAGCCGCATAATTCCTTGTCGTGCTGGTTATTCTTTCGGGCTCGCTGGAACTTAGCCGCAGATAATGATAAACGTGCTCGCGAATTCCGGTTTGCTCAGAAGTGCTCTTAGTGAACAGAAGTGAAAGTTCATTACCGAAGTTAGTAGCTACCTGTTGCGATTGCGGCTTTCCGACGTCATGATTTCTGTGAGTATTTAGACGCACGTTCCTTGCAAGCATGCCTACGATCTATCGCAATATGATCGATTAGGTTTTGCGTTTTTTTGATCTGGAGACAGCCACGTGGCTTGGAGGACTTTCTTGTGCTGAACCACGATGCTACAATTAACCATGTTCCGAGCCCGGGAAAAGTCGATCAGTCTAAATCCGTTAGCGGGAGTTTCGTAATGGAGACAGAATTTTCCGCAAGTGTGACCAATGTTCGCTTCGTTACCCATCCTGACTTTGAAGTCGCTAAGCACGATTTTGATATCGTGACTGGGAAAGCGCTCGCTCTTTGATCAAACGAAACTTGTGCTCCCTTACAATCCAAATGTACTGAACAGGCGCTGCAGTTACTGGCGGGCACTGAAACAGAAAACCTTGCAGTGACTTCACGGCTCGTATCGGCATCTCACTTTAGTTTATTGATAAAATCAATCGGAAGTCGTGAGATTTTTGTACCGCATGGAGATGAAACGTTATGGCCACTCCCAGGTGAATGGCAATCAAAGAATTTCTCTACTAGCGTGGATTTCTACACACGGAACCATCCTCCATCCATTTTATAATGTTTAGGTATTTTTAAATACCATGGGATAAACTATGCTTTTTTTTATTATGTTGGGGCATGAATGCAAAGATATTTTAATGTGCCAACTCTGACAGAAGATTTTTGAAAAAAAATCTATTTAATATTTGCAGACGAGTAAAGTAGACATATAAACGCTGAGAAAAATTTCGAAAGGGAAATCCGACGAGGAATCAGCGAGTTTTACTTTCCAAATAGCATCTGTGGTATATTCGTTTTCACCAAACATATTATGATAATATAAAACTTTGAGCTTTGTCTTGTAAACTTTAAGTAACGATGTCTGAAATCGTCGTTTTGACTATTCAAATCATTCAGTGGCTATTCGCAGCTGAATATCGATGGTCACAATGACAGTAACATCTTTGGGTCGTTTTTCTTAGAAAGTACTGCTGAAAACGCGATTGCGATTTCTGTCAACGGGGAGAGCTGCAGACGCCGGATTTGTGTAACCGGGTATTGATGACAAAGACTTGCACGCTCTTTGGTTTCTGCAGGCCATTCCACAATGCGAAGCCAGCCAAGGCAGCCACATGAATGAAAATGAGATTGCTTATTCTTTTTAATAAACCAGCAATATATTGAAAAAGATTAGTTTTGCTCATACGCGGAGAAGAGTTTTTACTTGAGATTGTATAAAAATTTTCTTGATCACAAAATAGAAAATAATTGGAGAAATAATCGAAATTAGCTTGGCATATACATAGTACATTTAAGAAAGCGATTATTAATTAAGAAAAATATATCCTTATTTACAAAGAAAAACAATGGAGAAAAAATGTCACAAAAAAATGTGCAAATAACCAAGAAAATTTTTTCTTAGATTTACTAAATTTAAAAAACTGACTTTACTAATATTTAGAGAGCGATTTTCCGTTTAACTTGATTTTTGGAAACAACAATAATTTGTTAGTGTATATTTTTGTTTTTGTACATATGTATAACACCACCTGATATGAATTCGCCTTGAATACAACTAAAAAATTCCTATGTATTTTGTTTTTGCTTGTGTGTAGGAGTTGGCTAAATTTACATTCATTTTATTTTTGCTTTTACTGCTTTTGAGAGCTCATACGCAAAACCCAAAACAAAATATATTTAGGTGAATAACAAAATCAAATCGGCTGCTATAGTAACTACACCTTAATGAATTCGCCTCGATACTTACTTGATTGAAACAAAAAAAACTTAACATACTATGAGTAAAAAATGTCTTAATATCTCGATCCTTTCCAAGAAAAAAGTTACTTGTTTTAAAAGAACATTTCCCTTTTTATTTAATCTTTGAAGCAATAAAAATTTATTTAGATAAAGTGAATGTATCCTTGTTTATTTTAGTTTTATTCAAGTCATAACCAAAGCTACAAAAATATATTTTTCTTTGCACTTTCTTAATAATAAAAAAAAGATTTTACAAGTTATAAAAAATAAACCTGACTAAGTCAGGGAGTTAAGCAGAGGGACGAAAAATTAGTGTGTAATTCAATATGTTTAGTTTTATTGTTATATTTTTGTTTATTTTGATGTTGTTCTTGTTTTTAATGTGATTGAAAATTGTAGACTCCCTTGAGAGTGCGAAAGGCGGCGAAATGCGTAGGAGAAAAAAAAGAAACTTTTTGTTTGCTTTTAAAATATCACCGACCGAAAAGCTCCTAAATCAACCCAATTGGAAGCCTCGTTATACTTGTCTCTACTTTGAATTCAGTGAAAAAATTCTCTTCTCGTAGTTTCAATTTTGTTAAAAGAACCCACTGTATGGGTTACCCTTTGCATTTGCAAACACCATGAAAACTCTTCACCAAATTGAATGCATGAAAACATGGACGTAAATATTTTTAAATAATATAATTTACCACAATCCATTCAAATTTTGTATGACATTGCGGCAATTTGCTTAATCTAAGTTACCCCTTTTCATATATGCCACTCTTACTTTTCACAGTTGGGAAAATAAGTTTGTTTTTTTTTTGTGTTTTGTTTTTTTGACCACGAAAGTATTTTATTAAAGCGACCCTCTCACGTACGCATACATCTAAAATCCGCTTAATACAATTTTTTTACCACAATTATGCCAACCAAAACCAAAGCAAATAAAGCAGACATAAATTTTCACAGTTTCATAAAATATTCTACCACACAATATTTTGCCCTGTATTACGGGAATATGAATGTAAGTTTTTAACAAATTTGTGCTAATGCTGTGCACATGACCGCTTTGGGCCGGGTCGCTATTTTTTATACAATAGAATTTGGATAGGGCAAAAAAAAAAAATGAAGTAAATTTGACACATTTCGATTACAAATGCAGGGTTTTAGCTATACAAAATTAATGTTTATTCTTTTTTGTTCTTAGTTTATGAAGCTAGGTGAATTGAACAGAATTTTTGAATCTGTATACTCTAGTCGATGCTTGTCACAATTCTCTGGAAAAAATGCCGCCCCAGCCTAATGTTTATGACTACATATATACATATTGTATACAAGAGGATGTGCGTTTGTTTCTTTGATTTTTGTGTTGTTTTATGACCAACAGCAAACAATGCCAATTGAAATGACATTGAAAGTTTTATATTGCTTTCTGGGGTCAGTGAGGCATTAAAATATATTTACCTGTTTACGTATGTACATAAAGTTGAATTGGAATTGGGTGAAAATTCAGTGCCCAAAGCTATTGGGTTTGTCCAAATTGCAGTCATGGTGCATGGTGTTCCAGTAGAACTTTTTTCAACAATACTTAGTTTGTATTTATTTAAAAAAATTTTACATACTATTTGATACAAACGTATGAAGACTTACAATAAGAGTTAAAATAAGGTAATAATAAAAAAAAATATTTAACATTAAGAGAGAGTGTTTAGGGTACTAACAAAAGCTGGTTGAGGTTATGTAAAGTCTATTGCAATATTTTTGGAATATCATATTGCATACTGGTGGCCGCCATAGCACAAAAAACATTCGTCGTTCGGAGTCGGCGTAAAACTTTAGGCCCCTCAATTTGCGGCTATTACGCCAAATAAATAAGTAAGTAATATTGCATTCTCGCTCTAGAAAAGAGAGCATTGATTGCTTGGTTTGAGCATTGGTCGAACAAACGCGATAAGCGATACGTAAGCTGCGTTGGAACATTAAAACGAATCCTTTTTAAAATATATGGGGAATCAACTATTCATTGAATGACAGTGTAGATAAAAGTTCGAGAGTTTTCAGGTTTATCAACAAGCGACGGGATGTGTACGGTGGAATAGGGATATCAAAGTTCACCGACCGTAGAGAAAATTTGGGAAACATTTTTTTTATTCGCTCTACTCGTATTCTTGCTATCGGCAATTGGCTGCTTGACCTCCAAAAAAAAAGACAGCTTATTCTAGATGAGAACGTACGAAACTCGCAAACAAAGTTTTTAACGTACATATATGAATCAAAAATATCACGACGAACACAACCAAGAATTGAGTAAGGCTTCGCTTAAAGTTAATGTAACTATTAAAGCTGAGCTAACATTTAAAAATAATTCAAAAATCCTTGATTTCGACAACATTTTGCAGGAGATTATTAGCGAAACAATACAATGAACAGTGAACATTTTTGATTCGCGACCAAAGGGCATTTTGAAACATTTCTTTATGTTCAAAGCCGAGCGCGACTTCATGCACGACAGAGGAGGAATATTAAGGTCACGCTGAAGTATTAAAACGAGAGACATAACTATTATAAGAGAAAATAATAAAAGTTAGTTAATAAATATTATAGTAAGATACAAATTTTTCGAGTGTACTATAACCATTATTTCAAGGCTTATACAATAAAAGATTTTTATAATAGTTATCAGCGTTATACAACTTTTGTAAGCCTTCAAGCACTTTTATTTTGAGATTGATATAATAAAACTTTTCTCATAATAATTATGAATTAGAACAAATTTTTTAAGTCTTGAAGGACGGGATTTTTTAAAGATATTATCGGGATTAGTTTGGCACTGTTTCGGGACCACTATGAAATAATTTTGTGACCAGTTTGGGATAATTTTTAGTATAGGTCGTTATATTTTAAGTCCCGAATTAAATCAGCTTTCAAAACTTAAAAAAGTTGTCTTAGTCATAAATATTATGCAAAGATTTTTATAATATAGGTTCCAAAAATTAAAGCCTTTGAGAGTTGTAAAAAAATTTATGGAAAGACTTTTAAAATATAAGTCTCAATATAATAGTTATTCTTTCAAAAAAAAAATTGTTCCCATTAATAATTATTTTGTAAAGCCGTTTATAACATTAGTTTCAAAATTATAAATAGCGAGAACTTAAAAAAATTTTTCTGGCTCATAGTAATTATCAAAATTGGGATGACTTTTTTAAAACTAACGGTTCAAATAATTATAATTCTGGATCTCTGATTAAAACGTCTTTCCGATCTTCAATAATTGATAACAACTTCAGATCATCCACATAAAGTAAGAGATTGACATTGGAAAAACAGTGACCTATGTCATTGATGAAAAGTTTGAATAGCAGTGGACCTAAAATGCTCCCATGAGATACCCCAAAAGAACCAATAGAGGGATCTGAAATCGCATTATCCACTGTGACTACACATCGTCTGTTGGGGTAGATAGGACTTAATCGAATCCATAAAATCCCAGGCAGGAGAGTTTCCCAAGAAGTATTTTATGTGAGATAGTGTCAAACGTTTTACGAAAGTCCGTATAAATACAGCTACCCTGGTAACCTGCAGAACAGGCATTAATGTAGTATTCCGTAAACTCAGATAGATTCGAAACAGTGGAACTATTGGAAAAAATCCATACTGATTAAAGAAAATATATGATTTAATGGTAAAGTACAATTTGTCATGGACAATGCACTCGAAAAGCTTGGAAATAGTCGAAAGTTTAGAGATGGATCTATAATTGTGTACGCCATTTTTTTTTTTACCATTTTTTAGAATGGGAGTAATGGAAGTTATTTTTCACTTATCTATAATCTTTCCTGACGCTAGAGATTTGTTAATTTTAGAGGGTGAATAAGGGTTCGATAGTTTTTCAACAGTTCAGCAGAGAATCCATCCACATAGGTCTGCACAGAAGGCTTATGTGATAATTTACCCTTAGCAGTGTCTCCAAGAGAGAGTGTTAAAAACCCAAAATTAAAGTACGAAATTGAAATTTTCAATTTTGACAGCGCGTTACGTCCTTTAGTTGGATGCGCAAGGCAGAAATTGAGAAGAAAGAAGATAAAAATGTGAAACCGGAAGAGGCAAATAGAATAAAAGACTAAGCAATGGACTTTGAGAATATCTGAAGAAATATTTGGCGAATTATCTGTGTCATTTTAAACAAAGAATTGCTTGAAGAAGTCAGCGAATAAATTAGCAACATCTTTTGGAATTTCCGCAAATCTCTCGCTAAAGAAAACTAACGGAGGGTACGCTGGAACATTACTGTTGCGAATTGATAGAAATCTAAAATTATTTAAGATAAATTTTAATATTTGACTTAGCTTATTAATATAATCATAACAAAGTACTTTATCTAAGTCATTCAATTCCTTTAAACAATGTTGGCGGGATTTTTAGTTAGCTCGAATCTTTAGTAGAATTTGTTTCTCAGGTTCTTAATCTTTTGAAGCTATTTAGTATGCCAAGGTGTTTTATATGACACACTTTTTTAAGTGGAATATTTAAAAAAAAAAAACATGTATCCAGAAATTTGGATTTAAAATCAGGAAACCACTCCGAAATGTTCTTGTTAGACAATAAAACCTTCCAGTTAATCTCACCCAGAGAAAAATCACTTTGCTAGTAATTAAAAAACTATTTTTTTCTCAGGTTTTACGTGAAAAAATTCCTACAACTCTTTTTATTTTTAAATATAGGTACATAATGTTTATCCATTCGTGAAAACGATGACTGATATTTAGAGAAAAAATAATTTATCTTATCACTGACAAATAGTAGATCTAGAAATCTATTGAGTACATTTTCAAAAGGATTACTCGGAATTGAACTATGAGTTAAGTGATTATCTATTAAATAAGTCTCATTTTTTTAAAAAATATTTTTTCACTTATACTCTGCTCAACTTAGGTACACAAAATTTCGCAGCAATTTTTTGCTTTCGCTGAATTTACGAGGCATGAATTCTATGTATATATTTATTATGAAATACTCGTATTGATGCTCTAGCTGGAATTTTTAATAGTCGCGCAAAATATTCGCAACATATTTTTATATACATACATATATACTATGAAAATTTTCAACTAGATACTGTAAAGAAATTTTTGCGTTGCTGTTGCGTGCTGAAATTTCATATGATTTTCAAGAAAAAAAAACGAAATGAAAATTTCCACTGCTGTTGTGTGTTTTCATATAAAATAGATTGAATATTTGTTGGAAAACATCATCATGGCTTTTGAATTTCTAAAAGATATTTAAGCTTTCAGAATTACACCTCGCAATAAAAAATTTCGTATTTTGTGAAGGGTTCTCAATTCAGAGTTAATACAGTAGTTTTCAATACGAACGTTCGCTTGATTGTTACTACTTATAACTACTTATTCTACCCCAGTTATTGGTCCTTAACCTTCATGTGCTCTTTGCGTCGAAAACGACGCATAAGATATATCCGGATTCAATTTTTATAAATATGCTTTCTGACCATGGTACTTGAATTTGATTTTTGAACAAGGAGCTCTCCGAGGAACCAAATATTAGGGAACGGGAGTAAAAAGTATCATTTACTCTATACTATTCTCGAGGCGTTATTTGTCAGACTTTGGGCTTCTCTCCCCCAAAAGTAAATCATTTGCCTTATGACACCATAATTTGGCTAATATTTTGTATGCGGTTCTGAGCCGGCTTCACCTCAGTCTAAGGGAACTTTAAAATTCTTACAAATTTCGACTTGATGGATTAAGTAACAGATCACGATTCTGTCTCCAAAGGATATTTTTCCACACATATCCCCCTAAGAACAGGGACGTGAACTTACTTACGGATAGGTCGAAGTTGGACGAAAAGGTAAGTGATGGTGTATTCCGCAAGTATGAGTAGCACTCCGTCAGCCCAGATTGTTGCAGTGTATTTGAGGTGGAGGCAGCGGCTCAATGACTACTCACCTTTTAGACAAGTCTACATTTATTATTTTAGTTTGGAACATGAAGAGTTGGAATCAACCTCACAAATTCTCCTCAACTGTCCTGCTCTTGCGGGTTGAGGTTCAAGCACTTTGGCTCTCAAGGGTGGAAACCACCTGCTTGCGGAAATTCGTTATGGTCATGCCGCATCTCTGTTATTAACGTTATTACTATTACGGTTACATTGTACGTTACCGTTCAAAATAATAAATGGTATCACAAAGGAGTAATTTTAATATGTCTAAGCGATATATGTCTGGCCAATCATTTTGATTGCCTTAAGCAAATCTACTTCCAGATTCGTAAATGGGTATCTACTAGGCACATTTTATGTAAATATTCGGAATTTATCAGCAAAAATTCGAATGCATATATGTATTTACGAAATGCGCCTGAGCATATCCTTTCATCAGGAAGTTTAAAGCATGTTCGAATAACCTGATTAAGAACTTATTTCTGTGTTACGAACGATGTAAATATTTTTCGAAAACCAAAATGGATATATTTATTATTTAAATTGAAGTATAGTAGATATTATTATTTAAATTTAAACCACTGTTGAGAATATTTTGAACAATTCTACGTGCATGTAAATATGTATTGTATATATCACAAATAAAGTTTTTCTTTCACGAATAGGTAAGTAAGTTGCAAATATTGATATGCAAGCTAATATTTATATACACTAGTGTGTAGTATAAATACCCGTTACACAACAGAATCCAACCATTTTTTATCCACGTAAATATCGTATTACAAAGGTGTCAAAACTGTTCAAATATTTTTATATGCATACTTTCCGGCTGGAGGCAATTTGAGTACATAACAGTAAATGACAAAAAAAAATTAATAAACAATTGCTTTTTCACCCAATTTCCATTTTATGGGACTTGTTATTGCGAAAAAAACGACTGAATTTTTTAATTTTTTTTGCAGTAATCGATTGTACTCTGAGCCAACACGAACAATATTTTGCACAACTTCGATAGAGAAGGCAAATACACAGAAGCTGCTAAATTCTGTAGACGGGAACTTTTGGTTTAAATCAAGCACCGAAACTAGTTATTATCTTGATTTTTTCGGTTAAAAAAATCATTGAAAAGAACTCGTTCGAAATAAAACTCGAATATATCGATCTAATGCTTATGTCAATGCTATGGCAATTTTACCTCATTTTTGTTTTGAAATTTTTTGTTTAAAATCTTGACATAATCGTTATTTTGTGACTTTTGTTTTTCGATTAAGTTTGATCGTAATTTTTAAAAATTTTTGTTTTTTCGAGAACATTTTTTCGATATTTTGTGATTCTTATTTTTCCGATATAACGAATTTAAATTTTTTGATCATATTTTGGGATTTTTATGTCATCGATCATAAAACACAAATTATGTTATTGTTGTTGTTGTCAATATTATGGTGATGGCCAACAAATGCTTTGCGTTTAATATAATCGATAGGTTTGATATAACCGATAATTTTTATCAAAAAATAAAAAAGTCAGAAGTGGATGCGTTGTGCATCTGAGTAGTTCAAAGCTCTAATTGTAAATGATTAATAAAACCAAACTAAAATAAAAGTTCATATATGATACATTGCTTTAAAAATGGGCCAGCGACAGTAATTTAATTAAATAAAAAAAAATTGGTTGACCTTAAGATAATTTAATTTATTTTGTTTAAAAAATTTACATATAATTTATATTTATTAAAATCATTTACAAAAGTTTCTTAAATTATAATTATTTTATATTATTTATAAATTATAATTGTACTATCTAGAATTGGCTATGTAAAATTTCTTTAAATTTTATGTAAAAAAATTTAGAAGCGTACATTTGACCGCAGTACAATCTGGCAGTGACGTAAATAAGTAGCAAGAAAGTTTGTAATCATAAATGAATTCACATGTGGGGAAACTGAAATGAAAAATAAGCAAAAAAAAAAGAAGAAATTTCAAAATTACTTTAAAATATTTAAATGCTTACGCACAAGAAATAAAACGAAATAATTTAAGTTATTTAATATATAAAAGTCTTCTAATTCGATTCGCACAAGATAAGGCCAAAGGTAACGCGAGCTATAATTTTGTTTATTCGCATGGCTATGCATGGGGAGGCAAATGAGTCCGAAATAAAAAATCTTTATCGAAAACGGCAGATTTTCTTCAAGTTTTTGAAGGCCCCAAATCCTGAAATGGTTCTGCGTTAAACCTTTGAATGGAAGAAATGTCAAACAAGGTGGAACGAAAATACTTGACTGTTTCACACGTGTGATATGCCACAAGAGCCCTACTAAAAATCATACCTCTAAATGAATCACCCGATATATTGTAGTGGTTTTCTGGGTCTAACTAACTAACCTACTTGATCGATTCATTTGAAATTTCGGCACTATAATTGAACCCAATAAAACCAATGAGTAAACTTTTCAACAAAGTTCAAAAAGACGCGCATGAAACCAAGTTTTTTTTATTCTAATTAAACAGTTTTTTTAAATCTAGATAACTTACGTCAATCAGGAAATTTAAATTTAAAATAAATTAAAAAGGTCCTCTTTTAGAATATTTCAAAAAATATGTCATATGAATCATTGCTACTAGGTGCGTGTGTATTTGATTTTCAATTATAGTTTTTATTTACTTACTTTATTGTAAAAAACCAAGTACATTTGAAATTGCACAATATACCGTATGGTTTCTTTAATTGCTCCTTTTTATTGACCACTGTGCTCTGCAAATTATAGCCATCATAACGACGCCAACAATGATTGAGGTCACCTGACAAAAAAATAAAAATAGTAAGAAAAATATTTATTATTGATTGGGTATACACAAAAATTGGACAGCAGATATTTTTATTAACAAAGCAAATGCCTACAGAGAGCATAAAATAATTGTTGCATAGTTTAAGATAATAAGTTTATTAATACTTATATTATTTTTCGGCCTGTTATTTATTAAACGATAATATTAATTTGTGAGCTCAAGGCCAGTGTATAAGGAAAAGTATATTGGAAAAACGACAACAACAGTCAGGAGTTGTAGAAATTCTAGCTATTTCGGATATTTTGGGAATTCCCCACTGTTGATAAATAGGCCATGATCACCTACACCTTAAACGTTTTTCCACTTATTACTGATCTTGGAATACTGGTTATTGGAAACTGGAAAATTTTCAAATCTCCAGTTGTGCGAAATCATTAGTAACGGTTGAGTGAAAAAATACAAGTTTTTTAAATACAAACAAACTTTACACTCGGTGACGATTCAACAGTTTAGAGCATATCAATATTTTTGAGTGATATTATTTTATTTAACTAATATATTTTCATAAGATTCAAATTGACAGCACGCAGCATTAGGATCTTCTCTTTGGTGCCTTTTTCTTTTCAGTTAGAATAGCAGCTGGGGAGGTAAGGAATTGATGATAAAGCTAATACAAAATCGTTTTGCTACTTTTATTGGAGTTAAACTTCTTTGGCGGCATGATAGAATGGTTTCGTGTCGATATCGCGCCGCGAGGTCACCATATGACGTTTATAGTAGTAATAATAATAATTTGGCGCTTACATCATACTTCTACTACTTTTTTGCCTACTTTTACTAATATTTTTTTCTAATACTATTTATGCTAATGCTCCTACTAATTACTTCTGCTATTTTACTAATTTGTACTACTATTTTTGCTAATGCTGCTACTAATTAATACTACTATTGTTACGAAATTCTACTACTATTTTGACTAATGCGTCTACTGATATCTACTACTATTTTAACTTATTTTTACTACCTTTTGCTAATGCTACTACTAATAGCTACTACTATTTTTAAATAACACCACTACTAAATACTACTACTTTTTTAAATAATTTTTGATACTAATTTTACTTATTTCTACTATTATCTTTACTAATTACCATTATTACAAATTTTTACTACTATTTCTACTAATTACAACTAAGGTTTTTAATAATTACTACTTCTCTTTTGGCTAATCCCACTACTAATTACTACTACTATTTTTACTAAAATTTTGTCTAATGCTGCTACTAATTACTACTGCCATTTTGACTGATTTCTACTACTATTTCAACTAACCTGAATTGTTACAAAAATTAGTGTGGTTTTTCTTGTAGGTGCCAGTTACGAGTAACAGCAAAGATCTGTCTTCGCTATACAAAAATGTACAGAAAATAACGGTGAGATAAGTTTTTTTTAATTTCTTTGTTCAAAACTTATCGCCCTAAAGTAGCACACCTATGGCAAATAAAAATTTTTTTCACATCACCATATTCAAGGCATACATATAAATTATTTACACTTTTCACACAATTTTGCGCAGCTTTCGTTACTATTCCTTTAATTTCAGCATGCACAGTCCTTTGGTTCCTTCTTCTTTACGGCTCGAGGATATGTGCTTGATGTTGAGTATAATGAAATAGTTCATATAAATATGTAGCTATGCATTTGCTTCTAACAAGCAAATTTGTTTGCTTGGCAGCCACCTTACTGCGAGAGACAAGCCGAATCAGATTTATTGGTTATTTGCCTTGTTGGCATTCTGCCCAGCTACAAGCTTAGTCTTATGCATAGTTGTATGCTTTATATCGTAAACTTAACAAAATTACTCATATAAAAAGCGAGCTTTCGAACTTTAGAAAAGTATCACATAGAGATAGCTCAATTGAATTCAAGCAGAGAAAAGGTTGGCCAATGCTCACATAGCGTTACATTGGCACTGAATGTATTCGATAATTTTTAATTTTGTAACCTATGTGACATCCATACATTTAAGACATCAGACCCGTGAGACCCAGTAAGGTAACTTTCCTGTTTTTTTGCATAAACTAATCAGATTTGCTCTGCAAACTCAGTTCAAAGTAACATGGAGCAAATTTTCGTTACAAACAACATTTCGCCTCTAACAAATTTGGTCAAAGTCAAAAAGATCCGCGAAAAGCCCAGTCGCACATTGTAGGGTTAAGATCTGTTTTCTCTTTAGAAGCTGCAAAAAGCAACTAAAGTCGTCGAAAAAAAATTTGTTTCAGTTCATGACGAAGTTGTGACCAAATCAAAGCAATCGCAGAAGTTAATGTTTTACCACGTCATTGAATGGAAAAACCCCCTTGGTAGTTAGAACTTTATTAAATGCGTTATGCTGTTACAACAACAACATAACCTTATTAAACAGCACCTTGTGATGCTATTTGGATATAGGGGAAGGAAATCGAACAAAACGTTGAATACATAAATAATTAGTGTTGAGTTGGTATATAAAAAAAATGCACTGAAATGTGGAGCCACACTATGTATTTATATACAGAGTGGTTCATATAGTGGTATACTTTTTTCAATTGAAAAAAAAAATAAACAAAAATCAATGAAACTGGCTTCGCAGTAGCGCATTCTGTTAACCCAGTTTCCCAAAGTCTTGGTGATGATTTTGGCGCATTAAAAGATCAATTTTTGGATGGGTTGTGTGTCGTGGCGCATCATCTCACTGAAACCAAAGATTTTCCAAGTCGGTATCTTAAATTTTTGCTGACAAAAACTTATGGGCAATGATGCCATTGCTCAAAAATCTGCATCAATCCTACATTCATTCGGGATGCATTGAATTTTCGTCCATTACATGCGGGTTTTCCGACCTTAAGATGCGGCTGTTTGGCTTGTTAATATAACCATCGAGATGAAAGTTCACTTTGCCGAAAAAGATAATTTTGCGAGCATAATCGTTGTCCATTACGAGTTGGTCTCAGGCGCATGATGAGTAAACTTCATCTTGTAAGAGATTAATGCGAGGTATTTGTGCACAAATCGTAGCAGGCTGGTGTGTGAAATGTTGACTTGTTGAGATCCATTGCGAGCCGTTGTTCTGGGACTGAGTACACTCTCAGCTACATCAGCCACATTCTCGTCAGCGCTCACCGTATGACGGTTGGGTCAGTGAGAAAGAGTAACTACAGTTACAAAAAAAAAAAAGGAATACTCTATAAACCACCCTTTACATATCGATAAGTTGAGCACCAAATCATAAATCAAATATTCTGACAGTGTTACAGTGTTAATAGGTTCAGCTGTCATCCTAAATAAACAAACTTCGAGTAGTGATAAGCAAATAAATGCTGTTTATCCCAAATTAATACGGCTTTATGAAGTCCTGTTGTTTACAAACAAACAATGAGAAACAAGTAGAAATAGAACAGCTTATTACCGATAGTAATAGTAAGGTAATTTAACTATACCGGCATTTGTATATTTAATAATTAATGCAAAGATAATCAGTAAGCACGTACATATATGAAGCGCGTTCATACATGAAAGAGATTACAAATATTTGCTGTATAAATAAGGACGTCTTGTACTACAAATGAAATATGGTATACAATATAACAAATATGTCAATTTAATTTGCACTTTTTTTATTCGCCAAATTAGTCAACTGCATACGTTTTCTATTGAAGTACAAATATTTTTTTTTTTTTTTTTTTAATATGGGTGCAAATTCATGAAGTGAGTCACTTGAAAACCTTCTGAGCTCTGTTTTTGTTTTAAACAAATTATTTCGGTAGAATCTCTCTCGGCGCATTGAAGTGACCCTAGGATTTTAATTAAAAAAAAAAAAAGTTTATTGCTAATATTAATTGCAATTTTATTGTACTAATTTTATATTTTACAATAAATGAAATGAAATTGAATTAACAAAAAAAGAGTTGCGCAATTTTTGTTCATAAAAGTTAAACCGTTAAAAAAAAGTGCATTTAAATTTAATTTAAAAATTTACATCTCTCTTCATAAATGAATTGCCATTTTTATTCGCGAAAAGTAATATATTGAGGCATAAGAGAGAGAGTACCTCATCGAAACTCTCAACAACAAAAGAAAAACAAGTTATATACAGTGGGCGACAAAAGTCTACGTACAACCCATGTTTTCGTTATCAGTCTGGGGCAAAAAGTATAAGGGGGAAAAGTAACAAAGTGTTTTGTTTTAATTAAAATTTCATTAGAAAATTGTAGACATTTTGTTTTTAAACAAGCTTAACAATGCTAGCGAGATGGGGATTTCACATACGCATGGAATAGTAAAGGGTGAACACACCAAAACTGCGACATTTTGAAAATACTATCAGAAAAAACTAGAATGCTTTGAAATCAAATTTGTTTTAATTATAACACTTTAGGGCTTAAACATAATTAAAATGCTAAAATACTAGTTGCTATTTGCTCCATATGAAAGTTATCGAACTTTTCGTCGCACACCCACCATTAGCTTTTGCTAGAGTGCATCGTTGAATTTACCAGGTCACCTGCCCTCTTCAATATTCTTTTCACGATAGATCAATATTCCTTAATAGGACGCCACTCTGGGCTATTTGGTGGATTGCATTCTAGAGGTACAAAAGCGATGTTATTTCCATCACACCACTGCAATGTGTCCTTAGCATAGTGGCTGCTTCCCAGATCCGGCACGAAGAACAGTCTATTACAAATTAATAATATGTTAATAAATGGCAGAAGACGCTTTTTGCTACATTCATCTCGATAAGCTTGGGCTTTTATCGTACCGGCTGTGATAAAAGGGCAGCATTTACGGCCACAGGAAGAAATAGCTTGCCAAATCAAGGTTTTTTTTTTTTGGTAGCTTGGACTTCATTTGCTATTTACGGCTTTCTAAAGCCTCTTCGCGACTTGCAGCTATATACAAATCTTGACCAGCAATATATCTAAAATTTTGAAAGAAGTAGTCTACGCCGTCCATAACAATGCATTTGTATTTTGCAATTTGTGATTTATGCAGCTTCCGGCTGCGGGATTTCGCTGTAAGCTTTTGCTTTGCGTCTCAATCTGGCACTGTTTGAGCGCTGAATCTTCTCAATGAAGCTTTCGGCTTTACTTTTTGTACAAATGAATGCGATTTACGTACAGATTTTGCGACAATATGCGACGACCGCCAAGTATCGATTCAAAATTCTGGAAACTATCGAGTGGTGCAATTTAATCGTTTTAGCAATTTTATGCCAACCTAAAGCTGCATTTTTTATAAATTCGTGCAAAATAATTTGTCTTGCTGCTAACTCGGTTGCCATTTGTAATTAAACTATAAACCAAATCCAAATAAAATTTCTCATACGTGAAACTAAGATCATGACCTACTCATAGTATTTGAATTTCTAAATTTTGAAATATTTTCTGGTAAGTTATAAGTTTTCCAAAGCGTTGTAATATTGGTGTGTTCATCTTTTACTTGCAAAATACGATGGCATACATAACTCGATTCTATCTGAAGTCGAATAAGGCGGTTATTTCTTGTGGCCACAGATATTTGGATTCGTCTGTGAATAAGACATGTTTCCAGAGTTTCTTGCGTGGAGTTCTGCTATGTATCCCTTGTCATTTAAAGCGCTTCCAACTGCTCTAAAAAGCAGAGTTGTCTCCGAACGCATTGCCAGTTCTGCAATTAACTTATAGTAGCATGCACTTTTGGATTTTTATCCACTTCATTTAAAAGAAAGACGACATCTCTACGAGTAGGCTTCTTCGGTCAAACGCTCAGCGATTTCTTTTCAATTCCTTTAGTTTTTGGCAAACTTTTCAAATATGGTATGAACTGTTTAATTTTAAAATAGCATATAATGTAAGAAAAGGTTCCACAAACACTTAACCTTTGTTATTTCTAAGGAGATTGTCATCTAATCCCTATAAAAATTTGATCGCTGAACATGAAAATCCAAAAATTTTTGTCTCTGTCATGTGGTTTCAAAATATCACCATATAATGTATTTAATCAAATCAAGGCACATTTAGGGAGCAGCCGTCGTTTATAATGGAGAGTATCAATAAAAAAGCGCAATCGCAGAGTTTACTCCATCAAGACATTGATTTCGAGTTGTATGTTTTAGGAGTATAAAATCTACAATAAAGGGCGTACTGTCTAAGTATTAAAGAGCATTTTAATGAATTTCCCACTTCGCGGTTTTACAAATATCAGATAAATAATATAAATAAAAAACAATATTTTTTATACCAAAATTGTTAGTATTTTTTTTCGAAACCAGTTTTGCTTTAATTTATTTAGTTTCTTCAATTATTTATTCATACTGTTCATACCAAAATGCATTCTGCTACGGAAAACCATAGTTTTTACCGGATCTATTTAGTAGCATGACAATTTTAAAATTAAAAAAAAAAAAAAAATTTGGGATATTTACAATAAAGATTTTTTGGTGCCTCGATTATAATAAAAATTATTAATTATCTGTTCATTAACTTCCATTTAGAAGCAATTTTTTTAAACTATGTAGATATTAAGAAACCGATTTGTGTTTATCGATCTTGTGGGTAGATTTCTACCCGTATGGAGATTACATATATTTTGTACGAAAAAATTGAAAATCAGTAAATCTTTTGTATTTTATTTATTACGATACAAAATTTTACATTCATTTTTGCAATTGACGCACACTGCTCGGATACAAAAAGCAAAATATGAGTTTGGTTTCGACCTTTTTTATGCTCGATTGAAACACTTTCAGTTTAGAACGTTCAGCTGGTTGTGACTCAGTTAAAAGTAATGAGGATGATGACTTTGGATTTTGTAGAATTTTATCCACAAAGTAAAAAAAAAAAAAAAATTCATAATTCTTTTCAAAAATCGACTTTTTTACATAACACTCACAATTAGTCGATTTTGTTAAACAAAAATTAAAATCATTGCATTTTAGCTCTAATGCAACTTCATTATTCGGTATATTTTTTGGAGATCTAGTGTTGGGTAGAATTCTACCCAAAGGACAATTAACAGTTAATATCAGCAACAAAAAATGTTGCTCAATAAAAATCCTTCGGGAGTGAAACTCGACCAACAAAGGTGCGTTTGCGGTAAAAATTTAACTCAGCAGATTTTCTTGCAGTTCACTTCAGGATTTTTCACCTATATTGTAAAATCTGTTTTACAGCACTTAATGCCCCTGAAAGGATATCACTCTGTTGCACTTAAAGAGAGAGCTCTGATTTAAAAGGTGGTGCGACATTTTGGGTATCGCAAATGTGCTTCAACTCACGTCTTATATGTCCACCCCTCTCGTGATGATGACGGTCTCGGCCCTCCAGCTGACCACCGCGTCCATTTGTCGCCTCCGTCAGACCGTTGCGCCAACAAAGCAACAGTGAACTAATAACCAAGAAATAAATCACAAATCTCGCCATTGAACGACAATGCACAGAATCTTTTATTTGCTTTAAATCTATACACACACGATTTTTTTGTTTCAGCTTAAATTAAACACTTGACACGCTTTTTGCGATATGCTTAGTTTGTAGTAGTTTTTAATATTTTCTCAACTTTACTAAATGTTTCTTCTTCTTCTATTTTGAGTGCGCGAGATTAATTTATCTACTTGAAGATTGCCCAGCTTAAAGATTTTAATTGTGTTGAGGTGGTTTCCTTCGTATAGCTACATTTACCGTATTTACGAGATTTATGCACAGCAAGAGCCGCCCCCGTACTGAACAGCATAATTTTCCATCAACAGCGGTGTTGTGCGCTAATCCGGGGAAGCCGTGAACGACTAGCATGAATTTGCAGTTTTATGTTGAATTCGAGAAGCGTTGTGCGGCTGATGAACACAAAGTAAACCTTTTACAACAGCTAATCGCCATTGCTGTGAATGTGTGTATGTGTGCGTGTGTGTGTATGTGTGTGCGTGTGTGTGTGTGTGTGTGTGTAGAGAGATATGGAAATTGTGCAGCAGCAGCAGCAAAACTGCTCGGTAATTGAGGGTAAAACACCTAAGTATTTTCAGCTTGAGTTGCTACCAAAAAAAACAACAAAAAAATCATAAGTACATATTAAAATTTTTAAAAATAATCACAACAACAAAAACAAAACAAATAGTTTATATAACTATAATGTATTTTCGCAATATAGCTACGCTATACATTTGCCGTGTGCTACTTCAATAGTTGCTACAGTTCTTCAATTCACACAAAACCACTCTTACTTTCGTGACATTCGCACTCAACCGCCACACAGCCAGTACAAAATGAAAGCAACTTTCAGTGCATCACTCGAAAATTTCTGCGCAAATGGCATTTTAAATGAATAAATACGCAGATACAGTGAAATGTGGGTCTAGTGAACTAAACGTAATGCAAGACCAGTGCAAAGAAACAAGATCTTGTCTTGGCTCAAAATTTTCCCTGAGAGAACTCATTTATACATTTATACATATAAAGGAGTCCATTGTGATACCATTAAATTGTTTGAACAATAACGTACTTCGTAGCCAGAAAAGATTAACATGAGAAACGCTGCGTGCCCAAAAACAAAGTACCGCAAGCTGCTGATTTCCACCCCTGAAAGCTTTTCAGGGGAGCTAATGAATTAAGATCTTAAGTGCATAAAGCTCAACCTTCCATAGAGAGGGCAACTTAGTAGATAATGAAAAAATGATTCCACCTCGTCATTCTCCAGACAGCTGCGGCAAAAACGGTGAGATATTATTTTCAGCCTAACCGCATGAGCACCGGGCAATGCCCTCTGACAAGATTGGTGTCAGGATCGAGAGTTTCCGCTTTCTTAACGACCTGAGCTCCTTCGAGCGCACACGGTCCACCACCGGCTAGAGTGGCATTGCAGTTCTGATTGTCGTAATAGTGTTTCAACGTTCGCTGAGCCGAAATAGATCCCATCTGCCCAACAGAAGTCCGTAGGAGACCAGAGGAGCTTCCAACCTATTCCTGCTTGGTTTAATTACTTCTAGAGTGCCCCGCCGAGCGAGCTTGTCAGCCATGCAGTACGGCACCCAAATCAGTCCGCTTCCGAAGTATTCAGAGGTAGCTGAGCGAGAAGTCAGACATTCCCCGACCAGTTTTGACCTCACCATTAGAGACCCTAAGGCTTTAATAGCAGCATGACTGTCTGAAAAGATGTTTGCCCGTCTAAAGGGTATTACATTGGTGCGTAGCCTCCTTGATTGCGGCCACTTCCGCCTGAAACTCACTATAGTAGTACGGAAGAATAAATTCCTGACTGAGGGAGAGTTCGTCACAGAAGACACCCCCTCCAACTCTTTCGTCCAGCCTCGATCCATACGTGAAGAAGTTCATCGACGTTTAGCCCAAAATACGGCTCTCGTCCCATTCCTCCTTTAGCGGGATGTGAGTGAAGAAGCATCCGCCAGAAACGGCAGATAACAATCCGCCAAAATTCCAACGAAGATCTAGGGCTGTCAGTTAGTTAGCAACTGGATCTTCTTTGAACACCTACCGTCCATCTCCGGCCAGATGGTCTTTGCAATTCTTCATGTCGTGGTATTTAAGAGATATCAATATGACCATCGGATGGGCGACCCTGCGAAGTTGGTTATCTTTCCAGGGATAAATAGGAATACGGTCTATAATAAAAAATGTATCAAACAAATGCACCATATACCTGATTTTCTATTTTGGGGATTGCACTTTTTATTATGAAATTTTTCAACGGAGTTTCGAAATTCGAAGGAATTTGTATTCAACTTTGTGCACTCTACATAGACTCAGAATTGTGCACTCTAGAGATTAGTCACTGAGTTTTTCGCATCATCGGTGGTTCACTCCAGCCAGACTGTACTGTATGTGAATATTTATGTTCATATTAATATACATAGGTATAGTATATAGCTGAACCTTAAATCGGATCAAGTGTAGAGTGCACATAAATTTTGAATGGAATGAATGTGCGATCTGATATTCATGACAGGCAGGTGACATCGTTTTGTTCCTATGAATCACCCACACTCGGCGACCGACCGACAAATGTGCAAGTGCACCCCTTTGTGATGAACTGCTTTGTTTCGAGTGCAAAGATAAATTGAAATGACATTGATATGTAGCAGCAGGAGCAACTTGTCGTCGTCATCATCTGGGCGATAAGAGTGTAAAACAAACCGCTGCGTAATGAGTTTTTTATATGTACCCAACATAAATACATGCATGCATAGCTATGTACAGTTGGATATATATATATATGTGTGTGTGTGTGCATATGAGGGTTTTAGTACATTCATCTCACTTTGATTATTATGCATACATTTTGATTTGAGCAAACTTGGGTTTATTTACGAGCACGAAACTAAGCGGTCTAAGTGGTAAGGCTTTTAAAAGATGACAAATAGTTTTAAGAGTGAGCTTGAAGTAGAAATTCAACTAAAAATTTGTATATGGAAAGTTCAGGGAGTTTTTATATGTAGAACTGATAAACTAGGGAAACAAACTCTAAGCCCAAGTGAAGCTCACTTTGCAACTAAGGCTGGATCGTACCACCAGAAAAAAAAACATCTTCTCATTTAAACGATTTTTTAATGCATCAAAAATTGCAAATTTTGAACACAAACAGGTTAGGTAACCAATACCCAAATAAGCTCATACATTGATTGTGTTTTAGGTTATAGCATTCTAAGGGCGCTTTGGCGTGATCGAAGCCTGGTAGATTGTTCCAGTATAGTTTGCTGTGGGATTTCTCTTGTTTTTTTTTAGCTAAAGTGGCGAGTGGCTTCTTTGCTATACCGTAGAATAAAGGGAGTTTATACTCCTGTTTGTGCGACTTTTTCCGCGATTTCGTTTCCAACAGTAACGTAATGGCCCTTTGAACTATGTCGAAACATAAATATGAATTTTCGGGTAAACTCGACAACGGCATCCTCTATTGTCTATAGCATACGTATACAGTATATATTCATGTATTTTCAATGTCATCTAAATCAGAGAATAAAAAGGTTTTAGATCGCACCTCAGTCATACTTTTCTAATACCCTTAATATCGGACCCTTAATATGGATTATCTGAATACCTCGGTTGTAGCGCCAACTAGCGGCTCTTATTTTTCTAAAAATATTCCTCGTCGTACCCTTTTTACATGTTTCAAATTTCGTCAAAATGGGCTCATAATTAGAGGCTATATGAATAACTCGCCTCCAGCGCCACCTAGCGCATCTATTATTCATAAAATTCTTTATGATCATGCCAGCCGCATAGCGCCACCTAGCGGATATAATTTTCATACAAGTATTCATCGGTGCATTAAGCGTTTCTAATTTCATCAAAATCGAATCGTAAATGAATAAATGTATAGCCCGGATTGCGCTAGTTTTAATTGATACGGATTAACTAAGTTTTACTGTATATGCAAATGAACCGTGACTAAATTCAGTAAACGGCAGAAACGTCCATAGTTTATATGTTTTTTTTTTTTGTTTAGTTCATTTTACAACGTGGGAGCGATAATTTACTGGCTGTGAGTAATTGCAAATGCATTTGCATAAAATTATAGTTCTAACTTACATTCCCCTGCATTCGCGATGTTTTGCACGCGACTAGTTTGTTATTAGCTTATTCAATCGATGCGATGCAGATTGTTCCCTTGCTAACACAAATAACCATTTAACACGAAAGATTAATTAGGTACAATGCAGCTAGCAGATTTTGATTGTTGAAAATCATAAATGTTCTGTAGTTTTGTAAAGAAAAATGATGGATATATTCGGATTCACAAAATCATTTATTATCATTTATTATTAAATGCATATGAAATAAAGCCAGGGCGGCAAATTATGCCGACCAGTGTTATCCAACTTTCACTAGCAAATAATAAAATATATTTAAAGTGGAATTATTTGTCTAATTATAATGTATGAAGAGGGCATAAACTAACAAAATATGAGCTCAATGCCGGGTTCTTTATTTAGGAAAGACCACAATAGTCAAAGCGGTAATCAATCAACAAATCAAGTTTGACCAGGGAACTTGTACATAAGAAATGAGAATTAGCTTTTTGATCAACAAAATTTGCGCATGCTGCCGAAAGAATTCACCAGCGAAAAATTGGCCACCACACTGAATTTAAATCTACCATACCAATAAAAACCATTTTCAATACGTTTTGGTATACATATTTGAGCAAAGTGGTTTCTAACAAGTTCTCTGGTAATAGCAAACATACACTTGCGGGCAATAAAAACGCACCACCACGTTGGTATACTATATACTGCTATATAACTGTAAATTAGAAAACATTTCTACTATATCTAGTAAGCACTGAGAAATAAATTATTTTTTTATGAAATTGGGTTGCACACTGTTCAGTTATAGTCGTGTTTTGGTTGTATATTTGAAAAGTTGTGCAAAATTCCAAATAATTAACGTCTGATCACAAACGGTCGCATATTGGCATTAGATGAAGAAAAGTTATCTTCTCGCCAAATAGCAGCTTGAATTGGTTGTAGCCATTCAACTATTGTTCGTATTTTACAAAAGAAACAAGAGAAAAGTGATGTGTTGAGCGTAAAAAAAGAGCAGGTCATCCTCGAAAGTCAACTGGGAGAACAGACCACATACTGCGGCGGATAAGTTTAAGCGACCGCTTTAAGAGTGCACTTTCTATAAGGGCGGAGATGCAAAATTTTCACCTAGTGGATTTAAGTGTCCAAACCATACGCCAACGGCTTAGAGATGTGGGTTTATATGGAAGACGCCCTGCCAAAAAGCCACTATTAACACAAAAAACTAAAGCTGCACAAATTTCTTGGGCTAAAAAGTACCGAAATTGGGGTCAAAATGATTGGCAAAAGATTATGTGGTCTGACGAAAGCAAATTAAAGTCACATGATTTGGGGTTGCTTTTCATACCATGTTTTGCGGCCTCTACACCTTGTTGATGCAATAATGAATGCACAAAAATATACGACAGTGATTAACAATTTTTTAGTACCCGCAATTGAAGAGCATTATTCTTATACGGATCGCCTAATCTTCCGGGATGACTCAGCGCCATTCCATCGTGCAAAATGGGTAAGTTTTGATTGGAAACAAATCTTGTATAAAAAATCTATACAATATTGTTGTATATGACCCTATTCAGCTTGATTTTTTATTTTTAGTTGGCCAATACATTTAACGAACTAGGGATTCAACGCTTGGATTGGCCTGGAAACTCGCCAGATTTAAAACCTATTGAGCACTTATGGCACATAATAAAGTGTGAAGCATAAGGAAATCAATTGAGGCCCTAGTGAATTCAATGCCTTCAAGAATTAAGGCAGCTACGTAAGCTAAAGGAAGAACGACTCGTTATTAGTAAAACCTATTGTGAAGTCAATATTTTTACCGTTAGTGGTGAAAATGATTTTGTCGCTTTAAGTTAACTTCACATTGTTTTCTTTTAATTAATCATGAATATCATCGAACGTGCATTTTTGTAAATTTCTTTAATTATTAGGCTATTCCTTGTTCAAACCGTTTTCGAGAAAAAATTTTGTGGAGAACTAATTTACACTATGTTGCCGAACAAATAAAAATTACCCTAATATTCTAGTTTTATAAACAAATTGCTCGTGTGATCTTATTTCAATTAAATTTGGTGGTGCATTTTTATTGACTGCAAGTGTATATTTTTATTAAAAGAATTTGTGCTATCTGGTCTGTTCACCCACTATATAAATGATCGACGAGACGAATTTCCACTTAAAGATTTAAAAAATAAGAAACATTTTCAATTGGGTTGCTTTAGAAGCTTTTCGATCGGTGGTAGTGGTGGCAAATATTTTCGTATCTGTGACTTTGTCACTGCTACTCAAAAGTCACTGGTCGCAGCAGTGACGGCTTTTCTAAAGTAGCAGTGACTCAACGTGACAATAAATCAATCGGCATGAGTGTGTCTGTCACGGTTACTGTGAATATTTAAAATGGTCATGGTTTATGGACAGCGACTGATACAAAATAGCAGCGACTGTAGTAGCAGTTACAATAATGTATCGCAATACAAGAACTGTGACAAAGTAGCAGTCGCGGTAACATTGGAAACTGTGACAAAGTAGCAGTCGCGGTAACGTTGGAACCTGTGACAAAGTAGCAGTCGCGGTAACATTGGAACCTGTGACAAAGTAGCAGTCGCGGTAACATTGGAAACTGCGACTAAGGAAATTGTAGTCACAGTAATATATCAAGAAGGTGCATTTATTTCTATTGTGAACAACTTTTCATTTTAAATAAATGTGAATGTCCTGGGGCTTTGGCTGTTTTATTTTGAAAGTTCAAAACGTTTATTTTGTGCTATCGTAAAAAGTGTGTGTTATAACGAATTATTAAAGATGTCTTTCAAAAAATCTAAAACTAGTGCGCTTTGGCAATTTTACGAAAGAGTGGACGATACCTTTGCAAAATGCAATATTTGCAAAAGTAAAATTTCTTTTAAGACGTCCACAAGCAATTTAAAAAAGCATATGGAACGGAAACATCCGACGGTGTTAATACAAGTAAGTTTTGAGAAATTGTATTAATATATATTAATACATACGTATGATCTATGCAGAAATCCAATTCATCAATTCAGAATGAACTCGTCATTGATGTTACGGAAGAACAACCATCAACCTCCAAAAAGTATGACCCAGACGAAAATTTTGAATGTGCACCGGAAAACTCCAAAAGAGAATTTAAATAAAAAACTGGTCCACTTATTTACGGTAGATTTACAACCGTTTAGCGTAGTGGATGACAAAGGTTTCAGAGAGTTTGTAAAATCATTGAATCCGGACTATGAACTTCCAAGCAGGCGGATTATTTCACAAACTATGATCCCTGCGATGTACGAAGAGTGTAAATTTAAAATGAGAGAAATTATTGACAGCAGGTTTCGTTCAGATTTATCAATAAGTATTGCATTAACATCATGCCGTTTGTCGAGTAAGTTACAACATATACAATATCCTAAAATGGAATGTGAATAGCAATTGCCATTTTCATATAGAATTAACTTATCATAGTGCACCATTCAATGCTGATATCTCCTGCAAGAACTTCTGCCGCATGGCATTGGCCAAACACAATTGATTATGCAACCGTTTGTGGCAAGTTGCTCGCTTCATGTTATGGTCCCACTATATTCAACTTTAAAATCTGACTGCTGTTACTCCATAATTTAACTATATTTATATGCGAACCGATTTTTGATTCAGCTGAAATTTCTCACGAAAAACGAATAAGAATAACCAAAACAAAAAAGGGGGAAAAACAGAGATGCCAGCTATTCTGTCACTGTTTTGTCGCAGTCACCGTTTAAAGTCACTGTTACTGCAAAGTCACAGTCACAAATAACGCTGTTCCTCAAAAGTCACGATATCGCCCATCTCTAATCGGTGGTATCTTAAAAGCAAACAAAAATTTTCTTTTTTTCTCCTACGCCTTTTGACGTCTTTTGCGCCTTCATCGGACAGTATTTTTAATCACATTAAAAAACAGTAACAAAAACAAAATAAACAATTGAGCATCCCAATTGGAAATATAATGCTGGTTCAAAGAAAAATACGAAGAAACATTTGAATTTCTGGGGCATTGAAAATCCACTTGTGATGTTTCTTTAGGACTACTTAAAATCGCTGGTTTAGGCCCACAAGCCAGCCTCAGACATTCGCAGCCTTAAGGTAAACTTTTACAGGAAAGCGAACAGTTATCAACATAAATTTTACAAATTCCGTCGTATTGAAAGTCATGTGAAATAGGATCAAACAATACCAAATGTGTATCAGCACTGGCGGCAGTCACTTGATAGAAAAAGTTGTAAAGATCCAAATAAAGATCTCCATTACTCAAAACGTTATTCAAAAACCAAATTGGACGATTAATTTTCTTGGTTCAACACCACCGGCCAGAGTCTAGAAAGAAATGTGATAATAATTCTCCAGTATTCTTGGTTCTGTCCGAATAAATAGTATATTACTCGGTAGAATCGGATTTTTTACTCAATTTGAATATTCTAAATGATAAATGAAAAGAGTGGCAAATCTGTTATGTCCTTACCTACTTAAGGTAAAATGTGTAGCGCGGAGCAGTGTGACTAAGCAATGATGTAATGAGAAATCTTATATTATTTCAAGATTCTAACATCTCGATCTTTATGTCTTTCTAAAAAAAAAAACAGTGAAAATCGATTAGGTTTCAAATAATCGATGAAAAATTTGTGACGAAAAATATATGGTCTATATATGTATTCCGCGCGACTACTGTGGAGTTAACATCTAATATCTGAAATGAAAAATAAAAAAAATAAAAAAGAAAATAAAGTTTAAAACAATATAAATATATTTATTATATATAAAATGTTACGTTAGAATAAACATTTTTTAAAACTTTCTATGCCAATAAAGAGTTTACGAAAATAATCTACATATATCAGCCAAATTTCCAATATGTACATAACTTCTACATCTACATCTACAGAATATAAATTTCCATTTCATTCAAGAAAGAATCGGAAAATCTGGAAAATTGTTCCTATAATTCCATTTCAAATCAATAAGTAAACCAACTAGCTCGCATCAAGGAAACATTGAAAAGTTTTACCTCCTCCCAATTTGTAAATTTGTCGTAAAATGCAGAAAATTAGTAGGTAGTTTTAGTTGAGAAAATACTAATATAAACATAAAATCGAACAATAATTAAAAATGGATTAAGACATTTTTTTTATTTTCTTATCATTTCACGTGTCCACTCATCCTTGTCGCTTAACGTCTACGTCACAATAGAGTTTCTTTTTAAAAATCGTGTATGTATTCTTTCCAACGTGTTTAACAATTTTTGTGTGTATTCTTTCTAACAGAGATACCAACGTGTTTCCTCTCATTTCTCTCCACCGGGATATGTGGTGTGACGTCACAGCCTTACTCTCCGAATTTCAGTTCAATCATCCCTTTCGGGTATTAGTTATATCATTCTTGGATCAACTAAATTTTGACAACGAATCCTAATATAATACTTTTCATAATATACTATTTATTCATAACACCAGTACTCGTATAAGTGCTCGAGAGAACATCAACGAGTAGTTAATTGTCCGTAGACGTTTGAGTAGAATTCTAAGTAAAATTAAACGTTCAAACGAAATATATGTAATACAAATAGTTTCAATCTGAAATTCAATGACCTAGTCAAGAAACACTTTTTAAACAAAATCGATTGCTAGAAGAATGAGATGTTTCCCCCACATTACGGATAGTATTCTACCAAATCGAAAGTCATACTCATCATCTTCCCTACTTCCAAAATTAAATGTCCCATATCTCTCTCCGATTGCTTCACAATCAGCTAAACATTCTAGAGTGGATGTGAAAGGTGAGCATAAACAATAAAAAAAAGATACTATAAATAACTAGCCTACAAAAGTATCCACATACCCACAGAGCATTCACCGTTTTTAGATTTTTTGGTACAACAAAACAAACCGTGATTCCAACTATGTATATATTGAAAAAAACCACCCGTGGAATTCCCGTTAGTCTGTTAAACACTATACTTGAAGTTGGTTGCAATTCTTAGACAGACTTGCATTTATTTTGAGGATTGATGCCACTGTTCGAGTTTGGCTTGTGCATTGAATTTACTCTTATTTGATGTTTTACTAGAATATTTTATAATACTGAATTAATTTATATGTCTTGTTTTTATATTTTGGAAGTGCAATAAATGAGTAATTGAAAAAAATATTTTACCTTTCGTTTAATTGCTTTGGTTGAAATATTTTTAGGAAGGAACATTTTTTTCTACGGTGTCCGACTTTGGCTTGGAGCCACTGTATATGAAATCGCATTATGATTAGAAATCTTCCCACAAGGTTGAAAAACGCATATCGCTTTTAAGGTAAACAAATGGTTAAAGAGCAACATTATATTCCAATCAATTTGCAAATGCATTAACAAAGTGATAATAAATTTTTTTTTTAAATCACTCTCACGAATTTAAAAATAATAATCATTAGCATGATGAACATAATATAAATAAGAAAAATATTTGTCCGCTTACAAATGTATTGTGTTTAAATTAATTTTATCATATAAACTTAAATTATTTATGACCAGAAAATATCCTCCTACGATAATCTGATTAGTTGTTGTTCTGTTTAACGAATGGTTGCATTCAAAAATGGATTTTGCGCTTGGTGTGGCAAATATTCACCTATAATTCAATAATTAGGCGGTCGCACATGTTGTAATGCCCACAAACATGTTAAACGTGCGGCCAAAAATAGTCGACATAATCCGATTTTACTCAAATTTGAGTTTCCATAAGAGAATAATAAATTAGTAAAATTGTAAAGATTGGCTTGGTGTTTCATCTTCCTTCGCAGTAGGCGGGAGTGTTGAATATTATTCAAGTTTGATGATATTCTTTCCACACTTATTTTATTTAAAAAAATATATAATATCTGAGGGATGATTAAGATTTGTGGAATAGGGATGGGCAAATGAAAAAATCTATAAAAAATATCGATATGTGCTGAATAAAAATATTTTTTCCTCAAAGCACAAGTACCTAAAGTATTGTAAAAATATTCGATTGTGATATAAAATATATTATGTTTTAAGTAGAACTTTGGCTTCGACTTCGGCCATGTTCGGCCAGTAAGAATCGGTTTGGTTTCGGTTCTATTTCGGCAAAGAAGAGCCGAACTTTGGCGCAACAATTTTAAATTTTTATTGGTATAAAAATTATATAAAATTTTGCTTTTAATACATTTCTCTTTGCAAAAAAGTCAAAAAAGCCTTTTTAATTTACATACATACATACGTGATAGAGATATGAATTGCAGTAGTAAAACAGGACACCTTTCTTAATTAATATCTGCTGCCGAAAAATTCCAAAAATTCCTTAATACTTTTTTAAGCCTTTATTTTCTGTTAAAAAGAATCGCTTTAAAATATCTGTCTGCTCCTCCATTGAGTGCGTCTAGTAGGAATTTTTTACACCGATATACAAATTCAGTTGCAAGGTGGAAATGTCCGTAGGCTCTTACTTTTTCATTAACATATAAAGTTATTAGAATTCGAGCAATAAAAATATAACTTATATTTACGTTATTTTTATAAAAATAGATATATACATACATATGTATGTAATGTATGTACACAGGTGCCTTTTAAATAAGAATAAACAAAAATGGATGTTGCAAAAATTCATTTATTATTCAATATTTGTTAAAAATATCGTTGTAGTTATTTATTATTTTATTAAAAAATATCGATTTCAAGATCAAAAATATCGTTGTAGTTATTCATAGTTTTATAAAAACATATCGATTTCATGATTGAAAGTATCGATACAATTATTCATTATTTTATAAAAAAATATCGATTTCATTATTAGAAATATCGTTGTAGTTATTCATTATTTAATAAAAAAAAATCGATTTCAATATTAAGCTTAATGTTGTAGCTATTCATTATTTTATAAAAAAAAATCGATTTCTTAATTAAAATTATCGTTGTATTTATTCATCATTTTATAAAAAATATCGACGTTTCGATATATCGATTTTTTTTGTCCAAGCCATGGTGTTTTTTTTCCTATTTATTAGCTGGCATTATCAACAGCAACAGACATGAGTATTGTGCGCATCATAAGCAAACAATCAGTATATGCAGTACAGTTGGCACCTTATGTTTATTAATTTATTTTGAAATTTTTTTTTATAAAAGTATAACTCATTATATAACATAAACTATATAAATAAAAGTTTCAAATTATTCACGAAATTTATAAAAATTCATCAAATAAAAAAAATATATAAAATTGTTTCCCTTTTTAATCAGAATGAGCAGTTTTTTAGCCCATTCGAGTTTATTATTATAGAGTGCAAGTTTCAAGTGACTAAAGAGTAGTGTCGATTTTTGATATTTTTTGTTTTGCTAATGGTGTTGGGGCGTTTTCCAAAAACATAATTTACTTGTGTATTTCACAAAAACCTGAACTTCGTCTGTAAAAAAATATTAAAAATGAAAGAGAGCTTTCAATTACTTGATACTTGCATTTTATTATGGTAAATTAAATCGTTTATAAAACTGCATACTCAAAAAGTTGTTAAAAAGAAATAGTTGGAGATATCTTAAAAGTAAAAAAAGTACCAAAGGTTATTAAGATATCTCCTTGTTCCTTTTTTTTTAACTTTTTACAATTATTTATTATTTATTGGCATAGGCAGTGGATTGCGAAAGTCAAGCTGACGAGCTCCAACATCACTCATTTGGGTTTAATTAATTCTTTCTTGTCACAAAAATCCATAACCCACATTTTATGAAAATGTATTTGAAGATTGTAGTTATAAATAAATGTGATTTGTAAATTAATGACCAAAAAAGGATCTAGAGAAACTTCAAATTTGCAATATAATTTAAAGGATTAATTTAAAACGCAAGGGAGAAGATAGCGCTTCACTTTTTTTCTTCTTAATTTCGTGCTGTTTCCCTTTCTGCAAATTGCTACTTGTCTGCACATCCGTTACCCCCTTGAAACATTTTTTATTTAAACTGCATTAAATTATTGTTTTTTCTGAATCAACCTGACTGACAAATAACAAAGCTGCTACTTTAATTTGTTTGTCAGCTTACCGTACCGTCATTTATTTTTTTGTTTTTTTTGTTTTTTTTAAAGCAATTTTTATGCACATAAAAAAAAATCCATAACTAGCTGCCATTGAAAGTTCACGACTCGGTAAAAGTTACGCGGCTTAACTTATCTTCTTATGTAAACCTGTAAGAAACTCTTACTATCTTTGCCATAAGCGGAAGAGCACAAAGTATTTGGAGGAGCAAAATTTGTCATTATATCACCATTAATTTTTTGCTGACTTCTTCTGCAGCACCTTAAACTAACTAAATAGTTATTCCAACGTTTATACAGTGGCTCAAGTAATTGATCATATGATGTTTGTTTTTTAAACTCGCCATGTGGTTTATGATACCTTTTTCATCCATTTTGCGTAAAAAATATAGCTCGTTATTAAAAATGGGAAAAGTGCGCTGCGAGGTAAGAAAATTTAGATCACTCAATATAACATAAAACATATAAATACATATTTCAGACTTTTTAGGAAATTGCTACAAACTCCATAAATTTTCATAAAAATTTCAAAGTTTTTGATTTTTATTTATAGAAATCTTTTGGGTATGCGGTTTTGCAGCTCCATTTTGGCATAATAATGTAGACACCTCAATTCAAAAATCATGAAAAAATTTGTTTCAATTTTGTTTGGAGGAACCTTTTTCCATACAACTTTTGAATTTTGTTTAAATTTCTGTTGATTTTTAATAGCTATGATATTTATTAATTTTTTTTTGTGTAATGGTTTTGCGCATTTTCTGTCATATAAACTGCACGCGTTAAATTACAATGTTTCCAAGACCAAAATAAAAAAGAAAGATTTAAAAATTCTGCGATTTTTTTTTCGAAAATTAAAAAAAAATTTCAAAAATCTACAAATTTTTTTTTTTTTAATTTTGATGGAAGTTAGTTGAGTATTCATACAGTTTTTTTAAGTTTGAAGTTTTGATTTATATTATGGAAAACATTTTAAATACCTTAAAAAAATTCAGAACTTTGGCAAGAAGAAAATTTAAAAAAAAATTTCGAATTTGTACGAATTTTTAATTTAACGAAAAACATGTATCAAAGAAAATATTTTAAATATCGTAAAAAGAGTTGCCATGTGTCAGTTTCTTGCATTTAATTTTTTTGTTTTAATTTATATGCTACTTTCATAAAAAATTTAAGGAAAAATTAGTCTTGGAAAACATTTGAAATACCTTAAAAAAATTCACCAATTCCAATTCAAATTCCACGACCAAAATTTAAAAAAATTTTGAATCTGTACGAATTTTTAATTTATTAAAATTTGTATAATAATATGCTCAAATTTAATGAGCTACTAAAGAATTTCGAAATTTTAATGGTAATTTGCTGAATTTTTATAAATTTTGTACAAATTTTACATATTTCTTTTTAAATAAGGAACTGTTAGAAAAAAAACAAATTGCATTAAAAATTCATTAAATATTGTAAAACAAGTCACCATGCGATGAATTGTTTGAGCCACTGTACATACCTCTGTATCTTCTGCTACCAGTGTGTAGCGGTATTTTTAGTAGCTTTTAAGTTTGCTACAAAGAAGGAATTTCACTTATGCTCTTAGGGATTCGTGCAACAAAAGTTTGGCGGTCAAAGTTGCAAGTCAAAAATTCCGCTAAGCAGTCGAGTGGTCGAGAGTGCAAGAAGTTATACAAATTAAAATATTACCCAGCATACACAAACAAGTTAGGGTGCAAGTTGTTTATTTGGACTACGAAACGTTTACTTTTAAAGTCGAATTAGTCTCTGTAAATTCAAATAAAACTGTTTCAAATTTCCATTAAGAGAACAAATAGGAATTTTGCATGAGTAGTTGTGAAAAGCGGCATCTTCTTATCAGTCCATAGCAGGTCACTGTGTCGAGTCTAGGAAGACTAGATATTTTTTATTGACTATGAAAATGAATGAATGAAAATTAATTGTAGCAAAACAGACAATTTTTTGGAAACACCTTCACCCTCTAGTATGTAGCAATTACTAACTAATAATATTTAGTTCTCGAAACTAATAATAACATAAGTACTATATTTTTGCAAATTCACGTGAACGTCAATATTAACGTTAAGAGTTTTCAGAAAAAGCCCAAACGGGGGCTATTGACGAAGGAAAAAGTTATTTTATTTGCTTTTAATAATAAAAGTGTATAGCTGATGTAACTCTTTTTTTACATATCTGCAAACAAAATATTTGAATGAAAAAACAATCAAATCAAATTAAGTTCAGAGGAATTTAATTATCCATTAAGAATCAAAGTCAAAATCAAAATCACACTTTGAAGTATTTTAAAATCCTTTCGCTGCTAGAATTTTCCGCTGTTTAAATTCAATTGTGATATGAAGATCTGAAGAAAGCATAAGAAATGCTGAGGAAATTTTTTACACTTTTTACTACGGTTTTATAAAGTTGCTTGGAAAACAAGAGAATAAGGCCAGGTGGGTTGAAAAGAGAAATATATGCCCGATGATTATTTCTTGATGAAAAAGTGACTTCTATCATGTGTAAAAAATTTTTTGGTACTACTTTTTTTGGCACAAGCAAAAATGTAAATTTTTTTCTTGCCCATTTTGTTAAAAGTTCCGTAGTACGCTTAAAAAGCTTATAGGGATTTCAACAATGAAATTTTTTTGCTGCTAGAATTTCGTTTCCTATAAAAGATGCACTTTTTTCGAATTCATAGAGCGCAACATTTTTAATAGCATACATCTCTCAATATAATAATTCTCATTATACATAAGAGAAGATAGCTTTAATAAACAAATTTTGACGGATAATACATTTGTTTTTTCAAGTTTCATCAATTGTAAGTATTAACAACGGTCTTTCCACTTTGATTATATTAAAACAAAAGTTATGAGTATTTTCTTTCCCATATTTATTCCAATGCCATAACATTTCATGTCAAAAATGATTACGATTATGGTGCTAGATAATTTTTTTTACTTGCGTGGTTTGCTATTTTTTTTTCATAATTTCTGTATACAATTTAAACATTAAAAACATACTTCAACATAATTAATATTTTTATTCTAGAATAAAGAAAAACGAGCGATTGTGTTGTTATTTTTTCATATTTCATTTCCATATACAATTTTAAATTCTTTTAGCGGTTTAAAAAGGAAGTTCTAAAAGGTTCTTCTCAAAGGAATTTTTTTATAACATTTTAACCATTAGCTTTAATAAACTTTTGAACTTAAAATTTCCAATTTACGCTAAAATTTCAAATTCGGGTTTTAAGGCAATCGTCCGATAAATATTTAACAAATAGTTATAATTTTGTTCACTTCATTCGTGCATTCCGAAGATATTTTGTGCCCGAAAAATGCCCAAATCCCTCATATTCCACGCCTTTCATTGGACTGATATTCGTAACTTTTCATCTTTCTGTACTTCTTCAAGTTACTTAATTAAAATTTGCACTGAAGAGACTGAGAGCATGAATTTGATGAAATATCATAATTTTATTAAAAGTAGCATGTTAAGCAACCACAACGAACGTCATTATTTTTGTATGATGATATTTCCTAAACAAAAATCTCTGAAAAGGGCGCAAAAGGCGCAAAAGGCGCAAGTTGGAAAAATTAAAAAAAAAAAAACAGAATTTTCAACAAGTCTGGTCAACAGATATTGATACGTAAAAAGGGTTAAATTGCCCCCTTAGCGACAACTGGGGTACATGCCAGAAAATAAAATGGTAAATACATTTCTGTGGACATTTGAAAAAACAACGTAACTTGAATATTCAGTTCTTTTTTGTCAAGCTAAAAATAACAACAAAAAAGTTAAACAAAAATATTAAATTTTTCTGTAAAAGATCTAAATTTAGTGGTCTGAAAACATGAACTCTTAAGTCGAATAAGTTTTTTTTTTTCAAATATCCACAGTTCCGTTTGCAAATAGAAGCTTTTAAAGATAATTTTCAAATTTCCGAGAGGTTCAGCGCGTATTCGACTTGCATTCTCTACATCCATACTTATTGATATTACCCTGGTATTCAACAGCAAAATAGAATCTAAGCTCTTATTACCACTGAACTTGACTTTAGTCATAATTTTGTTTAGGATTCGATTTCAACACTTAACTCTTTACTGTTTTTGTTTCAACGATTTTTTTACGAATAAACGCGAGTCGTGATGGCGAAGTGGAAAGTATAGGGTGCGTTTTGAGAGAACGTAAAGTTTCGGAACACACATTTCGCTGAGTTTTCCACTCCATTTAGCTCGTCAAGAGCTTCGAACAAATGCTGTTGCATACCAGGAATGATAGAATACAAGAGTGCACCTTCCGCGGACCACTAGTCCTCTCTTTGCCAATTTGACAGCATCCACCCATTCGCTGATTAAATAAAAGCATTTGCTTTCATTTTACACAAACAATACCAACAGAACTTTCAATCATTAACGGCGAAATGGTTGCTGCTTCTGCGCTTCTACCTTTCCTTTTTTAGAATTTTTTATTTGCTCTCTCTTCTTCTCTGGCTATTATTACGTTGCTATCAGTTGCTCTATGTGCGGAAGATGCAATCTTGTTTTCTTTCATTCTTGGCTGCATATTAAAAGTAGTTGGTGAAACCGTTTGTGGAATATTATCCGAACATAAATCCTAATACTTGTACAGCAAGTTTTTAATTCTCTACAGGAGCTGTATGTTTATTAAAATTTAAGTTCCGATTGTCCAATTGGAGCCATGAAACCAGAAATAGTTGATTCATATCTTTAATCCCAAAAATAGCAAAAGTCCTCCGCAGTGGCATATTATCATAAATTACGAATAAATCAGATTTAACCCGTCTGACTATTTCCTTTTTACAAATAGGATGCTATTGGTAGGGGATAAGAGCCTTGGATGGAGAAGTCATGTATTCGTATTTTGAGAATGTCATAAATATGTAAAAACATTATATCAAGTAACTATAGCCAAGGGCTTGCGCACCGCACAAACAAATAATTATATTCTTAAATATATCTATTAGGGTGAACCACATTATTCTAAACATTTATTTTTTCTAAATATTATCATGTCCTGGAGCTGAATTCGTGAAATCGTGTGATTTTTAACTAATGATTTGACTTTCTCGTTGAAACAAACTTTATTTTCAAAAATATACGTATACGAGTATTTGCTTCCTTGAGAGAGTGCGTTTTCACCTAGCTTAGGGTTGCTAAAATCGAAAAGTAGCGCACATTAATTTTTCAATAAAATGTTTTCGAGATATAGCAAAATAACTCTGGTTAATTTTATACTTACTACTAAAAAATAACGAAAGTATAGAATTTAACTAATCTATAATAAATATAAAATTAGGGGATTCACCGGATGCAAAGTAAATATGTAGATTACAAAGAAGTTGGATCACTCCCACCGTTCGTCTAAGATTTTAGCTTTCAGTTAAACCGAGCTTTGAATACCCAGCGCAAAGCTGGTTTTTTTCGATTTCAATAGTTTTTGCAATTTTGACTACTGAAATAAAATGTAAGGCGTTTAAGAAATTCGGTAGAGTTTACGCCGGGTAATCTCGCAGTTTCCAAAAAAAAACCCACGTATTTCCAAACCCTAACTATCAAATTTAAGAATAATATCTGTAATAGTTACTGAAATATCGCAGCGTTTTAGTGTTGTTGACAGTATTATGTGGGCGTGGTTATTGTCCGATTTCGCCCGTTTTCCATACCAACCTACCTAGAGGCCAATGTGTGTATCAAGTTTCGTTGAGATATCTCAATATTTTTTTCTGAACATTTTGCTATATCATGGTATAAATCTCGGCTGCTTTACGCCGTTACAAAGAACCGTTAGGGGAACAAAGTTATGATACCTTTCAGCTTGTTCTTCTAAAAAAAATTTCATAGATGATCTGAAATAGGACGCGGTTTGCAAAAATTGTTTTATCTTCAAATAGGGTCATTTATTGGAGAACTCCCTGTGTATGTCGTTGTATGTTCTTTGAATTTGAAGCCCAAGAAATATATTTTACATCCACTCGCTTTTTTTGTTATGTGTAGAAAATAATATAAACCATACAAAAGTTAAATACAATCTTACTGCCAAAATATAAAGCTGTAAATAAAATGGGCAGTTACGTGAAAATTTAGCATATTAGCCTATAACCAAAATTAACCAAAGATCCACACATTAAGAAATATTGCCCCAGATTAATGTAAATATATACATTTACATATATCTACTATAAATATTTATAGGTACATACATATGTATGTATTTTTTCATATATTCCCCACGTCCGCTGCCATGAAAGTTATTGGGGTGAGAAAATCTTGAGCACAATAAGTTAAGCATTTCATTATTTGACTGTTATGTTTCTAACCGCTGGGAAATGTGAACATAATTGCTAATATTTCCCTTTGGAACAATTCCGCTATAAGTGAACATATAAATATTCTTTTGTGCTTCTATTTTATGTATCATATTTGTACATACATAGATCTGTATTATTGATATGAATATTATTTGTGCCACAAAAAGGATACATGCCGTTAACAGAATACGAAAAGACTCAAATTGACCGGACATGCTTACATAATTTAAGCTTATTGTTCATTTATAAGGAAGTTATGCTGAAATTAAGTTTTTTTTTTTGAGCAAAATAAAGAGAGCGAAAATACCATCTAAAATACCCTATATATAAGAACGAAATTTAGCGGATTTCTTTGTGATTTTTTTCCAATATGGAACCCTTCGCATTATGACTGGGTATGTCTTTTAAATACAATCAAGAAGATAAGCTGTAAAATTAATATGTAAAGATTTTCAATATAATGGTTTTCATTTGAATCTCCTCTTTATTTTAATAAGCCGAAGATCTAATCAATCTAAAATTATGGACACCTAAATTTTTTTAAGTAGATTATATAAAGTTATAAAAAGTTTTACATATTTGTTTATAATTAAGACACATAAACATATTTATATTATTGAAAACATAGTTTATTTTTGAAATTTCGAAAACATTATTCATTGAAAACCTCTGGAACAATAAATAAGTAAATCACAAATTTTTATTTTTAAAATACAAAAAACATAATATTAATCAATATATCAATATAAAGTAGATTATTCGCAAAGTATAGAATTTGAATTAAAAAGGGCTTTTTAAGAATCTAAAATTTTCTTTATTAATAAATTCAATAATAGTCTAGTAAAAATGAGAGCATCTCCTTTGTTATTTTCTTTGAATGATTTTAAACGTAAAAATAAGGAGATTTTTTTTTAAATTGCATATTTTTTAAAGGAAATTCCATAAAACTTAATAAACAAGAACTTATCTCCTTATTTCCAGCCGTTTTCTTTTTGAATAAATTTGAGCAGAAATTCAAACCAATATTAAAAAGTTATTATAGCGAAAATTTGTTCGATTTTCTCCTCTCACGTACTCCTTGGCCATCAAGCTTTTTTGGACGTCGATCTCTTTAATTATAGCAAAAAAGTTCAAGCTCTTTATTCGGCCTAAATTGTGTCTATAAAAATAGAAAAAATGTATCATCCTTTAATTAAACTGATGCGGTAGATCATGTGCAGCCGCCAAGAAACGCGAAATATTTTTTCCTTAATAATAAATTTTTATACTTTTCATTAAGATGAAATGGCATTGCGACTTTGGTCTGAAGAAAAAAAGATAGACCTTTACACAAGTGTACCAAAAATAACCAGCAGCACGAGCTGATTCGATTTAGCCGTGACCGTCCTTCTGTCTGATTGAAAGCAAACGAGTCCCTCAGTTTTTGAGATATCTGATGGAAACTCGGTCGGAACCGGTCAGATCGGACGTTATATAACAGCTATATAAATCGCCTGTTACGAGTGGAGAGCGTCTAATGAAAACCATTATAATCAGATCACTGTAACTTTAGCTCCCATACGACTGATAGTTCAGATATGATTTTTTTCCTTATAACTCCGGCGCTAAAGCAACTAAGGAAATTAAATTAGTTTGTTCAGTTTGTGACAAGGTCTATTGAGGAAATCATCAAGTATATCTTTTGGTTGGAGACTTTAACATCTATAGCAATCCTTAGAATGCGATTGAGTCAACTTGTACTACATACATTGCTAGAAAACTTCCCTACTACAAAACGACAAACTGTGATTGATTAGTTAGTGTTGAATTTTTCTGTAGAAATTGAAAAGCGGATGCGATATGAAACCTCATACCAGGTGTATTTTTGACCATGAAGGAGTATTTTCCATATATATTTTTACATTTTTAATTTGGATTTCTATAAAAATCAAATTTGTTTTATCATACATTATTTTATTTTAAGTATATGCGAAAAGTACCGCAAGCTTTCCCACTAGAGAACAATAGAGAGATCGATGTACTCTTTCGGGAGACTCGGTGAAAACTTTTTACACCGACGGGTCTAAAACATAAAATGGGACTAGAGCTTGATGGAACCTGGACGGCGATTTCGGATGCTTTTCTGCCTTAGATACAATGGCAACGGTTTACCAATCGGAGATATTTGTTCTACTTAAGGTAGCGGACTGGACAATTGGCGAGTATGCAGTGAAAGCCAAGTAGCACTAAGAGCCTTGCTCGCACTTCTTCAAAAATTGTCCAAGAAACTAAGCTGAGGCTGAACTCAGTTGGAAAATGAAATAAGTGGTGGCGAAATTTCTTCTAACACAGAGAAGAAAGGTGATACGAGCCCTGGTTGGGTTGATTACAGGACACAATTCATGAGTACAACAAATAATCACCAAAGGTATCATCGATGACTCGATATGCACATCTTTCTGGAGGATGAGAATACCACTTAACATTTCTTCATTTCCTATATCTGTCTTGCTTTTGGTAGGCTGAGATGGAGTATATTTGGGTTAGATGTGGTGAGGATAGAAAACGTTCATTATCTATCCCTAGGCAAGATTCATAAAAGAGTCTGGCAAAATGTCGAAATAAATGAAGTCTCATTGCCACCTTTTTCCGTCTCCTTTTCCCCAATCGCTTATTTCCTTCACCCTTCACACTTCATAACACAGCCATAAAAGCTAGAGATTTGTGTATTTGCATTTATAAAACTAAGGGAAAAGGTATTTTATTTTCACATCCAACATTAGTAAGAGCAATAATATAATAAAGTTCGATAGTTATGTTATCAAGCTCTCGTAGAACGCCTGGGTTCAAATCAAACACAATTTACATTTTATTGACTCAAAAGGTTTTCGAATGGGCTATCGGTATTACGTTCCTTATTATACTCATCGTTTAAAACTAATACATCTTACTATAAACTCTTTACAGTCGTACGGGATTATTATGCATAATATTTGTGTCAAAATACTTACAGTTCATTTCTTCTTAACAAAGGTAAATTTTTTGTTACTTCTCGGGATCCAAGTTCTATACTTAAAACAATGTAAGACTAATTTTGTGTTAAATGAGCTTTTCCGAAGTTTTTGTCAGGATCTTAACTGTCTTTACCGCACTTTGAATATTTCGGACTCGCTTTTCAAAATAAAAAGAAAAGCTGTACTGGCCTTTCTTAATAAATAATAAACGGCGGTATAACATTAGCCGTATTCGTTTCGCCATCAGTTAGCGAGTTAGTGAATTGATGAATCATTTGGCATAAATTATCATCAACACAGATTTTGTTTTTGTTTTCAATGTAACAGGCGCACATCACAAATCACGAATATGCACCAAAAGTGCAAGTACATAGCGCACATGATCGTCGTTTCGACCAGTTTAAAGAGGTACTCGTACTCGCGATATATTGTTATTAAGCGACATCTACCATTCAATAGCCACAATAAAATAAAATACAATTACCTACCAACTGTGGCACATGATTGTTACTACGTCTTTGGGTTTGACATTTCACGAAATTAGTTCATAAAAATATTAATTGAATGAATGAATTCAATTACATCCGAATGCTGATTGTGAGTTCGGTATCATTTCTTGAAATGGTGAAACGAAGATCCCAAATGTATTTTATGGTTTTTACTACGTTTCGTGAAGGGGAAAAACGCACAAAGTAGTATTTGTAAACGGTTTTGTTTAAAAATTAATTGATATATATATATATATGTACATCAAAGAAATAATCATACTTAGGAGATTTCAACTAATACGTCCCATATAGCGAACGAAAAAAAAAATAACCTGAATGTTGTAATAGAAACCAATAACCAAATATTTTCGTAAATAAAAAAAAAACACCAAATTCTTATAAAATAACACTTCCTATTTTTTAAACTTTGAACAATTCTAAAGCTTGAAAGTGAGCCGTTTCTCATTTTAAATTTTTTTAAATTTCAGTATCTATTAATTTAGTCTTGATATTAATGAAAATGTCTGGAAAGCGTTCCAGACGAGGGCACAGAGTAAACACTACGTCTTAATATTTACAATGTCTCAATTGCAGTATTAGAAAAATATTCATTAATTTTCCGTAAGTCTGAGTAAATAATTGTATATTTGCCGAAATATACATATAAATATTACACTTTCAATTCTCATCTAAACCCAAATCATTTTTCAAGTGCAGTTGATTTTTTTTTTCTTTCATTTTGATGAACATAAAACTTATTAAAATAATTGATGAAATTTCTCTTTGTCCTTCTGTTTTGATAGGACTATCAAAAATTTTATAATAACATTCATAATGATGGTGGGGAGCATCGAACTGAATTCAAAATGCAGACAAGCAAATATTTGGCATGCTATGCACGCTAGTGCCCCTCAAATTAGTATAGAAATATTAAATACACACACACACACACACATTTCGACAAGCATGCTTTTTATTTGTATAGGAATTTTTATTTCGCATTTCGACTATGCTCAGATTTAAAATACATATTTTCCAACTAACTAAGAATGACATGGGATTTACACTTGATTTGTTTTAAGAATTTTATTGTATAATGGAATTCAATTTAATTGTAAGCAAATTCTATTGCAATGAAGGGCTGACTTTGTGGCTTTACTGCATTCATTTACCCTGGTACTAAATTGTAATTCCATTGTTTTGAATGGGTATTCATATTTTTGGCGGGGTTAGTGGCATTGTGTTGAGTTCAATAAGTAGAAGAGTGCAAAATACCATTGAAAACTTCGTGATTACGCTTCGGTCAGTTAAACGGATTCCTTTTTGTACAGAATATCAAATACTTATGTATATTGATAATATCAGTTTCCATATATTTTTGTGAAATGATATTTCTATTAAGTCTCAATCGTGAATTGGCTTTTACAATTTGTTTCGCCAAACTATTCGCAAACCCCTCTCCAAAACTTAAAATACACTCGGTGATTTTCCATTGTCCAACGTGGTATGGTCGATATTAAGAAATATTTTTAAAACTAGTACTTTCTAGCTTCAGCTATTTAAGAGAGTAATGATCAATGTCAGTAATACTCGAGTCAAGAAATTGCTGCCTTTGGATTTACCCAAGAATTCGTGCATTTCATTAAAATTAAAAACAACACGCGTGCACTTCTGCGCCGATTCTATAAAGAGATGGAGAGTTAAATGCGGGAGTAGTAGTGGAAGTAATCGCTAGTACTAAGTTGTTGTAGTAATAGTAGTAATACTTAAAAATTTGTACAAATAATAACACTAATTAGTAAATATAGCTAATTAGTATCAGGATTAGTAAAAATGGTAGCAGAAGTAAGAAAAAATAATAGTAGTAGTAATGCTACTACGATTAGTAAAAATAGTTCTAGAAAGCATTAAAATTAGTAATAGTAATTGGCATTAGTAAAAATAGAATCTGAAACAAGTAAAAATATTAGTAGTAATTAGTAGCTGCTAATGCAAAAATAGTAGTAGAAATTAGTAAAAATAGTAGCAGTAATTAGAAGCAGCATTAGCAGCAGTTTCCATATGTAGTTAAAATAGTTAAAAATAGTAGTGGTAATTGGTAGCAGCATTAGTAAAAATAGTAGTAGAAATTAGTAAGAAGAGTAGTAGCATTAATAGAAATAGTGGTAGGAATTGGATAAAATAGTAGTAATTAGTAAGAGAATTTGTAAAAAAACTAGTAAAAAATAGTATAACATTGGTCAAAGTAGTAGTAGAAATTAGTAAAAATAGCAGGAGTAATTAGTGGCAGCATTAGTAAAAATAGTAGTAGAAATAAGTAAAAATAATGGCAGTTATTGGTAGCAGCACTAGTTAAAATAGTAGTATAAATTAGTAAAAATAGTAGTAGTAATTAGTAGCTTTCAATGAGCATAACGAATGTACGAAAGACGAACAACTATTTATGACTAAAATAAGCAACACAAAGTTTTTTGAACAGATAGCTCAAGTAAACTGGAATGACGTTCTCCGGTCAACTGATGTAGATGAGATGTGCGATAAGTTGCAACTCGCTTTTAAGTGTGCGTACGAAAACTCAGCTGTTACCAATAACAATAGTACACAGAGAAAAACGAACAAGTGGATGACAAATGAACTAAAAACTTTATGTGATAGTAGGGATAAATTATATAGAAAATGGAAAGCAAGACCAAAAGACAAAAAAATAGAAACAGATTATAAGAAATTCAGAAATTATGTAAACAAAGAAGTACAGAGAACAAGAAATAATTACTACCAATCCAAATTTTACGAACACAAGCACGATATAAGAAAAACTTGGCAGTTAATAAATGAGATTGTTGGTCGTAGGAAAATCAGTCCAGATGAACACATAGTCCCAAGTTTTCAAAATGAAAGCATAAAAACTGTATGTGATAATTTTGCAACAACATTTAGCAAGGAAATAAAAAGTGTAATTCATAACTGCGATATTACTTCCATAAACATATCAGAATGTAAGATACCCAACTCAATATATATTACGGAAACCAGTGACACCGAGATATTGACAATCATACAAAGCCTTGACGAAAGTAAGGGTCCTGGATTTGACGGAATTCGACCAAAAGATCTTAGAATAATAGCGCCTGTTATAGCCCCTGTAATAGCAAATCTTGCCAACCTTAGTCTTACTCAGTGTACAGTACCTAAGTCATTAAAATTATCAGTTATAAAACCTATTTTCAAAACCGGAATCAAATCTGACCCACGGAATTATCGACCGATATCTATCCTCCCGGTTATTGAAAAAATTATGGAGGAAGTTATTGTCAGTCGGTTAACTAAATTTATAACAAAATATAAAATAATTGATCAAAGGCAATATGGATTTCAAAAATATAAGAACATCAATCAACTGCTGGGTAGATACGCTGGCAAAATTAATGAAAACTTGGGGAAGAATTACCATACTTTAGCTCTGTTTATTGACTTTAGTAAAGCATTTGACACACTATCGCACACAAAATTGCTGCAAGCGTTAGATAATGCCGGGATAAGAGGAGATTGTCTTAAATGGTTTGCAAGCTACCTAGAACTAAGGCAATTTAGAGTTAAAATACGAAGTGAATATTGTAATCACACAACATTGTTTTACGGAGTTCCTCAAGGGTCTAAATTAGGTCCACTTTTGTATATTATATATGCAAATAGTATGCTTAAAACACTTAATAACAATTATGGTGCCACACAGACACCTCCACACCGCAATAAATATAATGCAAAGGAAATTAGATTTAATAACAAAATGGTCGCACGATAATGGACTAGCAATAAATGCAACAAAGACGAAACTAATGCACATAAGACCACCGCATATTCACCGCTCTAAAATAAAACTAATATTTCATAATTACGATTGCCTTCATAAAAACCTGACACCCTGTGACTGTACCAAGGAAATAGACATCGTTAATACGTACAAATATCTCGGTATTGTACGAGTACTTGACGAAAACTTTAAGTGGAATGCGCACATATCCCATCTTCAAAATAAACTTCGATCTACATCTTACTTTTTAAAACACCTGAGTTATTGTAGCAATTATGATGTATTGTATCAAGCCTATTTAGTACTAACAGAGTCGTATCTAAGACATGGGATCACGGGATGGGGTTCTTCAATGCACTGTAGGAAACTACAACAAAGCCAACTACAACAACAACAACAACAACAAAGCCAAAATTATATTTTAAAAATACTAGTAAAGAAAAAAAATATATACACTCCGAATCTCCAGCTAAATAGGGCATTGAAGGTGCTTGACGTTAAGTCGATTTTTAAAATAACGGTTCTAAATGAGTTTTACGATGAAAATACTTTCAAGATACCGATTGCTCATAAACATAAAACACGAAGATGTCTAGAGAATAGGCTAGTAGTGCCAAAGTTTTTAAACAACTATACCAAAAATTCACTTTCAGTATTGCTCCCAACACTTTCTAATGAACTGCCAATAAATTTAACGAATCTACCAAACACATCCAAAAGAAAATATTTAATTAAAAATTATATCAAACGCTTATTGTAATAAATTTCCAAACAATTATATAATTGAATGTTTAAAATTATGTAATATGTATGAAATTATTTAAAATTATTTAGAATTCAAGATTAATTTAAATTGAAATTAAGTCGGAAAAAATGTACTAATCTTCACATATAGATATATAAGAATAAATGTTAATGTCAAATAATTATAAACCTGCAGATAAGCATTGTTGCTAGAAGTTCTAGTTGTATAAAAGTACAGCTGCCTACCAAATTTCAGTCAAATATCTCTAGAACTGGTGGAAGCAATGCATAGCATAAATTTCGAATATTTGATTTTAACTCACTTTTAAGCTTTAAGAAAAACACCGTGCTTGCTGGTTGTTGGTTTTTTATTTTTAGTAGATTATATCCAATCTCTCAGTGATAAAAGTAATGATTGGAAGCTAATTTTTTAAATATTAATTTATTATTTTTCCTTTGTTTATTTTCTATTTTCACCTTTATTTCTTCAAAAAAAATTAACGAGAGCCACATTCCGACAATTTTATTTGGAGTTTCTTGTATTTCGTCGATTAAAACTTGCATTTTGTTGTATTAAATTGCAATGGTCTAGAAAACTGTATACTCGAAAAGTTTCCGAAAATTCTGAGAGGAATCTGGAAAATTAAAAAAAAAAACAAATATTAATTTCATTTTAAAAAATATCGCTTAGTTTTTACAAAGAAAGAATTTTTGATTTTTATGCTTGATGATATTGAATGAACTATTCTTAAAAAATATTGACAATAATGTAAAAAGTAGCACTGCACGATTTAATCTGTAAACCACTGTGAACTGAAAAAGAAAAATTTCTGAGTAACTGATAAATTTTGTTATTTTTTATGGGTTTTCATAGTAAAAGTTGCCTTTTTACTGTTTTTAACTCTTTCATAAATAAAAGCCACATCTATTCTCACAAAATGTTGCAAATTTACAGTTATACTGGCAATGTAAAACCTTTTTAAGATTTATATTTTTAAAGTTGACAGTATTTCCACAAGTTTTCGTACTGACAAAACTAAAATAAGTTATCTTGAGTTTCATACTCCACCTGATAGCACTGTAATCTATACAGATAGCTCGAAATGAAACCCTCTCTTGCAAAATTCCTTTAGGTTACCAGATCACTGCAGCGTCTTCCAGGCTGAGGTCTCGGCTATCATGGAGACGGTCGAGAAGATTAGGACCGTAATTATAGGAAGAGATATCTTAATTTTTTTTTCATTATTTCATTATTTATTAGAGCAAATTAGTACAATAAGATATTTTTAGTGACAGCCAGGCTGCAATCAGAGCTCTGAGCTCTTTCACGTTTAACTCGTACATCGCGCTAGACTGCCACCTATCTCTAGAGGAGATGACCAAGCATAACAGACTGTACCTCATTTGGGTCCCTGGTCACCGGTACATAGAGGGAAACTGCATGGCAGTCGAACTTGGAAGACAAGGTGTATATTATATAAATGGTGACAGACGATAGACGATAGATGGAGGTAAATTACGACCTGTCGAACCTCAAGGCAGATGTGGCCTAAATGGGATCAGAAACCGTCGCGTAGCGTTCTCTCTCTCAGAAGGAAAAACATCTCCAACCTTAGTGAGGTTTCAAGCACCGAGGTAAATTGCCTGTTGAGGTGCATCAGCGAGACAAAATGGTTTGGTGAGGGGTAGTTTTTCTCCTTTCGAATGCTATAACATTTTTCTTTGCGGTAACACAATGGGCCTCCTTTTACTGCCCCAAGTGAGCCTCCACAGGCGGCAGCCGCTCCAACCTAACCTAATATTCATTTATGCTATACTTTTGATGAATATCATTATATTTAACATTTTGAATTATAAATAAGTTCATAAATTAAACAAATTTAAATTTTTGCAATACTGATGTTTATTTTGCATTGAAAGCATTTTAGTATTTTTTTTTTGTTTTTTGCGAAACAATGCAAAATGTATTCCTTAACGCATATAGGAAAATATATGCCGCGTTCTCAAAAACACTAATATATACACAACTTTTATCTTATATACTGATTTTATGTTAAATTAAATCATAACAAATAGATATAAATAGGCCAGCCATTTTTACTATCTTGGAATAGCCATAAGCGGATAGGGAGCTAAGGTTGATAAATACATTTTTTGATCTACATATATGTATTTCATTTTGGAACATATCTCCTATGGCACTTCATATATGATAATACAGACTTACAGCGCCAATGATAGAAATAACGTTGTAAATTTACAGGTGCGAAGAAGATCAACATTATTTCTATTTTCATAATTTGTTTGCGCTTCTATTCCATATTTTTTTTTTATAAACAAACAAAACAATTCTTGTTTTAATTAAAATATAATTTTCTCTATAAAAAACTATATTTTCGCATAGAACATTTAACCTAACTGTTTTTACTCATGATAATCAAATTTTCTCTAGCAAAAAAAAAAAAAAATAAGCTATACTTCTACACACTTTTACATTAGCTCACAAAAGGAAGCTTTTCATTCACAAAAAGCCGAGCGCTTCCGTAACTGTTCCATTTGGTTATTGTAAATATGTAGAGTGTAAGTTTATTTTGCTCTTTGCGTTGACTTGAGTTGGAATGAAGATTATTTGGCGCCTGATTGCAATCAACTGATTGTGTCTTATCAATTTGATTTATGTATCATATCTATATGTATGTACATACGTACGTTTGCTATCTCTGCCGAGACAGACAAGGAAATGTGCCTGCTTGCTTGGATTCGATTTGTTTAACATGTTGTTCAATTACACGACCGGTACAAAACAATCTGATGAGTACATTTGAGTAGATACGAGTATGTCATACATAGATATACATAACTTAAGAAGAAGCAGACTTACGACTTTTTGTTATTTTGTTGAAGTAAACTTGTAAATGAAGTGTAACAGGAGAACCTGAGCTTTTATGGTCGGTATAAAATGTACTTGCAAATCGTAAATATTTATGTATATGTTAAATTATAAACAAAATCTTTTAAACACATTGTATGGTTTACTGGTTGATACCCGCGACTCCGCCCGCATTACTTGCATAGAGAAGGTTTTTTAAAGCTCTAAAGTTAGGAGAAATTTTTTGCTATAATGCAAAAAGGGTATCTAAAACAAATGACCTCAACTGATTAAATAAATTAAACTTGAACCAAGTCGAACAATAAATATTGATTTTCTGTAGATCTCGACTACAGAGTATCTAATGGATTTTTATACATTTAATATACATACATACGTCTAGAGTATACAAACATTTGGATTTTTTCAGTGACATATAACTCAAATTATAAAAACATTTCTAATCGCACCCACATCATGCTTTTCTAATATCATTAATCTACTTCTCAACGGGTCTCCATTAAACGTTTTTAATATCATAAAAATCGAATAAGAAATAGAGATTTGCTAAATAAATCGCTACTAGCGCCACCTAGCACATTTATTTTGCATACAATTATTTTTTAGTGCGCCAGCACACAATGTTTAATATCGCTAAAATCAGAGTATAACTACGGATTTTTCAAATAACTCTTTTCTAGCGCCACCTAGCGTATAAATTTTGCGCAAAAGTATTTCTCGTCGCACACCTATTATACGTTTCTAATTTCATCGAAAGCGGATCATTGATACAGATTTTCGTAATAACTTACCTCTAGCGCCACCTAGTGCCTTTATTTTGCATACAATTGTTTTTAATTGCACCAACACCATACATTTCTTATGTAATAAATAGAGATTTTCTAAATGTCTCCACTCATGCGCTACCTAACGGATTAAAATATGGTATTTTCCCGTGTCACGGACCAAAGGAATATACTGCCCAAATTTGGTTCAAATCCGTTCCTCGGTTTTTGAGCAAATTTCTAACAAAGAAAATGGCCAAATATTTCTAAATATACATATATTCTCAATAGATATATATGTAAGTATATAAAGGGTCTTGCAATAGGGGCGCTACAAAAGTAGACCGATAGTGACAGCAAACGACGCCATATTTTTCCCGCTCTTTTGACATTCATTCTTCAGTAAGGTTTGCCATTTCATCATGGAAAGTAATACGATGCAACAACGAGTCGAAATTATTAAAATTTACTACCGAAATTCGGAGGCAATGACCTCAACTTTAAGAGCACTACGTCCAATTAATGGTCGTCGTCATTTCTGGCTGAATGGCTCCGTCAATTAGCAAAATATGAGTTATTGGACAGCCAGCAATCCACACGTACTCCATGAGTCAATATTGCATCCGGAAAAAATTACGGTTTGGTATGATTTATGGGCGGGCGGCGTCATTGGGCCGTACTTCTTCCGTTATGATCAAGACCGGCACGTTACTGTGAATGGGAATCGCTACCGCTCAATGATAACCGAATATTTTTGGAACGAATTGGATGATATAGACTTGGACAATATGTGGTTCCAACAGGACGGCGCCACAAGCCACACAGCGAATGTCACAATCGATTTATTGAAAACAAATTTGGTAAACTTGTTATCTCATGAAATGGCCCAGTCAATTGACCGCCTCGGTTGTGCGATTTGACGCCGTTAAACTATTTCCTGTAGGGCCACGTCAAGTCTATGGTCTACGGTCTATGGGGCCAACAAGCCAGCGACGATTGATGAATTTCGTACGAATATGGAACGTGAAATTGCAGCAGTATCGGCCGATTTATGCTTGAAAACCGTCGAAAATTGGGTTCAGCGTCTGGACTTCTGCAAGCGTGCCCGTGGTGCCCATACAAAAGAAATCGAGTTCCATACACAATGGCATCGAATGTACTTTCACAGGAATAAAGAATTTAATTCATATCCCAAACCGTTTTTGTTTTATTTAAAAAAAACTTTTGTAGCGTTCCTATTGGAAGACCCGGTATATAGATGATAAGCAATGATTTTTTTTCCAGAATAAAAAACTGATTTTAAGCACAAACAAATTATTGTTGAGATAGTACGTAAATAAATGATACCAAAAAGTATAATATATGTTTATTATAATCTATACTCTAATAAAAGTGTAGAAAAGTTCTACCAGCCATTGAAAATTTCGTTAAAAAGTGACCGAAGGTGATGTAATATAATACATTTGAACCATTTTTTAAATTTTTGGCTATCTGTTCGTCAGTTTGCAGCCACTTATCTCCAAAGCTACGGAACGGATTTACATTGGGATTTAAGTGGTGACTAGATAGTAACATCGGGCATAACAGAGGTTATGTTTTATCAAAATATTAAGTGAAGAAAAAATAAATTTTTAATTATAAATGTTTTAGAATTGCTTTCTTTTTAAATAAATTTTATTATTTAAACGACATCAACGTATTTAACGTGCTTTATTTGTGTGCTTGATTTTTTTTTTAACCATAGCAACGCACGCTTGGCATAGCTAGTTGAAAATAAATGTATTTGCGTCGAAACAACCAGTAATATTATGTTCAATAGCTTTTTCTATATATCTGCAACTAAACTGTTAAGAACTTACCTTGATGTTGCTAGAAATTATAAAAAGCGCGTATTGATAGACAAAATCTTAATAATTTTCCGGCAATGTTTCTGCAACATTACTTCTGTCTCTGTGGTCTGGCTGCATAAAAAAAGCTTAAAGTTTTGTTATTATAGTACTGTCGCCAATATTACATATTATTTCAAGCACAATTCGGCTTTCTTTGGTGAAAAGCTTCCCAAAGTTGACGAAACTAACAGCATAAGAGAACTAAAAGTTAATAAAATGTTATTTTCGTTTGAAATATGTATGTACATAGCAGTACAGTATTCGTTCACTACTATGATTTCAGGTTTTAAACACCTACCGCTTGTAAGCACTGGCAATTTTCTTTAATAATACTTTAATGTATTTAAACAAAAACAATTGTATTTCAGAAAATGTGAAAATGTATTTCAGAAAAACACAAATGTATTTCAGAAAAGGCCACATGAATTTCAGAAAAACGCAAATATACTTCAGCAAATTACAAATGTATTTCGGATAAGACGAGACCGCATTTCAGAAAAACGCAAATTTATTTCAGAAAAACACAATTTAATTTCAGAAAACGCCAAATGAATTTCAGAGAAACACAAATCTATTTCAGAAAAACTTAAATTCTAGATGTAAAAATTTTTCCATCCTCAAAAATGGTCATTTATGTATTTCGATCCTACCTGTATTTGCATCATTCTTGCCCATAAACGGGAAATTAAAAAAAAAAGTCGTAAAACAATTAACCGCTATAATCTTTTGACAGGAGCGAGTTTAAAGATGGAACATATGAAGGTTTTTAAGATTTCACGAATTATTATGTATTTTGATTAGATTTGATACCAATTATCTCGCCTCAGTAGATCTAAGACCTACTCACGCCGGTATGACTATTTTGAAATTTTTCAACAGGAGAAATTGCGCAGAAGATTTGAAAATAAAAATTATAAATCAACTGAACAACTCAGCAATTGAAAGTGATAGAGTCGAACAATTGTAGTGCTTGATTTTATAAAGCGAATGAGGGCAATGAATATCACACACAACGCGAATGGTATCTACTTACTGAAAAAAAGTTTTACTAGAAACATCACTGACAGTCGCTATTGAATGTCTAAATCAATTGCTTGTTGTTTAAGGCGACCTTCACTAAAATATTATTAGTCAATATTACTAGTCCAATATATGTTTGACTTGATAATTTTTTCGGTCACTTTATTGTCGGATTCTTCCAGTCAACATAACAATAACTTTCGTTCTGCTTAGGGCATTTTTAATAGTCATGGGCTGTGGTTGATTACCTTTATTGCTATTGAATATCTATCGGATTCACCTCATCAGAATTCATGACTTGCCTTGCAGCATAAACTTCGGTCGGGAAAACAACTATACTGCAGTGGCTCTGCAGCAAAAATAAAATTTTTTCCAAAAACCAACTTTTCAAAAACCCTTTCTAAGAAAAGTTGTTTTGCTGCATTTAAAATTTTTATAAAACGTACCCTGTACACAAAAAAAATTTCTGAATTGAAAAAAGAAAACACCCATCAATGAAAGAGCATTCGGAATAAATTTGCTCTGAATTATATTGTGGAGAACACATTTTTATCTTTTCATTCGCAGAAACCATTACTCAATTGGGAGAAAATATTACATTTTGAAGCAAAAAATATGACAACAAAATAAAGACAATTTTTCTTGGGGGGGGGCTTTTTTAAGTGTGTGTTATTTCGGTGTTATTTTGTGAAGTTACCAGTTAAAGATCCATGAAAATCGATTTAGTAGTTTCGGAAATTTGGGAATTTCACCAAATGAAAACTAATTATGTGATGTGATTATCTGCTAAATACTTACATAAATGCTAAACACAAACACTTGCGTAGTTCACGATCGCCCTTTTCGCATTGAACAATGTAAAAAAAAACTCGCCTGTGATCGTTGAAATTGTGCTTTGCGGTGTCTGTGCGACTACGACGTTTAGCTGCAGAGGATTAAGCAAAGTTCTGTGGCTTTACTCATCGCATATACGATGAAAATAAAAAATAAAATTAAAAGCTTTGTTCATTACCTGCTGTGAGCTGCCGTTGAATGTAAAAGCTCATTATGATTAAAGTCGTAATCAAAGTCGCAGCAGCTAATAGTTGCTTCAGTTTCGCAATCATGTGGAACTTTTGTCAAAATAAGCTCTCACAGTTTTTTGTTTTTTTTTTTTTACTTCAGTTTTAGACTAAAATAATATGGGTTCCCTTTAAATTTAGCATTGTTTTCTAAGCACGATTTTAAAGCATGAAACATTTGATAAAATTAAATTTTTATATTATTAATTCCCAAAGGAAAATGTTGTTTAAATTTAAAAAAAGAAGAAGATGTTCAACGAGCATTGTTTGTTATTAGGAACCCATTGTACTTTAGTAATTTTTTGATTAAAAAATATTTTTCTTACTCTCTTTACCACACCCAAATTTTTTGTGTACTAAAAACTTCTTCTAAGAAAACTAGCATTGATTTTCACATACATAGTTTGCTACTAAATGATTTCCGGTATTCAAAGAATTTTGTTCACTTAATTTTTATTTCCGATTACTTATTTACTTATATGTGTGTGTGTATACTTTTATGTTCATAAATATTAGAAAATATAAAATAGTTCGTAGAATAACTGTAATACTTGTGCATTTATGTTATTCATTTGCTTCACTCTGTAAACAATTATAGAAAAAGTAACTGAGTTCTCTCCACTCCCTACCAAGGCGAATTCATATGAGGTGGTTCGGAACAAAGCCGATCAAAAGTGCTTTCGTAGTTCCATCAATCGGAAAATTTCTTTCATACGATTTCTTCTACCCCGATATGTATGCAAAGTTTCAGCTAAATTCATCAAACACTATTTGTCGACAATTAAAATGAACTCCCAATGAACTTTTGAAAATATAACAATTAATTGTATGGAATACAAAAGAGTAGCGCCGAAAATCGACTTCCGAAAGTGTTGGAACCAATTTGCGAATTTGCGTGTATGTATTATTACTTTTGTATTAAAATTGGAAGTATGACTTTTTAGGTGGTCGAAAAATAAATTTAAAGTCGGAACTTTTATTCTCTCATCCCCTGATATTCTACTTAGAAAAATAGAGGTCACTGCAAGCGCTCAAACTTTCCCATGTTAATCACAAGGGAAAATAATGCTTAGTATAAATAGTATAGTATTCCTTGAATATCAATAGTTTTTCAATCGGCGAATTGTTTTGCTTTTCAGAAGACCTCAAAGAATTAGCAGCTATTTTTAATTGATAATTTTTTACATTTTTGAGTTTTTTTGGGGTAATTTTGATTTTAAATTATTATAAACTTTGCTTTTAATTTAAAGTAGAACGAAGTTTTAAAAAAAACTCTTCAATTAACTCTTTGAAGGTTTGGGAAGTCTAGTCTAGTAAATGAAAACAGCGTGTTCACAATTTTGAATTGACACTCAAAATCGTTTCCGAAAGTTTCAACATTTTCGATAGGTTCAAACAAATACTGGACCTTAAAGTTACAAATAATAGGAGTGCGATATTTGACCAGCTTTGACGACTTTTCTTTTCTAGTTTAACCAGTCCTGTCTTAAGGGTCGCATTTTTAGGGGATTACAAAACTCAAAAATTCTTCAGTGGGTTTTCATTTTGGCGATAACAACATATTATAACCATTTACCACTTAATTATAGAGTTAAGAAAAATAAGGGTAATTTATTGAGCTATAACAAAAAAGGCATTATTTTAATAATTCAATTCATTTATTTTATATATGTACATGACTTATAATCGAAAGAAAGTTTGAAATTAGAAAACCAACGCAGTACGGTCTCGGCCACAGCAACGTTCGGCTACAAAAGTTCGGTTAGGTTTCGCTTCGTCCTCGGCAAAAAAATGTCGAACTCAAATATTCGTTAATTTAAAAGATGTGTGTAGTTTAACTTTTAAGATGTTTCTCTTTGAAAAAGAAAGTCAAAGCAACCTTTTAGATTTACCACAGAGCAACATGATTCGCAATAATAGGTAATATTGAGAGAAAATATTCACACATTCGCACATTTGCTGCTAAGAAATTGTAAAATTTTTACAAATACTGGTATAAAAAGCCACGTTGGAAAAAACTTGATTTAAAGTCATATAAAGCTGGTTGCGTATCAGATTTGCAGTCGATGTTACAAATTTCGTTAGAGATGTTTTCTTTTATGCTTTTGATCAAAAATAAATTGACACATATTTTTCTTGGCGGAATTATACTTTTTTTTTACTTATTTATGAACTGCGTTTCTTCTACAATTTGTGGTGTGCGTCTTGAAGTTGTAACAAAAACCGAGGAACCTACGCTGACTCTGAGTGGCAAATGAATTTTGTGAGAAGTTTTTTTCTTAGCAGAAATTCGCTCGGAGGTTTGTCATTGCCTGCCGAGTGGCGACTGCTATTGGATAAAACTTTTTCTATAATTTTTGATGTTATTTACCCCGCCCAGGATTTGAACCTGGGACAAACCGAATGAAGCGCGCAAACGCTACACATTCGGTTACGACCATAAAAATCTAAATTTTTAACTTTTTAAAAATTTTGCGATAATTTAGTAGTACAATTTTTTATTTCTTGGTCAGTAGTATGCTAAGTATTTTTTGGTGGATTCAGCTAAATAGAGCATTCAATATCAGTACAATAAAGTGAACATTTTATGTGACTAAAAATATTTGTTGATTTTTAAAATTGTTTTTTTGCTGACGGTGTTGCGCATTTCTTCCATGTAAACTATCATTTTATTCAAAAAAAAAAAAAAAAAAAATAAATAAAAAAAAAAATATTAAAAACAAAAAATTAACTCAGTCACTTGAAACTTATACTGAAATTGAATGATCTAAAAAATTACGTACATTATTTTAAATTTCTTATAAAAAAGTGTGCATTTTGTTTTTAATTTTCATAAATTTTAAAATTTTATTTATCTAGTTTATGTTAGAAAATGAGCTATGGATTAATGAAAAATTAAAAAAAAATTTTGCGTGACAAATTTTGTCAGTATTGCAAAATCTAACACTAGATGATTTTCAACTGTCAGTCACTGTAAAAAATTAAAAAAAAAATTAAAAATGTTATCCTTAATCACTTGAAACATATACTGAAATGGACTGGGCTACAAAATTGCATATAGTTTTTAAAATTCTTGATAAACAAAATTTGATGTTTCTTTTTAAATTTTCATAAATTTTTGAAATTTTGATTTATCCAGTTTATGCTAAAAACTGAGCTATAGATTAATGAAAATTTAATAAAAAAGTTAGCATTGAAATATTGCAAAAACTAACCCTAAACCATTTTCACTATGAGTCACTGTATTTGATTATTTTGAGTAACGGATGGAGATTAGCTTGTTTCAAAATTCTATTTTACCTCATTGCTTAATAAATACTTAAAGTTAACTACAATTTAGCACTACAAATATCACTCGCTAGCGCTTCAATTATTAGGCTTGTCGGAATAATCGAAACATATATGAAACAATCGATTTTTCATTTACCAACTAATCGTTCGTCATCTCAATCGATATGAAAACAACATCTACTATGTAGTATAACGCGATTTCTGTATGTCAACATTTTTCCTATACCTTTTTCACAAACCTGTTCAACAACATCTTAATACGTAAACGAAGTATTGCGACACTGATTCATTTAATAGACTATTTATTTAAAAAAATAATGGCACTAAAATACGAATACATACTTAGCAAATACACTTTTATAAACATAACTAATACATACAAATTTACTTAAAGAATACTGTGCACTATTCCAAATACAGTAAGACACTTTTACTGCTTAATTTATTTAGCCCCACGTCACTTGCCTATTTATCACCAATCAAAAATACATATGTACATATTATACATATGTACATATATTGTATGTATGCACATACTACATTCATTCACTCATACACAAGTAGCAAGCTGTTGTTTACCACTGGCTCCAATTGAGTTAATTTAATTTAGTAACAATTTACTTTGTTACATGTCATTTTTGTTTTGTTTTGTATTTTGAATATTGTATTTTTTTTTTGTTACTCAAGATCAAAGCCACATTTCGCTGAGCATAAACCAAAATAATTTAATTGTAGTTATGTTCCTCTTCGCCAAATGTCCACGTCGATTCATCATCATAATCTTGTCCGGCACCCTCCTCGCCATTATCATCCTCTATTGGACATGCCGAACAGCGACTCTCATTAATGCCATAATTGATACAATTCGCGCCCACACATTCACAGCAGCCATCGTGGAACCAGCGGTAACTATTCGCCCCCATATTCTCACAGTCTTGGGCGCATTTGTGATACGTTTTGCATTCATTCAAATAGATAACAGTGCAATTCACTTGTCCAGCTGCCATCGCAGACGATGTTGATGATTGTAATTTTTGCATAGACGCCTGTCGGTCAATAGCATCACCGGCACCGCTACCAACACCAGCAATACTAACACCAAAACCAGCGCCATAATGCCGCCTCATGCTGGTGCGCATAGTGAAGCGCATCACCGTCCAATTCTCATCATCTTCGGTGAGTGTTTCAAATAGTTCTGGTAAACCTTCGAAATCACCAAATTGCGATCTAGGCGATGCCGAATTGAATGCATCTTTCAATTTCGGACACATATCCAAGCAGCTGCAACATTCCGCATTCAAGTCGCCCAAACAATTGAGACATTCCTGTAAGCAAGTGGCGTTGCTTAATTTACACTGACAGCTCTGTGTCAGGAGACATTTGGAGACGATTGAACCGCAAACGAATTCATTGCAACCATCATTGCTGGCGCCCCCACCAAAAGCGACACTCTGACAGCTAAGCGCCAGGAAAAGTAAAAGAAACTTTGTTGAGGCGGGCGTCGATTGGGATTTGCACATGTTGAATGTGATAACAAAAAAATTTTTTTTTTTTAATGTACGAATTCTGATAAGCTGCGATTTAGCGTTGTTCTCACGTTAAGGATCCGAGACAAACTAAACAACAAGCGTACATGGAAGCAAAGAGTCAATCAAGCTAGAGTCTCGTTTAGTGAGCCGTAAGAGCAGCCCAATGAAGAGCGCAAGTGAAGTGCGAGTACACGGTGTTTAATTTGTATTTTTATACCCACAGACACTTGCGTAGCAGGGTATTAAAACTTGGTTGACATAATGGTTCTACCGCCCAGAACAAAGGTTGGTATTGAAAGTTGGAATTTTCGATGCCATCTCACACCATAAAAAATAAGGTATTCCGTAACTACAAGATTTTAGGGTAAAGCATCAAACTATGGCAACTATCTTATCATATAATATCATGAACTGCATATTTACAATAATTAAGTACAAAAGCGCCGTAGGCCTCAGCAGCTAGCGTGCTATATATGTTAGTGCAATATTTTATATTTCGCTAATAAATAATAATAATAATAATAATAATGGCAGTGTGTTTTCTGAAACCAACAATATTTGAAAATAAGCCTCATTCTTACTTAATAAAGTCAATTTAAAGAAGAGCTAAGTTGACCTGAAACCGAAATTTAAATGACCGACGCATGTTGTTCCTTTCAAATAAACAATATTTGTTTTAATTATTTAAATATAAATAAAAACACCCGTGCTCCTAAGTGTGCGATCCAGAAGTAAAACTTCTGCGCCGACTCTACAAAGAGATATAGAATTAAATATGGGCGAGAGCTATATAAGTCATTCTTTTTAGTTGTCTTAGTTTTAACGTGAGTGAAAATAGTAGTAGCATTTATAAAAATGGTGGTATTAATTAGTGGTGGCATTAGTGAAAATATAAGTAGAAATTATTAAAAACAGTAGTAGAAATTAGTAGTAGCATATACAAAAAAAATAAAATGAAAATAAGAGCCTACACCAACTTTCCGTTGATCTGGAGAATTGTAGATTTGAGCATAGGTCAGATCTCGATGGCACGAATACAGTTCAGAGGCAGGTGGCGTAGGAGTCAATATATTCATAAATACCTAACTTATAGTCCGATTTTATTTAAATTCAAAACCAATATTACTTATATTAAGAGAAATAAGTATACACTAAATTTACCCCAATAGGTGGCGCAGATATTCACAAAAAGCGTCTTATTGGTTTGATTTGATTCAAAGGCAAAATGCATAATTTTACAGCTTATGAAAAAAAATCATAGTTATAAAATTTAAAATTAATTTTAATGAAATTCTTCGAAACCACACATGCGAAAAACAAAAAGGGTACAAAATTTTTCAAATAAAAAATTATACAATTTACGAAGCCGTCCTCTCTACGACCGTGTTTTACGATTCAAATCATAAATTAATTATTGTAGCCACTTCAACGTCAAATTTTCAGGAAAATAATCACATAGCAATTACACGAAAATTATTTTACAGTTTTAGTACGTTTTGAAATGCTTTAATGTAAATAAATATTTTTTATTAGAAAAATTTTGTATCTCGGTTCGGTTTCTCAAACTACACACAGAATTCGCTACTTTTCCTCTATTGTGTATGATATTTCGAATTCTTTCCATCAAAATGTGCTTTTTTTGCTTAAGGAAATCGTGCGCTGGGTATAATAAGTTCCATTTCATTAAACACTTATTGTTTTCCGTAGTCTTCTTGTTGTTTTTGTTTTCTGAGAGATTGAGATAAGTTAAGAGAGCAGGATACCGCAAATTAAACTCGTCACGCAGGTAAGCTGATACATTTAGGCGGTTAACACACACACGCACATACTCGTACATACACATGTACATATGTATACTTATGTGTGTCCATTCGCATACCTACTTACATAAATCCATTCACACATCCACACATAAATATAAATAGGTACATACATACATACATACCTACCTACAAATGAACACTAGCGTATATTTTTTTTAGTGCCCGTTTTTCTGAAGTCATTATCTTTTTGTGATCTTCGTATACATTTCACTTGAATTTGTAATTGTTGTCTTTTTAACCGAAGGATAACAAAAAAAAAATCATTTAGATAAACTACTTGAGTGCACCCAGCAGGGATGTTTGTTTCAATGTTAAGTGCCGACGCACACTGTGAATACACTGTAAAAAAAGTCAGGGAATAAAATTTACACAAATAAAAAATACGCAAAGATAAAATAACTTGCTCTCTAACAAAATAAAGGCAAAAAAATAAAATATTTAAATTTCGTATCCGAGGATCCAGGAAATATAAATTCGTCTAGAATGCTTTCAGGACAGCTGTGAAATCATAAAGTTATTAACAAAAAAAATTTACAGCTATTTTTTATTTCGATTAGAGACAGCGAAAGTCGAGCAGCATGCTTGAGTGTCGTGGATTCATTTCTCTTTTCCAAATTATCAGCTTAATGTTGGTTGCCTGGTGAAAATTAACATTTCAATATAAATATAAAAACTTATAAATATCTATTTTGCCTATGGTCATACTAAGTCCCAATGTCTAAAATATTCCCCTATGCAGTTCTTGATTTATTTATCTCCAAACTGGTTGGTTTTAAAGAAATAAAAAAAGCAAAGGAGTAAAGTAAAAAATATTTAATTTTGTTGGTACCTACATTCTACAATCTTATAATCATACATTTTTATTTAAGTTATTTCAAAGAACTGAATTATACAAATTATTTTCAGTCTTTTTTATTGCTCAGCTAAAAGTTGCTGCTTACCCTGCTTGCATTCCGAGTGGCTGTAGGAAGAACGGTTTATCGAGTTTGTCTCTTAACTCTATATATAAAATCGTGCTTGCTAAAATAAAAAAAAAACTACTTTTATTTTTAGGAAAAAAAATAAAACTCCACAAATTACTTTTAATTTTTTAACCAAAAAATTAAATTAAAACAAAATAACTCTTATGTACTAAGTAAAAAATAAAATAGAAAAATGGAGAATAAGCAAAATTAAAATTTTAATTCCCGGCGCGTCCTTTTACTAAGAAAAATAAATTCTTTCCCTTTCTAACTGAATTCTTCGCACTAGATTTTAACCTATAGTTAATAAAAAATTGTTTTTTTTTTTAACTCACCGTTACATTAAAGGTGGGCTTGGTTATTGACCACTTTCTATAATATTCGGCTCGTTTTATTGTACCCGACTTGCAAAAGAGCGCTCCAAGTCGGATAAAATTTCATTTAGTCGCAAAAGGAACCCTGTTTCTGTTCTTTTATTAAATATGTGATTTGATAGTTGTGCCAGCAATTTATAGGTTTATGTAGTAGATATTTACAAATGCTATGCAAATAAAAACAAATTAGGTTTTAAATCTAAATTTCCCATGCTCTTTGGCAACTAGGTTACAAAGAAACAGGTCCATTGTAATTTCGCTTTATCAGTTAAAATCTAAACTGTGCATCAAATAGAGTGGAGTTTGGTTAAGGTAATTTCGAGAAAAATATCTAGTAGTTTTATTAAAATATAGAATTTTTGTATTTTCGCTAAACACCGTTATGTGTGCATGGTTATTGTAGAATTTCGCCCATTGTCATGGCCTATCTACATTGGGGAAAGATCGATATGGCTAAATCGATTTCTATTTTCATTCTGAATATTTTGGCATACATACAGCTAAGTGACATATAAAATTGAATGAAGTGACTTTTCCACCCGCCTAAGCTGCAGAAGACTCAGCACAAGTAATACTATGATCATGGATCGGAGACTCGGTCTCTTAGACCATAATTAGCAACTCGCCCAGCACGAAGCGGAAACTATGTCTTTCCCTCTGGCATTTATCAAAGCAATGACGACGAAAGTATGGATCGGAAACTCGGTCTATCCGACCATAAGCAACAGCCATTCCATTCGCGGCACATAAAGGCAGACTAAAGACTAGGCCTCGCCCGCTACCAACCATGTGGATATATACAATAAACTTTATATTTTAAGATATTATTATTTTAGGCAAGGAGATCAGAAACTCGCCCTTTCCGACCAGGACCAATATAAGTAACGCGGGACGGGAACTAAATAGGGTTTTCCGCCCGATGCGCTAGGCGTCACAAATAATATAGTGGAGATGCCGTAGCTACATAGTTTTAAGTGACTTGTAACATAAACTGTTATATTTTAGAAATATAAATCTGTGTCTGAACCTTTTAAAGTCGCAAGACTCTAAATATATAAATAAATAAATACATACAAAAAAAATGCAAATAAGGACAAGACATTTTGACCAGTTTTGACTATTATTTTTCCATTGTCGAATGTGGACGAATATGCGCGACAAGCTCAGTAAAATAATTATTAAAAATCAATGGAAATTTTTTATTACTTATGACTAGTTCTTTGCTGTTCTAAAATTGAAGGGGCTATAAAACTGCGTACCTAGAATTTTTATAAAAACTTAAAAATTAAAAAGTTTCAAAAATTGATGACATTTTTTTTACAAGGTTTGAAATGTTGGTCTATACGGAGTTAGTTACATTATGAAGTAGATCTTTATAAAAAAAATAGGCATAAATAAATAAAAGACGAATTGGCAAAACTGGTCAAAATGTTAATTCCCTATTTTATTGCACATAATTAGATTATGCCTCTATCTACATACATATATCGTCGTGGGTAAAAAATTATAATCAGTTAAAAAAATAATCTTTATTTTCTGAGCAATAAATAAATTTGAAAAAAAGTGTTAAAACATAGTTTTTTAAATAAAACTTATAACCGTTACAATTCCGTTATAATTCCTGTCTGTATTGCATTTTCTAGCATATGTATTTACTTGATGTTAAAAGATGTTTTTATTTTTTTTTTTTAAATACAACTCAGAATATAAATATTAAAGAAAAAGCTAGATAACAATACAAATTAAATATGTAGAAGGCATTTCCCTTCTTCTCCTTTTAACCCAACGAACTAAAAGTCATACTATAAAGCTTCACAAATAACTACTGCGTAGCTCGATATTTGCCTGAACTTCCCCTATTATTTCTGGTGTGCCTTTTCATGTTGTAACAAAATTTGAGGGAACCGAATGGCAAATGACTTTTGTGAGAAGTTTTTCATTGCAGAAATACACTCGAATGTTTGTTATTGCTCGTCGAAGGCCGGCGGCTAAGAAACCACATTTCTATAATAATAAAATAAATAAGCATTGTTCGTATTAAATTATCAAGTATTTTTCCAGTGTAACCTAATATGCAGTCACATTCCGTTGCGCTCTATTGATCGTTTTCAAAGTATCTCTTGCATCTAGTGTATCTTTGTGCTTGCTCAGATTTTTTTTTTTAGAAAAAATGTCAACAAAGCATAGAGATGGAATAAATATGGGATTCCTATCGGAAAACGATAAATATGAATATATAATACTATTGCTCACATTTTGATGTAAATATTCACTAGGTGTGATGTTGTCGTTTAAAAATAGATATTTTTGTTTAAGATGCTATATAGTCAAATAACACTACGTATATTGCCGCTTTAGGATACATATTTATAGTTATATACAAACCTACATACACATACGCACACAATTATGAGTACTCTTAAATAGTGACGCTAAGTTTTGTCATAAAATTATTGCGTCTTTTCTAAGCCATCTACAAGTCTCAGCGGGTTTCGAACTTCCACACATACATACATACACAATCTTCGCAGTCTTTGGCTAGTTATTCATAGCAACAAAAAAAAAGAGAATTTATGTAAGTATGTTTGTAACTTTATCATTCCGACATGGGCTGGTTTTCATAGATATATAATTGGGACTTGTTTTCAAATGATCAACTCATATTCGTACCATACCATACTCGCAGAGAAGTCGATCAGCACCTACATACATAACTCTCGAGTTTCTAATAAATTTGTAACTAAGGCTAGGTTCTCATTCGCTTATTTTATTTTCAGGTTTACAACATTCTTTTAAGTCTAAGTGTTTTGTAATCAGGTTTGAGTGGACTAGAAAAATTTCATCAGTATGTGAATCACTTAATTTTTTTCTATTCATTAGGTATGTTTACCAAAACTTTGAAGGCGGCTTTATTTTTTTCAGTTAAGTTTCGTTCACAGCACTCAAGAAAAGTAAAAATTCCACATAAAAAACACTTAAGAAATGCCCACGTAAAATTCTTGTGTCAAATTTCTTTAAGCCAGTCCACAGCTCTCAAGAAAAATAATCCTTTTGCTATAACTTTTTTCTGAATTTTTTGTAGACAATAGTAATAAAGAATTCAGGTTTTGGCAAGAAATCGGCAAAAAACCTCAAACATTGTTACTATGTATTATTATTTTGTACTGATTAGAAACATATTGAATTCTATTATTCATATTTTTCCTCCTCTTTTTCTTCTATTATCTACTGTTCACCATGGATGGTCAAAATTACTGCTTCCCTGGGCCCCTTTTTATTGTACCCGACTTGCAAAAGTCGGTTAAAACTTCTTTTAGTTGCAAAAGCAACCCTGTTGGAATCTTTCATGAAAGATGTGATTTTCTTATAGCTATTAAAGAACGGAAAGTAGCTGTGTAAACAAACAGATTGACATAGTTATTTATTTAAAAATACTATGCAAATAAAAACGAATTAGTCTTAAACTGAAATTTCCCATGTATTTTCTTCCGGCTCATTCACAATAGCACAGTTTTACACTTAAAAACAGTACATCTCAGGTCGTATACCATTTTACTGAATTAGCTCAACTCTCATATTTTTCTGAGTTAGTGTTCTTACTTTACATGCATTCTGTTATCCTACCTAGTGTTCTTTTGCAACTAGGTTACAAAGAAACGGGCCCACTACTAATTTAGGAGAGGTATTGCTAAATTTTTCTTAAGGCTTTTCTTGCTGTGCTGTGGACGATGGTTTAGAAAGCAACAGTTTCGTTCAATATAACACGACTTCAACATTAAGTTTGGAAAATTCCATTTATTCTATTTGCAAAAAGATAAAATAAAATGGATTCTCATATGCAGCTGATATTTGGAAAAAAGCTCTGATTTTGGTTTTTTTTAAACCAGTTCCGCCTAATTGGTTGACCAAAGTTCATGTAGTTTCATTCGAAATTTCAGCTTTTAAATTTAAAACGTTTGCTTATAATGCTTATGTTGCCAAATATTCTAAGCCATTTTCTTGAAGTGAATCTGTTTTGGATAAGGTATATTTTGCAATACTCCTCTGCTTTCGCAGTCAAACTGTTCTTTTGGAAGTTTTTCATATTTAGCTCAAGAGGCAGCCAACTACTATCGCAATTTTTTCGAAACTCAATGTGGTGTTGAGGATTTCCGTATTTCTGGCTATAGTTTCAAATACATCTTTAGTATTATGTCAGATTAGAGAAATAGCAGATTTAATGCATGCAAAAAAATAAGCCCGCCATTAACGCACCGAAAAAGTGTTCCAATACATCTTGCTTTAATCGACGTTCGGTTGCAGTCTTCTTCGTTTCCTTTAAATAAAATCTTCATTCTCAAAATGAAGTGCACCCAATCTTGGAAGAGTTTGTGTAGCTTATATATGTAACTTTTGCCCACCTCTTGAAAACTGTCACAGTTTTTATTTTTATACTTTTAAAACTGAACTCGATCACATTTTATTTTACCACAAATACGAATACCAAGTTTGAAAATTCTAAATTAATGTGCCTTCTAAGGGTTAACATATTTGACAAAAAAAATTGCAGTATCATAACTGCCAACCGAATGACTCCAATTCGATTAATGTAAGACACACTGATTTAATTAAAATATAACTAATATGCTTTTTCCGCAGACAACAGAGTAAACAATAACATAACATTTAAAAAAAAAAACACTGGTTTAATGAAAAACTGCAATGGCGAACAGTAGCTCGTTTAAAAAATTGAACACCAGTGGGTTTATTAAAAACTCAATATTTATTGAAAATGAAATTCCAAAATCTAATTTGAAACTATGACTAAGAATTTATGTAAACATTATTTTAAAATAAGATACTTTCCAAATAAAGACCAGTTCGAGTTTTGTCTGGTACAAAGACGATCATTTTATCTTTTTAATTATTTATTTATTTGATGTCTAAAATTAAATAGTACAGACATTAGGAAATATTTCAAATATAGATATATTTAAAGCAATCACATGAGCCTAGGAGGATGTAAAAAAATATTATGATAATATGTTACACCGAAAATTGCTTTCCAAACGACTATAAACTATTGGTATTGTTTCTGAGAAGCCTAAGTCCAAATATTTGAGAGCAGTTTGAACTTAGACAAACTTCGATTAATGGTAGCGTTCGAATTACATATATATTGCTTTATTTAGGCCAATACGAAAACAATCGAAACGACGAAGGTTCCAGCATGCCATATTTTAAAAACAATGAACCCAAGAAGGGACGAGCAATCAATTTTGCCCGAGATGATGCCAAGGAGAAAGGAAATAGCTAGAAGCGTACGTCTATTATTTAATGATAGTACACTAATCGATAGGAAACCAGATTCATAAGATGAAATCGGGTCAGAAAAATTTATGGAATACAAAGCAAAACGTAAGAATAATCGAGTGATATGCACATCATTGTACGATCTCCAGATAATGACAGTATAACTTCAATTTAGACCTAACAAATGCAGAGTGCAGTATCTTAAATATGTATGGGTCGGAAAATTGCGAAGAATTCCGTCTAACAAATGCCAGCATTGCAATATAATAAGTAATATAATTTATACGCGTGGCAAAATTGAACTTGGAATCAAAAAATACCGCCAAGCTCTTGATTATATCAGATGGTTGAAGTACACGGTGTTAGCAACATGGTACGATGTGCAAATAGGGCTATGCAGCTTGGAATTCGTAACTTTGTGACTTTTTTTTTTTTTGGTATTGAGGAATAGGCGATTGATAACGCATTGGTTATAGAGTTTATTGAGTTCTGATTGAATACTCATATTACCCAAATCATTTAAATATCTAACCCCCGAATAAATTTTCAAATCATCAGCATAAAGAAGAAATGCAATCGTTCTCATTTAAAATTGATTTGTGGCCTCATATAGGTAGAAAAAGTAAAAATATTTATTTTCACCCTACCCACATTCCATGAAATTGCAAAAAAAAAAACTTCTCGACCCTGCTTAATGCATAGCATATCTAAATACGTAATTATTGAATGCATTTTTAATTGAAAGATAATGATAAACTTTTTCCTCTCCCTCAACAGTCAGATTGTATATGATGTACATATGTATGTACACATTAATTTTATTGCTTTATGCTCTCTTACATTTTTATGTTTTCCGTGTACTACTCCTCTCAAGTTTCACATATAAATATAATACCTATGTATGTAGATGCTTTTCTCTTATTTTCTCTGGGTGTAACGACATAGACTTTGGGGTTTTCTCCACAATATTAGCGGCTTAGCGGCGGTCAGCTACGTTTTTATACCTTTCATGAATATGGAATTTTAATATTGATCCGATGTTGGTAAGTATAAGATGAAAAAGAAGATATAGCCCCAAACTCAAACGGGGATTTTTGTGAGCTTTCTATGTAAATTTCAATCAAATAAGTTAGACAAACTGGTAGGCAACAAAAGTGCGATAATATATGAAACCTCGTATAGTGAACATGACGGGATATTTTGTAGTGTCAGCGCTTTATATTATTCTATTTCCATATATAACTTTATATTTCAATTCTGTAATAATCAAATTTATTTTACGTGTATCATTTCTCTTTTCATTTTTTTTGCATTCTTTTTTATATGATTATTTTTAAATGTTTTACTTTTACGCTAAAAAATGCATGGAAGGTATCAAGCCATCGGCTGACCGCAGACATGACTCTCTGTATTTGTTTAGTGTGACAGTGTGACTTGCTGAACAAGTTAGTCTAATAAATTTATGCATTTTTGCATCACAACTAGTTTCCCCTATTTGGCTTGGGAATTCAAGTTTTTAAGATATCTTTAATGATAATTAGGTTGCAATATTATTCGCCTCCATGGAATGAATTTACTTCCGCTTGATACAATGGGTTTGAACATATGGTTGATAAAATTTGGCTGAATTAAATAAAATGGTACCTTCAACTAAATTTTTTCTCCACATTATTATACAACTCATGTTACAAATTTTTTTAATACCTGACCGGTTTAACTCTGAAGCTCAAATTATATTTTACAACATAATGTTAAAGAAGTCGCACGATAGGCGTTCACATTGTCTGAAACCTCGTTTGGTATCAATCGCAGTGCTGCCAGAAGAATTTTTCGTTTGAAGCTAAAACGGCGGGAAAAGGAGCTACAAAAGAGGTATTTTTTTTCAAAGCTTAATGTTTCTTGATCTAAATTTTTTATACATTTTCTGAAACTTAAACTAAAAAATCAAATTTTATAAGTTTAAAGATAGGCAATAATTTTTATATTCCAAATAAGGTGCATACATTTCGAATTCGTTGATATGACACATGAAATACTTAAACGAGAAACTAGACCAAAATGTCAGCAAATTAAAAACCAAAAACCAAAATGTTAACATTTTGCATACCAAATTGCCGCTGCAATTCTAATACAATAAAGCGCAAGTTTTAAGTAACACAAATTCGTTTTGTGTTTTGATAATTCTTTTTTTGCTGACGGTGTTTTTTCCATATATGTATATGAAAAAAAATGCCAAACACCCACTGTCAGAAAGAAAAATTTTTAAATATCAATATGAATTTTTACTCCCTTAAAACTTGCATTAGAATTAAAAGGGCTGTACCATTTCGTAACCTTTATTTAAGAACTCGAATTAAAATATTTAAAATTTTGATGCACTTTTTAAGTCTGCTTAATTTTTGTGATTTTCTACAAGTGTGAAATTTCGACAATTCAACAATAGCTTAAAAGTTTTAGCATGAAAATTACTCTGAATAATATAAAAAAAAGTTACTGTTTCCATATTTTTTCCGGTGCTGTACATATTTTTGTAAAAATAATAATGAAAAATTTTATTTTTATTTTTCGAAATTGAAATATTTATATATGGGTCATTCCATGCGATATTTACACTGAAAATTTTTTTAGGAAAAATATATTTTTTCTCGCGTTCTATATTGAGAAATAATTGACCCGTATTTTTTTATTTTAATATGATACTTAAAATTTTCGAGAAATGAACTTTCGAATTTTTGAAATCTTGAAAAAAAAACGTTTTTTCAGTATTCCACAGTAAAAAAAGTTTTGGTCATAAAAACTTCCTCCTGTACTGAAAATTTGCGTTATTCTCCTATCTTCGCAACACAGCTAAGTAGACGTTCTGTGAGTTTTTTTTTATAAAAAATTAGTGTTTTTTTTCAAAACAACTAAACTGTTTCCAAATTTGGGACTAATTATTTTTACTTTTTTTTATTTTAACATGATTGCCTGTGATTACTATATAACCTGTGAAAAATTTGCGATGTAGAAATGAAAACTTCGGGAGTTATGAATTTTTTTTATATAGAAAACTTCTGCTCGGGCTGTCGAAAGCTGAGGGATGGTGTGTGTCGTCGATTTTCTTCTCACGAGTCTTTTCCAATATTTTGCGTATCGGGAATATCTGGTCGATAATAGATTTACCACATCTAAGCCCACACTGATAAGGTCCTATCAGTTCGTAGTTGTTGTTGCTTAGCTGAATTATTTCTATGCGAACCTCATCGAGGTCGTGTGACGGGATGTTAATGCCGAAATCGGCAATTTAGGTTTCGGGATCTTCATGTGGAGAAGCAAGCCCTCCACAACTTAAGTGTGCAAATTTTTGGGCGCTTTTCCTACCGGCTAGCATCCCTTTTTTTTCTGCGCATCTGTACTTTCCGTAGATTCGCTGAAAGCCAATGACTTCTTCACTGATTGAGAAATATACTCCCAATTGTCGCTAACTCCGGATGCTGGGAAGTGCGCTTAGTGAGCAGGTATGAGAGTCTAGTAGCGAAGTTAGTAGCTGTCTTTTACGATCTCCACATTCGCAATAATTTTTTCTACTTCAAATCTCTTTTTTTTTAATATTTCTCGTACAAAACTAAACTGCAGCTCCTCTCATATTTTAGTTGACCTTTCAGAAAATCATGTGGAGATTTTCAATTATTCAGTAAAGCTTCATTTATAATCCAATTTTAATAAAATTAGAAACGTATAATTATTTAAAATCGACTATCCGACTATTCGATTAGCAACTTTTTTGATAGTTGATAGTCGAATACCAAGTATTCACTTTCAACGAACCGAAATTATTCGAATACCAAGTATTCGACTAACCGTTCATTTTCGACTAATCGTTCACCATTGAGTAGTCTGAAGATCAACTGACCAAAATGATTCGCCTAGTGACAGCTACTCATAACAAATTCAGTAAAACTTCATTATAGTGGAGAACGAGCATTGTCAATAAGCATCAGCATTCGCGGTATCTAAAAAACAATAACTTATTCAAAGAAAACAACTAGTCGAAAAATCGAAGATGAACGGTTAGTCGACTGTTTGTTTCTGGTTGGTTAGTTGAAAAAGTCGAAGGGAAACGGTTAGTCGATTATGTGAAAGCGACTATTTTTTTAAACAACTTTTGCTAATCGATTAACCGATTAGTCGATTAGTCGATTAGTCGATTAAAAAGAACTCTAATATAGAGAGCGCGACGAGAAATTTTTTTATAAGAAATGCATCTGCTAGGTGGCGCTAGAAGCGATGCAATTAATGAGAAGTTCCCTCTTTTCGAACCGATTTTTAATGCAATCAGAAACATACAATGTGGGTGCGGCAAGAAGTACTTTTTATGAAAAATGGACCCACTAAATAGCGCAAGATTAGAAAAACCTTATTAATTGTTTGAGATTAATACTATTTGAATAGTATGCTGCGGTTGCGATTACAAAATACTTTTATAGTCCGACTTAGATGATATTGAAAACATGCAGTCAAAAAAATCATAGAAATCCTATATTTATTTCAGATTTCTGGAAACTCCATGTTTATAGTTCGATTTAAGTTAAATCTAATCAAATTTGTGCGTTTAAAAGCAATGCATCTTAGTCAAAGTTGAGATGAAGTTGAGAATTAAGTTAGTTTCAGCTATTTTTGGCAGATATCGCATTGAAAATCATCTAAAGAAATTTATACTAACCTTAGAACGCATTTCATTTTTAGTTTGACTACGGTACATTTCATTTCATCATTTTATTTTTATAAAAATTTCCCAATAAAATGTTGCTATACATTTTTTTATTATATAAAAACCAGTGAACACCATTCTGGCTGAACTATGTCTATGTCGGGGTAAAGCTAATACAGCTCATCGCTCCATCATCTACTGCCGTTTTCGCAGTCCCGTCTATTTCATTTCCTGCATGGCAGTCAACCTTGCTCTTACTCTGACGAGGCAGAGTCATGGTGATATTTCTTTACGTGGCAGTAGTCCAATGCGTGGCGCATAACCAGATACTAGAGAGCTTTTTTTTTGTACGGACACATTTATATAGCGAGCCACTGGCTTACAGTCAGATGCCCGCTCGCGGCCCCAACTATTCATAATCAGACGCTGCAAACCCTGGATGGATCTTATGTCGGAAATGTCTGAGTGACTCCGCCAATGTTCTTCTCACTTTAGCTCCCTCCAAACAGGATGTTCGAGAGCTACCCAGAGGATGCTTGAGTGAAATCACCCAGAAGTAGTGAACTGCTTGAGTGGCTTGAAGACAGAACTTTTAAATTTCAAGTACAATTAGTACTCAATACAAATACTTTTTAAAGTACTTATAATGAATACGTAATTGTTTTCTAGCTGAATTGAAATTACTACTCGAGTACAAGTACTTGTAATTGGAAAATATTTGGAAATACTATCAAGTACTGAAAGTACTCGAAAGTACTCGATAATACTCGCTAAAAGAATTGCAATCTTTTCCAAGTACTTCAAAGTAATTGAAAGTAATTGAAAGTACTTGGAAAAGGATTGCAAGTAATTGAAAGTACTTGAAAAAGGATTGCAATTCTTTTAGCGAGTACTTTCAGTACTTGATGATATTTCCAAATATTTTCCAATTACAAGTACTTGTACTCGAGTAGTAATTGATACAAATGTAATGTACTTGAAAATTATTGAGTACTTCTCTGGAAAGCCAAAGTCCTTAAATTGCTACTTAGTACGAGTAGTACTCATGACACACAGAACCATCTGGGCATTTGTCCACCTTTTTGGTAATAGCTTTTAAATTGCAATTCAACATAAGAACAATTGGATTTTTTCATACCAATTTGGGCAAAAATTAAGGCTTTCTAGAGAATAATACAAAACATTTTGTTTTCTTCACCTTATATAAAAATAAAAATAAAACATTCGAGAATATACAACAAAGATTTTCCAGATTTAATCCACATACTTTTAGGGATTGCCCTTGTGCTTTATTTATTGGTACTGAGAAAGCAATATGGATTAGAAACTACAAACGTTTGAAATCAAATCACATATCGTTTGAGATGTTAGGAATCAGGGCATCTTCCCTTCTTCATTTACTTACAGGAGTAGTTCATTTTCTGTTATGAATTGTTGCTCTTTCAATTTATCTCGATCAGTTATATCAAAAGCTGAGACATGCGAAACGACATTGGATTTTTTCTTGAATGGGTTGTGGCAGCACCCATTTTTCCAAAACAATTCTTAGAACACATGATACCCAAATATTATGAAAACTCCCCTTAGGAGCTGCTAATAGCAGAGGAATCACTGAACTGAATTTTGGTCACTCTAATGACACAAAAGTACTTTAGCCCTTTAGATTCGAAGTTTTTGTGCTCTACTAGTAGTGGTTCTTAATCTAGAGAAGTTTAAAGAGAGAACTTAAACACCGGTACCCGGTTATGCGTTCTAGGGTTAAAAGTATGGCACGAATAATATTTAGAGATTATAGTCGCACAAACATTCCCTTCCAATATTTGAATATAAATAATTTTTGTAATCTTACGAAATTAACAGCAAATCTGTATTATTTTATTAATCGTATAATTTATATTTATATTATCATTTTAATTGGTATACCATTCGACACAGACCATTAATAAATATTTAGTTAACATTAAAATTAAACGGATCACGTAATATTTACAAGGCATCTTAAAAACAATATATTGCATATTTTTAACTTATAACTAAGAAAAAATTTACAAAATCTACAAATTGTATGTCTACTCTATTTATATTTCTGTAGGTATGTATGTAAATATATATTCATAGGATTATGTTCGCATTTATAGTACATTTTACGATATAATAGCTAGAACTAAAGGGACATTTTGTGTTACAATTTTATTTTGTGTGCATGAATGTAGTGAGATAACTAAGGATATTCCCCAACATTCGGGTTACAATGAAATAAATTTTTAGAAACCAACTCTTGAACAGCGTTATATATCGGGTGTTTTTTTTACAGGTTTGTTTTTCGAATAGAGATAAAACTGGCATTTTGTGGTCAAATCTGGCAACTCTAATGTCATTTATGTTCAGTTTGGTTTGCCATTTCATCATGAACAGGTTGACAAAAGAACAACGCTTGCAAATCGTGCAAATTTATTTCGAAAATAATGGTTCAGTTCGCGAAGTTTACCGCGAGCTCCGTCAATTTTATGGTCGACATAATCGTCCATCAGAGCAATTAATTCGGTTAACCATGGATCGTTTTCGCACTACGTTTACTCTATGTGATAATACGCATCCGCAGAGACGTCGAACAGTGCGCACCGAAGAAACAATTGCCGCTGTAGAGCAAAGTGTTGAAGAGGACCCGAATGAATCGATTCGCCACCGTGCACAGCAATTGGAGCTTTGTCCATCAACTTTATGGAAGATTTTGCGCAAAGATCTTGGCTTGCGACCTTACAAGATCCAGCTTGTGCAAGAATTAAAGCCGCGAGACCATGCAATGCGTCGTGATTTTGGTGTATGGGCCGAAAATGAGATTGATCTCGATGCTGATTTTCATCGCAAAATTTTGTTCAGTGATGAGGCTCATTTTTGGTTGAATGGCTACGTCAACAAGCAAAATTGCCACATTTGGAGTGAAGAGAATCCACATGAGACCCTTGAAACGCCATTACATCCACAAAAACTGACTGTTTGGTGTGCTCTATGGGCTGGTGGAGTCATTGGGCCATACTTCTTCCGCAATAATGCTGGAGAGGCAGTTACCGTTAATGGAGACCGGTATAGAGCCATGATAACCGACTATTTTGTTCCCGAATTGGATGGCATGAATGTGGATGAGTTGTGGTTCCAACAAGACGGCGCTACATGCCACACAGCGCACGTCACAATCGATTTATTGAAGGAAACATTCGATGAGCGCATAATTTCGCGGAATGGACCTGTAAATTGGCCACCAAGATCGTGTGATTTGACACCATTGGATTATTTTCTTTGGGGATATGTGAAGTCGCTCGTCTACGCCAACAAACCAGAAACGTTAGGGGAATTGGAAGCCAACATTCGTGGCGTTATTGCCGACATACGGCCCCATATGCTCGAAAAAGTGGTTGAAAATTGGACCTGTAGAATTGGCTTTATTCGAGCCCGAAAATTATCCTTCCAATAAAGCCAAATTGATGGACCTTAAAACGATTTTCTTGTGTTTTATTTCAATTCGAAGTTCTATACCCCTAAAAAAAACACCCGATATATATAGGCAATAATATCAAATGCAAATTATGTTACATAATCAAAGAAAATCGAATACTTTTTAAAACTTTCAGACATCCCTTCAATTATTTGTAAACAACCCTCTTTCATATCAACGGTTTTCTAAAAAAATCAGTCCAACCATAAGCATGAATGTGTGCATATATTTTGCATATACTCCATAAGAGTATAAGACATTATCCACACCTGTTCAACAGTGGAGCGCATATTGAAATCGAAATCCAAAACAAAAAAAAACCAAAAAAAAAAAAATAATAATTATAATCAGCTTAAAAAGCTTACTACAACACTTTAAATGCTCAGCATGAATTTAGAACTTAATTAATGTAAAATTTATTAAAATATCTTTCATAACGCGCACTAAATTTAGGTTCCGCGTGCTGCTCATCGTACAGAAATGCCATTTATGGTGATGACATTTCCGGCCGTCGGTTCAGGTTCGTAGACCTCATCGTTGGTGCGCATTTCATATGGCGCATCGTAGAATTGCTCACTGGGTATTTGATCGTAGATATTTTCTGTGTGCAGAATGATAGAGTGAAAACAAAAAAATTTAATTAACATTGTTTGTGTTGGGAAACTAATCAAAAATTGTGCAACTATCTGCTCAACGCCCACCTGGCTTCCGTCCAATAGACCCATTGCCATTAACACCTCCCCTTCCGTTCACTTGAAACGTATTAAACGTCGCCGGTGGCCCATTGTCCAGATGATGCATGCGATTGTTCGCCTCCAATGTTGAGTAAGACATCACCGCCGCATTTCGTTCATCTTTAATCTCGGCCGCCTGTACATTTTCGGTATTCTTCACTGGTCTCGCCTTATTACGGTGCAAGAATAGCAAGCCAATTATGAAGAGTAGCACTATAATGACTGTCGCACCAATCGCAATGCCACTACCTAAACTGGAGCTTTCCTGTGCCTCAGTAGCGGCGACTTCACAACGTGGCTCATCGCCACTCCAAGTCCCATCTTCGGTGCATTTGCGTAGATATTGTCCGATACGGTTATAGCTTGGTATACAATGATACTCAGCTGAACCACCATATAAGGTAGACTCATTTACAACTATCACGCGGCCATTCTCGATCATCGGTGGCCGTCCACAGTCAACAGCTGTAAGATAAATCAGAAGAAATACAAATTTAAAATCAACGATTTTTGAAGAATACATTGTGTGTTACTTACGTTTGCAATTGGGACTTTTGCCCGTCCATTTACCATTCTTTTGACAAACTCTTGTATCATTGCCGATCAGTGTTCGTCCTTTGGCACATTTGAATTTCGCCATTGCGCCTACTGAATGAACGGCTGCATCGACTATCAAATTCTCACTAATGTCTGGCTCATTGCAAGTGATTTCTACGCATGCTGGTGTTTCGTGGCTCCACGTACCATCTTCAGCACACAAACGTCGTGAGACTCCATCCAATTTGAAATTTGGATTACATTCATATAGCGCCGCCGCGCCGTAATAAGTGACATTTGTAGCCAAGGTGACTTTGCCATTTGTAATGTTGGCTGGTATACCGCATTCCACATCTACAAATTAAACAAGCGTGCAGTTAAGTTAAGTGTAAAGTTATTATATTTTGTACTATTTAATTATGATAGCTATTGTCTCCCCTTAGCTTGAGCTTTAGGAACATGGATAAATAATACAATAGTATAAAGTGTGCCCTTCTTTACCAAGTCTGAATGGAAGTTTTTGCTTTTCAATAGTGTTAGAGAGATAAATGTGAAAAAAAAATAAGAGTCGTTTCTCAGCCATAGACATCTCAGATTATTCAATGAAGCAGAGTCGGTTGTCGAGATTGTCAATACATCTGTTACAAAAGCGCGCCTCTAGTAAATCCGCAAATAGTCCGCTTGTCCGGTTTTGATGCCGCTGAGAGATGGAGGGAGCTCTTATACCCTCTTTTCTTCGTTTCTGCTAAAATTTAAACATGGTGGGATCCTAATATAGCGGAGGAAACTGAGGGTAATAGCAGAGCCTTAGTCAGTTATGTATTCAAGGAAGTAGTTTCCAAAGGCTTGGTGTTGCGGTTTTACACTTTCAAGTTCTTCCGCTGGTACCGTGTAGCCCCATCAGACAGTAGCCAGTTATAAAACTTACCACTGAACTGATGGAGTAGCGATCGATATTTACTAGTCACCTAAACCAGCTTACGTCTGTCGATCATAAGTAAAATTTGGGGCATTACTCGACGGGACCCACTTGGTATTAGCTTTCGCTACAAAAGCAGACATTAGCATGATGATAATGGAATACCGTCTTCTGGGCCACGTTTACCAAATGTAAAGTGGTTCCCTTTCTAGCTGGATGTTCTCTGGCGCAGATTCCCGGAAAGTCCCTGTTACACGGGGTCCAGACCACGCATTTACTGAATTTTTGAGTTAACTCATTTAAGGCTTTCCTGCAATCGAAGGTGACCTTGGAGAAGGTGCCACTTTAATTTAACGCTGGCTATCGAAATCGTGTTGTGTCGAAGAGCCAATTTAGGGTTCTTTAGTCTTCAGCTCTTGTTGTAATTTCAGCCTAAAAGACGCTAACTACCCCGCCATTCTACTTAGAGCCATCTGTAGAAGTGGCCGTGAACGTTTGGGTTCGATTTCCGGCTTTACTTTATTCATACATTTGTACGATACGTAAACTTATTGTCAGAACAAAGTAGGGACGATGGTTTGGTTTAGCATTCGCAGTTGCTTCGGTGTCCAGAATTAATGAGCGACTATATCTACGGTCTCTCTAGGTGTGAGTTGAATTTAGTATAATTGGCGGAGCTTCCACTAAAGATCTATTGCAAGAAAGTTGAGTAAGAGCTTCAATACTCTAAGGGAGTGGAAATCAAAGCTCCCGCTCCGAGCATTGAGAATATACTTAGTTTAAAATACGGTACTTTATATCCCCCGAAAGCTAACTTTTCAATCTTAGAAGGGTTGTCACAAAATCCACTCTTCCTCGATTATTTACCTATGAGTTTAAGGACATTATGTAGTAGTTTGCCAAGAATCTGTTCTCCCGTTGCTGCAAGGGCTACGTCGCCTGCGTATACGATAACTTGTCAGCCCGTGCTTCGTAAGTTTAGAATTTATGATTAGATTCCAGAATATATCTAGCATAACAGAGAAGACGCCCACTTAGTGGAATGCTCTTGTCGCAAATTCAGCCTTCCTCCACCAGTGGTCGAGGTATTCTATTGGTAGCAACGGTCTCCGTCGTAGTGGTTGGGGGGAAAAAGTATTGTAAGGGTATTGTTCTCACTGTATATTTAGCTACTATATTTTTCTGGACCTCCTATAGTCTTTCCTCAATATAAAATACATTCGAAACATCATTTTCATTGCTGCATCAAAGTATCAATACTTTGACGACCACTACTGTTCCTTTGGGAAAATCAAGCATATGACACCTGATTCGAGTTCAGAGACCTGCTGCCCTCGAACCAGAGACAGAGACTACATAAATTAAAGACGAATTTTCTGAAATTTATGAAGTTTTCAGTGTAGTTTGAAATTTTAACAATGTACCACGTCAAACAAAGATCACTTTTCTATATTTAAGTTGGAATTACGCGCACAGCTCAGCTATTTGGTCATTTTACTAACCACAAAATAGCATCATCAGAAGTGGTAAGAGAGTGACCAAGGCGATACAGATTTAAAGAAGCGGTCACACTATCCCGTGATTATTTTCGCAAAAGACAAACGGGACGTAAGAGGTATGGCAGACGGTTGAGACGCATGCATTTTTTTCTTTCCCACAAAAGTTCTATGGCCATCATCTGCAAAGTTTGAACACGATTAACATTTTGCATTTTCTCAAAAGGACGACGAACTAAATACTACAAGAAAGTACACCACACTTCTTAGCCTCAAACATGGTACAAATGCCATATTTCATCCACCGCACGTGTTCTGCAAAACTCCACTGTGCTCGGGAAGCTTCCTGCCACATTTCGCACTTTTTTACAAGGACAATCTAATTCACAGGATATGATGTTACCAATATTTCTTTAGAAGTCTTAATAACTTAAATGTACGATTTACCTCTTTTAATTTTTACACCCAATTTTTCTGAGCTGAAGAAATTGCCCAAAATCTCGTATGTGCGTATTAGAGTGCACTACCTCTACACAAAAAAATTGGTACTGTGAAAAATTATATTTTAAGACACCAAACAAAATATTACGCAATAATATTAAGAAATAGAAATAGTACTTTTCTCGTAATTTTTTCTTAACCACTGCAGATCATAAAATATTTTATGCTCAAAAGGTATGCACTAAAATATTTAAAAAAAATGTAAATTTATCATGATTATGACGACTTTGATGGTTCTTTTAACCTTTTTTCCTCTATTGGCAAAAACGGGAATAATCGATTTTCAAAAGCTTCTCTTGAGGCGATTTTTTCAACTGAAAAATCCTTCACCATAGACTGGAACAGGTAGTAATCACTTAGTTCCTGGTCCGAACTAGAAGCTGAATGCGCAAGAACCTCCCGTGGCTTTTGGCGATATGTGTGGCCTGATGGAACACAATTCCTCTCTTATCGGCGATTGTTGGCCGATACTGGGTAATTGTTTTATTCAGACGGTCCAATTGCTGACAGAGTTTGGCCGTGAGGGAGCAGCTCATATTAGATGATTCCCTCCCAATCCCACGACATACATAGCAAACCCTTCTTGACCGTCAATCCTGGCTTGGGCACCGTTTGCATTGGGTCACCGCGATTCGACCAAACCAAATGGTTTTTTGTGCAATGTTTAGCTCCTGGGTTATCAGAGGAGGGCTTACATGAGGGACGGAGTCGACGATTTCCATTATTTTATCGATATCTTCGACAATTGGTCTTCCAGATCGTGGTGCGTTTTTAATATCAAAATTGCTATTAACACTATTGATATTTTCAGCGACCTGGCTTGCGTTTACGTTTTTATCGAAAAAAAACTGAAAAATTAGACTCATTCTCTCTTTGCTGGTGTCCGTCTTTGACGTGGCTTAAACAATACTGAGTAAAGCAATTACGAAATCATCTGATCAGTTTTTGTAGCACGAACTCACACCTTTCTGATCGCACATATGTATACAATGCGAGATATAGATTCTTGAAACCATCTTTTTGGGAAATAATGGATTTCTTTTTACTTTACCTACATTTCTGTGCAAGCTTATGCTTGATTATTTATTAGGGCAAATTTTTGACGTCAAAATATGGCATTCAATAATTTTGTATTATACTGACAACATTTGAAATTGAATTGGACTTAATAAAAACTAAGCATTAGACCGTTTTGTCACCTAATATATTGTTCGTTTTTTAATCGTTTGGAACAATTTATTCTTATTTTCAAGTCGGTATAGCCTAAAAACTTAATAGTTTTATAATTCTGGTGTAACACCCGCGACTTTTTCTGCTAGTGCATTATATTAAACATGCGAATCTTTATGCAGAGTTTTATATTATATCAAGAGGGGGTTCTTTTTTAGAAATCTACCTAGATACTTGACTAAATTTCAATTCAAATGATTTACTTACAGACACATTCCGGAACAGCGCCACTCCATTGGCCATTGTCTTCACAAGTAACAAGAGCCTCGCCAACCATCTTATAGCCACGCTCGCAACGATATTTAGCCAAAGCGCCAATCCTAGGGCGAAAAAAAATTTGATAAAATTAAAAAAAAAAAAACGCTTAAAAATTCTCCACCCACTTATAAGTCTGCGCGCTATTCTGTGTCGAATCGGCTGTGCGTATCAGCGTACGACCGTACATGCGATCATTTCCGGTGACAGAAAGCAAGCTATGCGCGGCTAGTACGGGTTCGGAGCAACGGATTTCTGGAAGGGAGTAATTTTTTTTTTTAAAAATTGATTTTTGAAAATAATTTCATCGAAAATCCCTTTACATACCTTCGCATTTGGGCGAAGCATCACTCCACACTTCTGTCTCCAGACAAACGCGCTTGGGTACGCCGCTCAGTTTGTGTGACTGCGCGCAACTGAAGGTTACCTCGGATCCCACATAAGTGGTATTTTGAATGTATCTTATAGAACCATATGGAATAGGAGTGATAACACCACAGTCAATATCTGGAAATAGAGTTGCATTAGTTTTTAGATTGTATATTTTATTACTTCATATAACTCACATTCGCAGAACGGTGCTTCTGCACTCCACTCTCCCGTCTCCAAGCACTCCAATGTTGGATTACCGCGCAGCACATGCCCCGGATCGCAGTTGTATTGAATCTTTGAGTGTACATTATAATCATAGCCAACCACAAAGGAACCGGCAGGCACATGAGGCGTATCACAGGCGACCAACTCACACACAGGCGCATCGCCCGACCATTTCCCCTCCTTCGTACAGTACAATTCCGATGGACCATCCAACCAATAATCATCTTCACATTCATATTTCACCATCGAACCAACGGTAGTTGAGGAATTCACCAACACTGCATGACCACGATCGGGGCGCGCCGGTGCGCCACAATCCACGAAACGACATAATGGCGGTTTACTGGACCATTCACCGCCAAGGCCACAGGAAATGATCTACACGAATTGTGCACAATAAAAATTTTGAATTTTTGACGCATAATGAATGCATGAATGCCACTCGTAGTGAGCTTGCTATTGAAAAACAAAAGTTGACTCACCGGTTCACCCACCAGCACATAACCGGCCTCGCACTCATATGTGGCCGTTGAGCCGGCGCGCTTGTCCGTCACACTAACGCTACCGCCGGCGATGCGTGGCGGCTCAGGACACCAATCGACCAGACATTCCGGCTGTTTGCCCGTCCAACCAGTCAGCGCACAAGTGCGATTCTCATTGCCAATGAGCGTGTAATTTTCGTGACAATTGTAGGTCGCCTGTACGCCATAGCTGGTGCGTTGCTCTGAAAGTAGAATGGCGCCATGCTCCAATTCCGGCAGCGAACCGCAATCGACATCTGTGTTAAATGAATTTAATACAATTAAGATAGTTAAATTTTAGAATGCTGTGGTTTTTTATACACCCTATTGTATACTTACATTTACATGTAGGCGCACGTCCGCTCCAAGTACCGTCAGCGCGACAAGTGCGCTCTGCGGCGCCGATTAGCGAATGACCCTTTGGACATTCGTATTGTATTTGATTACCAAGTGTATAATTTCGGCCCACAATTGTGGTATTCTGCTGAGCATCGGGCGAGCCGCAGGAAAGTGGTGCTAAGCAAGAATGCAAGTTAACAGTTAGGTATGTGTGTATGTATTTAGAGTGTATAATTAAATATTGATCAATAATGAATACTAAAAAAAAAAATACCTGAATTCAATAAATTGCAATACTCACAATGCTGGCAAATGAAATGCAGGTAGTCCAAATTGCAGCCCACATCATTCCATAACCAGTTGCGTCCACCATCCAATACCACACAATTCTGCTCACCATTGTAGTTGTTGGGTTGGTCTTTGCCCCAGGCTGGTTTTTGTACCACTTCACCTGTGAATATTTGCAAACAAGTATAATAATTTACGGAATATGGTTAGACAACAATTTTATTATTTATTTGAAAATTTTTTTGAATCGTGCGAGGCCGAACTAAACGCGTTTAATGACCATAATAAAGCCGCTTTACATATTAAAAATTATAATTCACAAGTAAGAAAGAGTCTAAGTTCGTGTGCAATCGAATTTTAAATACCCAGCGCTAGTTTTTATTTTTAAGCATTTGCCAACTTGTTGTATGGAATCAAAAAAGTTAGTCTTATATAAAAGATGTTATTTTTTCAAACGTGTGGTTTTTAATGGGGGAATACTTTTTTTGGAATCGGTATTTTTGGTAGCCGTTACTTGATTTATACTCAGTTTGGTTCGCCAGTTGCAAAAATTGCAGCTGGACGAAGGTTAATAAACAATATTATCGCATTTGGAGTGTTGATAAATCACAAACAATTCTTGAGACCCCGTTATATCATCAAAAAGATACTGTTTGGTGCGCTCTATGGGCAGAGGGAATTATTGGTCCATATTTCTTCAAAAACAAGCTAGCCAAAATGTTACAGTCAATGGGGAACGCTGCTATAGAGCCATGATTAGTGACTTTTTCGTGCCCGAATTGGAGGATGTTGATGTGGACGAGCCTCTGGTTTCAACAAAATGGCGCTACTTGACATACAGCCAACGAAATAATAAACTTGTCGAAGGAAACTTTTCGTGAGCGCATTTTCTCGCGTCGTGGGCCTGTGGCGTCGCCTACAAGATCGTGTGATTTAACACCGCTGGACTATTTTTTGTGGGGTTACCTGAAGTCGCTTGTCTACGCAGATAAGCCCGAGACGATTGACGCCTTGAAAGCGAAAATTTGGCGCGTTATTGCTGATATAGGGATTCAATTGCTGCAAAAAGTGGTTGAAAATCGTGCATCGCGGCTGGAATTTATTTGGGCCAGCCGCGGCGGTTGTTTGCTGGAAATCATTTCTAAAACATAACGGCAAACCCTTAGCTTTATAATAAAGCTAAATTCTTGACCATAACATTTAATTATATGCGTTTTAATTCTTCCTAAAAACACCCTATATAAAAATAAAAAACAATGTGAGTTCTTTATAGGCGTCTAAAGTACCCAACCGATCTGTATGAAATTTTTACAAAAGGTGCATGTGGTCTTCGGGCCCAACATAGAATATTTATATATACATGTATATTTGGAAAAGTGCGCGATTTCACGCTCACATGGAAAAAGAATTTGAATTCGTCTCATATCCGCAACTATTCGGTGGAGATGAATGAAGATCAAACTGTGTACCGCTTCAGCGAAAAAATCGGTGTCACGCCCTGCACAATAAAAATAACCCCTAATTCCTTATAACTCCGCAACTATTTGATACAGATGTCCAATATTAGGTATATAGATTCTACATATATATGAGGCTATATATTATTTCTTTGGGAAAAATGTGAACTCATGCCCCAATTAAATACAATTTTCTATAGATTAAGGTATAAAAAATATTGTGAGCCCAAAAGAATTGCTCAATATATAAAAAAAATATCTTTTTTAGCGCATCAAAGTAAGCCTGTTTTGCTAGTATAACATCATTTTGAAACTTTAAACGATGTTTATGAATTTAATTTAAAAAAACAAACGGAAATTAGTATGAATCACCCACATTTTCCAAAATTTTGATTTTTTAATTATTTCTCTATCCAATTAAATTCTCTACACAAAATTTGAAAGACTTAAGAAAATATTAAATATCTATTTAGATTTGTTGTAACGCAGTATGAGACGTATGGGAGATGAGCGTGGTTTTAATCTGATTTCTATAGTTTTCGAAATTATACTTTCTGATTAGAAATACAAAGTGTATTTCATTCGCAAACCAAATCTTTAAAAATTTAAGAAAATTACCTTGATTTTAGTATTTTACCGTAATATGAGAGGTGGGCATGGTTTCGGTATTTATTTGTTCTAAAGTGGGTGGTGCCACGCCTATTTCCAAATATTTTTGATTCGGTGTATTTGTTAGTGCAGGCCCATCTTTCATATTAAATTTGACCGCATTATCTTTAATGCTGACCTAAATATCGCTTTCTTTTTTATTTTTGCAAATTACCGTTATATAAGAGATATCAGTTTCCATGGGCATTTTTCAAAAAAAAAAAAAAAATACAAGCGTATTCCATTTTCGTATCCTATTCTATATATCAAATTTGAGCAAATTATTTTCATTGGTTACCGATATATCAGATTCATTTAATTTTGGCCAAACCCGACTTAGCCCATCGCCAATACCAAAGTATTTTGTGTCCAGGGCAACGTCACTCGGGCGGACAGACTTAATCTACTGCGCTATTAATTCTAAAAATTTGGCTATATATATATATTTCTTTACCTATCTCGGTTGCTTTATGCTGTTATAAACAACCGTTAGGTCAACAAAAAATTTTTAATACCCTGGACACAAGTGCACTTGGGTATAAAAACCTCATGCAAAGCATTGCTTATATAATTAACTAAATATAAACTCGCTTTTTATAATCGATACATAGAAAATTTGTAATTAAAATGCACCGTGGCACGCAAAAGACTTTCAATTTTTAAAGAACATTTTACACTAGCATGACCAAAAATGGTTACGCTCTATTAGCCCACAATCGCCTTGGCTAACTGCATTTGCATACAATTAGCGTCTATTAAGCGCGTCCATTGTAGTTAGCTGTGCGTGTATTCAACATATGGCATTCAAAAGCGCGACCTTTCCCTTTAAGCGCATACGATATTTGGTTTTATTAACTGGATTTTCTATAAAAAATATCTGTTGTTTTTGTTTTCTTTGTTTTCCTTTTTTTTTGGGTTTTTGTTTTGTTTGCCTTTGTGTAGGCAAGCGAGTTTTGTGGAAGTGATTATGGTCATCGTGCTAGTCGTTCTCAATGTCACTTTCTTTTCGACGTGTGGAAATGTTCGTACAATTTTGCCGACACTGCATATGGTGGAAATCAGACAAGGTGTGGTCAGTAGCGACGTGTTTTGTTGTAATTTTAACTATATCGGTATGCATTTTTCCATTTTAACGCCTTAAAATAAAAGGAAAATAGTACTAAAAGCTCTCAATTTGGGTATATCGTCGTAAAAGTATGAATCGATGTTCTTGTTTCTGACATTTCTTTTTTATTGCCCACTTGCGCTTTAAAAATTCAATATGTAATTCTGAAAATCATTCTTTGATTCAAAATATTTTGGTATATTCATCAAGCGACTTGATTTGTTATATAATTGAGTGAGTAGTAGATATCGCGGGTTTTCTCAAGGCAATAGCGTTTGCTTCTCTTGTTCTGATATTGGTGACTGTAATCAGTTGAGATTGGCATTATATTCAGCTTATCCAGACAACAACTACATTTTCTGATGCATTCATGAATCCAGTATTTTTGTTTGTGTGGAAAAACTTGGTGTTTTTTTTTTTTTTTGAATCCAGTTGTCACCGTATCACGTGATTTGTCTAAAGGAATAATCGCATTTTGAATTTGGAACTAACACTTTGTGAGCTGTGTTTAACTCGGTTTTTGGCTTTACGCTCAGGTATGAATAGGTTACTTGGAATTTGCAGATTAAGGAAATCCACTATTTTTTGGTTTTCCAAGATTCTAAGGTGTTTTAAATATCTAATATAGATTCCACGCATTTTGACAAAAGGAAGAACCCATATTTTGTGCCATAATAAATGTAACGTTTTTATCAAGCAGATAAGTGCATTTTGAGATGCATCAATTCAGTATTTTTTTTTATTAAAAACTACGCTTTTTCGGCATTGTGAAGCAAAAGGGTTTGAAAAAGGGTATTTTGGCTTACAAATAGTCGTACTTTGAGTGACATTTTTGACTCTACATATTTAATCCAGCATTCTTGTGACATTTGAGTCGCATTAAGTTCGGCGTTTTCGTTGCACTGAGAAATAACCGTTACATAAACTAATGAGTACTTTTAATCATGATAAAAAATATTTATAAGGTAAAACCGCTGAGTGACAGTCTGAATATTTTTGAAGTTTACTAACAATATAAAAAATTGCAAACTCAAACACAAGGCGAATTTATAGAAGGTGGTGGCATAAGAGCAGCTGATTTGATTTTTTTTTTATTCACCTACATGTATTTTGTTTTTGCTGTTGCGTATGAGCTTTCAAAAGCCGTAAAAGCAAAAACGAAATTTATTTAAATTTTGACAACTCTTACGCAGTAACAAAAACAAAATACATAGGAATTTTGTAGTTGTATTTATAACACCACCTTGTATGGATTCACCTTGCTCAAACACTTACAATTTCATTTCTCGTCTGAAACAAAAATAAATTGAATATTTTCAATTGTTTATTTTTTATTCAACCTTTGTTTGGCGTTTGCTTTGTTCTCAATAGTAATGTTGGTAAACTTCATCAAAAAAATCATGGCCGACGAATTGTGCGAACGGTTTTATTTTAAATCCTATATGATGGTTTTAATAAATAATGATAAAAACCGGGAAGTATTAGAAGGCCAAGCATAGTGCCTTTTTTTCTTAGTATTAACCAATACTGATTGTGGAAAGGCGCGTTTTGTTGACATTAAATACTAATTGAACCGTTTGCAATATTTCTTTAGCTTCGGCTGTGAATAAATAAAGTAACCAAAATTTTCTAGCCCTCGGTTTTCATCCTTGTAGCCGATTTCCTTTCTGTTGTTTTGGGCGATATGGATGCCATTTCTTTTTTTGTTGCTAAAGCATTGGATACATAACTTTAGAAATCAGGAGGACCCTTGACGCTCTTTAAATTCAATTGGTTGTTGGTATAAACCACATAATCCGTTCTGCAACGATTCGCTATTATATTTTGCTCAAACAATGAAGACGGTAAGTCGGTCTATATCCGGAAACCATTGTTGAAAATATATTTGCCTTGAGCATCAGAATTACTAAGGCTTCTACCTTTGAGGGAGTACATCATGTGCCTCGAGATCTGAGATAATTTTTTTTACATTTGCATATTTTTGCTTCTAAACCAAAAATTACATATCATTTCACCTACTTATATTGAAGGAGTATGAGAAATGGGGTAAAATTGCCATATACAGTCGCTCCAAGCCAAAGTCGGACAACGTGGAAAAAAATATTTGAACAAAAGCAATTAAAAAAAAGGTAAAATATTTTTTCCATTACTTATTTGTTGCACTTCCCAAATATAAAAACAAAACATATAAATTAATTCAGTATTATAAAATATTCCACTAAAATATCAAATAAGAATAAATTCAATGCACAAGCCAAACTTCGACAATCAACAAGTTTTTTGAAATATCGAAATACATTTTAAAATCGAATATTTTGTATGAAATCCATTATTTTTAATAACCATTTGGAGCCGGTTAGGCATTGATATAACCAACTTTTCGCGAAAAACTAAGTTCGATTTTTTCCCATTCTTGTAATAGGATAGATTTCAAGCCATTTTTGCTTCAAACGGAATGCTGTCGATTTTTTTGTGTTAAGATAGTCCCATAAATTTTCGATAGGATTAATGTCAGGACTTTGGGGTGGCCTTTTCAGAACATGGTGGGAACTATAAACCAACAAAGAACGCATTTGGTAGGCCTAATGCTTTAGACCATTGTATTGGTAGAAATACCAATCATCACCGAGATATTTGTAGGAGGGAACATTTTTTCTACGGTGTCCGACTTTGGCTTGGAGCGACTGTATGTATATTCCCCAATTGTGAGATATCATTAAACAGAGAGTAAAAAAGAGCAATAAGTTTTCTCCATTTTCTGCTACTTTTAAATGCAGCTTCGTGATAGAGCCACCAAAAAAGTGAGATTACAACTTTTTATCATTCCACAATGAATACCGCATAAAGAATTTTTATACTCGCATACATTTTTATGCAGATATTCATTTACTAAAAAAAAAAGTTTGCGTAACTATAATTACTTTTGTTAAAATATAAAATTATACCTTAATTGTAATGTGTTTTATTTAATGGACCCCAAACTTAAATGCAACTAAAGTGGGATCCATACTCTCTTATGGGGCGTTGGTCAGTATTTTTGAATAAATACAACAAAAGGCCTTCTTCAATTTGACGATCAGAATGCTTCATTGGATGTTAACTGACCAAAAAGTGGCCGAGCAACACCAGTGTTCACATGGCACACTTTTGGGGCAGCCTGTATATATCGAATTTTGAATACTTTTAAAAATTTGTTTATACTTTCACCCAAAGTCAAATCAAAATTGATTTATTTATTTTTGACAACCAAGGATTCAGTTAATACAATTTGTTAAGGAAGTCTTGAAAATTTGTACCTCTAATTTTGGAATGTGTTTAAACATATAGATACTTTGACTTAATCGACGATAGTTGCACTAACACTAAAGCAAATAGTTATAAAATTCAAAAATTTTAAACTCAAATTAAAGAAAGAATAACAACAAAGGCAGTGTATTGTGCATTTTTTACATGCAAATTACAAATCGTATAAATTTCAATTTTTCTTTTTAATCAAAAATGTTAGATAATTAAAGTAATTAACAGATTTTGCAATTTCGCCACAATAGCAGTAATGATGCAAATTTCATTCGAAATCAACGCAGATAAAGCAAAAATTTATTGAAATCAATGAAAAGTTCAAAAAAAAATATAAATACAGTATAGAATAATGTTGAAATAAATTCAAACTAAAACATTTTACTACTTAAAACTTGAAATGCTTAAAATTACTAAACAAATATAGCACAAACTTTGTAAGTACATACACACATACATTATTATTGCGTCAAAATAATGACAAAAAGTTACACAACTCAAATAGCTTGAAACTTTTGAAATACTCGTTTCACACCCAAAATCTTATTAAATCATATAATACAATAAAACTTAGTTTAATAAACTTATTGAACTGAAAATAAATTGCATGCAGTCGACTCTAAAACCTAAAATTTTCTGTTCACAGTTTATCATACTTGTGGTACAGTTATGATTATTCTGCTTTTCAATTGGGTGATTCACAAGATGTTACAATGTGCCATAAGTCATAAAGTCATAAACATAGAAAATAAAAACAAAATTGCTTAGTTTCAATTATTGGTTTCAATGCAATCCAAAAATATAACTTTCGAAATCTAAAATTTTATGACACATGACAGCTTGCGAGTCACCCAAATGAGGCAATTTCAAACATTCTAGGCACAGTCAGATAAAAAACGAACCAAATTGAATTATCAAAATATTTGGATTTAAAATCCTTGTATGTTAAAAATCAAATTTATTGAAAGATACAATTTTTAACTGAATATCCCAATATCTATTAAATATAACGGCGTTCTACGAAAATAACTATAATATCTTAAAACTTGCATACTACTATGTAAAAGAAACAAACTGTTTGGAATTACCTAAATGACCTCTCCGAGACCTACATTAGTTATTAATCGCATGGCAACTTGCTAAAAAAAAATTTGCCTGGCAAAATGTGTCCACAAATTCACATATGTATGTATGTACAATATATATTTATATAGTGATTTCCCCAAGGGTTAACCTTTTCCACAAAATCTTGGTATGTTTTGTTCTCGCACTACCCGAGTATACAACAACAACAATGCAAGTAATACAAAAAAGTATTCATTTATTTAAAAATAACATGTATTTTTCTCAGAACTACAATATTTTGTCACTTATGACAATACCTCCTGGTACCTAAATTATAATGAGATAACAGAGAAAAACATATAATGATAATATTTTCAAACAGATGTACATCTGAACATACAAACATCCATACATATATGTATATAGAATATTAACCGACGGACACTATTTATCTATATACCTGGCCATCCTTATAAAATCAGCAATCGAGCGGAGGATTTTCAGTCATTTCAGTGCAGCTAACCCAGAGACACTTAAGCCAAAGCGAATTCACTTCGTGTTTTCTTTTTAAATAAAACACATTTCAAAATGTTATTGAGCATAAGAAACAATATTTTTCCTTTAAGCATCGCTTTCTTCGTTTTCGTGTTCGTCTTACGAATATTTTTACAAGTACTTTGTAGAATGGAATTAAAAATTGAGCATTTGGGTGATATATCGAACATAAAGCCAAGAAAAGTAGTTCGAAAGAAGAAAAGTTTTAACATGATAAAGGAATCAACATAAAACAAATACTTCGCATAATGGAGTTGGATCGCCAAGATTAAAGTAAAGAGTTATAAAATTTCGGTTTAGGTTAATGTTTTAACCAGCTTCAATTAAATAAAAATATTAAATATGCAAAAATATTGTTTTATTAAATAAATAGTTAGGAATTGGGAAATTGTCATTGAAGACAATTTTCTGCTTTACTTGAAATTCGCACGAAAGTTAGGAATTGAAAGGTAAACTTTATTTCTTAGCATCGCTGGATTAGAGAAATCTTCAACAAAGTTCCAGCATTTTGAAAATCAGTTTATTTGTTAGCGCTTATCGATTGTTAATTTAAAATCATAGACAACATTTTTTTAACAGCGGTCGCTGATCGACAGGTAATGGAAAAATTGTCGCTTGAAGTTGATGTACTCTGAGTAATCGATAAATTTGCTGGTATTTAGAAATTAGCACATATTTAAATACGAAACGAAAGAAGTAAGAAATATACTAAGTTTGGGTGAAATCGGAATTTAAATACCCGACGCATTATTTCACATAAACGGCACTGGTTTTATAAAACAAACCCTGCATTTTGATAGAGTCATGACATTTCTAAAAACCATATCTTATTTGATTCGAATACAATAGACGTACTAGCCGCATAAATACAAATATTTTGATTGAAAATTGGGCCAATAGGTGTTTTTGGAGCGGAAATATATTTCCAGTTATTAAAGTCCAATTTCATTCAAACTCTGAACTTGTATTTATAAGATGTATCGAAGAGCGTCGGATTAGCTAGCCTTTAAAAACAAACAATGAAATTTTATGACTGTAACACGTACAGTTTTCAAAAGTTTTATTTTTATACTTTTCTTTCTCTAATTAAATTCTTCGTAACAAATTTTAGCAATAAAATTAAAAATAATAAAATTAAAAATATTTGAATCTTTTGTAACCCGAGAGGTGCAAATTTTATAATTTTCGAAATTACGTTTACTGAGTTGGAATATAAAGTGTGTACCAAATTTTGCAGCAGTTTCGGATCTGTTATATGTGTTTTAAATTTGGAGGTGTCATGGCTATTTCCAATTTTTTTTTTAACCCACATATGCCTTTCTCAATCCCCATCCTGTATATCAGATTTCGGTACACAGGCCTTATAGTTACTCAATTTTTTTGCTTGTTTGGAAATTACTGCATTCACGCTCACTTCTCGTAGTGAATTAAAATGTAAAGTGTGTACTAAATTTGGTAGAGCTTATTGAAGTAATTTCACAGATAAACCCTTTTCCCAAAAAAAAAAAATAATAATAAAAATGTAGCTGCATATCTCCTTCTCCAACTCAATCCTATTTATGTCATTTTAGCAATTAATCTTTAGTGATTACTAAAACAACGCACTCTTTTGATTTTTACAAAACACCGCTATGTGGGTTACTATGCGACTTCGTCCATTTCCAATACCACATTTTTTTTTACTAAAATCTCTTTCGCTCGCAACAGTTTATCCTTATCTATCCCTTCTTAATATATATCCCCAATGTCCCCAGTTTATGGTTGCACTCAGCCTTATTACGATTTCGAAAGAGTCTAGAAAATAACGAACAGGGTTCTAACACGTTCGCGGCATCACTAAAACAGTTCGTGTAACGGCTGAAGGAACGAAGGTGGTACATGATTCGTACTTCATTCAAGTATAATCTAATATACAAATGTATATTATTTTTTGGCCTAATTGTTAGTTTCTCAAAATAAAGTGGAGTATTTGAACTGGATTTATTTTATAAAACCAGTGCCGTTTATGTGAAATCAAATATTATTATTATATTAATTTTTCGAGCTCAAGGCCAGTATAAGGAAAAGTATATTGGAAAAAAGACAACAGTAGTAAGGAGTGGTAGAAATTATAGTTATGCATTTCGGAGATCACCAAAAAAATCAGGCCGAAAAAAATATAATATAAGTAATATATATATAATATTTCTTACTTCTTTCGTTTCGTTTCATATTTAAATATGTGCATATTTTTAAATACCAGCTAACTTATCAATTATTCAGAATACATTGACTTGCCGATGAGCGACCGCTGTTAGAGAAAATTTTTCTATGATTTTTAATTAAAAATCGATAAGCGCTAACAAAGCAACAGATTTTCAAAATGCCGGAACTTTGTTGAAGATTTCTCTAATCCAGCGATGCGAAGAAATAAAATTTACCTTTCAATTCATAACTTTCGTGCGAATTTCAATTCAAGCAGACAATAGTCTTCAATGACAATTTCGCAATTCCTGATTATTTATTTAGTGAAACAATATTTTTACATATTTAATATTTTTATTTAATTGAAGCTGGTTAAAACATTAAGATAAATCGAAATTGTATTACTTTCTACTTTAATCTTGGCGATCCAACTCCATTATGCGAAGTATTTGTTTTATGTAGATTCCTTTATCCATTCTACAAAGTACATGTAAAAAACTAATAATATTCGTAAAATGATCACTAAAATGGAGAAAGCGATGCTTAAGGGAAAAATATTGTTTATTATGCACAGTAACATTTTGAAATGTGTTTTAATTAAAAAAAAAAACACGAAGTGAATTCGCTTTGGCTTAAGTGTCTCTGGGTTAGCTGCACTGAAATGACTGAAAATCCTCCGTTCGATTGCTGATTTTATAGGGATTGTCAGGTATATATGTAGATAAATAGTGTCCATCGGTTAATATTCTATATACATATATGTATGGATGCTTGTATGTTCAGATGCACATCTGTTTGAAAATATTATCATTATATGCGCATGTCTGTTATCTCATTATAATTTAGGTACCAGGAGGTATTGTCATAAGTGACAAAATATTGCAATTCTGAGAAAAATACATATTATTTTTAAATAAATGAATAGTTTTTTGTATTACTTGCATTGTTGTTGTTGTATACTCAGGTAGTGCGAGAACAAAACATACCAAGATTTTGTGGAAAAGGTTAACCCTTGGAGAAATCACTATATAAATATATATTGTACATGCATATACATATATGTGAATTTGTGGACACATTTTGCCAGGCAAATTTTTTTTTAGCAAGTTGCCATGCGATTAATAACTAATGTAGGTCGCGGCGAGGTCATTTAGTTTTTGGTCTGTTGAAAATCGCTTAATTCCAAACAGTTTGTTTCTTTTACATAGTAGTATGTAAGTTTTAAGATATTATAGTTCTGCTTGGAGAACACCGCTATATTTAATAGGTATTGGGATACTCAGTTAAAAATTTTATATTTCAATAAATTGGGTTTTTAACATACATACATATTTTTTTAGCTTCCCTAGAACAAGGATTTTTAATCCAAATATTTTGATACTTCATTCATTCATGCTCGTTTTTTATCTGACTATGACTGGAATATTTAAAGTGCCTCATTTGGGTGGTGCACAAGATGTCATAATGTGTCATAAAATTTTAGATTTCGAAAGTTATGTTTTTGGATTGCATTGAAACAAATAATTAAAACTAAGCAATTTTGCATTTTTTTTTAATTTTATGACTTTATGATTTATGAGACATTATGACACCTTATGAATCACCCAATTGAAAAATAGAATAATCATAACTGTTAATGATTATCACAAGTATGACAAACTGTGAATTTTAGGTTTTAGAGTCGACTGGACGGAATTCATCCTAGTCCAAATTTCCATGAAATCATAGAAAAACCATCAAAGAATCCATTGTAATTCGAAGATAGAATATAGTTTGAACTAATTCGCTCGAAGCAAATCGGATTCACTGAATTCGAGCCAACATAAATAAAATGCGTAGTTTTAAATTTCGCCAAATGTCAACATTTCGTAAAAACGCCGCTACGTATATAAATAACTGCTTAAATTCTGCTAATTTAAATTACTATAAGAGAATACTACTATGGCTTTTGTCACACCCAAACATTATTTTGTGTAATAACTACAAACCATTGACTTACCATTAACCCATTTCCAAGTGCGCGAAGTAACGCCGGGCTCTTTTTGTGCGCCAATCCATACCAATTGTGTTTTTAATTCCGTTTTGCGGCGTTCCAATTCGGCCAATATATAATCATTGGCAGCGCCACGAAAATCGTGCACCAAATTGCCACCTACAAAGAGAATGAAAAAAAAAAAAAAAAATAAACCAGAATTAAAGTTTGACGGAATCGAAACAAATTCGTGCGAAATAATTTTGAATGTGCAAAAAAGAGGAATTTGCATATTGAAAATTACACACTTACCCGTTGATTTGCACATCAGCTGCGCCTTTTCGAAATTCTCACCCTTCGTCACGTGAAATTCATAGCATGTTTTCGAGAATGTCGTCAACACCGTATCCACACTCAAATTCGGGCTAAGACAACGCTCGACAGAGAATTCCTCGTTGGTGAATACCTCCACTTCGCACAAGCTCAAACTACCCTCCACCCCAACTAATTGTATAGCCACATATTGGCCAATGAGTGGACGAGCGCAGGAAAAGGTTTTTGTAATACCCTCTTCCACTGTACCTGGATACCAGGCGCACAGTGGATTACGTTGCAGATCAGCGCTACTATTACCAACACGAATCTCTAGATCTTGTAATGGTTGATGACCACAACAACCGCGTGTGGTGATGCGCACTACGCGAACGGCTTGTGGCGCTAACAGATCCACGCGCCACCATGGAGATGGCTCTTTTTGCGTTTCGGAACACTGCTGGCCATCGGGATTCTGAAAGCAGGAAAATGCAAGAAGCATGCAATAAATGAGTGATAGAAAATGAAAAAAAAAAACAAAAGGTATTGAGAGTGGTTGCTGCAATCTGCAAATGGGAAGGTGAAACTAAAAAAATGGCATACACAAATGTGGAATAGTAATTAAAATACTTTGGCAAGTAATTTGTTTTCTTATCGGCAGCTTTATCTCTTCTTCCTTTTATTCTGGACAAAAACCATGCAAGCGCATTCATGCCAAAATCCAGCCTTGTTATCATATAGTTTCGTGGTTTTATTGGTTATCGGACTTTGGCTTAAGATTGAGCTTTCACCAAAGGTCATCGTTTTCATAGCCCCGATTCTCTGAGTGCATTGCGATTGCTTTCATATAGTATAGATAAATTGGAATCATATTGAGGAAGACATTCATGCCTTCAACATTTCAATGCACCAGGTACAGCTGCTTATTGTTTAAAACTCTACCTATATTCAAGGGTTTCAATGGTAGAATTAATCTCATGATAGGATGGCAGTCTAAATTGTGGTACCTTATATCTATTTTTAAACAAAACAAACACGGGTTTACTCGCGATAACATTAAGACCCTTTGTTTACATTTATAGTCAACCCAGTACTTCCTCTTGGAATCCACTGACAGTAAAAAGAAAGAGTCCTGCGACTACTAGCACTTCTTCTTCAGAATAGGCTACTACTTTTTAGGAGAGTAAATATATTCCCTGTAGAATGTCTCTGTCAATTTCAAAGTTGTTGAACACGATTTCTATATCCAGAAAATCTGCTAATATAATAAATCTCTTTGAAATGGAACGATTTTTCTATAACCCGTTTTTTTTTTTCGTTGATAGGGATTTTTACAATTCTGTACTATTTTGTGGTTTTGCGGTTCACCCTAACACGCTTTGGCATGAACACTACATTGGGTTAGAGGCATACCAGTTATAAGCTTCCTCACAAAAACATGGATCCATAAGAATTCATAGACAATACATATTTTTCAATACAATTTATTTACCAACGTGTCCTTTTTTACGTTGCCTTATAAATATATTTTTGCAGTTTTCAATAGAAGTTGTCTTCCAACGTTTTTTTGTTGTTGTTGTAAGAGAAGGTTATTGATAGAGATAGAGATAGAGAAAGAGATCGAGATAGAGATAGAGATAGAGATAGAGATAGAGATAGAGATAGAGATAGAGATAGAGATAGAGATAGAGATAGAGATAGAGATAGAGTTAGAGATAGAGATAGAGATAGAGATAGAGATAGAGATAGAGATAGAGATAGAGATAGAGATAGAGATAGAGATAGAGATAGAGATAGAGATAGAGATAGAGATAGAGATAGAGATAGAGATAGAGATAGAGATAGAGATAGAGATAGAGATAGAGATAGAGATAGAGATAGAGATAGAGATAGAGATAGAGATAGAGATAGAGATAGAGATAGAGATAGAAATAGAGATAGAGATAGAGATAGAGATAGAGATAGAGATAGAGATAGAGATAGAGATAGAGATAGAGATAGAGATAGAGATAGAGATAGAGATAGAGATAGAGATAGAGATAGAGATAGAGATAGAGATAGAGATAGAGATAGAGATAGAGATAGAGATAGAGATAGAGATAGAGATAGAGATAGAGATAGAGATAGAGATAGAGATAGAGATAGAGATAGAGATAGAGATAGAGATAGAGATAGAGATAGAGATAGAGATAGAGATAGAGATAGAGATAGAGATAGAGATAGAGATAGAGATAGAGATAGAGATAGAGATAGAGATAGAGATAGAGATAGAGATAGAGATAGAGATAGAGATAGAGATAGAGATAGAGATAGAGATAGAGATAGAGATAGAGATAGAGATAGAGATAGAGATAGAGATAGAGATAGAGATAGAGATAGAGATAGAGATTGAGATAGGAATATATCATAAAGGTGAAAGTGAAGACAAAGGTGAGGTAAGGATTTATGATATAGCTCTTATCTGAGTGGTTTAAAGAAACGCTTTGCAAACCACGTAAAATCAAGCAACGTAAAAAACAATTTTAAGAAATTAACTTTTATTGGCAATGGAAACGATCCTTATTCGCAGCGAAAAAACTATTTTTCTGGCATAACAGCTATCGGGAAATATTAATAGTAGGCGGTGGGAAATACCTTTTGTTGACAAAGGAAAAAAATATGTATTATTCTAACAGCCAAGGTGAAAAATAATCATTGGCACATAACTCTTATTGGTTAGTCACTGTTTTGAAGTAGAAAGAAGTAGACTGTAAGTAAAATGTCGTTTTTTTTTAACTGAAAAGTAATGAAATATGCTGGTTTTCTACTGCGAATTCTATTGTGAATAATAAAATATGGTAGTGTTCGATGGCTTAAGCCAGAAGAATTTAGCAAAGAACAACTTTTATAAATATATCTTAAGTTTTATTTCTGGATATGTATTCTTTCAGAAAATACTAACAAACTGCGGGTTGGTCTTAGTTCTCACAAATTATCGCACAGTGTAAATATTAAAATTGTATGCAATTTTTCAAAGAAAAAATTTTATTATTGGCTCGCAGAAACTTTTTTTTTTTTAAACAGATAACTTTTTTCAGCAAAATCAACATTATTTACCTTATTCCCCGGATTGCCGTCGTTAGCAAAATTAGCCGGTCCCGCACGCGTATATGAACTCTGGTTGACTGGCTTACGATAGGCAACATTTGTGCCACAAAAAGGTAACTCACGCTCCCAACCGCTAAGCGGATCGCATTTAATAGTACGCGGCCCAAATAGCTCATAACCAGAATCGCAATCGTATTTGGCCTCTTTAATACCCGCATCACCGGAAATGGTCTGTACTTTGGCATTAAGCGGGATGGCAGGCTGACCGCAAACTGTAACAAAAAAAGAAAAATAGAAGAAAAAAATTAGTATTGAAAAAATGCACAGCAAATGTAAAAGAATAGCTGCTAATAAAATTAGAAGTGTTATTGTAAAGGTGTCAATGAGTATACAAAACTAGATTAGAAATACCGGTAGCGTTTGGGTGCTAAGTAGCACGTCCATATATATTTACTTAGGTAAAGCAGCGCTATTTCGGTTAATTCCGCTTTATACCAGTGGGTTCTAGAATTTCCTATAAACAGGTTAATAACAGCTATGTACTGTACTGAAACCGTTAATTACTTACAATTACAGCTGCAGTGCAGTTTCTCACAATTCATACTCGCATAGTAATTATCATTATAAGTAAAAGAAATTTAGAACATCACAAACGACCTTAGAGTCATCTAAATGGCTTAGTGTACTACGGTGAAAAGCGCGAATCTAACCGATTAACGGCCAACGTTACATATTTATATAAAAATACCTAAAGGCATAATGTTTTCGTTTTCTTATTTGGAATATCTTCAACTTAGGTTATTGAACTGTCACGCAATTTGTCTCAGTCAATTTTTGTTTTTTTTTTATTACTTTCAGCTCATGCCACAGCCAACAACGTCAAAACATCAAAAACCCACGATTGTTGCGAACATCGGTGTTGACTTTTTCAATTTCGTGCATAACATGAAGAGTTTTTTATGCACAGAAATGCCGCCTGTAGTCTGTAAATGTACCCTGTGGGAAAAAAGGAGACAGCCTCAAAATTTTATCAATTTAAAAAGTAATTTGAAGTCAAATGCTTTGAAAAAGATGCATGCTAAAGTAATTATGTTGATCTAACTCGCACCAATTTCAATAAATTTTATATGTAGCCATATATGTATGTATATATACTTGCTTTAAATCAGGGAGAGTTACAGCTAGTCGAAGTGAAACGGTTTTTTTGAATTATGATTTTAAAAGTACTTTGTTTTTAGAATTTTTGCCGATTTTTGTTTAAGTTTTTCAAGTAAAACTAGTTATCACCATTTTTTGACAAGTTTTACTACCAAATTTGACTTCTTTTTTACTAACGGTAGTACCTATTACTACTACTATTTTGACTTTATTCTACTACTATTTTTACAATGTACTACTATTTTTACTTTGTACTACCTATTACTAGTACTATTGTGACTATATTCAACTACAATTTTTACTAATTTCTACTACTATTTTCACTAATTTGACTACTGTTTTTACAAATGCTACTATTAATAACCATTACTTTCTTTACTAATTACTACTATTATTGTTACTTATTTCTACTACTATTTTTTACTACTATTTTTGCTAACGCTACTACTACCTACCATACTCTTTTTACTAATTACTACTACTTTTTTTTACTAACTTTTTTACTATTTTTCTTAATGCACCTACTAATCACAACTACTATTTTTCTAATTACTACTACTTTTTTTTTACCAATTTTTACTACTATTTTTACTAATGCTATTACTAGTTTCTACAATTTTTTAATAATTTCTACTAATATTTGTACTAATGCTACTATTAATAACCATTACTTTTTCTACTAATTACTACTACCGTAATATCTTCTCGAATTTTGACTAATTTTACTACTATTTTTACTAATGCTACTTCTAATTACTACTCCTATATTTACTAATTACTACTATTTTTACTAATTTTACTATTATTTTTACTAATTTTACTCCTAATTACCACCGCTGTTTTTACTAATTACTACTACTATTTTTATTAATTTCTACTACTATTTTTCAAATTTTTATAAATTCTACTATTGTTTTCACTCATTTCTACTACTACTTTCAATCATGCTAAAACTTAAAAAAATAAAAAGTATGTCTTTTGAAATTCTATTCCAAATTTAAATCTATAAGTCTTTGTTGAGTCGGCACAGAAGTTTTACGTCTGGCTCGCGCCATTAGGTGAACGCGAGTTTTCTTTATCTTAGCAATTTTTTTTAATATAAAATTAAGAAAAAACAAATTTAAAATTTCTGAAAAAAATTTTTTAACCAAAATTACTCATATAAAAAATTAGAAAAATGTGTGTTTGACCTCCCTTATAGCTGCTTTTTTTAAATTTTTTTCCCATTTAAAGCAGTGGAATTGAACAAGAAATTGACACTCATAATACACTCGCGAATTGATGCTCGAAATGGTATTATAATTATTGTATTTGTATACTGATTGGAAATTAAAATATATTTTTTTTTTGAACGAAACAATACAAATTTTAAAGTTACTTTAAAGTAGGCTGTACATATTTTATATAATTGGAAACGGACTGGTTTGAAAGTAGTTGGTAATTAGACTGGTTTTAAAAAAGTTTGAAGAAACGGAATTTTAGTTACAAATAAAACATTTTAATTCATCTGGAATGAAACTAATTTTGATGCTTCTTCTGTCCAACGTATTGCAGAGTCAGATAATTGACTTGCTTCTAGAACATCACCATGTCAATAAAGTTGGTTGCTTACAAGAAAAAAGAAAGCATTTCAACCACTTCTGGTTAGTAACAAAAGTACTTTTTAAATTGCCTATAAAGCAATTAAATTTCCGGCAGGGCATTTACATTTGCACATTTACTCCTATTCTTTTGTGTTTTGCATTTTGCATTTTGCTCGCATTGTAATACTGTAATTATAATGTTGGTGGTTCCACCTCAACAGCTGGGATTGAATCCATGACTGAGTGTCGATTCAATTGTGAATATGTAGGCTGCAATTCAGTGCATTTCACTGACGGGGCGTTAACAACACAAATATGTAGCTAAACTCGCTAGGAGTAGGTAGTAGAAACTCACATGTGTACCTTCCTAAAATTTACAAGTGTACACATTGTTTTTCAGATGCCATTTTTGTACAGCTTAGTGCTGTTATTTCATAAATTTATTTTGAATAATTAATCTTGACCTTAAAGGGATGGCTGAAAAAAATTTAAACAAAAAAAAATATATGGTCTTTTATAGAAATAAGAAGTCCATTTAGCAAAATGATATTTACCTTGCTTTGCTTAAGCTTAAATTTGTTCTATTCTAGATACATGTAATTTTTTTTTTGTATGGGAGAAAATGACTGACTCTTAAGTAGTTCTCGAAAGTACTAGGTACAGGGTTTATTCCACCCCAAATAAATATTTAAGTTTAAATACCTCTCCAATTCGTTTTCAAATATTTGGAGAAGTTACTCCCAAAACACATGAATCAGTTCTACGTTTTCCTAAAATTCGTGATACCTACTTTATTTAACTTCGAAATTCGAATGTGAAAAAAAGAGAGAAGAAAAGGTCTACGAAAATTTTTATTGACGATTGAGAAATGCGAAAACGGAGAAAATTCTTTGGAAGTTTCTAGTCAGAATAGGGGAGATATTCTTATTTTTTATTAGTCCGATTCCTAATTTTCTTTTTTACCAGTTTGTTGACCCTTTTTTTTTGTGATTTCGCCTTCGAATTTTTTGCAATCACAGATTAGTTAATTGGAACTTGCTGCATAACCAAGTTATAAGACCTTCTCATCGAATTGAGTTTGTGCTTCTCTAAAGTTTACAAAACGTAAGTTTTTTAGACATATTTAGAAATTCGAAACATTTGAAATTCGACTCGATACCGCAATATATTTTGTTTCGATTTTCGGAATATAACTAAAAGCAAAACTAAATATAAATTACATTATATCCTATTCATATTGTATCAAAAAAAAAAATGGAGGTGTGGTGTCAAATTATTTTTCGGCTTCAAATTATGTCAAAAAAGCATAATTGTTGGAAATTTTCTTGAAAAAATCGGCGTGGCACCGTACACTTCAGAGCAAATATTTATATGGCCAAAACTTTGTTTACCAGAGTCAATTTAGAAAAGTATATAAATCGCACAAAGGACACTCTCATCTTTCATAATTATAACGGTAGTTTTATAAAAATTCCACTATCCAATATTTTTGTAATTGAATTGATTGTGGACACTTAATGAACCGGACGGGGTTGGCCAAAAAAAATAAAAAATCACAAATTTTTGGAAATAGGCGTGGCATCGCCTACTTTAAAATTAAAGTTATTACAGAAACAATTCACTGAAATTCTACTTAATTTCAGACACACGTTGCTGATAAAAATCTGACAAAACCTATGCACATTTTTCATATAATCGTAATATGCAAAACAAATTTGATATAAAAAAAAAGTAAGGGGGGGGGGGGGGGAAAGTGTGGAAAATGGGCGTGATATCGTCCTTTTGAAAGCAAATAGCTATATCTTCCCAACTACTTTATCAATCTCTACCAAATTTAGTACACATTAGAGGTTTTAAACTAATAAGCTCAATTCCAAAAATTTAAAAAATAGGGTAAAAACCACGCCCACCTCCATTTAGATTTCAACTGAGTAGGCACAATTTCAAAAATTTTAGAACTCGGGGGATAAACACGATATTCCCTCATATTAAAAAAAAAATGAAAATGTTCAGTTCATGTTGCGAATTCCCTTAGATTTCGTAGGATGAATTTAGTTAGAGGGAGAAATGCGTAAAAAAAAAATTTGAAAAATTTGCGAGGGACCTAAAAAATAACTCATTTTTCTATATATCTAAATAAATAAAAATGATTTAACTAATCATACGGAATTAACTCTTTTATTGCATACAATAGGTAGTGTTTATTTGAAATAAAGAAAAAACCCTCACGCCGAATTTGTTAACAGATAGAGAGCTAAATATGAGGGTAGTAGTCGCTAGTAATAAGTAGTAATTGGTAGAAATAGTAGTCAGTAGTACTTAGTAGTAGTATTTGTAAAAATAGTGGTAGTAATTGGTATTATAATTAGTAAAAGTAGTAGTAGTAATAGTAGGAGAATTAGTAAAATTAGAAGTAAAAATTAGTAAGTAGTAGTAGTAGTGGTTGTTATAAGTTAGCATTAGTGAAATAGTACCATAAATTAGTAGTAGCATTAGTAAAAATAGTAGTAGTAATTAGTAGCAGTATCAGTAAAAATTAGTAAAAATGGTAGTAGATATTTGGTAGAATATATCAAATATAAATGGAAAGTAGTAAAAATAGTAGTAGTTATCAGTGTTTTATTTTTAAATGATTAAAGGAGCGGCTCTAACTTCGGCTGTGTTTTTTTTTTACCAAACTTAGTATCTTGAATTAGTGATGTTTACTGTTCAAGGTCCGATATGTGTAAAAAACCAACGATGCTGTGAATGATTTTCGTCAACTCTGGTAACAGGCTACATAAAACGAATATTGCTGGACTAGATATTACTATCAGTTTGTTGGATTGGATATATTGCTCGTATATATATGTAGATAATAAAGCCTATATGAGAAGATCTTCAGATTCACCAACCATTAGAGCAGAACAAAAGCAAATATCCAACAATATAAAAGAAGGTCCAAGTTGAGAAGGACACAATTTCGCTTGGTATGATGAAACTTCACCAACAAAAAAAAAACATAACACTGGAGAAAATTTTTGGTTTCGATTCAACCCAATTTATGGTTGTAGAGACAAATAAGAAGAAATTTACACATGAATGAGTGTTTGTCAATCTACAATTTTCGTATGAATCATATTTGCAATTACTAAGCAGATAATATGAAGTCAACGAACTAGCTGCGCAACTAATAACTTAGCAGGTGCTAAACTTTTAATCTCTCAATTCCACTTTGAATTGCACATATAGCCTTAATGTGGCTTTTCAAATTTATATACTTACAAACTATTATTTGTTGTTGTATGTTCCAGGTGCAAAAACTCAGTAATGAGATAATTAATTGAACTCCACTTCCGTTTGTCCATATGAAACAAAAAAAAAAAACATTTCCATAGTTTCCGCTGGTGTCAAACTAAAAAGTCCCCGGGCTAATTGAAAGCATTAGCCACCCATTTGTTTATTACTTTGTGAAATTTCTATTTTCTACTGCTTTCGATGTGCTTTTTTTTGTTTGTAAAAATTTAAGACATTTTTGAGCAGTTGAATTACGAGAAAAAAAGGCGAACGTGAAAAGAACACACTAGAGCGACCGCAGATGCAACTCAAATTAAATAGAGATTTTGATTTTCAATTTAAAACTGCTGGAAATATGCATACTTTTTATTTTTTCCACAACATTTCCACAAAAAATAGTACTCAGTTTACGTGGTGAGAAGGTTCACAACATCTTGGCAACATGATGCCAGCAAAATTTTTTCACAGCTTCTAAAATACATATGCCATTTAAAATTCAGTGGCAAGTGGTAGATCGTCACATTATTTAATGAATAATTTATGTGTTATCGGTTTACATTACTTTTCAGCGGCATTTTTGGGCGCTTCGGTAATTTTAGTTGCTAGCTACATTTCACCGAAATTTAGATACATGTTGCTGGCGAGATTTGAGAGATTTTAAGTGATTATTAACATTTAAAGATAATAAACATTTTCATGATATTTTGGAAAAATAATTATATCTTAATTAATGGTACTAGAACAAGCTCGTCGCGCCTGTAATATTTTAAGTAACAAATGGAATAATATAAAAATTGGTATAAGGGTAAAATTCAAAGTCTGCATACAGAACGACAAAAAAGTTAATTTTTATTACCATATTATTTACATATTGTTTGCACTATTGTCGTGAGAGTTTTTTAAGAGATATATAATTATTTTAATTATTGCATGCCACATATTTATGTAGATATGTAAAGGGTGATCCAATTAGTGATCTCATTTAAAAAAAAGAGACAACTTTTTTTTTTGGTAAATTAATGGCTTATTCGAAAGATCAAACATTTCACTGTATTAATGGAATACGACTTTATTCAAGATTGCGCCTTCCCGCGGTGAAATGACAGATCTCGCCTTTAGTAAACAAGAATACGGGAGAGAGAAAATTGAACAACTTCCAATATTTCATTGAAAAACGTGTTCTAATTGTTCTAAAGTGTAAAAGTATGAATTTATAGGCAGACATTTTATAAATAAATTCGCAAAATACTAAAAAAAGTGTATATTTTTCTTAATTTGTGTAAAAAGCTTTGTCTAGTTGAAGTTGAGAATTGTCAAATCCGGCAAAACCAAAGTAGCGTCACCTTCAGTATTCAGTACACCGTGGACTTTATTAATATGGGTGTCTCGGCTGACTACGCAACAGTGCACCCTGTTCATGCAGTTATCCAAGAAAATTTTGGCGGTTTAGGTTCTAGCTAGAGCTGGGAATTTCATGCTGATTTTTAAACTATACGGATAAACCGATGATAATATTCGCATATCCTTGACAATTTTTATTGACCATTAATTCGTTGATTTTTTGTATATCCGAAAATCCAAATATTAACCGAATTTTCGTAAATCCAGGCATGTATCAACGAATATTAACCTGATATTTATTGATATGTATAAAATCCGGTTAGTATGTATTTTTCGTTTGTATAGCGGGTGGGCGAGACGGCGCCAACCTTTCGTATTTTCTTCTTGATTTTCCAAAAACATTTTATACGAAAAGTGAAAGCCGTAATAATAAAATATATTTACGTTGTAGCTTTTTCTACAAAATGTTTTACATAAGAGATCAATATAAGTCGACAAGATGAGTTTGTGTACTTTTTTTTATACAAATTTAGAAGCAGTGTGGTTGCAATTTTTAAGAGCTCTGTAACATTTAGTTAACTTTAAATTCAGAGTAATTATAATATTGGAAACATAGCTATTTTTGATCAGTTCTAAACCAAAAAAGATTTAAAAGACCACAATTGTGTAACAAAACAAAAAAAAAAATTAACATATCGACTTGAGAATGGAAGCTGGACCGATTTAATTAGACTTTCATAGAAACTGCTTTCGAGTTTCCATAAAAAGATTATAAAAAATCGTTTTTTTTTTTGCAAAAAAAACTGCACCTAGATCCTTTATAATTGTCAAATGATCCCATTTACAGTTGAGTTATTTTAATTTTCTTATAATGATACAAATAAATCTTAAATTTATTACAAATGCTAAGATTTCATGGCTTAAGGGCTTTTACGAGTTATTGTGAATTGTGTAAATATTTCCTGCAAAAGTTTACAGTTTAAGAGTTTATTAATCGTATCTCTAATAAGTTCTAAATTTGTGTTAAGTTATCTCTATCTTGAAACGAAATCATACGATATTTATGATTAGCTTTATGAAGAAAGAAATACTCTCAAATATTTACCAGTGCTTACGTTTTCCATTACCCTAATATTCGTATTTTTCATTCGCAATATAAAAATAATTATATACTAAATAAATAATTAATATGAAAAAATACGGGGCGTAAAAGTATTTGTGCATTTGCAAAATTATTAATTGTTGAAAGTTTTGAGATCAAAAAGAAAGTTTCAGCTTTCGAATAGGGCAATAAAAAATGAGGTAATACTTCACCTAACTGTAACCTTCCATTTCCTTCCATTTTTACCTCTGCCCTGACCTAGTCTTGTTAAATGTCTAAAGCATGATGAACTTTTCATATTGACATAACAAAATATACTTATATTTTTAGAGAAGTGCATGTTTTCGTAAATTTGAATAGCCACGCGATTATGTAATAATAACACTGCACAACAGCAATGCTGCAACAAAGTAAATGTGGTATTTTACTGATTGCGAAAACTAAACAGATCACTTTTACTGTACAAAGTTTTTTATTTTTATTTGCACCCCAAGGTTAAGGTGCTCACAGCGGCCTTTTGCACCAGACGTGCAAAATTTTTAAGGATTGCAGATGTGATGCCAAAAGGAAATGTTGTACCTTATAAAAAAAACGAAACATTGAATATCAACACTTTTCTTAACCTCTAATATCTCATTTTGCCATTTCTCGAAGGCATTATAAAGCGGTTACTAATATTTTACATAGAAAATTCGAATTTTATTTAAAATAAATGGTAGAAGAATTGATTGTGGTGACTCAAAATGCATTTATGAAATGTTTAGTTATATATTCGCACTGAAATCTGAAGTTTCGCGAAACCATTCAGTAGAATATACTATATGTTTTTTTATGATTTCTATAATTTGGAAAACGAACTAACCTTTAGATAATAAAAATATCAACCCTTCAAAATGTTTCAAAGTTCTCTGCGGAAAAAAAACATACAAACGATGTTAAAATGAAGAAAAAAAAAGAAAAAATCAACAGAAGCATTAAAAAGGAGATTTTGGATACTGGAAAGTGAAGAACTACTTATCGAGGTATGACAGGTCGGTATTACCTATCGTTCGGGTGCATTGATCCCTTATGTAATGCATATTTATTAAAATCATTTTTTTGCGTACTAAAAGGGAATGTTATTGTAATAGGTTTTCCTTTTTCGATTTTTTCGTATGCTGTGCTAATACATGGATCCGGTCCAATGTGCAATAGAAATACTTATATTGATCGTATTGCAAAAAACTGTCAAAGACTATCTTTTACTTCATCTTTTTACGCTGCATTTCCATGACATTTGGTACATAGTGTCAGCTCTAGCTTTGGGTTTGTTTTAGTTCAAAACTATTTGGGGTTTCTTTTTGGGGCCATTACAGAGTTTTTGGCTGTTATATAATGCCAGTTTTTTCTTCTTTTTAGAGGATATACAAATATCATTTTATCGCTTAGAAATCCAAAAAACGTGGAAAATATTTCGCGATTCTTAAGTCAGTCTGTTGTTTCTCATAGTTCTTATAATATTTAGTTTTTTTCTTTAGTAAATAATGAGCAAGTGGACAAGAAATAAAAAACTTATCACATGCTATGTTTCGTCCAAAGGTTTCTATCACATTTACTGATTTCTTCATCTTCTATTCACCTTAATTCTTTTCTCTTACTTCTCGAACTTTTCTAGCGTAAATTTCTAACATCCAAGCATGTGGTGTATCGCCGTCACAAATTGCCCAAAACCTGATGCCATATCTTTCTAGGTTTTAATGGGATGTACTGGCAACATGGGCGCATCCCTCTTAAAACTAATAATTATTCTTCCACTATCAACCTGGTATGAATCCGTATTTTAGATACCCTTTCAGATTTCGAAACACCGGCGACTTGGTTGCAGTTTATCAACCGATCTTACTTTCCTTCTTGCAGCTGCATTATCAAATCGGATAACTCTCAGTATGATTTGAAATGTGGTTGGGCTCCTGATGGCATTGCAAATTTTTCTTCCATCTTTTCTACTCCACAGTTGGGATATCTCTTTGTTTTTTGACTCCGTATACACCGTTAAGTATTAGAAGTGCAATGAACTTTTCAAACTCATTTTATTCAATTGGTTTCCATATACTTCTAAAAACATGACACCTTTCAGTATTCATTTATTTGATAAAAATCTCCCAAACCGGTATTCTGAAATAAATTAGAAACGTAGAAGATAGACTATAAATTTCTCGGGAAGCGAAACAGAGAACAAATGATTGCTTGCTGTGTCTTCGAAAAGGCTTTGCTCATCACTTTTCTAAGGCCTTGTTTCTACTGGTAAGTACTTATATCTTGATAAGCATCTTATTACCAAATCGATTCATTCAAATCGCCGAATTCACTTTCGACATAAATTTTCCAATGATAACGTCATAATCCAATACAATTTCTTTTTAAACGATAGTTCGCGAAGGCTCATATCAAGCCATCAGTTATGTATGGGCACATCAAAATTGGCAACGTTAGAAAATTTTATATATCAGTAAGGAATATTTAAAATACTTTATATAGTCAGAAAATAATAAAAAAAGACTTGGAAATTTACAAAATCAAGGACTTTCGTAATTTCAAAGCATGAGATTTGAATATGGCAACACAATGAAATCTCATTCGAGTCCATTGGGCCCGGCTGGTACGCAAAGGGTTAAAAGAGTTTTTCAAAAAAAAAAAAAAAGAAGAAAATATAAGTAGTAAGACTTGCTGAATTATGAGTTTCTTCACCAAAAATGATTGCTACGATGTGTGCTTTGAAGAAAATATCATAGTAATCCTGTTGGAAAAATAACTTCTATATTTATTATTATATATTATTGTATATACATTATATGCTATATACAATATACCATTAGGTAAACATATTTTATTTTGCAATTTTTATTATGACACATGTGCATTGAAAATAATAAGGGATGCGGTCTCTGCATTTACGAGCATCTAGCATTATGGTGGTAATGGGTAACATTTATACGCGCAATTACCTACTAGAAAGGTATAATTAAATATAAGCGTACAATATTAGATACTTCGCGAAATGTGGTGTGTGCAAGTTGGGTGTATATTTATTAAAAGAAGTGTGCAAAATAATTACGTATGAAGTAAGAAGATACCAGCGTAATAGAGGCGCGAAAGGTGAAAGAAAGCGCAAATAGGCGGAAAACATATACAAATGGTTTAAGCGGCGTTAAAAACCTTAACTGTACAAACGAACAGCAGCGGCGTAACAAATTGGCCACGCATGCGCAGTTGAAAAAAAATCCAAGTGTATAACAAAGACGTAAGCATCTGACCTTATGTGCACTTTTATATATATCTATATATATAAACATAGTATGTATGTATGTATGCTCATACTACATACCTTGTTGGGAAAAAGCAGACAATTGAAAAAATTTACCAATTTAAAAAGTACCTGCTTGGAAGTCAACTGCTTTGAAACAAAGGCATATAAAATTAATTGTGTTGAGCTAGCATGGACCCAGTATATATGTATGTATGTTGCTGTGTGTATTATTATAATTTTTCTGTGGTAAAATATATTCTCAATACATTTAATATATATGTTTATAAAAATGTTATTAGTTTTATTAATTATTATTTTGTAGATAAATATCAGCTATATATGTTTGGTTTAAAAAATGCAGAGTTATAGCTGGTCGAAATTAAACCGCTTTTTCTTTTTTTTAACTTTGATTTTAAAAGTATTTTCCCGATTTCTTGCCTCTTTAAATTTTTTTTATTTTCTTAATTTTCTTTAACATAAGGTTATGAAATTAAAATAAAAATATGGCAATAATTCTGAAAAAATTAAAAAATTTTTTATTATTTTAATTATGACCAGCTATAATTCAGCATATTTTTAACCCTTAAATGCATGAGTTCTTCTGGTGGTTCCAAAAAAATGTTTATGCAAGCAAAAATTACACAATATACGAAAACTGAAAAATTGTATTTAAAAAAAAATTTCCAAAAAAGCACCACAAAACTTTAGAAAAGGCCTTAGAATTTGTTATTTATCTTCAACACAATGCATTGGCACAAGATTATTATTATAACATTCAATTTAAGGATATGTTGCAGTTCTGTAACAGCATGCATTTAATGGTTAATCGCACCCTAAAAGTTTTATGCCGTTAAAAGCGTATTGATTGTCTTTTGAACAAGATACGCAATGATCGCAAAAAATGTCACAAAATTACCGTCATCGCAAAACTTTACACCTGCAAAAGAGTTTGAAAAATTTGTGTTTGAGCTAAAAATGTACTACTACTAACCTCCCCCATATCTAATTTTTTTTGAATTTTTTTTCTTGAATGCAGTGTAATTGAACAAGTAATCGACACTCAAAATACTTTCGGGAGTTGATGCTCGCAATACTTGATCGTGCAATTATTTGTAATTTGTTTTAATATGACTTGAAATTAAAATTTTTTTTGTTTAAACGAAAAAAAAAATTAAACGGTACTACTTGAAAAATCCGGCAGACGTTATCCTGCCTATATTTATTAATTAATTGCGCTTATATAACATATAACAGCTGGTAACTTTCTCACAAATATGTCCTTGTCCTGGCCGAGGCAAACAGTTTGACAGTTATATTTTAATATTTGATACCTTTGTGTATAATTAAGTTGAATTTGAATTTTAAAAAAGGTGGCAACCCTCTTTAAAATATATATTAAATTCGACTTTTCGGGCAGGTGGAGACCCTCACTATGCTACTCGCCATCTTTTTAGCGAATCGAAAAGTTTTGTTGCAATATTTTCATATTTCTTATAAATTGTGTATAATTTAATTTAATTGGAATTTTCAGACATGTGGCAAGCCTTTAAAAGATAGTTATGAACCGTCTTGTCGAGGCGAACCGTTTGGTACCCATAATTATTAATATTACATATATTTCGACTTTCCAAGCAGGTGGTAGCCCTTTTGAAAATATAGCTAGCTTTAAACCATTTATTCGGCGAAGCACACCGTTTGGTAGTCATGTTTTAATCTTTTATATAGTTGTGTATAATTTAATAAAATTAAACGTTTCAAATAGGTGACATCCTCCTCCAAAATATAAGTATGAGCCTTCGCCTCGCTGATCCTATATTTTGATACCTCTAGTGTTTAATTTAATTCAATTCGACTTTTTAAACAGGTACCCTCGTAAAAGTTAGCTATGTACCCTCTCTCTGAGCCGAACCGTTTAACACATACATGTATTTTAATATTTCATATAACCTATATATATTTAAATTAAATTTGACATTCCAAACAAGTGGCAACCTTTTCCCAGACCGAAAATATAATGGTTGTTGGTAAAAAAGTACTTTTTAAATTGTTTCTAAAGTAATTCTAAATATTTCCGACAGGGTCTGTGTGTATGTGAAGGGAGGGTTGTGTGGGTGAGTTGAGTCGCATGAGGCAAGTGAGTGAATATTTGTGGACGCACTGTTGGTCTTTGTGGTAATGAGTCGAATTACACTCATTCCCATTATTTAGTGGATTAGCATTTGCTTGAAGCTATTTGTATTATACCTTTGTAAATATTTTGCCTATTTTTTTGTTTGGGTATATATGCAGGTAGGTATCTTTTTCAATGCGCATTACCTAAAATGTTACATAGTTTTCATATTTCTCTTTATTTACTGTAAACTATGACATAATTATTTTCCATGTATTTTCTTTTATTAAACATACGTGCCTCTGTTTTTTTTTTTGGTGTGGGGAAGGAGGTGTTTTCAATTTGTTGCTAAACACAGATTAAAATGGTAATTGTGGTGTAAGCAATCAATTAAAATAATGAAAGTTGATCGGAAAACTATTGCATGGTAATATTTAATAAAGAGAATTATTTTTGCAATATAATTTGCATGCGGATACAATTTTAGTTGTTGTGCATTCACTTTTTGTAATTTTGCTATCATTTATTATTATCACATTGTTACATAATATTATAAATATATATACATATAATTAAAAATTGTGGTAAAATAAAATGTATTCGATTTAATAATCCATAATAAACTGTAATTTACTAATTAATTAATTTTACGATGTATCTAGTATGTGTGTTTGTGTAGTGTTTAACCAAATTGATATTTGCAGTAGCACGACGTTACATGAAAAGTGCAAGCGTCATAAAAAATACTTTCAATGTATTTATACTTAGGTTAAGATCTCGTTTATTCCAATAACCTTTTGAATTGCCTTAACCTCAGCTGTGTCCATTTTGTTCGAACATTATCAGCTCAATTAATTCGATACAGGTTCGCTTCGTATTTCCACTTACTTGTGGATTGTGTGAACTTATTTATAACCGTTCCAACGTTTGCGATAGCTCTGAGCTCTAGAAAATGCTAGAAGCGGAGTATTTTTATAAGTGTTATAAATTTCGAATTCAAGTACAATACCATACAATAACTACCGTGTCATAAAAAAATAAATACGAATTAAATTTTTGTTTATTCTTAATTGGCAATGAATTTTTTTTTTTTAATTCTTTTGCAAATACTTTCAAATACTTGCCAATAATTTCTGCTTCATAAGCCAATTACAGTCATTTAGGAAAATAAAACAAATATAAATAAATAAGCCTTTCAAACATGTTCTGATTTGCTTCTATACTTATAACATCTGAGATTTGTATTTGAAGTAAAATTTCATTAGCGCCAGTGATTTTTTACATCGCGTAAAGAAAGTCGCGTCGCAATCGCTTTACTAATTTCTACCACTATATTTACTAATTTCGACCACTATTGTTACTAATGCTACTACTAATTTCTACCACTACTTTTAGCAATTTCTACCACTATTTTTACTAATTTCTACTGCTATTTTTACTAACGGTACTTCTAGTTTCTACCACTATTTTTAATAATGCCACTACCAATTTCTACCACTATTTGTACTAATTTCTTCCACTGATTTTACTTATTTCTACCAATATTTTCACTACTTTCTACTACTATTTTTACACATTTTATCACTATTTTTATTAAAGCTACTAGTAATTACTAACGTTATTTTTACTAAATTCTACCACTATATTTATGAATCCTACTACTAATTTCTGCTACCAATTTCTACCACTATTTCTACTAATTTCTACCACTAAATTTAATAATTTCATCCACTATTTTACCACTGTTTTTACTAATGGCACTACTAATTTCTACTACTATTTTTACTTATTTCTATCAATTTTTTTTATTAATTCCTCTACCAATTTTTGCCACTATTTTTAATTATTTTTCCCACTGCTCTTACTTATTTCTACCAATATTTCACTACTTTTTACCACTATTTTTTATAGTTTCTACCACTATTTTTACTTATTCTACCTTTTTTTTAGTTCCACTACCAATTTCTGCCACTGTATTTACTAATTTCTTCTTTCCACTACTTTCTATTATTATTTTTACTACTTCTACCACTATTTTTTATCAATCCTACTACTAATTCCTACCACTATTTTTAGTACTTGTGCTAAAAATTTCTATTACTATTTTTACTAATGCTACTACTAATCAGTAAGACTACTTTTATTAATTTCTACTACCACAAAGAAGTTTTACTTTTGGTTAGCGTACACGGGTTTTTTGTTTAATAAAGTTCCTCTTAAAATTCATTAGGAAACTTTTACGAATTTAACTGAAATCAAAAATGCAAGCTTTTCCGGCTTGCCTGGGAATAACTTCATCAATACTTTGATTGTTGCCAATACGGATAATCTCCTTAATGACTTTTTCTTTGAAAATTTTCAGCAGAGCAAGGAAATCAACTCCTTTAAAATTTTGTTCACAGAACCTAACATAAACACATAGAGCGTTTAATTTTTTTGTTGGAAATTAATCAAACGAATTCACATATGGAGGCACTTATTCATTAAGTAAATAATAAATAATAAAATATAATTCTCACAAAATCTCTCGCAAATTGAAATTCATACTTCATTAAAACTACGTTTTCAAAAGAAAAATCGGCAAGCCTTTGCCACAATATTAGCTATCGAAAACATTCTCTTCAGTTGTGCTAATAATATCAATGGTGTGTCGATACTTTTCGCAGTAAAGGATATTATTAATCCAGACATGAAAAAGACGTGCTTGGGTCGCGCAATTATTCAAAAGATTGTTCAGCGAGCACATTTTTGAAAGCATGGGAGAAGTTGTCGACGAAGGTTCGGAAGCTTAACGCAATATGTTGGTTTGATTGTATACCTACTACATCTGAAATTTGTTGTTTTTGTAATAGTGTTCTTCCTTAAAATCATTATGCAATTTTTATGAATTTAAATGAAATCAAAAAACGTAATGTTTTCTGGCTTGGACGACGTCAATATTTTGATTTTGAAAATCATCCATAGAGCAAGTAAGCAATTCAAATTTTTTCAGTACAGCTAAATTTCTTTTAGACAGATCTTAAATCTTAATTTAAAAATTTAAAAACATAATGTCGATATATATGTATATATACTTTATAGTTTTTATACATATATAAAAATTTTCGATTTACCACATGAACATTATTTCGGAAAAATAATAAATTTTACATGAGCTGGATCGGTTTAAATATACTCGTACCAACAAAAATTTAACTTCTTTATAAATAAAGCTATTGTTTTAAAATATTAAAAAAGCAGTGATAACAATTCGTAGAACAGTTTCAGCTGAAATAGTGTTTACAAAAATATTTAACATTTGTTAAACAGACTCATAATGAAGAGATTTTCATTATTATTTTTGGCCTTTTTTTTTTTGGAAAATTACAAGTTTTATTTAACTGAAAATGAATTCATTTTTTTTTTTAAGGTTAGGACAGATCAGCTGTGTGAGGTGATTTTTTTATTACTTTCGTGCTTTCGGTTGCGCATGATGTTAAAATGACGCGCTTATGAATCTTACAATCTAGGCAGTTGGAACGGCTCAGTTTCCAAGCCGTGTTTTCGATGGTCCGAGGGTACGAGCTTGCGAGCCACCGCCAGTTGGAGGAGTAAGCTCGATGTCTTTAATTTGTTGTGTGCGCAATTGTATTTGTTTTGTGGCGTTTGGTTAACGGAAAGGTCGAAACGTTCAAGGTTCCGTTACATTTCCTGACATAGGGTTGACAGGCCGAGTCTCCAAGCCTACATCCTCAGGTGGACGAAGTCAAACTTAGACAGGTAACCTCGAACTTTTCTTTTCATCGTTTGTGGTGGTGATGTTTGGCGGAAGGAAATGATCCGAATATACATATATTGCCTTCTTTGGAAAAATATTTTGATTTCATTTTTCGAACTACTCCTAAATCAGTCTGTTCACGTAAATCTCAATATTTTTCCAAAATATTTTGATGAAAATTTTACGATATCATAGATGTTATAATTCTGTTGGAAAAACAATACGTTTTTTTTTTTTGTATTCTATGGTTCGCAAATAATGTGGGTTTAAAGATAATATAATAAAAAAAGTATATACTCAACTGTTGTTGTTGTTGCAACGTCTTGCTTTAAACAAGTTTTCCATAGTCATTTTCATTGAACGCATCTACAGTTTCAATAGTTTCGGATCACAGGGATGAGAAAGGCGAGAAGGGGATATGAATAGCTGCTTAGTGTTGTGCTGGGAAGACATAACATAGTTGGTTCTATATAAGTAGAAGTAGAGCCTACTAAATAATACTCAGATCGTAACGGAACCAGACATTAATAACGGCATTCGTGGACCAAAAGTTAGAGAAGGTGATTGACTGATTGTAGTTTATGGCCAGTCGATACAAAGTCAGATTCAATGATGATCTTATATCGGCTGGGATATAGCTTAATTAGAACCGGCCCAACAATTGTAATTGTACACATCACGCACTAAACACAAAAGAGTCACAACTCAAAAATCCAAACTAGAAACATAACTGCTTAGGTTCAAAAATAATTAGTACAAAAATAGACACAATGGTAGCTTGCCAATTAAATAAGGTAGATAACTATGTAGAGAAAAATGTCTTTTTTTTTCTTGACATTATCTTTCTTCTTTATTAAAATTGTTTTCCAAACACAATTTTACCACCATCAATATCAACTACAAGTTTATCTCACCTGTCTAATTCGCGAACTGAATACAGAAATCACCTAAGTAGTCACAGAAATATTCACTGATATGAGTACCGAATTAATTAATGAAACAACTAGCGAACCAAGTGAATAATAAACATATATATATATGTATGTATATACAAATATACTCTAGCATGCATAAATAAATGAATGAATGAACACATCGAACGTTGGTTGATTTTAAATCGTGACACAATTCAGCCGGCAAGCGGAGCGACGTCTATAGATGGACGTTTGAGCGAGTAGCTAATTTAGTGCATTGGCGCTTTGAATTACTTACTCTAGGTACATGTGTACCTATTTACATATATTTTATGTATGTATGTACATATGTATTTATAAATGTCTAAATATAATCTAGGTTTTCAAAACACTTATGTATTTTTGTACTCAATAATTAAATTAATTTCAAATAACCAGCAGAATAACTATAAAACCAGAAGTTATTTACGTGGAGTGACTACGGACGCAATGTACATATCTACTTATGTAGGTACACATATGTGCGTTTTTGTCTTGAATTGCAATAGACAAGTAATAAACATTGTCATCATTACAAAATACAAGTTTCCATTTTAAGGCATTTAATTTTTTAACAAAGCTTAATATGTAGTACATGTATGAGAATATATTTGGAAATAATTTGGATATAGAAAAAGTACTGATAATATGTAATGGTGGTATTTATTTTTCTAGGATTCATACATATTATTTTGTAATTGTAGATATTTGACTATCCTCTATAGATGTGATGAATCAAAGAGGTAAAGATATATAGTGTATGAGTGATCCACTTTGGAGGCTAACCGCCTAAGATAGGTTATCGCAAAAAGTCCCACTATTCCAGCGTATATCCAGAAATCGAATGGCGAATGGTCATCATACTGCGCAGAAATGCTATGGATATGCATTCCCACTATGCCTAGCAATATAATACCTCTGAAGGCGAGACACATCCGACTGTCTTTAAATGCAAGTAAGGTATCGAATTACACCAAAGGCAGATCTGTGTGGATACAGCACTCCATCAAATAGTCTTTAACATTGCAAAAACCTTAACCTTCAGGGAATTCGCCTAAGGAACTTTACTTGATATTGAAGGGGACTTCAATACCATTTTACTGGGGTCGATTGATAGAATTTGTATTACAGGTTGGACTAAAACTATTCAGACTTGGCTGAATACTGAATTTCCCAGCTTGACAACCAAATAAGAGCCTCCAGAATAACAGTAAAATCGACTGAGAAACAGGTAGCTCCTGTCATCTTTAAGCTGATATTCAATTTTAAATTTAACTTTTATATTGGTAGGCTCCAGCGGCTTTGAGACTCTTCGCAACTGGTTGCTATTAATCAACCGTAGGTGAGAAATGGGGAATATCCATGAGCCAGTTATCCATAAGCCGGCATTCATCGGGTAAAGAATGCAATCAATGATTCATTGTTTCACCAGAAAGTGAGGTCTCCTATGACCCAAGTGGAACGCCAAGCTGCTAAAGAAATGTTTGCCTCAGCGTCGTCTCCCTTTGTGGGAGGCACTTTTGAGACCGTCGCTGGCACGCATATAAAAATTTTACCACTAAAGAATCATGAGGAGGCTTTTGTCAACCACCATACCATTCAATTAATGTGCAAATGGTAAAAGCAAACTTTTTTCAAGGATCAGATTATAAAAACAGAAATATAGTTTAGTTGTAATATATAGATAAATGATGCTAATTAAAAAAATTTGAAAATGAAAACCAAGGCCGGATATTCTTTGGAATCGAACTGATGACTATTCTACCAAATCACAAAGAGGAGCGTCCGAAATTCTGCTACAATGGAACATTGCAGAATGTACAAAGAATAATAAATGTTTGTAGATTGAAATAAACTAGTATCTTATTTCACTTTAATGAAATTTAATATAAACGCTCAAATTTATGTGTGGCAGCACGCGCTCGTTTTTTTTTTTAGCTATTCTTCTTTGTGCTTTTCGCTTATTTTGACATTTAGTTTGACAGATATGTCACTCTTTTAACTTTGAATAAATACAACGAGACAACTGTTTAGTGTGGTTATGAATAAGTTAGTGAATCGCACAATCGTTGGTGCAAACGACAAATATTGTCGTCAAAAATTTCGATTGTCGCATCGTTTAAAGTTAGTGAATCGCATTACTGCTAGCGATGGGCAAGCACCCTCAGGTGCTAAGTGAATCACTTCACAATACACTGGGCATTGTGGGAAACTGGTCGAAAGAATGCAGTCTGAATGCAGTCTGAATGCCAATCCAGCAGAGACTATGATGGTTCTCTTTAAAAATTAAAACAATATACCCAAGTTCCAGCTTCCGTCACTGAACGGTGTGCTCCCAATACAGACGGACGAGGTTAAATATCTGGGTGTTATTCTGGGCAGGAAGCGAACCTGCAAACACATTGCGGTAGAAGGAACCAGGAAGCAGACTACTAGTGTCCCGTACGCCTGCAAATTTGCTAGAGGTAAAAGGTGTTCTGTTCTGCGGCGCCACGGTGTAATGGATGTCGCTAGAGAAATCTATAATTATGGGAAAATTTACTAAAGCACAAAGGGGGGCGTGTACGTTAGTTACAGGAGGATCAACAGCAACTTTCTTTAAAACGTACTGTTAAGTTCGATTGACACAAGACTTGGACACTCAAAAATTTTGGACAAATGTACCGCAAACTTTATGCCAACTGATTACGTGACTCCAGTTATCGCGCAAGTAAACTATTTCACAACACAAACTCCTCCGGGGAGTGAATGGGTGGATGACGTAGTTATCGGGTGCTATACTAACACCACAGTACTTTACACTGACAGACGGTAGAGTTGGAAATGGGATTTATTCTCAAAATCTCTCGCTCAAACTCAGCTTTCGACTGTCTGATCGCTGCAGTGTCTTTCAGGCTGAGCTGGAAGCAATAAGAGAGGCTGTGTATTACCTGATAAACTAGAAACTTAATCTGCAATCTATAACCATCTTCGGCGATGTTCAAGCTGCTGTTAAACTACTGCGAAATTTCGTCAAGGACAGTGATCGAGTGTAAGAAAACTCTCTGCGAGCTGGCAAACAGATACAACACGTGCGAAGCATGAGCCCCTGGAAACAGAGATATGCCGGGTAACTGCGTATCAGATTAACTGGCGATAGCAGGTACATCTCTGATGGGCTTAAATATCTCTAATAATGCGGGTATACCGCTGTCCTCTTGTAGACTCTGGTTGAAGGCCGATGCGCTTGATCTGGCAAACGTAAGACGGGCCAAATAACCCACTAGTGGCATAGTTTGCCAGCTCTGGCTAAAAAAAGACAGATCAGTTAGTCTTATCGAAATGGAAAGACGCTTCTTACTTCTATTTTTGCAGCTGTCGTGAGGTGAAAATCATTGAACACTACCTCTACCATTGCCCCGATTTAGCGAGTGTAAGAAAGAGTTGCATACAGCAACACTTATTCGACTTCCTGCCAGGTCTAGGATTAAAAGACGAATCAATTTTCTACGTTTCATTGGAATTTTTTTAGGGGAATAGACAGCTCATACGGCCCAAATTGTATCACAGCGGTCATCCACAACAAGTCATCCAGGTGACTATGAGAAAAATATGTCGAAAGTGAGTAATCGCGAGGAAGTGTTTATTTTAAAAAGACGCACCCTTTCTCTCTGGGTATGTAAGAATAAACTCTCACTATTCGTTTGACTAACCAACCAGTATTGGCGAAAGATTTTAAGACCACCTTTTGCCAAAATACTTTAACAGAGATCAAGTGATAGGTCTGAAGCTTCGTCCATTGAGTTCGCGAAATATAGTTGATGACTGTCGCTCGCCTGGATAGTTCGCATCAGATAATTCGCATATTGAGCCCTGGTGAAAGGCTAGGGTTCTCTATATCATCTGGTAGCAGTGAATGAATGGCTGACCATGTCAAACAATTTGGGCAGGCCCAGTGCCACTAAAACTGTCCGCTCTCAGAGGCTTTTCTGGTGAATGCTGGACGAAGGTGGTGAGGGATAGTCGGGAGTAGCAAGGCTGCAATTGTCTTAACTACAGGGAAAGAAAGAGATATAGCGTGATCAGCGATGAAACCACTTTACAGCTCTTCTAAATTTCTGTGATGATTAGAGTGTAAAGCAAAAAGTTGATGATATAGGTGGGCTAATATATTCTCGTCTCGTTTAGATTTTTTTGTTTTAGCATGCATCTCGTTAACTTCATTGGGGGCGCAAATAAGTGACACGCTGGTATTTGGCATTTTGCGAGGCCATCTCATATAACACGCCTTTTGGTCTTGTCCACTGAAGTGCGCAGTATAAATTGCCGACTTAAATAGCTCGCACGCCTGTTTGGATCCAACGAATTCCGAGCACCCAATATTTACGCACATGCTCCGCCCATTTATTTTTTTTTTGTGTTGATTAACACGTTGTCAAATTTTCAAGTTGAGATCTTTCAAACGAGGATCCCCGGTTATTGTATAGTTTTTTTATTTGACAATATAAACATTATTATATAAACACTATTTACCTAAGCAAAGCTAGCTAATCATTTAATTACTGAAAATGTAAATACGTTTGAGTTAGTTTTTTCTTTGAATAAATTTTTTTATTTTCCCATAGACTAATTTATGCAAGGATGTAGCACATATATAATTTGCCTAGCTAGTTAATCACCCTACACGAAATATAAAAACCACTAATTTTTGCAAACATTATCCGCCCGTATATTGAGTACATACTTCCGTAATTTCACTTTTCTTCAATAGTTGCACCAATCAAGTCGAACATTAGCTTGTGAAAATCGGCGATTTCCCTTTCAACGCAATGAACTTCCGCGCCGATATCAAACAGCGATATTACGATAGCAAACAATTTCCCAACGATCGATTTTTTTTTTTATGTTTTTTTTTTTCAAATTTCTTCGCACAAACATTATTTTCTTATACAAATACCAATAAAATTGGCCATTATAAAAGTTTCGCATTTAATGTGATTGATTGATTGAAGAGTGAATGTAAATAAAGCAAACGCAAAAAAAAAAATTAGTGCAAATATATGTACATACTTTGGTTTGCAATCGTTGAACTGCAAATTTAATAAACGCATAATTACTTGATTACTTTTATCTAGTTTATTGCATATTGAACGCAATGTTGAGGTTGTGTAAGGAGTGAACATATTTACTACGAAAAGGGTGTTTATTTGGGGTTTCCGAATTTTAGCTTAAATTAAATACTTGTTTAACTAAACCAAACTAAAAACTAATTTTTAAGAAATAAAGTTGTATTGCATTAGTATTTGAATTGATTTGGATCTAAGTTAGCGCGCACATAAATTTTCAATAACTTTTCCCAAGTAGCGTTAGCGGTATTTCGGCAATGATTCGCACAATGTTGTGTTCTGAGTTTTTCAAAGTTTCTGGTATGTTTCTATAAATCAACAACTTCGCGTAACGCCAGAGAAAATATTCTAATGACAAACGAAACTGAGCACAATTGATAATATCCAAACTAGATTCAATTTGTTTGCTGTTTAATTGTTTCTAGAAAATTTTGTGTCTAAAAAAACACCCTTTATGAGTGCAAAGTCGAAAAATATTCACACGTGTAAATATTAGGCTAGCTCGCTGCGTCTTTTCTTCCAGAAAGCGCATGAAAAAATTTTACTTTTGTATGGAAGATTCGAACTTTGAAACATATTGTTAATTGTTTGAATTTCTTTTAACTTTCTAGGGAGTTTGAAATGTTGACTTACATTTTTATTATATTATATTTTTATAAATAAAATGGTTAAAATTAAATAAGGAGATACAAAGTTATCAAAACTTGCAAATACATTTCACTACTATTTTTGTGAACAAAGGTGTAACAGTAATTTACAGAAAATCTAAATACTTGTTATTTTAGTAAATCATGTAGCAAATTCGCTCGAATTTGGTACAAAGATTATAAGATGAAAAGTAAATAAAAATTAAAATTCAGGAAAAATTGAAAATTGAATATTATAGAGATCGTATTGAAGCCACGTTCACCATAACTTTTATAATATTGATTAAAAAAACTATGATTTAATAATTTTTTTATGGTTCTTATAACTTCGATCATATTTGATCGAAAATTTGTAATATTAAAATTTTGATTAAAGTTGTATGAATATTTCGTGATATTTATTTTTTCTATCGAAAATAATCGTCGTTTTTATTTTTGGCTTTTTCCATCAAATTTGATCGGAAGTTTGTGGAATTTATTTTTTCGAAAAAAAAAAATTATCGTTATTTTGTTATCGATATTTTGTGATCTCTGTTACTTCGATCAAAATTAATCCTTATAATTGACCAAATACAAAAATTTGAGCCACAAAAAATGGCGGCGATGAAAATAATAGCAACAACAACAGCAATACGATTTATGCATATATTGCTATCGGAAAATAAAAGTCACAAAATATCGATCAAGTATGATCGGTAAAAGTGAAATACAAGAATAGCGATTATTTTTGATCGAAAAAATAAAAATCACAAAATAACGGTTTTAAATGCCACAAAAAATCTTCTAAGTAAGAAAAAGTTAATTTTTAAATAGCATATACATAACATAAGGATTGGATCGTTATTAATCGAATTAATTTTGAACGAATTCTTCCTAATGATTTTTTTTCAGTTAAAAACTTGCACATGTATTTAAAGTTTGGCCAATATTTTCACAACCCTTAGCTCGTTCCTTGATAAACCACCATAAGGAGCATAGGGATTGTTGCGAAAATTTTTTTTTTTTTTATGGTAAGCGTGCCGATCTACTGCACATCCATCTATACATATACAGGGCGTTCGCTGACTACATAAGCCTTCATTTCGCATTTATTGGGAAATTCACTCACTACTGCCATCCGACAAACCGACATTCGCCCGTCTATTCCACAACCACCGTCATCCGGCGGTTCGATTGCTTATGCAGCTGGGCTCCTATCATTCGCGTTGTCATGTTGAAGGCTTGTTGTTGTTGTTGTTGAGGCGGTGGGTTTAAACGAGGTTGCCGCAATGTAACACAACATCGCATAATATGTCACAAGTTTTTTTATTTACGACTATTTTTATTTGTCGCGTTTAGCTAGTCGTATGTTACATGTGTATGAAGCAATTTGGTTGAAAGTGAAAAGCGCCAGAGTCAAACGGGTAAAACGGATTGGTTTAAGTTACTACGCTACGAGTTAATTCCACACGCACAGGCACTTTATAAATTCTAATCACACCGCTCATTACTCAGTTGGATGATCTCCGTTGACTGGCGGATGTTATTGATTTTGGATATCTTGTTAAATAAATTTAATGTTTTTTAACCGATAATTGGTAGTTGTTTTAATTGGTGAGTTGTCATTGATCTCATATTTACAGAGCCAACCGCTTCCCACATCCCTGTTAAGACGCAAGAATGATAGATCACAAAATTGCGCTGGTTGATCTGTAATTCGGAGAGTAACTTGGCTGTGACGCCGCACCAGATTTACCGTTAGAGAGGACTGAGAGGAAAAACTTTGGTACATACGTTGGAAAGAATACGTAGGGAGGGAATATTCATGGAGGATCATTGTTATACAAAATAATAAAATTTGAGTCTGTGCTCAACATGCTAATATTTTGAAAAATTGTTAAATTCAAGGCACATTGAACATTGATATTGAAGTTTAAGGTGCGCTAATATCGTTACATATTTTGAAAATAAAAAGAAAGGTAACTCCAAAATGGCTCGCAATTGTGAACACTTCACTTCTCTTATTTTTGTGCCTCATAAAACAAAGCAAAATATATTACGCCATTGCAAATTTGATGACAAATTTTAATAAAGTCACGATGTCATGCTAAATAAATGTATATTACAAAAGAGTAGAACAATAGTCAAAGATTAAAAGCCTTTTAAAAAGTTTTTGTTTAAAATTCGTATTAAAAAGGTTTGTAGTTTTTCACAGTTCCCTTTTGATATTTTGTTATTGTGTCTTCTGTCAGGGTAAATGATTATATGTTTGGGATCACATTTCCTTCATCTCTTTTCAAACTCGATTTCGGGACAAACTGGCTTCGGAGTTGTACCTTCTTCAGCATTATGGTGCGCCCGAAGATGGTATTGCGCTAAACCTGTTTTGGAGTTTGTAACTTAAGGAATAATATGTCTATGCCTTTTAATTTAACCTATGAATTTAATTGATTTTTTTAGATATCATAATCCATATTTGATAAATAATTCCCATATAGAATGCAAATATTTATTGAAAGGTAATAACTAGAAAAATCGAAAATGAATGGTTGATCGACTAGTTGTTTATGGTCGGCTAATCGTAAAAAGTGGAAAGGCGACGGTTCGTCGATTATGAGAAGCCGACTATTTTTTGAAACAAAATTTTGAAAATTTGAAGACTTAAATATTTGAGTTCTCAATATGTAACTATTTGAAAAATATTTGAACAATTAGATATTTGAAAATTTGAACATTTGAGTAAGTACTTATTTTAATATATGATTGGTTGCTTACTTGAATATCTTAATATTTGAGCTTTTAAATATTTTGTCAGCTTGAATATTTTAGTAATATAATAGTTTTTTTTTATTGTGTTTCAGTATTTTGATACCTCAATATTTTAGTGTTTTATTATTTCAAACTTATAATATTTTAATATCACAATATTTCCATCTAGTAAGCTATAAAGTCTGGCAGTCCTCGACAATGTTTAAATTAATTAAAATTATTTATCAAGTTGAAAGTTTTCTAGCTATGAGAAGTCATTGTTGATTTTTCCTATTGCAAATGCGATTACTTGCAGCTCATGGTTCAGTTATGCAGGACAACAAATTACATTTTTTTGCAACAGAGTAAACATTGCGTTTTTCAGAAGGGAGACTTTGTTCAAATCATTTTTGCTGAAAAACTTATAGTCTCTTTTTATCTTCTATTTTTCCGACAGAATAAAAAGTTGAGGTATGTTGAAGTAATTTTACGTTATCCCTTATCAAGTTTTGTTTGGACTCGCTTTCGGCGTTATGTCATTTTCAGTATAATGTTTTGTTCTCTGATAAAATCTTTCAATATACATCAAACTCAGAGTCTATCTGTTTTGAATTTTTTTACTTGCACTTAAAGCCTAAGTGAGCCCCATTGGCATACCATAAGCATAGAAACATTAATAGTTACAGCTCAAATGTCTGAGGAAATGTTGTTCATTATAAGAAGTGTAATATTTCATATGCACACCTGGACGGGCCACTCTATTTCCTTTTGCCCTTTTTTCATATTTTTTCCGAAGCTGTTATAAGATTGTTACTAATACTTCACTAAGCGTTGCCTCTTTGAGTGAAAATTCTCATAAAGTTATGAGAAAATGCTCAAAAGGAACGTTGATGGCATGTTGAAGTGCTGGCTTTAAATGTAAAACTTTTTTTAAGAAACATTTTCCTTAGATATCAAAGCTGTAACACTTTAGGTTTACGTATATGGGGTGTGAAGAACAATTGGAATCCTTTTAAACTTTAAGTGTCAGTTATTAAAAAGGGGCACGTGCTGGATAATAGGTTTGTTCAGTAAAAATGATCTGTACGATGCCCACTTTTTAGAAAAGTGCCAAAAGTTGCTCTATTCCTAAATTACTGTTGTACAGTAGGAATCATGCTGTTATCCTATATATTGAGTTCAAACCCTAAGTCTTTTTTCGAATTAGCTGCGCATATTTTTAAGGCGAAATTTAATAAAAACAAAAGAGAAAAATTATCTAAAGTATATTTCAAATGAGTCTTCCATTTAACAACAACCGGCCCATTCAGGCGATACTTTCCTTTTTCCATGAAATTCGAATATTTGGTTTCCTGGTAAAAATGATCAGATGCGTGTATTTTCTTTTGGTCGAATTTTTTTCCTCATTTCCGACGATTTTAATTTCGCTGTGGAAATCGAATTTTTCCATGTAACATTTTTTAAAATGCATATAACCTCTTTAAAAACTGACCGGTTCTGACAATTCGACCTGCAATTCATAACTAGTTGAACATTAGAATGCGAAGAAGAAAAATTACTAACTCATACCCAAAAAAAAAATTTGTGTCTCTTAAATAAAAGCTTTTGATCACCAACCGATTGGACAAAATACACGTTGAAGTATCTCCTTGCTGATGTGAAAAAAACAAAAAATAAAAAAACAATATACTTTTCGCAAATACCTTTTTTTAAATTTTTCGCAAACAAAATTTTGCGCATGGGTTTTTCAAGTTAATTTATCAAAATCGGGCAGTTTTATAGAAGTCATTTACAATAGAAAACGAAAAATTTGAAGGACGGAATAATGCGATTTTCACAGCAAAATAAAAGTCGCCGAAAAATATCAGAAACTATTTTTTTCGTTAAAAGGTGTCTGATAATTTTGACAAAGAAACAAATTATATGAGTTTCTTGGAAAAAGAAAAATATGACCCGAGTGGACAGGTTGTTTTGAAATGGAAAGGCTCTAATAGATTTTCGACAGTATTTAATATCACTCATAATTTCAAAAGATTTATTAAAAATTACTTAAATGGGCCCCTGAGCACGTTCACAATATACATGCACGTGTTGAAATTACTTTAAGCATTACAGCTGTAACGTTGTCACTAAGAAAAGCGCCAGTCCAACTCTCAAATGTAGCTAGTTATAACGATTAAAAACGATAAGCTTGACCCAAATATTTACTAAGAAAAAAAGGTAGGCCTTAAGGGTAAATAAATAACATTGGAGCGTGCACTCTGGTCACATACAGCCATAAGTAGGTGTGTGTGTGTGTGTGTGTGTTAGTGCATTGATATGTGTTGGTATGCGCACGCAACTTTCTATACGAATGAATGAGCATTGGAAAACGCTACCAATTCTATAATGGCCACATACCTACGGAGACTTTTCATTGCCAAGTAAGCAGCGCAAGCGAACGACCTGTAGTACGTGAAGCCAGTAAAAAAGATACAAGAAAAGCAAAAACAAAAACAAAAGACTGCAGTCACGAACTTAAAATTCATATGGCCATGTCTCTGTCATATTCATGCAAAATGTTGTTGTTATTCGTATAATTTAAGTTCTTTCTCGACACCAGCAAGTGGATAAGCTAATCGCATAGTTTGCGTTGTTGTAACTTAGCTTTTGACATTATTCCCATAAACAACCGGCCGACGAACAGAGCATACACAGATGGTGGTGACCAAAGCTACGTGAAGTTGCGGCGACCAACAGCATGGCATTATGTTGCAATTGTGACACACTTAAAAAGCTGTTAAAACAAACGCCGTCGATCGCACTAGACTATAGTTTTGTGTATATGAGGGAATTTTGCAATAGCAAGACAAATATGAGCAAAGCAATAGTAGCAGACTTTGTAAAAATTAAAGAAGTAAAAAAAAATTGGATCTCACGAAATCACACAAACTTGCGAAACTTAGAATAATACGCCTTAATATACAAAATTCGTATATACTTACTTACGAATAATGTGAGAATTAAGCCGCAAGCTGATTACGAAAACTGGTCAGTAAACGAAAACTCTTTGCTAATCGCGCAAACAAAATTGTTTTGGAATTGAGAAATTTTCTCAGAAACTAAAGAAATACACACCAAGTGGTAAAAACAAAAAATTGGTATATAAAATTTGAAGTCAGCTTGATATTAACAAAAAGTTCGTTGCTCTCCTGACCCAACAACAATGAGCGCAGCTGGCATATGCAACATGGCGACAGAAAAATTTCGGTGACTTCTCTCATCTGAAATCTACCGCCACTTTGTGAAACTAAGTGGGTAGAGGAAAATTGGTCAGAAGTGTGTAATAGAATAGCTGATTAAGAAGAGTAGAAGAGAATTTCTGTAGACTTTTCCTTTTTTAAAACTTTTTTATAATATTAATTCCAAAGCAAGCAAATCAAATATGTAAACTGTGCGTCATATATTTGTTGCTTCAGAAACAAGAAAGAAAAATACAAAATGCATTCTCATAACAGAAAATTTACAATATTTTTATCTCATGCTTTACACATCATTTAAATTTTTCTTTTGTCATCAACAATGGCAAACTCTGCGCTCGTTGACCGTCGCTGTCAGCTGTTAATTTGAGGTTTTTGTGTTGTGGCCGGCAAAAAATTATTTTTGATTGACAAGCAATTAATAATATTTGCTTAGAAATTGATTAGTAAACATTTGAGTAGTTATAAAGGGTAAAAGGTTTATGTAAATTTTGATTTTCGTTAACTTAACGACATAGTTTTGGTCATGAACGAATTTTTGTTAACACTTTTCAAATTTGATGTTCCCATTTCGGATTTATGACACCTTCATTTTCAATTCAGGGAGTACTTGAAAGCCGTTTACTTGCTATGTTTGTCATACTGTAGGAGCATCTTCCCCATTCCACAAGATAATTCGCTAGTCTACACCATAACATTACTGAAAGCATAACCCAAAAAAAGGAATATAAAAGAGTCTATATTGATTATTTATTGATCGATTGATCTACAGTACAAAACACTTTGCAGATCAGACAAAAATATAACGATCAGCCCAAATTTGGTACGTAAAAAGTTAGCAATTAACATATACCCCATATTAAGTAATTAAATTCAGAATATTTATAAAATTTTGGTTGGTTGGTTTAAGTGGATTGTCAACCTGGTGATAAGAAATGACCAAATTTGTCATTTTGATTCCACAACCTAAAGTCATCTTGTGGATTTAATGAATTTGAGTGTGTCGTACAGAGATAGGCGGCTGTACTCTGAATATTCTCCAGGAATGTTTTGCCGAGTGTCGATAGCCTAACCCTCTTGAGAGCTTGGCACTCGCACTGTTGGTGTTCGGCTGTCTCTCTTGTACTCGGGTCCCCGCATCTGCGACAGAACCCGTTGTAGGGTAAGCTGATTTTCTTGGCATGCTCTCCTAAAGGCTGGTATCCTTTGCAGACTGCCGTTAGTTTGTTGGTATTTTAGTAATTTTAACAATTCGGCTTTTGAACTCTCTAGACCCATGTCCATCGAGTGGGATTTGATTTTTCTATATATTATGGTAATCTCGTATTTGTCAGAAATCAAGGCCAGCTCTCTTCTACACTCATCCACTAGTTAGGATCTGACCGAGACAGAAGCTAGTACCGAATATCTATTGGTAACAGATTGAGCAGAACTTTCAAAACATCCGTTGGACAGGATCTCATTGCTCCCGTTACTCATACGGTTGCTGCCCTTTGAATTCTGCAAAGTTTCAAACAACGTAATCTTTAGACCAGACCAGCGCCCCATAAGAGACTATGGATTGGAATATAGCTGTGGATATCCAGTGTACTCTTTTTGATTTTAAACTCCATCCTTGCCTAAAAAATTTGTACTTGCATAGAGAGCCATCGCGACCTTCCTAGCACGCTCTTCGATACTCAGCCTCCAATGAAGTTGGAGATCCAGTATAACACCAAGATATACCACTTTGTTTGACAGACTCAGTTGCGACCATCGACACTTCTGGCTCGCGCTTTTAGGTGCACAGTGGTTTTGTTTTATTTTTAAGGAAATATATCTAAATGAATCACCAAATATATGATCGCTTTGATGAGGAATAAAGAGCTTATCGGAGTTCGAGAAAAACTAAGTTATAAATTTTCACTTTTATAAAAATAAGTTGGTCATTCGTATGTTTAGATTCATGGTTGCTGAGGAGATTTTTCTTAACTATTTGTTTGTCCTCTATTAGCATTTCAAAGCACAGTTCGCAAGTTTAGCTCATAGAGTACGCGAATATGGGATAGTCGAAGAAACCATGCCTAGGAAAGCGCAGTTGACTGTGGCTCAAAAGGCCGTAATTCCTATATTGGTTGAACGAAAAGTGCCTGTTTGTAAAATCAATTCAATCAAAGTTCAGTGCAACGTTTAGAAAAAATACCATGGAGCTGTTCAAATGGAGAACAAAGGAGGATCTGGTAGAAAAATCTGAGAGTGGGCCGGGATATTTTGATATTTTGAGAACAAGCCTTCAAACCCGCTTCAAAAATGCTGTCATGTAAAAAGCATAGCTGCAGCAATCGCTCTCAAAAAGCTCTTTCGATACGGTCCGTTCAATGCCGGTTAAACAAGATGGGAACCTTGCAAAACATCCACTTTCAACTGCGAAAATTAAAGAACTGGCCCAAAAGTAAAATAAAACTAACTGAATTTGAATCGGGGGCGTATCATATTTTCTGACGAGTCCAAATTAAACTCGATAGGTCCTGATGGCTATCGAACCGTTCGCCGTAGACCAGGTAAATGATTTGCGGAAATTGCATACTACCTACATGTAAAATATAAACCGAAGCCCCTAATTATAATACGAGTAGAGGGTATCGTAAATGCCATATCGAATTTTTCAGACGATTCAGCGGCATGCCAACGGACATAAACTCTAAGTTTTAGCATAAACTTTTTACCCGTTTAAGTTTAGATTACAAAAATTTAAGAAACATTTGTACACAGAAAAAACACTTAAATCAATGGTGGAACTTCCAAAAAACTATAGAAAAAGAATGGTATAGAAAAATTACGCCTGAATATTTAAAAGATTTCTATGATTCTATGCGTAAGAGAGTGCAGAGTGTAACACACGCACGGTGTGAAAGAAAAAAATATTAAAAAAAAAGACTCGCTCAAAATTTAGTCACATTTTGTTTTTTCAATTTGCCAAATTTATCAATATATACATACATGATTCAATAATGAAAGGTTTGATACATAAACAGCTTTGCTCCTCACTCTTCACATGATGTCTCTTTTAGCTAAAACAATGTTATTTCTTTGAACAGTTTTGTATGAATCTTATCAAATATTTTTAAATAGTAGTAAATTTCAAATAAAAAAAGAGTCGGTTTCACTGGTTCGTTTGTTTTGTTCTTATTCGTTGACAGTTTATTTGAAAATTGTGAAAATTTGAGTAAGTATTTTTTTTGAAAATTTCAATATTTTCTAATTAAACCACATATGTATTTGCAATGCATTATGAAACTTGTGCGTCAAGTTCGTGACTTGTATACTAAGTGACCGTTTCTCTGTATTTTAGCCCTGTTGGCATGCGTAAGTACTTGAAAACAGTATGTTACGATTATTAGTGATCCCTTTTGTTTATAGGTTTTTTTGGCAGAGTTCGTCGTTCGTTCGCCCCTGCTAATTTTCACCTCTACCCCTGTGCGAGCATTCTTTTGCATCGAAGCCCGTGAGTGAGCACCCTCCGCTATTCCTTGTCCTTTTAGCACGTGTAAGTTCTTGCCAGCAAAATTTGATTTGATCTCTAAGACATTAATGCCGACCGTTGTCTCTGTATATGTAGGTTGCTATTAACGTCTGTTCCTGATCTTCGTGAACGGCGACGGTTTTGGGATATTTTTCTCCCAATCATATCACCTGTCCCGTTTATATGTAAGTTGTTAAAAGTGTAACTAAAATACATATAAAATACATATTGTCTTATCTAAATGAAATGTAATGTGATTACATATTATTTATCCTTAGCGGAAGTACGAATTCGTGCGTAGCATTTAATTAGTTTATATAAGGTAAAATATAACAGCATAGATAATAGAAACGATAGGTAAACTGTTTTTCCAACAGAAACAGTGCCCACTTTCTTTAACTGTGTTAAATGCAGCCTAAAGGCGCTGTGTCGCAAAGAACAGAAATAGCAACGTAATCTAGCTGATTCTGTAGCCGTTTTTCACTGTTCTCGGGTTGGTGCAACAAAGGACAGATACAGAAATGTGACGCTTTTATTTCTGTTTCATATTACAGCTTTTATGAGGATGCTCTTGAGTATATTGCAGGTTTCATTGTAAGAAAACTTGGCTTAACGCAACACGTTTCGAATGAGTCAACATACACGTGGGTCGATGAAGTGTCCAGATGAGCACGCACAAAGCCGACCACTGAAGTTTAAAGCTAAATGAAAAACCTGGAGGCTGTATTTAAGAAACTTAATGACGACCAAATTAATGCGTGTGAGCAATATTTGCAAAAGCTTTTAGTAATTTCGGAACACATAAACGCCATTATGGACGTAAAAAAACTGTTTTTCAAAACTCGCATGCATCTGCTTTTAAAAAATCTGAACAAGAAAATATTAAATGAGTGAGAAGGGGCCCATTCTCTTGTGAATGATGGGATATTTGACTCCCGAATTTTACAAACTATGTACAACATCTACATATGTCACTGGAATTTATGCAATGGTGAAAGCTATTTTTTTTTTATAGAAAAAGAAGTAATACGAGTATACCTACATATATATGTATATGATCCCTAATAAAGTTACCGAACAATTTCTATATTCTTTGTAAATGTTATTGACTGAATGTTCAGTTATTTTTTGAGATTACTGCTGATGAAACGCAAAGATGTTATGATATAATAATATTCAAATTTTCAAATGTGGTGGCGAATTCCACATCTTGATTTTCATTAAACTTGAAATGCACTTAAACTAAACTAAACCATTGTACCTTAATTCTTCATGATTTTATGTTTCAAATGTGTTGATATGTACGTTTTTTTATATGCAATATAATTAAAAAGTACTTTCCCTTGCTTGAACCTATCAATAACCTTGTCTTTGAAATCGTATGGAAGACTAAAAATTCGGTTTACGCCGTTTTGACTAATGTTAAGAGTTTGGGGAGTTCAGGTGAGATTTGGTGAATCAATTTATATGGCTCAGTATATAACATGGAGTTCAAACGAGTTTGTGTTGTTTGTTTTTTATAAGAACAAATAACGTAATCTCATGTTTTTTATACTGTGACCAAAAAAATGAAGAAAACCAATTTTACTTACTTATAATAATGGTGTTTGTTAATTAAAATAACAAAAGAATTTCCAGTCAGAAAACTTCATAAAACATTTCGTCGACTTCCAAACATATTACGATTTTGTGCAATTTACATTTACCATTAATTACATACATACTTTCCTTACTTGTTAACTACTTTTTCACAAAAATGGATTACATTCTTCCCTCTTTCTACCTCCTTCGCAAATGCAACCTAACCATTTGTACGGGAGAGCTAGAAATTAGCTGTCATTGTGTATCAAACCTTTAATAATTGAATCATGATATACATATATTTTTTTTTGTGGTCAAACGCGGCAAAAAAAAAAAACAACAATGGATGCAGTCAAACTAAGCGAAAAAAATAGTTATAGTATTTTACACAAATTTTTCCGCCCATTTATTAAAATAAAATTAGCCAACAAATCTCTATCAAAAATTTTACAAATGTGTTGAGAATTACGGAGCTATGAAGCTTAAAATTTCGAATTGTAAAAAAAATGTGAATGCGGTTTTTTTTCATGGCACTGGGTACAAATATAGCTGCATAAACTCAGAGACTTTGAAATAAACTTCAGCGCACGCATCTGACGATTAGTAATCGGTCAGATGCACAGATATATCCAAATGAGAGTAGCAAAATAAAAAGTTTGCAAACGATTGTTCTGTACGTAAGTAGACTCAAATACATACATACAGAATAAATATGTATAATACTTATGAATGTATGTTGAGATATAAATGCATTATTGAAAAAAAACCAGTTTTACCTAGCGCTTGTGTGATTCGTAACCTATTAAACGCTTGAATGGCAAATTTCCATTTCCATCGAGCTTGCGTTGAAGTTGACTAACAATTTGTTAAATTTTATGGGTTCTTCTCCTAAGTAGTCTATGTAAATTTTTTTATTTGTAAATACTTACAAAGTATGGTCAAGTTAAAATGTCGCGTAGTAATAATTTCAAATACTACTATTCATAAGCGCATATTGTGAATATTTGAAAAATGCGATCTTTAGATACGCAAGAACCGCAACCGTCTCTACTGATACAAATTACTCTCTCTTATAATATTTGATTTTGCTTTTCTCCTATTCTTACGCATCTGTGGCGTCAACTGACCGCCGGCTGTCTGTCTGGTTGGCGATGTAACTGCTGTCTAGATCGGCTATTTTGTGCTGTGATTGTCAGCACAGAAATCACTTCGCCGCAATGCTAATGTCAAACAGCCATCAGCCGTCAGCCGGCAGCAATGAAGTGCTGAATATTTCCATGACAATTCCGATCATCACGTGGTTTTTTTTTCTGTTTTGTTTTGCTTCTTTTATTTATTTTTACCAATGCATGCAATGCAAATGTATGTATGTTTGTATGTATGTATGTTGTTGGCTTAGTCCACATCTGCTGTTGGCCACCACAATAACTTTCTCTAAAAGGAAATTTCGAATTTTATGGCATTTATTTTCGACTCTGAGTCATTTGAAGTATTCTACTTTCTTGGCATTGCCAAACCGTCGAGCAGCCACACACACTTTTGTTGTTGTTAGCGCTATTACTACTACAAATACATCTCTTTTCACCGTTTTCTTTCTTTCTTTCTAATAACGCTAATTTTGGTATTTTTTATTGTCCATAATTGCCGCAATTCTTGCCCATTAACTATCTATACTATACAAGCATATAACATTGAGACGAATGCAAAAAATACTCTACACTAATTTTACCTATTATTATTTCAGTTTTTTTTGCTCTCGCTTAACATTTTTTTTTTATTATCATCACTTGTGTCTAATTTTTATACTAGTTTCGTTTGTCGCATTTATTGCAAGCGTTTAATTTAATTTATTTACTTTGATACCGATTTATCTGTTGATAAAAATATTTAGGAACTTTCATAATATGTTTGAAGATAGCTGCATAGTTTCTCATACAAATAATAAATATGCTTTGCAAATACTTTCTAAAATTCCAGGTGTGCACAATATTTTTAAATATAATTAATGAATAGAGACGAACTTTCACTTTTGGCATTTAGCGAAATAATTAAAAATTATTAAATGGAGACTTTCAATTCCTTCTAATTAGTATATTCCTATAATTTTCGATAATCGCCACTTTCCAAAATCTGGCAAACAATTAAAGAACAGTGCAACATTGGAGTATGAAAGGCAATCTAAAAACCTAGAATTTTTCTCAATCTCAGCTGTTTAAAATATTACGAAATTAATTTAGCACAAAAAGCGCATGTCGTAACTAAAGACATTCAGTACTGTTGGGAAAAGCCATTCGAGCAATTTTTTTAAGGTAAAATTTCTTTTGCGGTAAGAGAGAGATTTTTATATCGCACCACGCAAATCGTGCCGATAGCGCATAACGCAAGTCGCGTCGATATCGCGACACGAAGTCACCACGTAACACTTATATGACGAAAAAAAAATATAAGTACATACTGAGGTAGCGGCAAATCAATGTCTTGTATATTATACGCCCCTCAGTATACATGTAGCTTGGGACCATTTCGGCACTAGTGCAGGACCTTTTGAGGACAAGTTCGATTCCGCTTTCAGACTATTTTCGGACTAAATATTTCGGGACCATTTCAGGACCTTTCGGTATTCCGGGACTGGCTCACCACTACAACTACTACTAATCCTACTTATACTACTAATTAATACTACTATTTTTACTAATGCTACTACCACATACTACTACTATTTGTAATAATTTCTACCCCTCTTTTTTTGCTAATACCACTAATAATTACTACCACTATTTTTCTTAATTTCTACTACTATTTTAACTAATTCTACTACTAATGCTACCACTATTTTTACTTATTTCTACAACTGATTTTACTAATTCAACTATTATTTGCACCGTTATTTTTACAAATTTCAACTACTATTTTTATTATTTCTACTACTAACTACTACTACTGTTTTGTCTAATTTGTACTAATGCTGCTACGAATTATTACGACTATTTCTACTAATGCTACTACAAATTACTACTAATGTGCATACAGAAAAAATTTGGGGTAAGAGTTTTTTTCAATTAAAATGTAAGTAAAATCATGTGACTCCAAATTTAATTTTTATGCACTCATTTATTTTAAACTTAGCAAGTTTTAGGAAAATTCTTACTAATGCTCTTTGATATACATATGTATATACATATGTCGGGGGATTTATTTAGCGGTACTTTTTCTGTAGGATTTTTTGATGATCTTGAAAAAATACTTATTCTGGCGTCCCCGTCCACAAATTATTCGGCTGTATTTCAAAAATCAGCGTTACAGGAGGAATATGTTTCGTATGTTTCGCAACTTAAGCTCAACATAACTGGCTCATTTCTTTCTGAACGGCTGCGCCAATAAGACAAATTTGCACACGTAGCAGCTCAAAAGAGACCATGCAGTAAGATGAACGTTGTGTACTTTTGGGCTGGTAGAATCAGCGTTCCAAATTTCTTAAAAAATGAGGCCAGCCACCGTATGATGATTACGGACGATGCTGGCAAAAATTGAAACCCGTTATCTTATTGAAATTTTACGCTATTCCGCTGCCTTGATCCTATCATATCAAACATCTGGAATGTTTACTCTGTGTCTGCGTAAAATACAAAGTCTTGTGAAAACGATCGAAGAATTCGAAAGCATCATTACTCTCGCCAACCGCCAGAAACCAATCGAAATTCTGGAAGGTGGCATCGAAAATTGGAACTTCAGAATATGCCATATTAACAATAATTTCTGTCTACATTTAAATCCTTGAATAATAAATGAAAAGTATTTCCAAAAGATATATCGAATTTAATCCACCATTACAAGTAGCTTTTGATGTACACAAGAAAACGAAATCAGGTTAGAATTCTAATTTCAATATGGGCACATCGAATGAAAGTATGACATCAACATCAAGATATTTGAAAAAAATCTATTTAGCAAAAAACAAAAAGGAATATCCAAGGACGATTATCATTTGTAAATTAAACGGATGCGATCACTTTTTGAGAAATATCCACTACAAATGGTATATCGTACCCGAGTTTTTCTTTTTTAACAGCATTCAAATTTTTTTCGATCTTCCATTCCCTAAATCGCGCTGATTGAATATCTCCAAATCTTATAATAAATATTAATGTTTATTTGTTAATATAAATAGCTGCGTCTACCATGTCTACCACGCCGTATGTTTCATATGACTAATTAGCCAAACTTGGAAGATTGAAAAACGGGTTTAAAATATTTAACAAACAGATGTGCATTTATTTTGAGGTTAAGATGTGAAAGAAATATAATTATTTATTACCGTTTTGTGCAAATTTGAATTGTACATTTTCTTGAAATTTATACATACGCAAATTGGTAAACCGGTAGGACTGGATAGATATTAAAAAAAAAAAATGCATTAGCGGCAAAGCGGTTTGGGTAAATTTGCGCACAGACAAAGGAAAGAAGACAGCTGTGTAAGTAGGTATACTTATATGTAAATGTGTTAGTGCAGTAGGGTGACCAGGAGTATGTAAAATTATTTTTTACAAAATTAGACCGTCTTATTAATCGCAACCCTGCCCTTTAGGACAACGTTCCGAATTTGTTATGAACGAGAATTTTGGGGGTACCGCAACCATCGAGTTTGAAAATAAATTGTAAAATGCATCTTTATGACACCGTTCAGAATATTACGACGTTGACGATTTTTAAACTTTTTAAACCACTTGTTTTTATAATAAAAAATATACAATAAGTTAGGAGAACATTGGCATGCTTTTTTGCAATAAATAGCCTTTGCAGTGCATATAATGAAGGGCTTTTCATTAGGTTATATTTTTGCCAACAAAATAAGTAGCTGAGAAATAGGCTTAGCCCTCAGTTAAACAAAAGCAGGGCATTTGAGTAGAACGCGCTGAGATAATTCCACCTTCTCATCATCTAAGCAATTGCCGCAATATTCAGGCAGACCACATCAATTCTCATAAACAGTGCCCAGTTACGATTGATGAAGGGAGCTTCCGTTACTATCTCCGGTAGACTTTGATTAAAACGACCACACGACACTACACGCTCTAATAGTTTACCAGCACTTCGTCCAAAAGTAGCCGAAAGCTGGCTATAGGAACCCCGAAATCCTCCATGCTGAAGGAATAAGCTTGAAGTGTACCCTGCCTGGGTAGTTCATCTGTTTCACAACTCCCCGGGATAGTGATGTGCCCTGGTGCCCAGATTATTTTGACGAAGAAATATTCCGATGCTCTCAAAGGAAAGGTAAGGCTATTCAAAAGTATCTTCGATCGCACCGTTATTGAACCAATACCTTAATTACTTCTGGGTTATCAGTATATATTTTACTTCCCTTCATAGCCCACTTCCTTGACCTCGGCCTGAATCACGCTGCAGTGATCTGGTAGCCAAAATGTTTTTCAGATAAATTTTTTACCAGTAAACTCTAAGAAGCTGGAGCCATAAAAGATGAATAATAGGCCATTACTCGTAATCCCAGAATGAAATTGAAACTTTGCAAGTTCCTTCGCCTTTTTCAACATTTACAATTATAACGAATTCAACGAACCCGTACGATGCAAGACTATTGCTGAATAAACCAAAAACTAAAGTCTTCAACTTTATGAACCAACTTCAAATAAAAACCTTTTCAATTTCCGGCATCGGGCTCTAGAAATTTGAAATTCACAAAACAATCTTGGTGGTTATTGATAAATAAATTGTTAGCGCTTTCTGCAAATACTGTGCCTTATTTGGAGTTAGAGAAGTCGGGGTTAATATCCAATCATTTAGTAACCTTGTCACAAAAATCTGACACATAGAAAGAAACCATTTAACACCTGTATGTAATAAAATCGCTAATGAGAACCGAAAGATTTTGCAAAGAATGCGATATCGAAGTGAAGGAACCCGGGATAACTTCTAGCCGGAGTCATCGGCGCAATATGCAATATAGAGGCAATGGACATTAAAGATTATTATCGGTTTTTTTGCCTAGAGCCTTATCTGAATTTATTCGTAACTCATCTTAAAGACCGTTTATTAAAGCACCGACCTCTAGTAGAGGTAGGAAGCACGCAAGGATTTATTTGGAAAATACTCTTCGATTTAGCGTGACGATTGTGTTGTAGTCTTTGTCAACGATGCAAAACTTTATCGAAGATGAATTTTTAATAAAAATACACATAATTCCATTAAAGCACTTGATGTCTGCAATGAAAATATTTTCCCTACCTACTCATCAAATCGAACGCTCTTTTTCAACACTACATCGACTAAAAAATCGACTTAGCGGCTTGACTGCATTTAACATTCATCGAGACGTAGAATTTTTTATGAATTAAATACATTTTTATTCACACCCATAGAATAATGGTTGTCTTGGAAGAGCTTCTACCATTCTTACCAAAAATGAAACAAATATTGCAAGGCCATCAAAGTGGAAATAATTTATATAAAATATTAGAGGAAACATAAGAACTCGACGAACTTTTGAAAAACATTGCACACTGTAATATTATGAAACAATATTTGAATAAACACTACTAATATTTGAATGAACTCTTAAGTGAAACTAAGGTGTGGTGTTCGGCTTCCAGCTGAGTTGTGGATCGCGATTTATAACTTCAAATTATTAGTAGCCATAGCAAACTACCAAACAAACAGGAATCAGAATGTTATAACAAAGCATCTAACCCAACGTCATCAGACGTTACGACTTAAGCAAAAATGCTTTTCATTGCTATTGTTTTTTCATTTAAAATCTCATTGTCTGGCTGCTAGTTGTCGTAAAGCAAAAACAAGCCAGGAGAGTAATGAGCAAAATAAATAAAAACTTCATATAGCAGCAAATTAAGCAAAACATACAGCAAAAAGCGGTTTGAATGCATGACAATTAAAATTTAAAATAAACTCCAGCTGCCATTAGACTGGCACAAAGAATATGAAAATAAATGCACACGTTTGCTCGCAGGTGCACAGATATAGTAAATATATAAGAACAATGCATGTATTCTCAACAATACAAAATTGGAAACATCTACATTGTTTGCACGGCGTCTGAGAACTGGTACACAACGTATATAAAATAGAACAGTTTATGATCGGTTTCATCCCACACAGGCTTGCGGCCCATACTGTGCACATTTAGACTGTAAAAGTGAGAAAATAGGTCGAAAATCTTAATTCTAGCTACTAGTCGATCGATAAAGGGCTACAAACGATCGAGAGATTTCCCAAGTTCGGAAAATAAGACTAAACTGTTGTATGACTTTTGAATTTAACTGAATGAAAATAAATACGTTATTATAAAAATACTAGAAAAAACTATTATATTTAATTATTAATTGCCTTTGCATATGTGCAATTCGGTTTCTATCACTTGTAACAGGTGGCCACCCTGTCCAAAAAATTCATACAAACAGTTTGCCAAACTTAATGTAATATTTTATATCACTATGCATAATTTAATTTAATTTTAATTTTAAAAAGGGTGGCAACCCTCTACGAAATGTGTCAATAGAATATCTCTTAGCCAAAAAAAAACAAACCGAAGCATCTGCCACTCATATTTAACTATTTTATATACATAACTTGTGCATAATTTCCTGGAACTCGACATTTGAGGCAGGTGGCAACCTTCTATTGCTATTAGCCTTCTACTAAGCGAATCGAAGAGTTCGACACCAATATTTCCATAGTTCATATAGCTTATGTATAACTAAATTCGACTTTTCGAATAGGTGGCAACCACTTATAAAGTTAGCTATGTGCATTTTGGTTGAATTTTTAAATTAAACTTAGCTTTTCAAGCAAGTGGCAACCCACCCAAAAATATAAGTATGAACCTTTTCCTCACCGAGACAAACCGTTTGATACCCATTTTTTTTTTAATTTTATATGTATATACATCATCTGCATATTTTAATTAAATTTGTTTTTTTAAACAGGTGGTAACCCTCTCTTAAATATAGATATGAACCTTCTCCCCGCCGAGACGAACCGGCTGATGCCCATATTTTAATATTTTATATAACTTGTGCATTATTTATTTAATTTTGATTTTTTCAACAGGTGGCAACCTTCCCCCAAGCATAAAATTTCTTTACCTACCAATTTTACTAACGAAATTTCATAATAACTGGTCGAGCCGTTTCGGCGGAGTTTGAGCACAAACGTCGAGGCACGACAAATTTTATATAACTATAAGATGTAAATTTCTAATTCATGCAGCCACTAAAAATATTAATGCTCTATAGAATTGAAGCAAATAAAAATTTGGTCTACTAAAACCCGCTTTGTGAACCAGTTAGATTCACTGCACGAAAATTACTTCACTTGCTCGGCTTATTGTACGACTTCTTTAATTGTGATATTTAATTTGCTTTTGGCGCTGTTCCTACCCAGTTTAAACTCAATATAATAAGTACAGCGAAATGACGTATTTCGTGTAAATATAACTGCAATGAAATCCACACATACATATGCACATATACCCCCAATCTAATAATACGAATTTGCGTTTGTGAATTCACTAGGAGATCTCATTGGATAACAAAGTTTTGTTACATATACGAACGCAACTTCTGACTCCGGCACTACTTTGATATTTTCACGCTTTTGTTATTGACTGTTGCATAGTACTACGAGTATCTCAATTCACACTTGCCTGCTTCGTGCAGTTTGTGTAGCAACAACAAAACCATTGTGTTTGCTTGTTTGTCTCAATAATAGAAATAATAAGCAACGAACCACTAAAAAACTTGTTGACTAGCTGACCTTTAGCGAACAGCTTAAATTACATAGCTGCAAAAAGTGTATTTGAAATTTGAATTCGATGTGGTGTTAAGAGATTAAGGTAAAATTTCAAAACGAAATTGAAAAACGTGTTTGCAAGAAAAAGATCGATCGAGCGCATTTTAAATTTAAAAGTTAAATCAGCCAAGTCATTGAAGCCATTATTGTACTTAACGGCAGATGTACTGCATATAACAAGTCAGAAATGGAAATATAAATATGTGGCGATGATTTTTAAATAAAACAAACTGTTTTAGGTCAACAAGCCAAACATGATTTTTTTATCTTCTTCATATTAAAAACCTATGCCAACTTAAATTTAAGATTGCATTTGTCAGAGCTCTTCTTTTTCAAATTCAAATTAAACGCCTATTTTGAATGCGGATTCAGTATCTATTTACTGACACATTTATGTAGTGATGATCTGCCATTTGCGAATGATAAATTATGTTTTCCAAATATAACCAACGCATGCGCTAGTGATGGGTAGCAACTAAAACCGGTTACTAAGGCCTACATGATGTTGAGTGATGAGGCTCAATTTCGTTTTAAAGGGAATTTGAATAAGTCAAATTGCGGCATTTGAGATAAAGCGAATACTTGAAAGATTCAATAGATACCGAGACATAGCTTCAAAAACTCAGTGCTTGGTTGGTGCATATGGGGCGTGAATCGGTGATCCATAGTTTTTGAGAACGGTGAATTAAATGGAATGCACAGGCCGACAAAATTCGAACAACCCTCTGAACCAGAAACCAGAGTATACTTTCACGAAGGTTTTCGATGTGGTGAATAAGAATCTGGCCTCAGAATTTAGCTATCACGTCAAGTTTTGGGAGCTATCCTAATCAAATAGTGCGAAAATCGTGGTTTTGCCTATATTTGAGGTTATGTAGCATTACAGTGTTAGCAATTGGTTTCTGATTCTGGAACCTTGTCGGCCTGTGATATTGAATGAAGACATTTTTTTTCAACAACATAAAGGCGACATATCATATAGCGCGTCAAACAATTGTTATATTGAAGGAAATTATAGAACGACCGAACTTCGGCTTCAGTATCAACTTCGGCTATGTCAATGTTCGGCCACTAAAGTTCGTTTCGGTTTAAGTTCGGCTTCGACCATATATAACTCGATCGTTGGCCGATCATTTAGCTGCTATTATTCATTTCAAAAATGTTATAAAGTTTTACTTATAACACGCTTTTCTTTAGAAAAATGTCTCAGGTAGGTAAATAGGAGTGGCTGGCGCCTGTAGCGGTACACTTAGGCCATAAATAGAAGTTCCATTAGCTGACATCATCCGAAAAAAAATAATTGCCCCTCGATGAACCATTTTGTTTCGTTGATGAATCTCATGAGGCAATTAACTTCGGAATTTGAAACTAGAAAAAATATCTATTCATTTTCACTATGGAAGTACATTTATGTAAATTCCATGCTTTAAAGCCGTTTTTCATGAGTTTTTACTTTTTCGAATTATACAACTTTTCTAGCTAACGAGCGATAAAATTCGTTCGCACTAAACAAAAATGCTGTTCCAAAATTTGGAAAACAAAAACCAACGGCAAAAATATGTACATAATTATATCAATATTAAAATGGCATTAACCCTTTGCCCACCAGCCGGGTCCAGTGGATCCGAATGAGACTTTATGGTGTTTCCGTATCTACATATATCTTATGCTTTTGAATTAGAAAACTCCTCGACTTTGTTTATTTCCATGTGGTTTCTTATTTTCTACCCATTTCTTACAATTTACGAAGTTGAAGAAGTAAAGAATCAAAGTGAAAAAGGTTAATAAATGAAATAGGCAACTTTCGACGAAACATAACATAAGATAATTGTTTTACTACATGTGCACTTTCAAATTATTTACAATCAAAAAAACTGAGTATAATAGGAACAGACAGAAAAACAAACCGAACTTGCCGATTCGGTTCACAAATCTTAAGATCTGCGAAATATTTCTACGTTATGGCTTCGTACTGTCCAAAAAGAGGCTAAAATGTGATAGTACTTAGACCTCTAGATATAATGATAAGAATATCGATAGTGAAGCCAAAAAGAAGCCGGAAATATGTTAGATCACTGCAAAGCTGAAGTTGATACTATGTACCAAACGACAAGGACATACAGCGTCAAAATAAGGACAGGAAGATGGCCTTTCACAGTTTTCTCCAATATGGCCGGTTAAGTGTTGTGAATTCGTACATTGTCGGGGGTTCTCTTAATGGAAATTGTGGCAAAAAGCTATGCGAGTGAAAGAAGTTTATTACAAAAATAGAAAAATCACTGAACCACTGACTCAGCTCTACGGATACTGTACAGGACTGGAACCAAGTACTGGCACAGAATGTGAGTCTCGAACGAAAAAGAAACGATGCGGTATATGCGACGTTCTGAACGAAATGAAATCAAAATGATGTGAAAAAAGACTTTCACTAAATATATCTAAAATACACACTATATAAATTTAAAACCAGCAACAAATGTCTACGAATTAGACTTGGGTCCAATGAGCGCGAATTATGGTAATGTTAGCTTTTTACCGGTACACAAAGAGTTTGCGTGTTTACTTTGACTAAAAACGTAGCTTATCCACGTAGATATAACAATTGCACTAGTTTTTATCCGGCACAACAGCACCAGCTTTTCAGAACCATATGTTTTACAATTTCCTAAGAATATTCTCTTAGTCTATTGACTTGACTCTATAATATATTGACGTTTTTGGGTTGATTTCAAGCCTTTAAAAATAATCATAATAATACTTTTATTATAATTTGGCGCTTATATCATATTAGCTCGATGTGTGGCCGAACTTTTCTAACAATTTTATGGTATGTGCTTTGGTGTTTTAACACAAATTGAGGGACCTACAGTTTTACGTCGACTCCGAATGGTAAATTATTTTTGTGAGAAGTTTTGTCAAGGAAAAAATACAATTGGAGGTTTGCCATTGGCTGTCGAGGGGCGAAAGCTATTAGAAAAAACTTCTTCTATAATTCTTGATGTTACTTGCCCCGACCAGAATTTGAACCCGGAACACAACGATTGAAGCGTGATTGAACGCACCACACTCGGCTACGCTGGCCGCCTTAAACTTGTTTTAACTAAACTTAAACTTATTAAACTTTTTTTATCGACGTGCCGCACAAAAATTATGAATGTAGAATTTATTGTTTTCTTTATTTTCATAAAAGTTTATGCATCCAACTTTAAACTAATTGTTGATAAATTAGTACTTAAAAAAAATTATAAGTTTTACAAATGAGGTGTAACAAAGCTCGCTTTGCTTCAAGTGGCAACGAACGATTAGCTGTTTTATATGCTTGAAATTAAGTTAACTATAAAATAGTTCAACTGATGTTGGGATAGCAAAAAACAACTCAACCTCCGTAAACTCGTAATGTGTTATTAATTAGTCATAGCATATATCTCTGTAAGTATGTATATATGTACATACATACACAATATTTAATTTTTTTTTCTTATGTATGTATCTTGTGGCTATGTATCTTGATCTCAATAAAAATTAGCGCCGCTCATAGATGTGTACTCCCTTTTTTACTCCATAAACTACAAGTGTAAAAATATTATATTATTTTATAAACTAATCACTCCGCTTTTAGCCTTCATACTCTGTTGAGCGTTTTCTTTACAAAATCTTGAAAATTCTTAGTTTGCGTTTACTTCATGTTTGACTTTTGTTTGCAATTTTAATACTCTTGTGGCACTTTTTTGGTTGTATAATTTTTTATTTTTATTTTTTGCTTTACAAGCGGAAATCCTATTGCTTTGTGCTTCTTTGTTTACGCACATGAGAATTTGGCGTGTAATTTGTGTGTCAGACAACAGATATTAAACTAAGTAGTATCTATAACTAATTGCTGTCAGAGTGCAATCCAAATAAATTTTTCACATTTTTGACAGCTCGTATTTGAGTTGTGGATTTGTTTGCGAAATCTCTTCTTTTTTTTAATTCTGTGATTTGGTAATACACTGTATTTTTTATACCTGCCTAGTAAAATGATATTTACAGGACTTTTGGCGCAGCGAAGAATATCAATGTAGTTACGTACATATTAAGATAGCCCAGAATAATTTTGTAGAAAATTAAAAAAGGTATGAAATTTTTAAGCTAAAATAACAAAACCGGTCATTCTATGGATAATGAACAATCTCGTAATAAATGCAATTTAAGTATTAATTATGATGCTTTCTAGGTTTTTGATTTTAATTTCATCACTTCCATTAATTTTAAATATTGCAATTTTCAAAATTACAAATTCCAGAAAAAGTGAGGAGTTTTCAGTTTTTAAGCAAGCCATTAAAAATTATTTTATGCTTTTATTTTAAATTTTATTTTTTTTTTTCAATATCAAAAATCGAATCTTTCAACCTAAATAGCTAAATGAAATAAATTGAGGTAATTTTAATTTAAAATTGAAAAAAAAAAAAAAAAATACAGTCACCGGCCACAATGGTGGCGTTGAAGAAAAAGGTTTTCAGTAAAATACCCATGAAATCCCGCTCAGTAGTTTCGAATATATCAAAATTCTAAAAATGATCAAAATATATTCTACACAACCGGCCTATTCGGGTCATCTTTTTCTTATTCCATGAAATTCGAATATGTGGCTTCGTGGTAAAAATGATCTGACGCGTATTTTTTCGATTCGATTATCGCTGTGAAAATCATATTTGTCCGTTTTTTAGGTTTTAATAATTCGTTTTTTTTCTTTAAATTTGGGTATGCATTTTGGAGATCATTTAATTTTAAAGCAATAACGTGAAATTTCAAAGTGGCTAAAAATGCCGGTTGATTTTTGATAATTTTTCGAAATTTTGGTCTTACGCATATTTGTCATATATAATGGATGCATTTTATACAAATTCCCGTTAATTTTAATTTTTGTTGTTTGTTTTGGTACTCTACGAAAATTTGGAAGTTTTATTTTCAAAATCGATCAGTTTATAGAGAGAATACTATGTACAGTAAAGGAAAATGCAAGGGCGCAAAATACTTTTTTCACAGTTTCATAGAAAAAGAAAGACATGACCCAAAATGGAGCGGTTGTCTTGAAATGGAAAGGCTCCATTACATTTCTTGTATATCTAACCTTCGATAATTTTTTTAAAGAAATTTTCAATGTATCTATTCCAAGCGTTTCCACAGTTTTATAATAGAAAAAATATATATTGAACAATTATCGTGTTTTCAAATTGGTTAATTTTTAATATCGGGGAAATATATTTGCGCCCATAATTGTCAAAAAATTGTTAAAAATAAATAGTTCTAAATTGAATAAGAATCCACACTAAACCTTCAGTAAATGAAATATTGATGCGAATTTCTTTTTAAAAATCTTTGAGTACTTTTTCAATAAAAATACACAGTTACCTTTGTTTAATTTTCTATAGTTAAAGCATAAAAATTCCAAAATAGTGGTTTTCCAGTGTATTTCAGGAGAACCCTAATACATATATACTTATGTGTATTGTGTTGTATAAATACGTAAAGTAAAGTAAAGTATGTCAAACGTGTTACAATACTTAATTGGTGTACAATTTTTATAGCAATGTAATTAATTTGATTAATTGATTTTTTAATTTTATGTTGCACAAAAAAAAGCAAACGATGCAATATCGATTGCTTTAAAAAAAAAACATTAGATGATTTGCCGTCCATTGGTAAAGGATTTACTTCCAATAAGTTAAGACACTCAAATCATTTTAATTATACTCACTTTTTAACCGTTTGTTAGAATTTTAAAATGAGAATTCTTAGCGACCAGTTCTTTTCAGATTACGGTTATATTTAGTTCCGTCTTACACTGTCTGAACATTGGTTTCTTTCTAGAACCAAATTGATGAAATGAAAACCCAACCTAATAGAGGCAAGTTATCTGAGGTCCTGTAAACAGCGGAGAGACTTACTACTAACTAACTAACTAATATGTGATGAGGATTTCATCAACTGTTCATACATGAGGTCAAATTAAATTTAATCCTGCCATCAGCTACCATAGAGTTAATAAAGAGCTACTCTACTGCACCTAGTTTCTTTAATTGCGATCAAATCGCCATTGAAAAAGTCTGGCGCAAAAGCTCAAACAAAAATATGTGGATAATACTCGGTCGACGTTTTCACATTTTTATTCTGTTTTATACATGATATACGGATACTATATTCTACAAGGGGAAATATAAAATACCTTCTTTCAAACCACCCACGCTTAGTGCGGTAGGACTCACCATCTCAACTGACGTTTAGTATCTTGGAGTTATTAGACAGAAAACTCGACCTGTAATACATCGAATATAGTTTCCGCCCTGTATGTCTGTAAGATGTCTATAGGAAAAAAATTGGGAATAAAAGCATGGATTGATTTTCATAACCGTAGAAAACCCATTCCCCCCTAACGGGGTCACCGTCAGGTAGTCGTGGCTGTGCAAGACTTTGTCTTTAACCAAGATTAAATGGATATAGCGGACGGGTTCCATGCTCGCCAAGAGAACCCTACATTTTACACCTAACAAATTTCTGGAATCAAATTCAAATGCGTTACAATTCAAATTCGAACATGCAAAGGTTCTGGAAACTCTTCCGAATAGCCAACAAAAAATACATTTTACTACTCATCTACTCAACCGGCACAACAAATTCTCCATATGAATTCCAGAGAGGAATGAGTGAGAAGGTACGACAGACCTAGACTCGATAACTATCTTTATAAATAGTTCTAAAATTTCGCTTACCGGACCACTGTTGCTAAATACCAAAATGAGGACTGCTCCCAGTTTGCTATTAAATGTCTGAAATCCATTGGAACAACGTCCAATGAATGGAGAAGGGAAATCAATCAGCTCGCGTGAAAATACTGGGTCGCAATTCTGTGGGTACGACTAGTTGACAAAGAAAGGGACGGAAATATTAGTTGATTCTTCTTAAGATAGCAACTATCTTTTACCTCACCCTAACACAATTTAAATGTGGAACCCATTGAGAGGCAAATACGAGATGCGCCATAGAACTCTCCTGTCACCCATCCCTTTGGTCAAAAGTTGACATAAAGTGATCCAAGACTCTCATTCATCTTGAGCGCTCCTCTTTCAAACTAATAATCGGGAGTAATAGGTGGTAATTCCCTTAATGGCACACATGGCAATGGGTTGATATACCAAACCAACGAATTTTTTAGCAATTGACACTACCTCTGCTGATCATGCCAATATATATTTTTGGAACCTGTGTATAAGTACATAGTATATAAAAATGGATCTTCGTTTGTTCGAATGCTTAAAAGTTGAAAACGACTGAACAAATTTGGATATATCTTCCTACGGGTTTGTTCGTAATTGCTACGCGAAGATTTAGGAAAAAGGAAAGTTCGAAAGCAGGGGGTGCTACAGGATCAAATTTTGTTTTTTCCGTTCAATTCAGTTACAGTTCAATACGTGACGTTAATTCACATATTGTTAAATGACGACTGGAGATATTTAGATAAGATTTGGAACAAATGTATATAGTGCGTTCCATGGGATCCTAGTTATGCAGCTTATAAAGGGGGTTGCCACCTTTTTAAAACTTAAATTCAACTAAAATTAGAGAAATAAAATTTTGCAGTATTGGTATGAAATTAATCATTCATTTTCAAAATATTTTGAGAGAAGGTTGCCATCTGTTTATATATAAAGTAAGTAAAATGGATAAACTATAAGAAATTTCACAACACGCGTGGCAAACTAAAAGTTTTGAAATCAAAAAATATATTTGCATAGGGTTGCCAACTATAAAAAATGAAACTTTGCAAAGCTATTAGTTTCTACCCTGGGAAATAGTGTTATTTGCTTGGTTCAGGGTTGGCACCTGTTTGAGAAGTCAAATTTAATCAAAATTTACACAAGTTATATGAAATTGTAAAATATGGGTACCAAATCGTTCGTTTTGCTAGTAGTTTTGAAAAGTTATATTTAATTAAATTACATAAAAATATTTAAAAATATTAACACATGATCGGTAAACTGTTTGTCTTGGCGAAAACAAAAATTCATAGAGAGTTGCCATCTCTTTAAAATGTCAACTATAATAAAGCAAAAGTTATATGTAAGAGAAGCCGAAATGCGTTTTCTGGACGCATATGAAAAGGGGCGTATTTACTTATTAAATTTGGTTCAAATTCAAAATTTACTACATCTGTAAATTTAAGTTTTATTTTTTTTTAATGGAACTGAAGCCGTTATATCTCACAATACTTATGACCCGATATGATTCTACTCACATCTATTAGCAACAACAATATAACTATTTCATTTAAAGGTGTCGCTGTAGTCGCAAAATTTCTAAGAGCCGTATCTACAATCCGATTTCATTCAAAATTGAAAACACGTATTGGCTAAAAAAATCTTAATATTTTATTTGAAAATTGAATTGATAGGTGGCGCTGGAGTCGAGATATAACATAATTAAAAAAAAAAAAAACATAAACATAAACATAAAATGATAATCGCATTCTCTCTATCTGAAGGGTGGAGCGAAGAGCGTCGGGTGGTCGGGCTAGTGTGTACATATATAGTATATATATCTATGTACCTAAACTGAGAAATTTGAAAATACACTTTTTACGCACACAAACGACCACTCAGCACTTTACAACTACGAGTATTATCTATCCGGTTACCAGTTTTATAATTGCACTTGCAGTTCAACTCTTACTTTCAATTGTGCATTGCCGACACAACTAAGTAGTTTTACAACTTTAGTTAATATAAAAACTAAGGCAATTAAATCAAAGAAATTTCAATATTGTAACTTGCGTAGCAATCCTCGATCTATACTTCCTACAAGCAGCTAGTCACACGAAAATATAACTACTATGCTGCAGGTTACAGCTTACATGTAGAAGTAAATACAAGTCACTCCAGTAAATAACAACTATTAAAAAAAAAAACAAAAAAAAAAAAACAAAGATAATTTTGCGAAAATTGTGCGTCATTTCTGGTTTTGCTGGTTCTTTACCATAAAATTTGTGCTCGCCTGATTCACAACTTTGCAACCGAACAATATAATCAATACAAAAGCCATAAACAGACAAAAAAAAAAAAAAGTGATCGTAAATAAACTGAAAATAAAAGTGTACGAATTGGCACCGGTTTTTTTTTTTTGAAAAACTGTAAATAATTCATATATGCTTTTCGCTTTCGGTCAGCCAACCAACTCGTTTTGTGAGCTTTTATGTCATGCCACAACTCTTTCGCTTTTTGTATTTTTAGCATTATATTTGATTGGTGTTTTGTTTTTGGAGCATAGATCTGATAATAGCCCATCGATTGCTGGAAGGAAAGAGTGGGGAAAAATAAAATACATTTGATTTAAGATTTACAGCTAATTGAATATTTTTGTTGCTTTAAGAGACGCTTAGTAAAAGAGAGCATAATTTTTATACGAATGTGAGGAACAAAATTGAAGTTTATGAGTTTGCGTTACATTAGGAACTTTCCTCTGTATCCTCCAAACAACTGTTTACTTTTTTATGCTGTGCGCATGCGCGTGGGTGTCCACTCAACTCAAGCACAAATACTCACGCCATAACGAAAAAAAAATGTAAATAATTTGTTGCTTCCTTAATTTTTTCTAATATGCTACGAATGTGGCACTAGTTTTATTATTTAAATTTACTTATTACATTTTGCTGAAGAAAAAAATAAAATTGTTATGTTTGTTTGTTATGTAACTCAATTCTTATGTTTATGTACATACTTATTATGTGAATTGGTGTGGAAAATATGCGCGCAAAATACCACAGCAATCGCGCCATGTATTATACATATACAGTGTGTTTCACAAAACAGATTTGCCAACCAAAGTAGGCCGACTTGGATAACTCAACCAACGAAGCAATAAATTTTAAAGTAATTTTAAATTCGAATTACGCAGTACTTCACTTTTGTACTCCATTTTTGTATTGCGTTTCGAAGCGGCTAGTTTTGTAGCTGTGTTTCTCTCAAGTCATCCCAAAGATCTGAAAATATCTACAACTGAGCCCGCTAAGTATTAAAAAATTAGAGACATAACTATGATAAGAGAAAAGAGTAAAAGTTAATCTATAATTTTGATAGTAATCTGTAAACATTATTCAAAGACTTATATTATAAAAGTATTTTTATAATAGTTATCAGCGAGATAGATATTTTTAAGTCGTCAAAAAACTTTCATTTCGGGACTTATGTACAAGTTTTCTTCTAATACAAATTATCAGCGAGATAAACTTTTTTCAAGTTTCAAAGACGTTTATTATGAGATTTGTAATATTAAAGTTTTCTCAAAATAGTTATGAGTGAGAACAAATTATTTTTTAAGTCTTGAGTGATGTTTTCTTTTTAGGACCATTTTGGGATTAGTTCGAACTGATTCGAGTTTCTTCTAATACAAATTATCAGCGAGATAAACTTTTTTCAAGTTTCAAAGACGTTTATTATGAGATTTGTAATATTAAAGTTTTCTCAAAATAGTTATGAGTGAGAACAAATTATTTTTTAAGTCTTGAGTGATGTTTTCTTTTTAGGACCATTTTGGGATTAGTTCGAACTGATTCGAGCTTACTTCGAAACAATTTCGGGACCAGTTCACGGTGGCTTCTGAGAAAGTTCGGTTTTATTTTGGGTCCCGAAATAGTTCCCTCTTTCAGTGCTGAAACAAAATTGTCTTACACATAATTATTATGTAAAGACAATGTAAATCTCAAACTAAAAGTTATTGTTGATTTAAAGAATTGTTTTCATTATTATGAAAGTCCATTAATAATATAAGTTTCAAAATAATTAATATCGATAACTTAAAGAATTTGTCTCACTCATAATTATTTTTAAAATACTCGTTTAGTTTCTATCGATATTAGGACGACTTTTTTAAAACTCCAACGATCAAATAATTATTATTCAGGATATCTGAAATGATTCAAGATACTTTATTAGAAAGTCCATCAACCATCAACCAAAGACTTATGGCAGTGCCGATGAGTAGCCTGTGAAATATTCTAATACAGCGAAGAACGAGCTGTTATAATTTCATTAAAAAACAAAAACAGCTACTCTTCGCTTAACGCTTGACCACACACTACCGGCGAACGGCGAATTTTCATCGCGATATTCGTTGTCAAAAATAGAACACACTCACATATTTGAATGAGAATGCGCCCGACGACCATTCGGCTCAATAGATTTGTTTCTATTGTCGTCGCTGGCCCGAAACTGGCAAAATACAATGAATTGCAGGCGTATTTTTAATATACTCGAGGTTTTTAATCGAAATTTGAAAAAATGCTATATTAGTTTTTGGTGAAAGTGGTTTATTTTGTTATTTGTAAAATGTTACCTTAGTAACAGCTTTTAACAGCTAATTTTGTTAACGCCTTAGTTCTGTTTTACTGAGCGAGCTTATTGTGCGACCTTTGCCAACGTCGTCGCTATATTGAGCGAAAATTCGTCGTTCGGCGTTCGCCGGTATTGTGTGTCAAGGCTAAAGTAAGCGAAACAAAAGCTGTCGTGAAAAAATATATACGTTTCCATTTGTTAATTGAAAGAATGTGACATCAAAAATCAGAGCACGCACCAAAAATACATTTTGATTGAGGCGCATATTCGCAAACGATTAGCTTGGGCAAGGGAGCATTTGAACCGTTTTTTCAGCAAAATGATATTTAGAGTTGAGTCATCATTCGTTGTAGTAGTCTTGGGTTCGGAAATGCACTAAATATGTTCAGCGTTCTTTGCCAAGGGCCATGTTTGCGGATGATTTTCTGAAAAGGGGTTCGCTAGTTTGACTGGATTAATACAAAATCTCGACGTAAAGTTTATGTTCAAACTCAATGAAAAATGTTTGCTAAATTCTGCTTCAAAAATCATTGAATTTTTGAAGAAGACGATGATCCACTATACCGAGGTCGACAATGCACGTCTTGGAAGCAGCTTGTAAATGTGTGGGATCTAATGAAAGCCCAGATTTGTGAGGAAAAAATGCTACAGCGAGCACTAGGTTATCGAAAATGTAATAAAAAAGAGTAACAAAAATAAAGTGTAATAACTTTCGCATGCGTTTTCATGAAAATATTATAGGTGAATTTGTTTTGTGAAACACACTATACTGTAGATCTATGTACCGATGTATGTAAGTAATTGCGTGAATTGTGTAGAATATAAAACTATTAACAAACTAATTTGCGCTTCCGTTTTCAAAACAATTTCGTGGCACAACATTAGAACTCATGTCTTTAATTTGTTAAAGCATTTTAGCTACCTTAATTCTATTTCATGCTTAAAAAACGTACTCGGGTTAAGTCTTGCTTAATTGGAGCTTTAGCAAAACTTTTCGCATGCACACTTGGTTATAAAAAAATACAATTCTGAAACAAACAACCGCAAGCATAATTTTTGATAACTTCAAATGGTACTCGTAACTAGCTGATTACTATTTAATGGCATATTTAAGCCCAATTTGAGGAAGGAGCAATTAGCTGTTTAATGTAACAGTTAAAAGTACTAAAAAAAATCAAACAGATAATATTTAGATGCATTAGATTTGATGTAAAAAGGTTAGTATCACCATACCCTCTTACTTTGTAAATAGATGGTGTGTTTTTTTATATTTTTTTCTCTCGAGTCTTTCCGAAGATTTCGCTTATCGTAAAAATTTGAACGGTGTTAGATTTAAAGCTGCACTGTTACATAATTATCTCGTCATGGTAGTACTTTGCCTATGACAAAATGAATTGTCGCACTCAGAATTGGGGAAAGAATTCACTCTCAGGGTCAACTAATGATTCCTTAGCATCACTTAGTGATACCTGAATTTAAGTACGGGAATGAAGAGCTCTTGTTAATCAACTAACCGGTTAATCGATTAGCAAACGTTGTTTAAAAATAGTCGACATATAATCGACCAACCGTTTCGGTTCGACTTTTTCGAAAAACTTGTTACAAAAAATTAGTTGGCTAATCGTTCATTTTCGATTTTTCAACTAGTCATTTTGTTTCAATAATTAATTGACAAATAAATAACTGATTTTTATATACATATGTGCGAATCCTTATGCTTATTGACAAATGCCATTTTCCACTAAAACGAAGTTTTCGTTAATACTTATATATATATATATTGTGAGTAGTTGTCACTATTCGACTTGAGATTTTCTTCAAATTGCCGGATCATAGACTTGAAGCAAAAACTCTACGGGAAACACCTTCTATAACTTTCTAATGATTAGTTTTGACATTTATGCTAGTTTTTGTTTCTGTAGAATTGAAAATAATATTGCGCTTGATAACTGTGTTAGTGTGTTTACTAACCCCGTGCACCATTTACATAATGTAAATCCCTCCTATTTTCGAATTATTGTTATGTTCATGTGTACATTACCCTATCTGAAACAATCCATTTATTTCGAACTCACTATCAATAAAAAGATAACATTGAAATATTTGATTTCACATTGACTTTTATAAGGAAGTGTTAGAATCAGTGAGAATTACCAGCAACGAATTGTTTTGGCATTCAGTCCAGTAAGCGAATTCACTCACCTTCTTTCTCAACAGCACCTAGTGAAGACGTAGAAAAAGGGCCCAACTGTGCGGTATATTTAAGACTAAGCCTATGGTACAACAAAGAGGGTAGTTGAATTAAGAATTTTTTTTTATTAAAAATAAGATTGTTGACATTTTACCATACGTAAACGTTCGGTAAAGCGTAGGGGAGGGTAATTTTTAATCATATATGTGGAATTGCAATACAATAAAAGGATTTACAAGGGTTTCATATTATTCGAAAACTTATCTTTTGTTTAAAAAAAAATAATTCAAATATTTTCATAAATACTTTAAAGGGAAGCCGAAGATATAATAGGAGGGAAGTTTAAGAATGTTTCTTTTTGATCTTCTGTTTTTCCGACAGGAACGATTTTCCATCACTCCTTGTCAAGTTTGGTTTTGAGAAATTCATTGTTTGCTGAAATATAGAATTGTTTTCGTTTCCAAGAATAACCATCATGTAGGGGAGGATGTGGTTGCCATCATACTATTGAAGTAAAACTTCTTTAGCGACATGAGTGTGCTCGCGTAACGCAAGTCGGGCCTGTATTGGGCCACGAAATCACCACCTATTCAGCACTAGTTCAGGAACATTTGGGGAAAAGTTTTGGATCGTTTTGGCACTATTTTCGGGACCCTTGAAGAGCACTATTTTTACTTATTTTTACTACCATTTTTACAAATGCTACTACTAATTAATACAACTATTTTTTTTTAACTTCTATTATTACTTTTACTAATGCTACCCCTAGTTTCTATTACTATTTCTATTTATGCGACTACTAATTTGTACTACTATTTTCATCAATTCCTACTACTACTTTTTCTAATGCTACTTCTAATTATTACCACCTTTTTTACTAATGCAACTGTTATTTTTACTTGTGCTACCTCGAATTCCTATTAATATTCTTACTAATTTTTACTACTATTTTTGCTACTACTAAGTACTAATAACTACTATTCCTTCTAATTATTACTGAAACTATTACTACTACTACCAAAACTATTATAACTGCTACTTACTACTAACGGCAATTACCAGTACTACTCCCATATTTAACTTCTTATATCCTTACGATGTCGGCAAACAATTTTTACTTCGGGCTCCCGTCTTTAGGTGCACAAGTGTTTTTTTTTTATTGCCAGGGTTATCGTATCTTTAATAGAAACTGTAATGTGATTTACTAATTAGTTTTAACGACATTCACATGCTTAACTCAACTTAACGAATACTTTAACGATTTTGCTATTCAGCGGTTATTTTCTTTTAACGAAATTCACTATCGCTGGACCTGCTGTTGTCGTTAAATAATCGATTATCAACACTAAACGACAACGATTATGAAGCTGTTAACTCAATCGAAATATAATCATGATTTTATTTGCATGCAGTTGAAAAAAGAAAAATTCGACTGTCTTTTGAATATTCCGAATGACTTATCACGATGTGAGGACGTAGCTAGCTCATACAACAGTGGAGTGGTGTTTGCTCCGGAACGTAGGTAGCGATTAATTTCTAAGTAATAATTATTTAATTTAACACATTCCAAAAATATTTCTTTGCGCGATTGATGACTTCTCTACCAAATCAAAGAGAGGAGAATACGAAACTCCGCAAGAAAGAATTACGAATTTTTGTAGTATGAAATGAACTAGTATTTTATTTCACTCTGATCGAATATGATAAAAACATTACTTTCTTTTTATTAATTTTTAGGAATAAATTAGCAAATCGCATAATCGTGTCACGCCCAACCAATACGTATCTGTATAACAAAATACCAAACTGACAAATAATACGACTCTGCCGACATCACGACGTACAAAAACCCCGACAATGAATTGTAGAAGAGTAGAGTACGAGTGACGCGACAGTTAGACGTTTAAAAAAACCTATGTAATTCGTGTAATATCTTTAAATTCTCAATATACTTCTAATTATAATAATACTCAACCGGTTATGTGTTTTATTTAAACGGACATCCTAACAACAACGATGATAAATCGCGTATATGTGAACGGGTAATCATAGCATACGTGACAGTTCAGATGTGAGATTTACCTACTAAGCCTTCGAACGTTGTGAAATTTAAGTATTTCGTTATAAACGAAAAAGCGAAATATTTGCCTATCGAAAAACAAGAATAAAAAAGTGTTCAAGTGCGTGAACCAGCTAATTCAACGTTTCATTGGGCATACGCTTTGCCAACGAACGTAACCTCAAAAATTGTGAGACTTCCGTGGACATCGGGGCTCCAGCAGACATACGCTTTGTCGCTGAGCTCAACGGTCAAATTCAAACTTGCAGTTTTGTAGTTTGTGTCTACATTGCTCCTCATTTTCCTTCGTCTTCACGTCGTTTGTCGTTTTACATTACACTCCTTCGTTAACGTTTCAAAATTGGTGTCTATACCTATCTCATACTCGCGTTGTGTTTTGCTCTTACTCATAAACCTATGCACTTACCGCGAAAATCTAATTAGAACGAATAACAAAATCAAAATAAAACAAAATGTCGAAAACTAATTTAACGCTAAAAGAACTAAGAAACAAATGCAAGGATGCTGGTTTGCCTACGTCTGGCACGAAAAACCAACTTCAGCAACGCTTAAAAGCCTATTTCAATGATACAAGTGAAAGTGAAATAGAAGAAGAAGTTACTATGGTTGAACGCATATCAGCTTTAGAAAAAACTATTGAACGTTTTATAAATACACAAACAACTACGAATTTTGATGCGCGTCTGACTTCGCGTGCTCAAAACTTTCAGCCGACGCTATCGTCTTCGCCAGTTTCAGCAGCGTATACGTGTATGGCCAATATGCAGCCGATTACAACAACGACGTCTGCGCAAGCGAATTTTGTACCACAGTGGCAGAGGGCAGATATACCAACTGCGCCTATGCAGCAAATTCCAATAAGAACCAACGTGTTTAATACAAATAATGTTCCAATTCCGATGTGTAACGACTATTTTCAATCTTCTTATAAGATAAAAGATATTGTTGAGTTGTTGCCCGAATTCAACCCAACGAGCGAAACGTCTTTGAACTCGATACAGTTTGTTAAACGCGTCGAAATGCTAAAAAATGCCTACCACTGGCAAGAAAGTGACATAATTTTTGCGGTTCAACAAAAAATGCGTGGATCCGCAAAATTATGGATAGATTCATTGCAGTGTGCCTTCGTAAATTGGTCACAGTTCGTAAATAATTTTTTAACTGATTTTCCGTGTATGTCTAATGAGGCAGATGCACATATAAAACTTTCGCGAACAAAACGTCAACAAACCGAATCGCCAGTCGAATATTTTTATAGAATGTTAGCACTGGGTAATAAAGGTGGTTTAACAGAAGATAGTATCGTGCGGCATATAATAAATGGCATAAACGACAACGATTTAAAACGTAAAATATCGAATAATTATGTACGGTGTCAAGATTTGTTAAAAGATATAATGAGTTATAGTGTGTATAACGATGTATATCAAAGTACATATAAAACGAAAGCAAGCTCATCCGTAACAAAACCGCAACCGACAATTGCGAAAGAAACAGATAATTCGTCAAATCCTAAGCAAATACATGCAACAAACAGTACAAAGTGTTTTAATTGCGGTAAATTTGGGCATTTCGCAATCAATTGCCTTGAGCCTCAGAAAAAACCTCGATGTACAAAGTGTCAACGTACGACTCATAAAATTGAAGAGTGTCCTGCTCATAAGAAAGCTAACGTGAATAACATAGAAAATCCGGTAGTGTACAAAAATAATGGAAGTGCTAATGATGGTATAGTCAAAGAAATAAACGTTAATGGTCATACCACACAAGCCTTCGTTGACCCAGGTAGTACTCGTACGCTTGTACGCAAAACGTTTGCTAAAAGCATAGGGCCTCTTAAAAACGAGATAACAACGCTACGAGGTTTCGGTGGTGGAGAATACGTTTCCACTCGCAAGATAAATGTGTTGTTAATGATTGACGGGCATAGTTTTGAAGCAGACATGGTAGTCATTAGTGATGAACTAATTTCTGAAAATGTACTCCTCGGAAAGGATGTACTTTGTGGTAGTAGCAAGCGTCTAATCATAGAAAACGATGAGTGCCGCATTGAGCAAATTCGTAGCATAAACGTTCCAAGCGGTTTAAATGAGAGTGAAAGTCAGCAACTAGCAAACATACTGAGTGAAAACAATGAACTTTTTGCTAATAGTATCGTCAATATAGGAAAGTGCGGAATTTCGAAAATGAAAATTGTTTTAAATAATAATACGCCTATTCAGTTAAAACCGTATCGAATCCCTTTTTCTAAACGCCCGATAATATCGCAAATAATCGCTGAACTACTTGAAAATGACATAATTAGACCAAGTGAGTCAGCGTATTCGTCTCCCGTGGTTTTAGTGGAGAAAAAGAACAAAGAACATCGACTTTGTGTAGATTATCGTTGCCTTAATAAGAATACTGTTAAGCAACCGTTCCCCATGCCGAACATGGAGGAGCAGTTTGCGCAACTCGCGGGTAATCGGTTTTTCAGTACGCTTGACCTTCGTATGGGTTATCACCAAATTGAAATCGACGAAGATTCGAAGCAATATACCGCGTTTGTAACGACAGACGGACATTTCGAATTTAATCGCATGCCTTTCGGTCTCGTGAACGCACCAGCGAACTTTCAGTCAATAATGAATAGAATCGCGTCTAAAATGAAATCGGGTGAAGTACTTGTGTACTTAGATGACATAGTAATTCCGAGTAAAACTATCAGTGAAGGACTAATACGTTTAGATCGATTTTTGCAACTTTTAAAAGAAGCCGGACTTACACTACGCCCAGATAAATGTAAGTTCTTGGCAACGCAAATTGATTATCTTGGGCATAGCGTTAACGAAAACGGTATTACACCAGGAGCGCATAAGGTGGCCGCTGTTAAGAATTTTCAACAACCAACCAACGTTACCGAGGTAAGACGATTTTTAGGCCTCACGGGGTTTTTCAGAAAATTCGTGAAAGATTATTCTATCATATCGAAGCCCCTTACCGTGCTATTAACCAAGGCAAATCAAGATAAATTTTCTTGGGGTTCCGAGCAGCAGTCTTCCTTCGAAACTCTTATCAGCGTACTAACGAATGAACCAGTTCTTGTCTTGTTCGATTTCAACGCCCAGCATGAAGTTCACACTGACGCAAGTAGCGTTGGTTTGGCAGGTGTCCTTCTGCAATCCGTGAATGGTGGTGAATGGCTTCCCGTCTGCTACTATAGTCGCCATTGCACAGACACAGAAAGCAGATATCACAGCTACGAGCTTGAAGTCCTCGCCGTTGTGGAAACTCTAGAACGTTTTCGCATTTACCTATTAGGGAAACAGTTTCGTCTTGTAACTGACTGTTCCGCCGTCGCACATGTAAAGGAGCACAAAGAACTTAAGACTAAAATCGCACGATGGTGGCTCAAATTACTTGAGTACGATTTCGAGTGCGTACATCGCCCAGGCAGCCGCTTACAGCATGTTGATGCTTTGAGCCGAATGCCTGACCAACCTGCAAGGGATGTCGAGCCGGCTGGGTTTGTATTTAACGTTAACACTGACATCAACGATTGGCTCCTTACTATGCAATTGCAGGATGAAAAACTTCGACAAACAATCAATATTCTCAATAGTACTATGAAACCGCCTACCGAAAATTCAATAAAAGCTGATTATCAGTTGCGTAATAGTCGTTTATACCGCAAACAACCGGATGGTCTAAAATTCGTTGTACCAAAAGGTGTTCGTTGGCGCATCGTTCAGTGCTGCCATGACCAGGCTGGGCATACCGCGCTAGAGAAAACACTCGAACGTATTAAGCAAACATATTGGTTCCCGAATATGAGAAAGTACGTGAAAAGCTATATAGCTGCATGCATAAAATGCTGTTACCAAAAACAGCGTACCGGCCAAAGCGAAGGTCGCCTTCATATAGACGATGTTAAGCCCATTCCATTTTATCGCATCCACTTGGATCACTTAGGTCCCTTTGTTCGCAGCAAAAGAGGAAATTGCTACATATTAACTATTTCCGACGCATTCAGTAAATTTCTTGTCGTCAAACCTGTTCGCGATACAAAAACGGTGCATGTCATCAAAGCTCTGAACGAAATGTCATCATATTTTGGTCTTCCGTCACACGTCGTTACCGACAGAGGAACATCCTTCACGTCGAAAGCGTTTGAAAATTTTTGCAAAGAATACAACATTCAACACATCAAAGTTGCTGTTCGCACTCCGCGTGCAAATGGCCAGGCTGAGCGAGCAAACCAAAGTGTTTTAACCTTCCTGCGCACGACTACTGAGAATCCAAAAGACTGGGATCTCATGCTGAGAGATCTGCAATGGTCAGTAAATTCACGTAAAAATGCAACAACAGGTTTTAGTCCAAATGAACTTGTATTCGATTTTGAATTGCGCGACGTAGTAACTAACCAACTACTTGCCGCCGTTCACGATGATACCACCGAAGAAAATTCTAAACTTACGTCTGCAGAAAAACGGATTCAAGCCGTAGTAAATATTTCCAGCGAGCGTGAAAAGTGGAAACAACGATTCGATCAACGTCATAAGAAGCCTAAGATATACGCCGAAGAAGACCTTGTTGTAATTGAAAATGAACCAGCTTCTACAGGCGAGTCTAGAAAGCTTGAGCCTAAATACCGTGGTCCTTACATCGTTCGCAAAATTCTGGGTAACGACCGCTATTTGTTAGAAGACATTCCAGGGTATCAAATAACAAACAAAAAGTTCTGTTCCGTATACGCGTCTGATAAAATGAAGCCATGGTGTAGCAATAGTCCCGAACTTGAATCCGATGAATCCGACGACGAAATCGAGGACGATTTAGGTCAGGAAAGGCCGAGTTGTCACGCCCAACCAATACGTATCTGTATAACAAAATACCAAACTGACAAATAATACGACTCTGCCGACATCACGACGTACAAAAACCCCGACAATGAATTGTAGAAGAGTAGAGTACGAGTGACGCGACAGTTAGACGTTTAAAAAAACCTATGTAATTCGTGTAATATCTTTAAATTCTCAATATACTTCTAATTATAATAATACTCAACCGGTTATGTGTTTTATTTAAACGGACATCCTAACAACAACGATGATAAATCGCGTATATGTGAACGGGTAATCATAGCATACGTGACAATCGTTACTGCAAACGACAAATGTTGTCGACAAAAATTGCGATTGTCGAATGGCTTAAAGTTAGTGAATCGCACTACTGATGACATTTTAAATTTTTTCCCCGCAATAGATAATAAGCCTGTCTGCTGGCCGGATGAACATAAATCCAAATGTTTGCTGAAAATTAGTTGAACGTGCTTTTTGTCGCAGTATTTTTTTTTTAATAACAAATTATATTGCCCATTCCTGCCTATTAACAATACCAACATACCTTGGGCCAAAGGCAAGAGCTTTTATGAAGTGTATGACACTTTGGACTATACAGAAACCGTCATAAATTAAGAAATTGCGCTATAGTTATTGTTAATTGTTTTGTATACTTTATAGGTATATACATATATTTTTCAGTAGATATCTAAGTTATACTGGGCTATAACAATCAAACGTTTTGTGAGACGAAAATGGATGTTTATGAAGGAAGCGGAACTAGTTTTAATTTTTTTTTTAACAGACATTAAAGTTTTTAAATATCCACATATATTTATATGTATGCATGTGTGTAATTATATTTACATCTACGCTTTTACGTATCTTTCACTTTCCATTTCGCGCCATCCAATTTCGATAACTTACCTTGACTGTTGGCAACGGCCAATGAAGAAATCAACACTAATGCAACTGACAGGCTAGCGGCAAACGTACGCGACAATCCCATTCGGTGCACAGTGGACATTTGACGATGAGGACTGACGTCCATATTTTGTTGTTGTCTTCGCGGCGCTACGGCTACGGCTACTTTGACGTATTCACTACGAGGATTTGGGAAAATTTCACTAAAATCGAAATTGAAATTATTCAAGTTTCTGTGAAATATCGGTAGCATTTTGATGATGTTGATGTTATGGTCAGCGCTTGTTGCTCGATGTTGTTGATTGCGGAGGCGATGGTGGTTATTTCTGACTATTGTTAGATGACAGCTATCGTGTCGGGGAACGCTGGCTGCGCAAGTGTTGTTGAACTGTCGTTGTTTTAAATGTAAATGATGTAGGTGATGAGCGTTGACGCTTGAACTCGATTGTTTATTTGTGTGATGGCGGTAACTTGGCGCCACTGTAACATTCGAATACCAGTGCAAATATTTTAAATTTTTTTAAAATTTTTTCTTTGCACAACTAAAATATATCGACTTTGCTCTGTCCGGCCCGGTTATGGCCAACAAACATTGCAGTTTCTGTTCAGTTTCGAATTTTGGGTTTTCATTTATTCAGCTGCGTTGCACGTTTCGTTGGCTAATCGCTGGGATTTATTAGATACTCTTACGCTGGTTATTTTCGTGAATGTTTAAATGTTTGCTTTTGTTTTTGTTTGTTTTTTCTTTTTACATTGTTGTTTAACTTGAAATTTAGTTGCTCTAGGCGATTATGTGAGCAAAACTTGCTGCTGCTGCCGCTGGCGCTCGGCTAAACATTTTCAGCCATTCACCAGCGAATTTTTTCTTTTTTGAACGATCGTGTGTGATCGCGCGCGTAATTAATTTTACTCACTTGTACTTTTTAATGCGTTTTATTTATTGTTATTTTCTATTTTTTTTTTTGTTTGTGTTTTTTTTTTTGTTTGCTTAGTAGCGCCTGTATTTTTCACAACAATTATTTCTTTGCATAAACTTTTTCACTTCACCTGCTGTGCGGTGTCTGCTAGAGGAGCTGCATATCAACATTCAAGGCTAAATACTTTCAAACAATCAAATTAAATTTTCGCATGCACATATTGCAATTTTTTAATGAATGCACATAATGCAAGGGAATTGAATAGTTATTAAATCATGTTGGTTTTATTTTTGTATTTTGAATACAATTGTTCGGCGAACTGCAATGCGAAAATTTCGCAGATATTGCATTGTACGATGATACGAGAGAAGTTTGTGTCCGAGGTCTTTTTAATTGTTGTGTAGTGTGATCTGTCAGTGTTTAATGGATTTACAGGCGTTAAATTTTGTATATGTCCCCACGCTTTCTATGATGCTTGTAACTTGAATTACAGATTTTCATAATTTAAGCAATAAACTGTAGTTTTTCGGATGAAAGTAAAGTAACTACAAAAATCGTAATAACACAAAGTTAGTTCCATAAAAAATGCCTAATAATGAATATTTGAAAAGTAGCGAATTGGAAAGTTTGATTACGCAATTTTAACGTTCCTTATCCAAAGGTTTATTCAGAAAAATAGCATCCTGAAATTAAGTTTGAATACTAAATATTTTATGATCTGTATATTTAATTCCATAGGCAAAAAATAAACCATAAAATTATTTTAGTGTAATGAAATAAATATTCGTTTAATAAAAATATCTAAAAAAAACAATGCAATATTGAAGCTAATATTTCTTTAATAAAAATATCTAAAAAAAAAAAAACAATGCAATAATCAAAAAAAAAAATTTAATCTAACACTGGAGTTTGAGACACCCTGACTGCCGAATCTTCTCACAATAATCAAACTGTTGAACTACGAGATAAGCTGAAAGCCTTCAGTGGTCGGATAGCATTGAATTGTTTTCAAAGCTTTTATTTTGAAAAGATGTAGAACTACCGAGATGCGAATTATATGCAGAGACCCAGTATAATTATATGACCGTTGAGTTTTAAAAAAAAGTCATCCTAATTTTTCTAAAAATTATACATGACTTTTGATAATAATTATGAGTCAGACAAATTTTTACAACTCGCTATATTTATTATTTTCAAACTTATATTAAAATTTGCTTCTCATAATAGATATGAGTAAACTGATTTTTTAAATCTTTTATCTTGTGACTTAAAGTTATTAAAGTAAGTCTTGAATTTTTTTACATCCTTCGAAGACTTTTATTTTGAGATTTATTTAGTAAAAATCTGTGCATAATAATTATGGCTAAGACAGTATTTTTTAAGTTTTGAAAGATGGAACAAAATAGTGCTAGTAGCAGAACTAGTCCAGAAGTGATCCTAAAATGGTCCTGAAATTATTTCGGAGTAGTCCCGAACTAATCGCGAAATAGTCCTAAAAAAGTCTTATCCTTCACAAAAATAAAAACATTTTTTCTTACTCATAATTATTGTGAGAGGACTTTTATTGTATAAACCTCAAAATAAAGCTTTTTTAAGACTTAGAAATATTAATCTCACAGATAATTGTTATGAGAAGTCTTTTATAATATAAGTCTTTGAATAATAATTATAGATTACTTGAAACATTTGTATCTTACTATAATAGTTATTGATTCACTTTTATAATTTTCTCTTATAGTAGATAGTTATGCTTCTGATTTTATTTCATTTTCAATTTACTTATTAAAGTCTATGATTTTTCAATACCTTACAGGCTAGATAACAAATAGTTGGATTAAGAATAGTTTGTTATTAATGCATTTTTAAATTCCACGCGGTTAGCAAGGATCAATTAAGTTTTTTTAATAATCGTGCGATAGACTTATTCTGAGCATAATTAATTACACACAATTCTACAGCAAATAACTAATGAGGATATTGAGAGAGAGAGAATAGACAAGGACAATCCATAGCCCCACTCTGCTATGAAGAGTATGCAATATAATCAGTTTGCAGGGCAAAATGTAAGCTGAAATTGGCAAATTCAATCTCGTTCGATACAAAGCAAATTTTATATATTTTCTTTTGAAGGTGGTTCTAATCTATTGGAATGAACATTTTATGAACTTTTCCATATCAAAAAGGAGCACTCGATTCTCGTTGTTACAGAAGCATTATAGAGAAGCTATTTAATGTATGGTTCCTCAAATTCCAGATTATTTCCTTTTATAAGGCAAGTGACGAAAATGCTTTGGAAATTATGTAGCTCAGGTGGCCAACAAAACTGAGATAAAAGACACCAAGGTTTTTAGTTGTACCACAAGATCTGAGAAGACAACTAATGTAATAAAGGGCGAATTTCCAGTAGCTAAAATTTAACGTTGTTTTTGATTTTTTTTTTTTGCTAATAGCATTTCACATTTGCCTCTACTAAAATTGAATTGGCTACAAAACTGCATTCCCCAAAAGTTTAAAAAAATTCTGATTAAGAAGTTTGAAATTATTTTCTTGAATATTTTGTGAATACTGTACAAAGGTTAAAAATCTAATTAATATAATTAACGATATGTATTTTAATATAAAAACTTATGAAATCTAAATTTTTATAAAACCAGAACTCGCAGTTTAAAACTAACGTTATTTTAAAAGGATAATTTTACTTGGGATCTTAATCACGTTTCTACTCGCCGCCTTCTCTAGGTATATAGGAAATACGAGACTGGGAAAGAGAATTACAAAAGATTTGGTCCCGAAAATTTAAGAAACATATTATAAAACGCCGGCGTTCACTTGCAAAATTTGCTTCTCTACTCGGATAGCTCCCAGAAATGATTGAGAAGAAGAACAAGTCTTAGAACATTATGCTAGCTCGACAAATATAAAAAACTCATATAAAAGTAGGCAGTGAAATTCGCTCGCAGAAACTTTCATCAATATGAGTGTTCACTCCGTTCGCCAAAATGACAACCCTAACTTACCGCTTTCATCAAAAAGCTCTGCTAAATACTTTAGCCTCACCGAAGCTTAAGGAAACCGTTGCTTTCTTCTATTCTTTTGCGATCCCCACAGCTGATTGACGCGGTCAGTTGAGTTTCTGAATTTATTTTAAATAAAATACATTCTAATTTAATTGTTTGCTATCTTTCTTTCCACGCTCTTCGAAAAAACCGGCATAGCGTTCTACACTCAGCTTATCACTCAGTTTTCAGCTGCCGGGTCACTGCAGTGTCTATCCAACTAAGCTTGTGATATTAAAAGTGAATTCGTTGGCAAGGAAAGAAATTCTTATCCGATGATAACGAATTCTAAAGCGCAGAAGTACTGATAATGTCTATCAAATTCTGGCTAAAAAATAATTTCATCGAACTGAAAGATAAACCGCTAAAACCACGTGTTGTACAGACTTGTCCTAACAACAGAGAAACGTCCGGCTATCTTATCTTTATATAGTGTTCTTTCTCTTTAGGTAAGTGGTTGGGATAATTTCTGGTCACTGTTTAAATGAGTGGCCTTTATGTAGCTGTAGAAAAATGATTTCTGTGACAATGTTGGTAAGGGTTTGGCTGTCAAAATACTGCAGCGATTTTAATAACTATTTTATTAAAGTGAAACATTTGAGAAGCTCTTATTTTTCGAATAACAAGGACATTATCAAACCCACTATATTTCAAGACATCAACCATTTATTTCGCAGTAATAGTAAGATTTGGTTAGACTGCACAAAATTTGAAATGACCTCCATATTTTGGAATTAGGATAAAAATGTCTACACTTAAAAGTTTTGCATTCAAATATTTACAAAAAGCATTCAACTCAAACATACATAATAATGAAATTTTGGACGCTGTTTTGGATTAGTAACTTTTGGTTGGAAGATTGGTTTAAGAAAAACTTTAATTACTCAGCAAAACCTTGATAGATTGAGATATATAATATATCTTTAGAAAACTATTTTCTCATAATTTTTCTTTTGTAAATACACCGTTTTAGTTTTTTTAGCAAAACTCATCGCAAAGCTTATTATTATGATACTGTTGACATTTTTTTTTTTTAATATTACACTGTTTTAAAATCTGGAGCTGTTATTTTGAAAAAAAACATTAAAAAAAAACACACACTTCTTTTATTGTTAAAAAACTAAAATTTTGGAGAAAGTTTGAAAGAAGGAGATCAAACTTACGTAAATTAAATCTTAATAATTTTTCACCCCAATGTTTTGGCGGAAACTTAAAAAACAAAAATAAGTTTTATAGGTTCGGTAAAAAATCCGCTACGTTTTTGTTGAAGCCCCCAAATGTATATATATATATATATATATATTAAGTTATTTTAAATACAATCTTTCTTTTAAAACTTAATACGTTGCTCTTTTTGAAGCCTAACAAGGTAAGTCGGTAATAGGTTCGTTTCTTAAGTCTTTCGTTTAAAATATTGTAACGACCCAAGTGTTTATCATAACTATACGACAGGGACTTATTGTTAAAATTCGACACTTAATTTAATTTAAATTTATTTTTAGTTAATCGTTTATAGAAAATAGTGTTCATTGTACAATAAAAGCTGTATAAATCGAAGCTTTGAAATGTTTTGTGCAAACTTTATTCAAACCAAAAAAAAGGGTGCCCAATTTCAATCAGAATATTTTAAAAGTTTTGGGTATGCAGTTTTTTAGCACATTAAAGTGTATGGATGGAGAAGGCGCACAAATCGCAATTATTTTGAATAATTTTTTTTTTGCTGCCCGTGTTGGTAATTCTCTCTATATAAAGAATGCAATCACTTTTTTATTTGTAGGAAAATAACGAACAAAATCAGCAAAAAACTATCATATATTAAGTTTTTGTAGAAGAACGAACTGTAAAATTTAAACAGAAAAGTAGTCAAATAAACATAGTGGGTCGAAAGTTGTAAAAAATTCCCCGTCGTATAGTTATGATAATCACTATAGAAGCCGTAGCTTTGAGCATGTTTAGAATTAAACGGTTCACTTAAACTCTGAGTGTGCAATTTAAAAAAAAAAAAAAAATTTTCTTGTTCCTTTTATGCATTGCTGCCGATTTTTAAACTAGTTTGCCCAAACATATTTTTTTTTGTATCTACATTTTTTCATTTTCCTTTCCACACGTCTATGAAGTTATTTCCTTTCACTTTAATGTACAATAGCTTCAAATTCAACAGCCTACCCCTTCGCCAGCAAGCTGTACCTTGCTTGGCGTGTTTGCTTCCACAAATTGACCTCGTATTACTATTTTACGAAAAATAAAAGAAAGGAAACCGCGTACAATAAATAATAACGTTCGCTTTATTTGTTCCTATATGCAATACGAATTGATTTTGTATATGAAAAAGCAACTTTTTATGCATTCAATGAATATTGCGAAGCCAATAATTCTCGCGTATGTTTGGTTGTGGTGTGTTGTGTTTTTTTTACTTTTTTTTTTTTTTTTGTATTTTTATATACCATAATTTAGTTTTATATTTTTAGCCACGCAAGTTGCTCGCATTTTTTTTGTACTCCATATCTTTTACTAACACTTCCAGTACACAATATTATTTGCAATTTGGTTATACCAAACACCCACCCACACATGCGCAGAATGCTCTGAAAAGCGGCCAACGTAAAATGTTTTGGGTATTAATTTGTTAGGGTCTTTTTTTTTTGTAATTTTTTTTTTGTATAAGTGTTGTTGGCTCTCGGTGTACTTATATGGCTCACTGTTACATTTCAGGCAAAAACTCTTTTGAATTCACTTTGCTTGTAGGTAGCCATTATTTGCATGCTTCGAATGTTGGTGTTTTGTTTGTTTATTGCTTTTTGCTTTTTAGCGTACAAATGCACACAATATACAATATACATTGGATGATTGGATGGGTGGTATGATGAAATAAAATTTCCAATTTTCAGATTTTTTTTTTTTTTTTTTTTGATATCTTAAATGATTTACTTTTAAAATTTATTTGCTTCCTTGTTTGTTCGTTAAAGCGCTCGCTGCGCTCAACACTCAACACGCCCGGATACGTCAGCACGGAATGAAAGTTGATTCGTAACTGGTTGCGGTTGCGAGCGTTGAAGTCATAACGATGCTCCCCCTGCTTGTCATTCTGCAGACAGTGCAAAAGCCACTTCCACTCACACCAAAACAAAAATATGTGGCGTCACTACCAGCAGCTACTACTCGTATCGCTGCTCTTGCCACCTCGGAGTACAACTCTAACTCTGAGACGCTGAGTTACACCAACATGGGGCTACTGCTGCTAATATTTTAATCATTGCTTCTTTTACTTTTCGTTGTTGTTGTTGTTGTTGTTGTTGTTGTTGTTGTTGTTGTTTATCTGCTCCAACAGCTGCTGCTGCGCTTGCGCAGTACAATCTATTTACTTTCTGTTCATTTTTTGCTTTTATGCCGCTGCATTTGTATTTTGTTTATGACGGTTACTCAGTGTTTCACATAATTTTTTTTGTTTTTCTTTTATATAGCCCTAGTCAGTGTCTACGCTCTCCATTGCAGATAAGTTTTTATTTCTGTTGTCGACTCGTTGGTTGACTTTTGGCTTTTGCCGTGAGAGTCGAGCGCATACGTTTTGTGAGCGTAAAAAGTCTTTGTCGTCTCTATTTTCTTATTTTTCTTATTTTTGCGGTGTACTTTAAAGACCGCTATGTAGAGGTGTGCACGACATTTGTAGCATTTGTGTGGCAAATTCCCATAATACAATTCTACTAACCTTTTTGTCATAGAGTTGCCATTTTTTTCGCCCAACTTTGCAAGTCGGTAAACTGTTTTTAAATAAGTAAGCCATTTATTTGATCTATAAACCCAAATAGTATACAGAAAAGTGCTTTTTTTTAATGAAAATAGCTTTATATTGTACCTGAGCGCGGTAGTGCTAACTTTGTGCATAAAATGGTTGTTTGGAATAGCCTGGAGCAACCGAGTTAAATGTAGATGTACATATATATGCCAAAATGTTCAGAACAAACAGAGAAATTGATTGAGCTAAATATGTTCGATAGCTCGAGTAAATATTAAGATAACTCAACGACCCATGGTAGCGTGGTGTGATGGCGAATTTAATTTGTTTTAATTTAGTCGCGTTCAGTGAAAGCGATATTTTTCAAAAAGGATGTAGCCAGATATGAGCTAAAGGAGAGTTGACTCACTTCGTTCGAAATTAAAAACAAGAAAAATAATAAAATATGAAAAAAAAATATTAGTGTCGACGTTTTTCTATTTTCGGCCATTTCATCCGAAATATTTCCAAATTATTACATTGCTTTCGGCCTTATATTAGAAATGTGCGCTAGACGCGATCCTATTAGAAAAGATTTAGTAAATTTGAAATAAGTTAGTATTCGCAAAAATTTATATAATTTTGTATTTAAAGGAAAAAAATGTTTGCTTTTAAAAATAACATATAAGTCAAATTTCAATTTTTATATTCTTCAGAGGTTTTTTTTCGGAACTTGTTTAAGACCTTTTTAGGATTGGAAATGGAATAGGCTCGAATATAATGGTTCCGAAATAGTTATGTGTTCCGAAAAAAAAACTTTTTTAATATATGTAAGACACAAGATAAAAGTATTTTAAATACTTAAAAAAATGTTTCACGCTCACAATAATTAGACAACGCTACAGTGAAAATACACTTTACAAGTAATCTAGTAGAGGTCGTAGACCTGGTCGAATGGTTCACAAAAATGTGTTTGAAATTTTCCAAACATTCCCAAATTCTCAACTTATTCATAAAAACCAATTTGGTATGACTTCGTCTACTAAACACACATTCTTTCTTTTAATTGAAAACTTTGAAAAAAACTGAAGGATAGATATACATACAAATGTAAGGACTTATGAATTATTACATAAAATACTTCAACATCAACCAGCAATAATTTTCTAGCATTTTGATCCGATTTTTTTTCCTTAAAAGTGACTTTCCACTGCCATAATCTCTTAAAAAAATTACTTCATATGCTTCAAAGAATTCTTCCACTTTGGCAGCGTAATCAGAACTCATCTTATTTTTGTATACGAGATATAACTTTTCCATGCTTTGTTCTTGTAATTCTTTATATGTTTTATGTTATTTGCTCATATGTTATTGTATGTAAAAAAAAAATAACAAGTTCGGGAGTAGCCGAACTTTAACTACCCTGGGCAAGTTTTTGTTTGAAATACACCTTATTTATAGTATGCAATCAAAAAAGTTAATCTTATTTATAAAAATGAATGTGACTTCTTTATAGGTGTCCAAAATACTCAACCGATCTTTATAAAATTTTTACAGTAGGGCTTGGGGTGTCCGGACTATAGAATATTTGAATTCGTTTTATATCCGCAACTATTCGGTAAATATGTGTTATATATATATCAAACTGTGCATTCTTTTGGAAAAATGGTCAGTGCCACGCTCTTAGAATAAAAAAGCCTAACTTCTTATTACTCTGCAAATATTTGATGCAGATGTACAAGGTGGCGGAAAAGCAAACTTCCGATGTTTTTTTGGTTGTAATTTAAAAAAAAAAAATGAAAAACTTTGATTCTTCTTGTGGATTATTTTTATTTGGTTTTTAAATTTTTTTATATCAAGTTGAGAATATGAAACTTCCGGCGATAGGTCCTCACATTCTTGACGGATATTCTCTTTAAGAGCTGCAAGAGTCTGAGGCTTGTTGACATAAACCCGCGACTTCAAAAAGCCCCACAAAAAAAAGTCTGGAGCGGTCAAATCAGGCGATCTTGCTGGCCAGTGCAAATCGCCAAAACGGGAGATTAGGCGCCCGGGAAATGCATCCTTCAGCATATCGGTTGTGGCACGTGCAGTGTGTGCCGTTGCACCGTCCTGTTGGAACCACATGTTTTCCAATCCCAATTCATCAAGTTGCGGCAAAAAGAACTCGTTGATCATTGCTCTGTAGCCTCACCATTCACAGTAACCGTTTGGCCCGCGACGTCTTCGAAGAAAAAAGGTCCGATGACTCCTCCAGCGAAAACAGCACACCATACAGTGACTTTGAGCGGGTGTGATGGCTCTTCGTGGGTTACACGCGGATTTTCAGTGCCCCAGAAGCGTAAATTTTGCTTATTTACGTACCCGCTAAGATGGAAATGGGCCTCATCACTCATGATTATTTTTGATGAAAAATCATCTTCCTCTTGGTGGTGATTAAGGATGGCTTGAGCGTATGTTAGACGCGATTGGCGGTCAGCAGCTAACAGCTGATGCACCGTCTGGAATTTGTACGGAAACATCTTCAACTCTTGTACCAAAATTCGCTGTAAAGACCGTCGACTGGTACCCATTTGCGTGGCACGTCGTCTGGTCGATGTCGACGGCGCTTCCATGACATCCTCGGCTACAGCAGCAATATTCTCTGCAGAACGGCTACTCCGGGGTCTGCCACGCCTGGCAGCATCTCGTGTTGTGCCAGTCTCTTCGAGGCGAGCGGCTAAACGCCGCAGTGTTTCACCAGTTGGCGTTGGACGGCCAGGAAATCAGCGACGAAATTCACGATGTGCCAAAGTCACCGACCGATTATTGGTCAAATAAATAGTCAGCAATATTCCGCGTTCTGGAGCAGTGTAGCGTAACATTGTTTATCAACGTGTATTTCGCATTTGTTTACTACACAAATGTCAAAACAGAACTGACATTAGGGACCAATCGCAAAATTTATAGCATTTTCTGATAGGAGGATTACTTTTTCGCCACCTTGTACAAAATTTGTTATATCAGGCCTTATATTATTTTTTTATATATTTCCTTTAGATCAAGGTATTCAAATTATTTAAGTCCAAAACCAACGTTCAAAATTTAAATCAAATATGCCTTGTTTGCAAATATAACATCATTTTGAAACCTTAAACGGCGTTCATTGAATTAGTACGATTTTAAAGTATCACACCTATTTTCCAAAATTTGGTTTGCTTAATTATTTATATTCACAATTAAATTATTTATACCAAATTTGAAAGAATTCGCGACATGGTTTAGTAAAACATTAAATATTTTGATTTTGCTTTGTGACTAGAAATGCAAAGTGCACGTAATGTAAAATTTGGTTTAAGGTGGACGATACCATAGCCATTCCCAATCTCAAACACAATTTTCAATAAAGTTCAAGTAAATCGCTTTCTATAAATAATAATTGATTTTTGTATTTACTTTTTTATCAGTGGTGGGTGGTGTTTTTTGCAATGCAATGTGAGCACCAAATTTGGTGGTGTTTGGTGGCTTTGTTTTTGAGATATACCTATTTTCTCTAAAGTGGGCGGCGCTATGCCTATTACCAATTTTTTTTTATTTCGTATATTTTCATCATTCTACATATTAACTTTGAGTAAATTCTCTTTAGTAGTACCTAAATATCTCGTTTTTGTTCTTTGATTTTTGAAAATTGCCGTTACATGAGAGATGAGCGTAAATAGTTTTGGTCCAATTTTCTAAACTGTGTTAGCATGGTTTTGTTGATATCTAAAGTGGGCGGTGCCACTCCCATTTCCAAATGTTTTTGAATTGCTGTATTTCTTAATGCAGTCCCATTTTTCATTTTAAATCTGAGCAAATGCCTTTAGCGCTGACTTAAATATCGCATTTTTTTTATTTTTGTAAACTACTTACTGCTATATGAGAGGTGGGCGTGGTTTTGTCCAATTTGAATTACAATATGTGTACCAAATTTGGCAGAGTTTCGTCAGGTAGTTTCGGAGGTATAGCTTTTTCAAATAAAACCCATTTTCGCCAACCCAATCCTATGCATGAAATTTAAGCAAATTATCTTTATTAATTACCGAAATAGAGCATTCCATTGATTTTCACAAACTACTGTTATTTGGGCGTGGTTCTTATTTATAATAACAAGGTGCCTTGGATCGAGGGCAATGTCTATACCAAGTTTCGTTATTTTCTCGATTTATCCGACTGATGGATGGAATAACGAACGGACTTGCATGGCTTAATCGATTTCGTTGCTAATTCTAAGAATTTTTGTTATATATAGGTCTATATCTGCCAAGCTTGCTTTATGCTATTATAAAATATCGTTAAGTGAACAAAGTCATGATCCCCTGGGACCCAGTGAGTTTGAGTGTAAAAATATTTGGCGCGTCCCGCCTTTTCCTCTTATTTAAATTTTCTAATTTAATTTTTGCTTTTTTTTATTTATTTTGGGCAAACCAAAGGAAAAAATTTTATTTTGCCGTATACAGTAATTGTGGTCGAAAGACTTTCATAATTTCGAAGTCTAAAAATGAGAGTAATCGATGACTTAAGAAATTTGTATCATTCAAATATAAATACATACTTATTGACTTTTATGCTAAGCACTTAAAAAAGTTTAGTCTCTGTTGGCCATACAATAAACTACCTTAGCTGCATACTCCCAGAATTGCATTTTACATATTCAGTGAAAAAATTCTGCATATGAGAAGCAACCATGGTAATTAAGGGCTAAGGTACAATGCCAACTGTAAAATTTTTCATGCATTCACACACATACACATGCAAATAAGTATGTATAGTTAGATAAGTGTAGGAAAGAACAGTACTTACATTTTTGCATTCAACCGTCATAGTGCATAATTATTTACTGTGTTATTTTCACAATTGTAAAAGGAACTTAATTATATCAATAGCGGTTTTGTACCTTTACATAATTTTAACTAATTCCATCTACTTGCAGCTAAACTACAACCGTACATAGTGACTACATACTTACTCTCCGAAAACATACAATCAAACAAAGTCCAGCCATTTAATTTGCTTGCATGTGGGAACCAAAAAAAAAAAAAAAAAAAAAAAATATGAAAGGGTCGCCAGTTCGAAATACCGCTGCGACGGCTTGCAGAAAATTACTACTAGTCTAACCAGTTTGACAACCAACACAATATAACCGTTTTTTTTGCAAGTATCAACAACAGTTTCTCAGAACTGTTACAACGGCAATGTAACTAGGGCTAAATTTGCAATAGCAAACAAAGCGAAAACACACAAGAAAAATAACAGCATAACAATTAGACAACCAACAAGAAAACCCACAAACTAGAGTTGCAACTTTGGCCAATGTGGGGAGCGTCTAAATGAGCAGTGGTGCTGTAGGTTTTTCTCTCCCTCTAGCCGCATCAAAGCGAAACAGTTTATTGCAATAGGAGAGTGCTAATAAAAATAAGTCAATAAAATGCCTATGACAAACAAACAAAAAAAAAAACAAACAAAACGAGAAAAGTGACTGTCCAACAATAACTATAAACAACAAAAAAAATAGTCCGCCATAAGTTATTGCCACATTTGTTTACTTGCAATAATGCGGCCACAATGTCATTCATTCATAGCAGAAAATGGAAGATGCGAAGTGGAAGATGTGCGCTATGTATCATAAATATATTGGCTTAATAAAAAGAGGAAAAATCTGAAATTGGGTCAAACGCGTGCCACTAACGCCAATGCGAGTACGAATACTTTAATAAGCAAAAAAAAAAAAAAACACATACAATCACGTATCTGCACTTACACACACACATACAATACATATATATGCACACATTTTTCTATGCACATTCAAGTCCATCTAAAGAATGGCTTCTACAATAACTATAAAAGTAAATTCAGTCGCACCATGCGTTAAATGAGTTATTGACCAGCTGTAGCAATGCCGCCGCCGGTGTATCGCCTAACTAACCTAACTCAAGGCTAAAATGTGTTATGTTATTGTTGTTGTTGTTGTTGGTATTGTTTTTTCTTTTGTTCTTTATTTCATTATTGTTGCTTGAAGCGCTACGTCTTGGACTTCTGTTGTTTTGCTAAAGGTCCATGGAAATTGAGTAGTAAATGAAAAACAATCTGACGAGTGTGAAAAAAACTAGCTTTTCGTTATTTAAAATTGAAGAACAGAATTTAAATTTTAGCGGTCTTCTTCCTATAAATTCCTTACTAAATTTAACCGCTTATAAATTAAAAACACTTACATATTTCTGCAAATCAGAAACCAAAGCAGTAGCTGTACTTAAACATTTCTTTAACCCTAGAACCCTAGCCATATGTTATATAGATTTTTCCTACCCAGGCTGCTCCAGCACCTCGCAACAAATTTAGTTTTTTTTAAGGATAGTAATAAAAACGCAGTTTTTTTGAACCATTTTGTATTTACTATTTAGTTGTTAATGTAATTTAATTTAAAAAAATTAAAATATGCTGAAATGCATTTGACACACATTTTGTTTGATGCTCCCCGCAGGTGGGAATTTTACAGCTGTTGCAAAAAGTCCTACTTTTTCTGTCTTTTGCGTAAGAGCAGAATCTGCAGGATCCTCGGTTAATATAACTAGAAGTTGGTTTATCAGGCTCATTGGACGTTTTCGATATGTCATCTATTTTTACGCTCTTCCAGATGAGATCTTGTGAACTGTAGACATAAAGTCTTCAAAAACGTACGCCAATTCGGTAAGTTTTCTTTATTTAGTTGTTTAAATAAGTTAAACAATATTTTCGAGTTGACAACTAATGAAATGTTAAAGTTGCGTGTTGGCATGAAAATAGAGAAAAAAGACCAAAGTGTGGAACTGCACTAATTTACACCAATAACCCTAGAGAGAGTTCTGGGTTTAAGAAGAAAAAATAAGCACCTAAAAGTGCAAAACAAGTTTTCGTGACTAAAATAAATGAACTATTTAAAGACATTTGATTGAAATTTATACTTATAATATAACTAGTTGATGTTCGCGACTTCTTCTGCGTTGCTCACTACAATTCCATATACTTACTTGCAGAATATTTTTGAAGCCCAAAAATGCAGCTTCAATGAATATAAAAATACATCTCGTCGCACCCCCATATGTATATGTTTTTAGTTTCATCAAAATCGGATCATTAAAACAAGTTTTTTGAATAACTTACCTCTAGCGCCACCTAGCGCATTTATTTCTCATAAAAGTATTTTTTATTATATGCGCGCCCATACCTTGCTAATATTACTAATGTAGACAATGTAGAATTTCAGAACTTATCGACTCGTATGCCACCTAACGGATAGCCTATGTCCGCGCCACAGGTCTAAGGAATATACATTCTGTTTAGATTGGATTGAAAGCCCTTCCTCAGTTGTTGCGCTAAGTTGTAACAGTCTTTTTATAGCCTTTTTATATATAAGTATAAGATATAGGATATATAATATTTATTTATGAATTGCCCTTTGTATATGTAACCAGAAATTGCATTTATTTTCTCTCACATATAATTTCTGTAGATTCCAATTAAATATAACTTTTAAAAGTGCTGGCAACATTCTAAAAATTATAAGTAAGAATCTTGCCCGTTTGACACTCATATTTTAGTCTTTTTTTATACTTGAGAAAAATGACTTTGTTTTACTTCTTCATAAAACTTCAGCACAATTTAATTTAATTTGACTTTTCGAGCAGGCGGCAACTCTTTTAAAAATACTGTATAAATAGCTTGTGTCTCATATCGTAGCTCTTAAATTTTTTGTAAAAAATGATATTCAGTTTCTCTGAAATAAGTCTCCGTAATTTAATAAAACTTCATGTTGTTTTTGATTTTACTTTGCAAAAAAAAAATTGCATATATTTTGGTTGCGTTCGCATATAAAATTTGTATCTGGATACCGATCGATGTCCATCTGAACCAGTGTTGCCATTTGAGTGCTTTTGGAGCTAGATTTGACTCTTCTCGACACAGTAAATTAGGCCTAGATTGTTGGTGCTTGGTCTCGTTAATAAACACACTCGTTTTTTTCCACACATGTGACATATCAATGAATTAGAAATACAAGCACCTTATTTGGTTTTTTTTTGTTTTTTTTTTTTTTAAATTAAGTTTATTTTGCGTCCAAACGAAATTTGTTTCTGACATCACTAACCGGCACCTTGGCTATAGCTTCGTAATGCCGCTTAACAGCACTGGAAGCGCTTGTATGATGTTAAATTAAAACCTGGGTGGCAGCACGAAAAGCACGCAAGTTTCAAGTTTCAGCGCTTGCACACAGGTGGCGCCAGACTCGGGATATCGAAGACTCATATCGCTGCAGAAGAAACTTACAGCAGTAGATTTATGGTTTTTCTTGTTGCTGGTGTTTTTTTTTTTCGTTTCTTATGAATCAATTTGTTTGCGGATTTAAGCAAAGTCAATCTCTGGCAGATCAGGTAAATATTTAAAAATATTTAGATAAATCTGTATGCATTTACATTCTCTATACTCATCCAGGGTAGAGAAATTAGGTTTTAGAAATGGTTGATTTTTGTACTTTTTTTGTAATTAATTTTGTTTTTGAAGGTAAATAACGTATTACTTACAAAATTGTTAACATTTTTTATACTATAATAAACATAACAAAATATTGATATAAATTCAATATCAATATCGTGCAAATAATACAACCCGTTTTACATCTTCAGATGTCAAAGTGGACATCATTTGTCTTTTGCATCTTCGATTTTTTCATAATTTAATATGTTATATAAGAGTATGCAGCCATTGTCAAAATATTGATTTTTGAAAAAAGGTTTTTTATTAAATGCTCATAAGTTTGCCAAAAATGGTCCGATTCAGAAATTTTTTTCAAATTCGTATTTTCCAAAACAATTTTGACATATTAAATTTAAAAAAAATTAAGCTCGTGTTACTATAAAATTTAAATTTTTTTTATACAAAATGTTAATTTCCGAAAACACTTACAGATCGATTTTCGTAAATTTTTTTTAAAGACCACAATTCATTCCGCAACTTTTGAGCCTAGTCTGAAAATGAGATAGCAATAAGATACTTTTATTAGATTTTTTAAAAATCAATCTTTTAATTTTTAAATAATTTTATTGAATTACTTTCATCGCATACACTTTGGAGTTTATTTTGTAAAGAAGATTGATTATCAACATTTAACAATTATACAATAGATTAATTCAATAATGCAATTGCATCACTAAACACTTGCAACATAGTTTCAAAGTTCAATTGAGATGTACTATCGATTCTACTAGGCAGTAAGATTGGTATTTCTACCACTATTTTTTATAATTTCTACCATTGCCTTTACTAATTTATGCCACCATTTTTACTCATTTCTTTTGTTACTAATTTTAATTTCTATGCCAATTTTTTTATTAATTTTTTCCTCAATTTTTACTGATTTCTACCACTATTTTTAATAATTTCTACCACTATTTTCCTTACTTTGTACCACTACTTTTACTCATTTCAACCATTATTTTACAAATGCTACTGCTAATTACAACAACTATTTTTACTAGTGGTACTAATAATTTCGTCCACTTTTTTTAGTAATGCGAGTACTAATTATTACCGCTAATTTTACTAATTTCTACCACTATTCTTACTAATTTCTACCACTATTTTCCCGACTTTATACCACTATTTTTAATAATTACTACCACTATTTTTACTAATGGTACTAATATTTCCTAGCATAATTTTTCCGAATTCCACCCTTTTTTGTTTAGTAATTTCTACCTTTATTTGTACTAATGCTACTACTTATTTCTACCGTTATTTTTACAAATTTGTACCGCTATTTTTTCTAATCTCTTCCACATTTGTTTTTTAATTTCTACGACTATTTGTATTATTGGAACAAATAATGGTACTAATAATTTTTACCCCTATTTTTATTAACGCTTCTATAGAATCAGTATTTAAACTATCCATGCATGCTGATTGTTCTTAAAAAAAAGAGAAATTAAAAGAGAAGGGCAAGTTTAGCGCACAACCGTTGTTGGTCGAAAAAAAGAAAAAAACCGATTTTAGAATCCATTACATAGAAAATCAAATAAGCCGATAATCGACCACTGCGCGCCTCCAGTTTATATAAATATTTGATAATTTACAAATGTTTTTGGAAAGAAGAAACAATACTCCTATTCAAATCTTTTAATTGCATTATATTTGCAAATATTTTTCAACCGATAAAAATCAGACAAAAAGATTTAAAAATTCGCAAAAAATATGTCATTATTATCTCATCACCGAACTATGCTCAAAATTTGCGGAATGAATGATAACTTTTTACACAAACATTTCAAAAAAATCGATCAGTACATGTTTTTTTTGAAAAATTATATATTGTATAAAGAATTTGAAATTTTGTTTAACTTAATATTCCAGAAATATTTTGAAAAGGACGAGCTTCAAAAAAAAAAATCCAAATCGGTACAGTTTTTGCAAAGTTATGAGCATTTGAAGAAACAACAAGTTTTTTCAGCAATCGATATCTTAAAAACGGCTGCATTTAACAAATTGAAAAAAAAAAATTATAGAGATCTCTTCCAATTAATACTCTAACATAAAATATTACAAAAAGGCGGAGATGCAAAAGGAAAATCATGTTCGACTTGTCGCATAATATATTTTTATAATTAAAATAACTCAGTTCTTTAATAAAACATTTAAACAACTTAAGCAATAAAATTAAAATCTTGGTTTTTTTTTTGTTTTAAAGAAGAAACTGAATCATATTTGGTATGAAATAATAATGTTCTTTCATGATTTGCCAGTTTAGTTCATTTTTTAATAATTTTATTTTTTCTTAAAATTAGCAAATAGACAAAGATTTCTAAATTTTTTAATTATTTGTATTCTACCCGGACCCTGTCGGGATACAGTTAATTAGCTGTACATTTTTTATAATTTTGTGATTATCTAGTTTTCAATCAAAAATGATTAAATCCCAAAAAAAATAACAATTATATATAAAGGCAAATATTTCACTTAGTTTATTCGACCGCATTCCTACACACGTTTTTTCTTTTCTCGATTCGCGCCAATTTGAATCAACACGTGTTTAAATGCCACCACCACAGTTTGCCGGCACTACCGGGAATTTTTTGTATGTATGTATGTATGTAATGCCAATGTGAACCGCCGCTATTTAATTTTGTCCCAGCTGCTTTCTTGAAATAATTCGTAAACAAAAACACATAGCCTGCTTCAGCGCCTTTGAATATGCTATATTTCTCTACAACCTTGAGCTTTAAGCTTCTGCAGAGTGACCAGCGGTAGTAGAAATACTAAGAGGCGGCAAATCAAAAGCTTTCTGAAGTTATTTTAATACATTCGACACAACAAAATTGACTTCAGTTAATGTCGGAATTTGGTCGATGAAAGATGTGCGCTGGAAAAATAGAAAAAATTTAACGGAAATTGTAAATAACAGTTAAATAATTTGGAAATGCGGATGCAGAGAATGCGAAATATAGTAATGAATTGATGATTTTTGAATTGTTGGATGTGAGTTACTTGGCCGGCAGGCAAGAGAGATCAGCTCAAACAAAGTGAATCGCGGAAGTGAAAAGTCAAAAGAGATAGAAAAAGTTTTGTAAAATTTTAAAATCGTTGCGCGTAAAATTATGCTTCAACAAAATACAAAAGTACAACTAAATCGTTTCTAAAATGTCTGTTCTTATGCGTCTAAGTAAAATTCTAATAATACTTCCATACAAATAAATATTAAACATGTAAATGGTGCATAATTCTGTGTCAACTAAGAACAAAAAAAAATCATTCAAGTTAAAGTGCATATAACTAACTAAGTTGAAGTAAAATATTCATGTATGTAAATAAGTGTTGCTCTACATTTCGAAAGCGTCCACAAATTGTTGTTGTATAAGTATGCACAGATGTACGCCCATATGCCCAGTTAATTGCATTAACTCTTAGCTTAAGCCGTAGGGTAAAGTGCAGTGTAAATATTTGAATATTACTGCATGTGAGATGGGGGAGACGTCAAACACACACACACACACACAAAACCACACACAAAACCACACACACACTCCTTTTACATTTAGGAGTAAAAGGCTAAACTATAAGTGAAGTAAACATTACTGCAGTGTGCCCATTTCAAAAGTCAGAGCGGCGTCGTAGTCGTCGATCTACTAACAATTGGCAAACAATTTGACAGTCGGAACTGCTGCACCTGTTTCGCATATTTAATTTCAGTATCGGACTACTTGGCCTAGTTGCTAATGCAATTAGGTTTGCATTTTTGTGTGGTCTAAAAGTGGTGGACCTGCACGAACGTGCAGGGGTACCAGCCAGGCAGTAAGCGTTGCGATTACTGCAGGCTAGCGGGCCCGACAGGCTGCTCGCTACAACGACGGATCGCGTAGCCTAGGGGAAATAAATAGGTGACACAAGTGCGCGTGCAGAACGAGCATACATACTAATATATTAATGTTCTATACATACGTGAGACCTGGTACAGCGATAGCGTGTAAAATGTAAGTGAGCCTATCACATAATTTAGTTATTTACCTACATGGATATGGAAGAGTGCCGCGAGCGCATTCAAATATGTTGATGTTAAAAATAATTACATACGTAGTATACTTATTGCCGCGCTAGTCATGTGAAAAGCGTTGGCGTTAATTATGAATTTTTATTTACCTTTCATTGCACGTGTCTTTTAGTTTTTACTAATAAATAGGTAAACAAAAGCTAAATCATATTTTATGAAAAGTTTGTGGGCGTATACATTTCATATACTAACTTCGCCTCCTCCGTTGACTACTACGTTTAATTATATTTGTGGAATATTTTTTAAAGCCAAGTAAGCCGGTTTGATAAATTCTAAAATAATGTCGAATAGTCAAAATAAAGATACAATCGACTCTAAAGTAAGTAGGAACTTTTTGACATAATCTTTAATAGAATTTCTGCCCAAAAATATGTGTAATTAATTTAAGAGTCAAATATGTCTCGATTATGACTAAGGGGTATTTTTTTTTACTGCACAAAGCTTATAAGATTTTCTGAAAGTGTCGACTACAGAGCCATCTAATGGATTTTTGTAAATTTTTTTGTTTAAGCAAATATAGTATAAATATCAGTTTACATACTGATTTTAATGCCAGATAGGTCTGACTCTACTTACTTAATTGACGCTATAACCGCTAAAGCGATAAGGCCAGACTTCTCCTAAAAGTTGTGCTGTGTAAATTAAGGGACCTATAGTTTTACGCTGCCTCCGAACAGCGAATGTTTTTTTTTTTTGTTTGAAGTTTTTTCATAGCAGATATGCAATTAGCGGTTTGCCATTGCTTGCCGAGGGGCGACCGCTATTAGAAACAACTTTTCTATAATTTTTTTTAATGTTATTTGCATTTTTAATCTTCATAAGTTCTTCAAAATTTCTGACGCTAAAGTTCTACGGGTCAAATGTGGCCCAAACCGTAAATTTATGATATAGAAACTCACTTAAAGTACTACAATTCCCAAGTAAAGCTTATATTTTTGCAAGCAATAATTTACATTTTTTTCGATTTCAGAAAACTGACTTAAAACAAATATTTAAATACATTTACGGAATAAACATAAAAAGTAATAATTCAATTCCGATACGTTTATCATATTGCTAAATAGAATTTGAGGCCATAAATTTTCATTTAATTTGCATGTTGAACAAAATACAAAGTTACCCAATTTATCTACGCCATCTTTACATTTGTTATAATTAAATTACAAGAGTAATATTGAGAGAACTTCCGATCTTTTTAATGACTTGATTGTTCCAAATATTTACTATCCTTTTTTAGGCTACTCTAAATTTTTGCCAATTTTTTTATTTGGCCGATACATTTGAGCTAACAAAGGTAAACCAATAAAAATGAATATTTCAGTTTCATCGATGTCAGTCCAATTGTTATCGTGAACACGTTTTCCACCCACATTGGTACATCTCAAAATAATGCCCATCACAGGAGATGGAAAAAATAAAAAAAAAGTTGAGATCTCTTTCTTCGTAATTCTTGAAAAGGAGTAGCGCCTAAAACCTGTAATCATGTTGATAATAATACTTTCCATCGATGCTCTTAGATATCTGCTGTTACAAGCACCCTTAGAGTATCTCCTTTCTCTAATTTTGTATAGGAATTCATTTCTAACCACAATTCATTTTCATCTGATACGCCATTAACTATGACCTGTATCCCATTCAATAAGATCAACAAAATATTCCACTCAGAAATATAAAAAGTAATAAGTTGTTCAAATTTAACCCAATGGACTTATGTGCAAAAAAATATATAACGAGAAAACTCGTAAAAATACTCGTATGAGCTCAAATGTTGGTTTCTAAAATGAATAAAAGTTATAAAATATTAGAAATATTAATCAGAAATTTTACGGACAAAAACGGGTTTCTACCTGAAATGGGTGAGATTTGACCCGAAGACCATATGAAGGTTAATCTCACCTCAGCGTACTTTTCTAATATCAGCAATGCTGGATCCTAAATATGGATTTTCTGTTTTAGCGTTATCTAGGGGATACATTTTTTTTTTGAAAGATTTCTTGTCGCACTTCCACTATATGTTTGTAATTTCATCAAAATCGGATCGTAAACAGAAAGCGCCATCTTGCAGATTCAGTTTTTATAAAAGTATTTTTATTGCATCAGCAGCATACCTTTCTAATATCATGAATATTGGGAAATAAATACAGATTTTATGTTCCAGCACCATCTAGCGGATCCAGTTTTTGTAAAAGTGCAATTCGTCATATCGCCATTATACGCTGCCATGATTCAGTTTTCATTTCAGTTTTCTCGCTCCCTCTTGATATAATCGGATTCCTTAGCAATGAAATGTGTAGCTTAATCTTCAAATTTACGTGCAATTTGGAGTAAAATCAATATACGTAGAACAAATGTTTCGTTGTTCTCTTTGAATAAAAGATTAAAATTGCATCTAAGATACCGTTCATTTGAGGTCTTGCTTAGGTAACATGAAAACAACTTTTGGTAAGAGAGTGTCCAAATCGAATATCAGTAGCGAGGAAACTTTTAATTATACGCTTCTCATATACCAAAAACATAGCTTATGTCCGTGCCAAGGATCTAAGGATTATACTGTACAAATTTGGTTGAAATCCGTTCATTGGTTTTTTAGATGTCCGAAAAAGCGATTCCTTTTTTATAATTAGTAATAATTTTCAATACATTAAATCCCTTTAAGACGTGGATAGGCGAAGTATCTCAACCTACTGAAAACATTGGGTAATTTCACCAATTTTTTATTATAAAATCTCCGAAAATGGCTAAACCAAATATTAATTAAAAACTAATAATTCATTCCAAATTTCATCGGAATTTATATAACTGATAATTGGACTTTTACGGTATATACAAGAAGTCAATTGAAAAGGTAAAAGTGCATGTGGAACATATGTCACTCTGTCAATTAAAAAGGATAAACAACTACTTGAAACTATTTTACTTTATATCCTTAAACTTCGCAGAACCCTTACCGTTGACCGGATCACGATGTTTGTTGATTGATCTAATTACACTTGAAAGCAGAAGATCTATTTTATCGTGCTCATTTGTTATTATAATCATTACTGGCACTATTGATTGCCCTTTCCTTCTAGGTAAAATTCTGTTGGAATATTGCTCCATACAAGAACCTTCGACAGTTTGAATCCATAATTATGGTATGAATGCTCCTATTTCTAGGGAATATGCTGAGTTAAATTCGTTTTTCATTTCCTTATATGCTGGTTTAATGTGGCCTTATGCCAACTTAATCAACCATCTCAGAAGATTTTTTTTTTATCTTAGCGATTGCTATTGTACATTAGTTTAATAAAGTCTGTAAGGATTTGTTAATTCAATGACTTTACAAAATAAAAAAATAAAAAAAAAATAATTTCATTTAGAAACGACGGATCCAATGATCCACAATATGGTATTATGTCATTATCATGAAAATTATCTCTGTAAAGATTTTTTTCCATTCTCGACTTACCGGATACAAATTTTTTTTATACAAGAACATAGCAGGCGAAAATATAACGAGAAAATATTTTATGTATCCAATTAACTTTTCACAGGGTATAAAGATCCACATGAACTGGGAAACTTGAAGGTCAACATAATAGGTCCATTGAGAGGGTGGAGGGTTTTAAAAACATTAAAAGCGTGAAACCGACCAAAGTATTTTTTTTTAGCTAAGAGCAAAGTTTTAATCTTCTGATTTGATAAGGTGCTTTTTAAACGATGTATGTATTATTTTGCTATTGTGTAATAGAAAATAGCTTGAATAAATTTTAAAAGATGGTGCATATGTACCTCGATCTCGTTCTTATCTGAATTGAGCACATGGTTTTAAATGAATACGTTTTCTATAATGGGGATCGTTACTTTTCAGTACTGAACTGAGCTATCGATAAATACACATTGCAAAAAGTTACTATACACAAAAATTGCGAAGATCAAAGTAATTCCTAAATCTAAATAAAAACAAAGGCGAGATTTTTATATTGCATTATAGTATTATCCGTCTGCACATACATTTTTGTACTTTTCAGAAAATAAGGTTGAAGTTTTTTAAATCTTTACAACAATGCCAGCACGAAACTTTTCGGTCGCCACACTAATGACTAAAACCTCTCGTAAAGTTTTTGAATAGAGAATTATTTCATACGTTCTCGTAGCAAAAAAACTCCATAAATTTAACGGTGCGAATACCCTACTCCATGTTATATGAAATGTAATTTAATTAACTATAGCTCTCCAGAAAAAATAACAATAAAAATCGGTAATCAATGAAAATAAGTTATATAAGTTTGGAGAGCAAAATAGTAATGAAAGCCCTTTGTTATTATTAAGTAGTAATATTTAAAAACGGCTCGCTAAACATACATATATATCTCTTGCGAATGAAACTTTAACTATTCCAAACTAGGAGACATATAAATCATATTGAAATCATTTACAGATTCGCCTCCGAAAATTTTGTCGGGTTAAGCCTCGCTATTCACTTCTATACGTAACATTAGCGAACATTTGGCGCGCATGTGACAGTTGTCATCGTTTGAGAACTGAAACCAAGTTTTTGGCTCATACTTTTCGGCGCAATAGTTAGGATAATTTCATGCGATGAGTCTTCTCATTAGCATAGGAGTAGGCTTATAAATTGTGCCTGGTCCTATACAGGCTAACTTTTAAATATGTAGCTGGTGGTATATTTTATACTTTTTTTTTGTTTGTTTTTTTTTTGAGTTACTCCACTTTTCTGCCCTACAGCAATTTAATTATCATAGTACCTTCTCATATCGCTAACATTATTATTTAGCTGCCCTTCGTTTTTGTTTTATGTTATTTTTTTTTTTCATGAAAATATTTCACCACCATGCCAAAGTTAGCGCACGTTACTCATTATCATACAATTATTTTTACCACTCACCATTTTTATTGTTAGTAGAAATTGATTTATTAGGAATACCTTATATCATTAATGGTTTTACGTTACATTACGCATCGTAATTTATGGTTTTGCTTAGTAGGCGAATGTATATTGGGCTGTAGCAAATATATTTCTGTACATTGTATAAATTACATTCCACAAAGTTAGTTTTTAGTTTTATAATTGTATTTTTTTACATGATCTCTTTTATTTCATTAAATATATATTCCAATGTCTGTTTCTATAAATTTACGATATAACGTTTTCGTTGCGTTTAAATATATATAGTATTTTTTTTTATCTTAAAGAAAAAGACTAAACTTTGCATTTATTTTAATTTAGAATTGTAGTAGCTTGCTTTCGAAAATTACCCAAAAACTATTTTATATTCAGCTCTTTTAGTGAAAGGGAATAGGGTAAAATCTACCATTGCGTCTGTGACGTGTGCTCAAAAAATGCACCTCCATAGTAAACGGTTTAAATCAGTTTTTGGCTGAAATGAGACTGAATGCGGAGATTGTGAAATAAAACAGTTTACTAACCGCGAGGGAGAAGCAACAGTGACTTAATAAGTTTCCTCTCCAATAGCTTATTTATAAGCTTAAACAAAATTGAGCGCCAGAGAAATTAAATAATAAAGTATTAAGTGGAACTCTGTTTTATTTTTAAATTTAAAATCAGGTTCACTCTTTTAATTTAAAAAACGTTTGAAAGATAAAACGAAATTTAAGATAACAAAGTCAAAAAGATGTTTACATGAAAGAAATTTAAGTAATAAAAAGCACTTTTTAACTCCTTCATGACTACGAGTCTGTTTGTTTCTTGAATAAAATCACGTTTAGCGGTATTGTCATTTTCAATACTTTGCTGGAATTATAATTTATGATTTGTGCTATTAGGAAGGCAAGCATAAAATGTATTATTGGTATCCTGTTGCGTACAGAAGATTTTTTAAAGCTAATAATAAAGCTTCGATAAATTCAAAACAATCTAATGTAGTCATTCCAATTGCATATGTGCCAAAAAAAACTACATCTAACTTAAAGGTGAACTTTATCTGGACTATGGCTAAGGCGCATTGTTTTTAACAACACAAAGCCTATTAATTTCGAACTAAGTCGAAACACAAGTATTGATTTTATGGAATTTTTGACTACCGAGCCATCCAATGGATTAATATACATACTTTTTTTTACAAACATAGTATACGTTCATATAAATTCCATATTTTTAATGCCATCTAAGTCGGATTATAAAAGTATTTCTAATCACATCTGCAGCATGCTTCTCAAGTACAATATTGTCAATATTGAACCGCACATACGAATTTTCTATTCCAAATCCACCTAGATTGTGTCTAATTTCATCAAAATCTGATCAAAAACAGGGATTTTCTGAAATCCGTATGTAGCGCTACACAGCGCATGTATAATTTTGTAAAAATATTTCCTATTGAATCAGAACAATAATTTTTTAGTATCATCAAAATCGGATGATAAATACGGCTTTTAAGAATAATCCGATTCTATCGCCACGTAGTGGATTCATCCCTTGAAATTCGGTTCACACGTACAGTTTTCTGAATATAACTCGTCTCTAGCGCCACCTAACAGATTAAAATATAACCTATGTCCATACCACGGAACTGAGGAATTTAAAGGGTTTTTTTTAGACGTGTAGTTTTCAACGAGGCAATACTTTTTTCAGAGTTGGTCTTTTCGACAGCTGTTACTTGATTTATACTCAGTTTGGTTTGCTATTTGCCCAAGATTTGAAACCGAACGACCCTCAAGCGCGTTGCACTTTCGTTGAATGGGTCCAAAAAGAGATGGCCACTGATCCCGATTTTAACAAAAAAATTTCAAAGCTCAGCTAAGTCGCTCACCTTTTGTTGAAGGGGTATGTTAATAAAACCATATTGGAGTGAGTGTAGATAATTCACAAGCCATTCTTCAGACGTCATTACATCCTCAAAAAGTCACTGTTTGATGAGCTCTTTAGGCAGAGGGAATCATTGGTCCATATTTCTTCAAAACTCAAGTAGGCCAAACTGCTACAGACTTATGACTTTTTCGTGCCTGAATTGGAGGATATTGATGTGGACGACGTTTGGTTCCAACAAGATGGCGCTACATGCCATACATCCGACGAAACAATAAATTTATTGAAGGAAAGTTTTGGTGAGCGGATTATCTCGCGTTGTGGACCTGTGGCGTGACCTCCAAGGTCGTACGATTTAACACCGCAGGACTATTCCTTGTGAGGTTATGTGAAGTGGCTTGTCTTCGCAAATAAGCGCGACATAATCTGACGTCTGGGAGGAGAATATTCAGTATATTATTGCTGACATACGGCCTCAATTGTTGCAAAGAGTGGGCGAAAATTGGGCCTCTCGGCTGGAATTAATTCGAGCCAGCCGCGGCGGTCACTGGCCGGGAATCACACTTGTGTAAAAAACACCCCTTATATAATTATAAAATTTGGTAGAAATCTTTGTATAGGCTTTGGAGCCATTGTCATGTATACAGATAATCTTCGGCAGACAATGGCAAATTCCCGAGTGTATTTCTGCAAAGGAAAAAAAACTTCTCACAAAAATCATTTACTATTCGGAGTCGGTGTACAACTATGCACACCACAAAATGTAGGAGAAGTTCGGCCACACATCAAGCTATTTGGTAAATGCCCAGTTATTATTATATTATTATTAATATTGTAAAGATTGTTTAACAACTGAGAACAAACATGAGTTTTTTTTAATCGAATCAGTTATAAAGTAGTAGATAAAAAAGTTTAGGGCTCTGTGCGACATGTAGATTTATAAAACTCAATAATAAATCTGAAAAAAAATCTCAGTAACGTAAATTCTGTTGGTTCATAATTCTGTATTTTCTAAATGCGGTTAAGCAAAATTGATGTACGGAAATATTTTAGGTGTTTAAATTGTGAATGCAAATACATTGTTTACCTTAATTCTGCATTTTTAAAGAAAATAGTATACTTTATAAGCTCAGAAATGAACTAAACTGATTGTTGATAATTCAAGAAAGTTAAATCTAACATATGTGTACACCTCTAACTGGCGATTCAACAATAATTTATCGAAGAAATTTATATGTACACTTCTAACTCTCTCTATTGTTATAAGTTAAAGTATCTCTGTTCAATATGGTCTGACTATAATAAAGCTTTTTGTTCATTCTGTAACAAGTTAAATTGCTAAACTTCGCCGGCAGCTACTTTCCAACATTTACATAGATGTATGCGCTTTGTGCCAAGCATTCGCAAATACTTATTTTGTAGTATATCTATTTTGAATGACTTACATTTACTGTTCTTCCCATTCCCTTCCCATTATTTTTCATTTATAAAATATTTCCCATCGCACCACAATTTTAAGTACAATATATCTAATGCTTACCATCTTATATCCTTCGTCACGTTAGGCAGCCATTCATCACCGTCACAACACATGGAGCCAACCAGAAAGAACATTGGCAATGCAATGCATAGTTTTTCAACATTCTCGCGCATTTTCACGTTTCGAAACACACACCTACACCATCAACTACTCAATATACTGAGTTGGCATATTTCATCACTGCTTAGACAACTAACTACTCTACCTATCCAATCACTTATTATTCATCAATTCCATAACTTACTGGCTCTCATCACGTTTTCACAACTATGTTTCTTATTTTACACTTGCTCTAAAGTTTGCGATACTCATTCCAGTAGGTGGAGTAATTCCTGGAATTTCTGATTAAACTTTTAGCGAGAACAATTGGGGTAAGGGGTTGAAAGAAAAAATCGATATAAAAAATTGCGCCTTATCGATTTGTGTTGCGTGCATGAAGGGACAGTAGCTTTGTCTGGCTGTATATAAAAAAATTATATAGAAAATTCACTCATGCGCTTAATAATTTTTAGTGCTTAAATATGAGAAATTTTTTTTTTTGGTTATCGAATTCGGAAAAGGCATGTTAAGTAAAGTACACTAATGGTATAGTCATTAACAGAACATATTGGTAGTTTAGTAAAAAAAAAAAAAATATCAACAACAAAGTGCTACAAAAGCAAATAAAATGCACGATTTTTTTAAGTGTCCTAGTAGAGGTCGTATATCTCCTCGAGGGGTTCCCAAAAATGTGTTTGAAATTTTTCAAAAACTCTCAAGCTCTCAACTTATTCATACAAAGCCAATTAAGCTTGATCTCGTATACAAAATAGACTTTATCTCTTTTAATTTTTCACAATTTAGAATTTCACACACATTTAGAAAACAAAATACTGATACTCTTTAAATCAATAATGACTTTTCCTAAAGAACTTTGAATAATTGCAAACAATTTGCCATCAATCTGAAATTTGCACAGTTTTTATTCTTTTTCCAAATTTGCTAGCCTTTTTTCTACAATTTTACAAGAATACATTTACATTTAAGGCATTTTCTCTCAATAATATTTTATAATATTCTGAAGAAAAGAAGCTTTAGTTGTTTAGAATTAACTAAAAGGTTGAGAAATATAATATTGACAACAAAGAGGGATAATGAAAAAAGTCTTGACTGCAAAGTAAATTCTGGGTTTCAAATAAAACTTTGAAACAGCAAATTAGGGAAAGATATATGTAAATGCTCATAAACGAATATATAAAGTACTTAAAATATTATAAAAGGTGTTTTTTAGACATGTGGTTTTCAAGAAGAAATAAATCGCAAACAATTTAATGTTATGGCCAAGAATTTAGTTGTATTATAAAGACAAGTGAGTTTAACAAATAATTTCGGACAAGTGGCTGCCGCGGCTGGCTCGAATAAATTTTAGCCGAGATGCTCAATTTTCGACCACTTTTAGCAGCTATTGGGGCCATAGCAATAATGCGCCGAATATTATTTTCTAACGGGTTAATCGTCTCGGGCTTATCTCCGTAGGCAAGCGACTTTGCATAACCTCACCAAAAATATTCCAGCTGTGTTAAATCGCACGATCTTCGAGGTCACGCCACACGTTCACAACGCGAGATAATGAGCTCCCTAAAAGTTTCCTTCAATAAATTTATTGTTTCGTCAGACGTATGTCAGGTAGCGCCATCTTGTTGGAACCAAAGGTCGTTCACATCAATATCCTCCAATTTAGGCACGAAAAAGTCATCAGTCGTGGCTCCATAGCATTCCTCATTGACTGTAACATTTTGGCCTACTTGAGTTTTGAAGAAATATGGACCAATGAATCTCCCTGCCTATTGGGCACACCAAACAGTGACTTTTTAAGGGTGTAACGACGTCTCAACAATGGCTTGTGGACAATCTTGTTTATTAACGTAACCATTCAACCAAAAGTGAGCTTCATCGCTAAACAAAATGAATTCACCGAACATGCGATGCGCTAGATTGTCGTTCGGCTTCAAATCTTCGGCAAATAGTAAACCAAACTGAGTATAAATCAAGTAACAGTAGTCAAAAAGGTATTGTCTCATTGAAAATAACACGTGTAAAAAAAAACGGTATATTGTTATATAAAATTTTTTTTTCACGGATTCAAACAATTAGTTAGAAAAAGTTATTATTTATTTGAAAAGCACCAGCATACCCCTTTCCAAATGAACAAGTATATTAAAACCGAAAATTGCTAAAAATCTTAAAACAGATATGGTCTGTTTTGCAGACTAGGTAATGCCAAATTATTTCGGCAAAAGTTAATTTCCACTAAAGTGTAATTTTGCTGGATGTAAATAACGTTTTTGAATGGAGATATATACTATTGCAGTTGTATTTTCTATATATATATATATATATATATATATATATACATATATTAGTCATGAAAGATAAAAAAATTTTTATTATTGTATGCAGAAACGTCTTAACCCTGCTGTTAGGTTAAGACCATTTGGTTCAATTTTTTTTTTGTTTTCTTTGTAACTTTGGAACGGTGATATATACTGTCTAAATTTTTCAGCTCAGGTGGTCTTTTTATAAAACAATATTATGTGCGAAAATTTAATTCTCTGACTTAAAACTGGACTAAGATAAATTGAAAATTACGAATCTTAGGTTAAGGGACCATTTGGTCCATAGTATATTTTCTTTGATTTTCTTTACATTAATTTTCCAAAAATAAGTATTTATTAGTTTGTTCGATATTTTTTGGCACTACATGATGAGCAAAAAAATGTTTTTCGGTTGGTTTTGCAAATAAACGCACTGCAAATGGAGCATTTTACATCAGACTTAGACTTGCAGCAACTACAAATTCCTCGCATTCGAGCTCCTGAACTAGTAGCATTTTTAGAGCAGGCCACTGGTGCTGGGTTTTACCAGAGTTGAGTAAATAATAAAATAATAATATTTAGCAAGTATTGAACTAAACTAAATATAAAGACTAAGATTAAATTGTTATTTTGTATGAAAACTGCAGTATGGACCAAATGGTCCTCCAACCTAAGATTCGTAAGTTTTTTTTAACCTAACAGCAGGGTTCATAAAAGAAATAATAAATAATTTAGTTTTAATCTACCAATATACTTAAAAATAAAATAGCTGACAATCCTTATGTTGTGTTTAGGCTGTATCAGTTGTTTCGTTTACTTTATAATAATAATAATTATTTGGCCCCTACACCATAGCTTGATATTTGCCCGAACTCCTTCTACATTTTACGGTATGCGTCTTGATATTGTAACACAAATTGAAAAATAATTATTACAATATGTTTTTCATAAATAAAATAATTGACGATTAGATAACTAAAAAAGATATCATATTTTTCTGTAACACACATGCCATTTTTTTACTGAACATTTTTAATTTTGAAATTGAAATAGCTATGAAATTTCAAAATCAAAATCAAAAATTTTCGAAAACAATCACACAATCAGACTTCCATATGTTTAACGCGATCAAAATTATTTTATATTTATTCGCATAGTTTGAAAACAATATAATTATTTTACATATATGTTCCTAGCTTCGTGAATTTTTATTTATTCCAATTGTGGGAGAAGTTCGGCCAAACATTGAGCTATATAATCCAAGCGCGAAATTATTATTATTATTATTATTGCTATGTATGCAAATATGTAGATTAGGGTGGTCTTTTAAAATAAAATTAACGAGTGTTTCTAGTCTCAACCCCTCAATCGGTAACAACGCGATGAAAGATAGCACATATAAACTTTTGTTTATGTGCTATCTTCGACTAAAATAGCATCAATTTTTGGTATTAGATACATGGTACAGGGGTATTTTAATTTTTTTAACCTCAATAGCTGAATGCCTTAACCGTCTCTAATCGATACCAAAATTTACAGTTACCCAAATGAACTGGACATAGGATGATTTTTTAAAATAATATTTGCAAAGTATTTCATTAAGCACATTCTTTTGTAAATTTTTTTTTGACAAAAATTAAGTCCTTTCTACAACAAAAAGCAATTAACTAAAATTTTAATGTTTGCACAAAATTTATCTAAGTTCAGCAAACTGTCATTAAATCCTTTAATCACATCATTCACGAAATTTTCGGGTACATATGCTTTTACAATTAAATTATTTTTATGGGTCGCCAAAAAACTCCAAATATAAAAAAACATTTAATATTAAAACACAGTTGAATAAACATTTGGGTATTTTACTTTGAATTGTCTTCAAGAGATCTGTGATCTGCGGCCAATTTACTGGGCCAGTTCGTGAGATGACACGTTCACCAAACTTGGTTTTCAATAAATCGATTGTGACATTCGCTGTGTGGCTTGTGGCGCCGTCCTGTTGAAATCACATATTGTCCAAGTCCATAACATCCACTTCGGGCCAAAAATATTCGGTTATCATGGAGCGGTAGCGATTCCCATTCACAGTAACGTGCCGGTCGTGATCATCTCGGAAAAAGTACGGCCCAATGATGCCGCCGGCCCATGGAGTACGTGTGGATTGCTGCCTGTCCAACAACGCATATTTTGCTTATTGACGAAGCCATTCAGCCAGAAATGACGACGACCATAAATTGGACGTAGCGCTATTTAAGTTGATGCCATTGACTCAGAATTTCGGTAGTAAATTTTAATAATTTCAACTCCTTGTTGGATCGTATATCTTTCCATGATGAAATGGCAAACCTTACTGAAGAGAAATGTCAAAAGAGCGATGAAAAATATGGCGTCTTTTGCTGTCACTATCGGTCTACGTTTGTAGCATCCCTATTGAAAAACCCGTTATAGATATTTTCATTTAACCCTGTTTCTATCTCCAAAAAAATTACGGCTCTACCTTGCCACCCTAATTAGGCCACAGTGCATTTTGCAGGAGAAGGGAGGAATAATAAAAATTTGTTTTTTTATCAAGGCTGGTTGGTGTTTTGATTTTTTACTATCACCTTTTTCGTTTTACGTAGAGCACATAAAGATGCCAAATTTGACATTATCATATATGGTCACATTGTAACAGAGTTGCTAATAGTAGGAACGTTTCCTTGTAACCGACCCGCAAAGGAACACTAGGATAACGAATTACATGTAAAGCAACAACACTAACTCGGAAAAATATGTGAGTTGATCCAACTAGGTGAAATGATATCCGACCTGAGATGTAGTGTAAGGTAGTGAAAAAACTGCTCTATTGTGAATGAGCCGGAAGAAAATATAAGGGAAATTTTAGTTTAAGACCTAATTCGTTTTTATTAGTATAATACTTTTAAATATAAAGCTACATAAAAATAAAAATTGCCGGCACAACTATTTTCTGTTCATAAATAGCACTAACCAATTCGCATATTTTATGAAGGATTACAACTAATGGAAATTTTATTCGAGTTGAAACGTTCATTTGCAACTCGGGTACAAAGAAATGGGGCTAGTATTACACTTTTACACTTGCTTACCATAAAAATATCAACGTGCCGTAATAAAGATATAACGATGGGATTACAATATTTTTTGGTTTAATATTTTGAGGTACGCTAATTGAGAATACAAAGAAACGGAAAAAAACTGCAGTTAACTTAAAACAAATGAGAGTTAAGAAGTGTGAGATGGAAATATTCAGTCAAATAAATAATTAAAGCTTGTAGTACGGGTTAAATACATAGTAAATTTTGAGCGCTTTTTGAGCGACTTCTAAATTTTTTTTTTTTTTTGTTTGAATTTTTTTCGATATAGAATAGTCTTTGAAGGCAAGAGCAGTAATATTTTTTTTTTGCTAGATTCATTGGCAAAATGGGAAAATTCTTACTTAAATCTTTTTACGTATATTTGAGAAACCTTTCGGTAAGTTCACCTTGTTTTGCATTTCATTTCACTTAGAAACTCGTGGTTTACCTTGGCATTTTCGTACTTAATTTTTGGTGAGCATTTCAAAACCGATAAACAAAATGCGTTTTGAAATCTACTAATCAAAGGATACAAAGATGTTTTCTCTATCCAATGGCGGCTGGTTTAGAATTTACAAATTACCAGCTACTAAGTGCTGTTGTAATTTTGTTTTGTTTTTTGTGGTTTGGTGGTTGCGTAAATTGATGCAAAATTCGTATCGATTTCCGGGGCAAACCTAGAACCAAATGCATTCTGTCGTTTACGTAAATAAATAGATCTGTGAAAGTTTGTGCTTTGAAAATTGTGGCAATCAAGTTGGATCAGAAGTTGGTAATGAGCACGAATGTCATTATCAACATCATCAACATCTGCTGTCATTCGGTAATTTTGTCTAAAGACAAAACTCGTTAGTTACACCCAACGCATAGTTTTACATACATATATCTTTATAGTATGTATGTATCTATGTATGCATGTGTGTGTGTATTATTTGTGTGTTGCGCTCTTACATTCTAGTACGCTGTTGAACTTGTTGCCTTGATTGCATTGTTTAGTTTATTTGGTTGCAGGCATAGTTTCGTAGCTTTAATTTACATTGGATCCTTGAACTTTTTTGAACCCTCGTCACACAGAGCAGGGAAGCCATGCGCCTAGTGTGTGCCAAATATTGCATACAAACATAACCCAACAAACATTGGGAAATTATTTGAAATTTATAATTCTCAACTTGATCACCCACATTTTGTCATAAATCAGTATCGGCTCGCATGGCATTCGGCTTCACGTTATGGATTCGAATGTAACGAAAAAGCAAAATAACTAATTACACCAAAGGTAGTGCCAATTAATTCAGTTTTAGTTTAGTTTTTTTATTTCTATACTATCTGAAACAAAATCTACCCTTACTTAATAATTTTCGATCGCGGTTAGTTGCTGAAACTTTTTTCTCAATGGCAACTGCGCAGTATGCGATGCTATTCGGGTTTAGTGAAACTTAATTAAATGTTAGAAATGCCCTACAGACGATGGTGCCATTTATTTATAAGTCTCATTTTCATGATTAAGATTTCTTAAGCCTACTTTCAGTACCATTCCGCACATTTCCTTTAACTTTATCTAGTTTTATTTACTCTTTGAGGTAGATGGCAACCCTGTTCAAGGTATTTTCAAAATAAAGCTTTCTTAAAACTCCTTCGAATTAGACCCATGTTTTAATATTGGTTTTAACTTATTATAATTTTAATTGATTTTTCAAACCCGAGCTTCGAATTAGACCCATGTTTTAATATTTGTTTTAACTTATTATAATTTTAATTGATGACTATCTTCTTCCAAAACATTTTGGAAATGAAGCTTTATTAAGCTCCTTTCAAACTCTTTCAATCTTTATAAACTTCTTCGATTCGGAGTAATCTTGACACTTTTCGGCAAGCTTGCAAATAGTATTAAATTTATGTTTTTAATCAGGTGGCAACACTCCTGACATATATTTTCGTAATTAAGTTTTTCAAACCTACATTCTTTGAATCTCATTACGTGATACTTCCGTTAACCTAATGGTTTAATTTAATTTGATATTTTAAGCAGGTGGCAACCCTGGCCAAAAATAATTTCCAAATGAAACTCTCTTAAAAGGTTTTTGTTTGGGACCAATATTTTAATACTTGATTTAACTTAATAAAATTTTAATAGATTTTTAAACAGGTGGCCACCCTCTCCAAAATTACTTTTGAAATTTCGCATTTTTCAAATTTGTCGTTTGACACACATATTGTGAAATGTCGTTTGTTCTTTTATTTAACTTCATTTACATATAAACAGGTGTTTCTTTAAAAGTATTTGGGCAATGATGCCTTATTGAGCCTTGCATACAATACTAAAAGGATTTGATTTAACTTATTATAATTTTGATTAATTTTTAAACAGTTGGCAACCCTCACCAAATTATTTTTGAAATTACGAAATTTGCAGCTTCTCATTCAAATTGTAAAATGTAATTTTTTTTTTAATTTACTTCATTTGCATTGAAACCGGTGGCAACGCTCTCAGAAAACAGTTGCAAAATTAAACTTTAATAAGCTTCATTCGTCTGATACCCATATTGCAGTATGTAATTTCATTCATTGCTTTAGTTGAACGGAACGATTTGAACAGGTGGCAACTCCATACTCGACTTTTGACCTTTATAACGGACTATATTTATGCCAAATCTTATCCAGATCTATGGAGTCGTTATTTAGCATTATGCGATATAACTTACTTATTTAATTGACTATATCTTTTTCTAAAGGTGGCAACTCTCCATATAATACTGGTCCAGCCGTTTGGGCCTGAAAATGTAGCAACATATTCACGCACTAACCATAACCAAACTGAACGATGGATTTTGAAATATTAGCATTTCACTCAAAAGTTTCTTGATTTTTACTGCAATTGAAAGCTATATTTCATGATCGTAGATTTAAAAAATGCTATTATCAAAATAAAATTTAAACATATTAAAAATGCATATAATCTCTTACTATTTTGCTCTCATCAAGAGTTAAATAACCCTGTGGGTACAGAGCTGTGAAGATAAATTAGGAATGACAAGTGTGAACGCAGTTGGTTTACGCAAAGAAATTTTGACGAAAATAAGTAATTTACGTAATACACAAGCGAAAATACAATCTAAAATGCCCAATAAATCGGAAGAAAATGTTGTGGATTTCTTTAGGAATAAGAAACCGTTTTTATTACAACTGGATATGTCTTTTAAATAAAACCAAGAAGATAATGGCTAAAACTAAAATGCAAACTGCTCAATGTAATTAAGAAGGAGGCTCGTAGAATTGAGATGAAAACGTTGTCAATAAAATCTAGCAGATGATCTTATCAATTTGAAATTCTTGCCGTCTTAATTTTTTAAGTTGATTATTTTATGAAAATAAATAGCACACTGGCTTTTAAACTGTTTTTTTTTTTATTTAATTGTTCAAGGTTTATTTAAAATTATCATAAATTTAACTCATAAATTACTGTAACAGATTTTGCATATTTGCTTAAAAATTTTATAATTCATATTCTTAGGGACTTTCTACTGACAATTTTTCTTTTTATTTTTCTTATAATTCTAAAGCAGCGTTTGTCCAATATTTTTTGGTCTTTATAACTTTAAGGTTTTTTTTTAATATGAATGCACAAGAAAGACAACGAGAGAAAAAGAGTAATGATATTTATTTTTAAAACAATTACAACCTTTATCATTGAAAACTTCTGGAACACAAAAAAAAGGAAATCAAAGATTTTGATTTTGAAAATACAAAAATCGAGAAAAGCAATATTTATAAGAGTTAACTAAATACAATATAAGTTACATTGTTCACCAAATATATAAACCCTATAGCCACTGTCATCAATTGATATTTTTCTTTAAAATTTGTTGGTGCAATATTTGTTTTATGTTCAAAATATTGCATAAAATATTGTAAAATATTGTATTGTATTGAAAAATATTGTATTTTTATGTATCATTTGAATTAAAAGAACTCTTTTAAAAATAAAAAGTTTTCCTTTTAAAGAAATTCAATAAGATTCTAGGAAAAACGAAAGGATCTGCTTACAAATTTCCTTGATATGATTTTTAACATAAACACAAATAGAGTTCTTCTTAGTATTTTATTTTCTTTGGGCAAAATTTCATAAATATGAATGAACAAGAAGTTATGCCTTTGATTTCAGCCGTTTTCCTTTTCAATAAATTTGGGGAGAAATCTATATATATAAAAATGAATGCCACTTTTCGTTGTAATTTTATAACTTAAGAACGGGCTCACCTATCCAAACCAAATGTTTAGACTTTGTAAGGACTATTTCGTTGATTGCTTATGTGAAGTTTGCACAAAATCGGTCGAGCGGTTCTTCATTATGACGTCAAGTTCTTCCTTTTCAAAATCACCGTAGCTGGAAGGACAAATCGTGGTTATCACTCTTTACCTGCGCCAGCCGAGATATAAACAGTTAATCGAACAATGCAAGATTTACGTGGTAATCAACAGTTTTTTGGTGGCGCTTTGATATTACTGTCAGGGTATTTTCGTCAAACACTGCCTGTCATTCCTCGATCAACTCCTGCTGATGGAATAAATGCCTGTTTGTAGTCATCAGTTCTTTGGAGTTATGTACAAAAATTGACACTGAACATTAACATGCGTATTCACCAACAAAATGATCCGGCTGCCCATGAGTTTTCAAAACAATTGTTAGAAATTGGTGATGGTAAAATACAAATCGACAGTACCAACGGATTGATCACTATACCGAACAATTTTGGCAATCGATAGCTGAATTGATTGAATGCGTTTTTCCGAATATTCTTCAGAATTATAGAAATCATGATTGGTTGAGAGAACGCGCCATTTTAGCACCGATGCCATTAATTTTCAAATTCAAGCGAAACTGCCAGGTGTAGTCACGACATATAAATCAATTGACAGTGTTATGAATCAAGATGAGGCAATGAGTTATCCAATTGGATATTTAAATTCATTGGAACCGGCTGGTATGCCACCGCATTGCTTGAAGCTGAAAGTTGGTTCTTTGATTATGTTATTACGAAATATTAATCCACCAAAACTGTGTAATGCCACCAGATTGGAAGTGAAAAAGTGGATTGCCAAACTTGATTGCAGCTACGATCTTAACTGCTAAATCAAAAGGAGAAGTTTGTTTGGCACCGCGTATCCCTATGATTCCAACTGATATGCCATTTCAATTCAAACGATTACAATATCCAGTGCGTTTACCATTTGCGATGTCCATCAACAAGGCCCAAGGGCAAACACTTAACGTTTGTGGTGTGAATTTGGAAGAATCATGTTTTTTTTATGTTGCCTGTTCCAGAGTCGGTACCCCCATGCTCAAAAAATATTGATTATCCAAATGTTTTGGATTAAGTTTTAAAATAGCTTGCAATTAATAGCAATATTTTTTTGTTTGAATAAATTAATTTGATGTTAAAATAAATTTTTTGTATTATTTCACTTTATAAGTAGCGAAGCACGTACCGGGCCGCTAGTTCAGTATAAAATTAGGAAGATTTTCTAGCAAAAATTTATCCGATCTGGTCTCCATTCGCTCTCCTCGGCTTCCAAGATTTTTTTAAACGCCGATTTCTTTAATTATAGCTGAACTTTTTAGCTCTGTGTAGAGTGTTGGGCCTTTTAGTTCTCCATTTAAACTCTAATGAAACTCAAACCTAAATGTTAATTGGGTATATTGGGTATGTCCGTGAGTGTTCATGTATTTTATAGCTATGTGTTTATTTACTGTTATGCGACCCAGAGCGCGTTTGTTTTTGCAATTTGGTGTCATAGCGTATGCGTTACCAAACTAATATACTAACATACACTGCTATGCCTCCTAAAAGTATGCCGAGTGGTTTAACTTTTCTATTACGAGTATATTTCTACTAGCTACTTACTTAGTAACTTATCTTTTTTGTGGCTTTGTTGGTATTTTGTTTACTGCTATTTGGGTTCGTTCATCTGATACAGCGCACTTGTGGGTTACGTGCGCGAGTGTGTGTGCTTGTGTGTGTGATGAAGGTCTCCGTTGCTAAGGTTGCTTGGTTGCAAGGAATTATGGTTTGGAATTTGTATAAAAAGTTCAGTTGGTTTGATGATGAAGCATAAAATCAGCGTTGAATTTGACAACATTATTTGAAAAGCAAAATTTTCTTGTGTTACATTCATAAAGGCAAATGTGAAAGCATAATAACTCGGGCCCAATTTATGACTACATATTTTAACTAACTACATACACACACACACACACACATAAAAATATGCTTTGTGCAAAATTTAAAAATTCATCTCTACAAACAGGAGAGCATGACAAATGATGGAAATGCAAAAATTTGCACAATACTTAATTTGTATTTCTATGAGTTGAATATTTGCATTTTTACTTCAAGCACATTGTATGTATTTGCATTTGTAAATCTGACTTTTTACATTTGGAAACACAGTTTACATAGACTGCGCATATAACGACCGACGTTAACCGAATCTCAAGTTTGGTTTCTATTCAAATTATTATGAAAGTACGTCCATTCAATACGACTCGCCCCAAAGCGCCCAACCACTTTAGGTGCCGTAATCTATGAATAAATTATGCGGTTATAATATCGAAAGTCTTAAAAATTCACTGAAAAATTAGAAGCTTCGCACACCATATAATTACACATGTTATGCAGTGAGTGAACATCGAAGGCGGATATGGCGCTAGGTCTGGCTCCCGGTTAGTCTACAATGGTTAGTGCGACAATTATCTTTTTCATTCGAATTTTTTCGACAGACGTTAATCTCAGATTAGCTTCAAGTAAAACTTCCGACAGAGAACTTACAACAAATATTTTTAAAATGGGCACGGTGTGTTAAATTTGATTTATTTTTGTTTTTATTTGAATAAATCAAATTACTCTAAGTTTGCAGAAACTGAAACAGCTGATTTTTTTCACTTTTTATTATTGATGAAATGGAAGTTTTCAGTTTTTGCGGGAAAATTATTGATATACTTGAATAGTAAAGATATTTTTTATAGAAAATTTCTGCCATAAAGTTTGTACTTTATAGGCATTTTCATATATTACCTTAACGTTTTCTTTTCAGCCCACAAACTTGTGTTGAGCACGTTCTGTTACAATTTGCTACAACAACAATGTTACGTAACCTTGCTTATTTAAATGTAGCTCCTAAGAGAAAAACTGCAGTTAAGGGGGAACTGCATTTAGAGGCGTGACCTAAAAAAGTTATATTTTGTAGTTGATTTGGCGGTAAGTAAAAAACGTTTCTTTCAGAATTAGTATAACGTTTATTTAGAGTGCTGCCTGAAGTTAAACAAAAAAAAAAACTATCTTTACAAAAGCGAAAATTGAAATTTAACAAATTTTTTAAGGCTCTTGTGAGTCATATTACCACTAAAAGCAACAAACCAAATAAATTCTTACACAAGAGGGTCATTTATAGTAGATAGACTAAAATATTTGCTCTATCCGCAAATTAACCCTTTAAAACATGCTCCCAAAAAAAAAAACCGATTTTGAAAATAAATATATCCTTGAACATGCCGTCAAAAAGGGTATACAAATGATTGGTTGTTGAAATCTTTAGCCTATGAAAACTTTACTCAGTTCATATATATTTCTTATGCTCTTTAAAAAGAGTGGTAGATGATGAAAATCGCTTCACTTTTTCTTTATCCTTTACACAATTAAAAAAAAAATGATTTCGAGAAAAACGCGTTTAAAGTTTGCAATCACGAGCTCAGCGGACCTGTTAAAGCTTTAACACCCGATATTCTAAGGCGGTATACCTATCGACAAAAACAATTTAAAAAATTGATTATTGGGAATGCGTAAAGATCTTCCCCTCTAAAGGTCAAGTGGAAAGTCGTTCTTGTTTTATATCTCCACAATGAAATAACGAAACCGCACTTAGAGATAAATAAATTTCTGAATGTTGCCGAGAGAAAGTTCTTGCTTAGTATCTACTGGAACCAATTTGGGTTGGATGGAGACTCAAATTTCGTTGAATGTGCACACATTTTTGGCGAATCTAAAAAATTAGATTTTGTTAAAACAAACACAAGATGTTTATTTCTTTACAATTTATTGCATCGGCTTCAAATTAAGTGGCGTTTTAAAACATTTTCTGGAAGTCATTCTTAGTTTTTCCGTCATTTTTTTCTTTGGGTAACAGGAAGTTGGATATTTGAGCTAGTCCAAAATAAATACAAAGGCTATTTACAGGTTTTTGCTGCGTATTTGATGAGAAATTCGTTTACAATGTTAGCCTTTTGGGGTGGTGCCTTTTCGCGCGGTGTTTACTGCTTTTGCTTTTTCCATAAATTTGTCCATTGTCAATAAATTCCTTGTCCTAAATTTCGCATCACGCTAAAATATTATTTTATATTCACTATCCGGCTTTGTGGCACAAATTCCATGCACATCCAATGTGCTTATCAAAAAAACAAAGTTGACATTATCTTGACTTTTGATGGACTTTGATGGTTTTTTATTTTGGCTCTGCCTCAGTTGGTTCGCGACATTCTGAAGTTTGCTTGTGTCAAAAGGAGAATGCTTCACGATTTAAATATATAGGTACACTTGTATTTAGTATGTTGTAATTAAACGATAAAAAGACATACAAATAAAAACATACATACATGTTTCTTTATTATGTCACATTTACATTTTTAATGCATGTCATACAAAAGCATTAATTTCACCTTGAAAATACAGGCTTTTTACATAGTACAATAAGGTGTGTAGAATACAAAAAAAAAAAATTTGTGTGTAGTAAGGTGTAACCTGCTAGTCTACCCAGGTTAGATTTGTCAGCGATCTAAAGCTTTAGTGCCAAAAAATTACTAGATGTTTTGTAACGTATCCAAAATAAATAATATTAAATTATTTAATTTTACTACAACGGTATATTGGGGCACCACTTTATGTTACGCCTATGGCCACCGATCAAAAATGTATAAAACTAAACGGCAAACGTAAGCAAAAAGAATTTTGAAACATTTCCAACTTTTGTAGTTATGCGAAAGATATACAAATTTTTATAATATATACAAATAAATTCAAAGGGAAAAACTATAATTCCGTACCATTTTTGGTCTAAAGTATAATATTCTCATTGTATTGATTTAGCTCAATTCCTTCTACGATAATATTAATTTTTCGAGCTCAAGGCCAGTATAAAGACAAGTATATTGGAAAAAAGACAACAACAGACAGGAGTGGTAGAAATTATAGCTATTGCAGAGATCACCATATGTCCTCATCAGATTTCTTTCATGAATCCACCGGCACTCGAACCCATAACCTACGACGACTTGCTGGGCAAGTTCAAGTCAATTCTTTCTATTTTTGCCCAAACTTAGTACAGGGACTCGCCACTGTGCATCACCAGGAATAAATAGAATTTACTACGTCTAAAATAGGTAATTTTTCTCTCCGTATTCTGCCGTAAAAAGTGGGCCAAACCCTTTTATTTGAGAGGAGAGTCATTTGATGACGATGCGGCCCTTAGACTATCATCCTAGGCCATTAAAAATGAAAACATCAATCAATGAAATGGCGTCGTCCATACTCCCTGCGACAAAAAAAAAACAGAAAGTGTCTCAATCTCAGAAATGGATTATGGCTGCAATTTAACTGATGGATCGCAATGCAAAACCAAAGAGCGACTACTGTGCTTCTCGCTACATCAAGTGGGAGATACGTTAAATACCCACACGTTTCTGGACTCAACCCGAAATGTTAAAGTTATTCGAAAATTTTTAACGAATTTTAGGAATATTTCAAATTTTGCACTACGCTGTTAGTGAGAACCTTGTAACGTCTGAAAAATTTAGTGCAAGTCTTTTTTAATTCAGATACTGATTTCCAAATTTCAAACGTTCGCCAAAATTTGTTACACTTCCTTAAAAAGATTGCTTAGAATTTTTCTCACTTATAATTCTTAATCAAAATTGCAACCAATCTAAGTCGGGGACAACCGCACTGGAAATGCTGAAGATTATTACGGTGGATCCCCTTTTTGGGATACAGCTTAATTTCATATTTATGGAACACATAGTAGAGAACTTACAACCAGAGAACATCAAACAATGAGAAATTCTCTGCTTACAAACAAGGGAGAAGGTACAAATTTTGGTTCAAAGTAAACGCGATCTGAACGGTTTCGGGTGAGGAATCTAGAGCTGCTAAATTTTAGTTTCGCCAGCGATTTAACAGGCATGGAAAATGTGAATTAAATTCAGTAAAAATTATTTAAAAAACAAAAATAGTTATTTCTAAAATATTGCAGTATTTTTACTTGCAGAAAATACTGAAATATTTTTTTGAAGTTCGAAATATTGATATAGTATTGATAATTTTGTAAGTGTACACAGCATTTTTTTTTACAAAATATGAATTTAGTAAATAATCAAAATTTATTTTCAAAATTTTCATTAATTTTCTTGAAAAAGGAGCAATGTTGGGTAAATCAAAATTATTTTTTAACTTTTTACGAAAAATATTATTAGTTGCTTAGAAAAAAGCAGCATAACGTAGTAAATGTTTTTACTTCCACGCAACGTCATGAATATTATAAAAAATTGAAAAAATGGGAAATTCAAAATGTTCGATATTTTAACAATGTACATATACATATGTATAAGTGGATTTTTTTTTACAAAATATGAAATTAATAAATAATTAAATCTTTTTCTTTAATTTTTATACATTTTTCAGCAGAAAATATTTAAAATTAAAGAAACCAATGCCGTTTAATTAAAAGTATTTGTTAACTTTTTACGAAAAAAAGCATAATATGGTAGGTATTTTTAAAAATGAAAAAGATGAAAAATTAAAATATCGAAGCATATTATTTTTCTTTTTACTTACAAACATGCAATAATAAAAAAATTTGTGTATTTGTTTAATTGAAAAAAAACCATGAGTTTGCTCCCAATGACTTCGTTTTTCTTTAGATGTGAAAAAATATGCGATCTACATCTGTACATTACAAATTTGTTTATTTGTATCACAAATTTGCCTTGGCAAAAAATATTCACGGGAAACACGAATCAAGTAGCTAGCGATTAAGATCAATGAACATAATTGTATTCTGTGGTGCAGTTGCTTTCGGAGACGCCACAATATTCCCTATGCTTTCGTTTTGCGCTAGCTCGGAACCTGGCCGCGCGCTTTCGGCTTAAAATTTGGGGGTTCATGAAGATTTTTACTTTTTTTTTGCAAATTCATGCACTGGTATTGTTTGATGTTCTCTGATAGTGGGATTTATGGAGCCGGTGCAGTCAGACTGTTCGCCACAACAGTATTATATAATAATAAAGCGCGGATGGTTACCGTCTAATAATATTGTAATGTAGATGTACATCTGTATATCCATCTTGACTGCGCAAATACGTCAAAATGCTACAATTTACCGAAAGGTGAAAGGGATAAAAAGGCGAAATGCGCGATTTATTGTAGTGCTCTGATTTTCTTCCCTACTCTACGCTGATATAAACAGTTGATGGGATGATAGAAAAAAAAATGGCGAATAATAGCGATATTTACCCCGTTTAATTGTACAATAAATTCTCTGAAAAATCAATTTTTGCGAATGTTCCTAACTTTTGGTGGGCGTCCTTAAAAAATTACACCAGATGGATAATGGCTCTAAATGAACAACAGCTGTAATTGTATTCAGAGTGAATTTTCCTTTACCAGTAGGAACAAAACCATTGCATTCGTAATTTAGGTAATAGCACATCTCATTTCCACGTGTTAGTGTTTCTTAAACGCTGCCATGTACCCATTACGTCCCGAGATAAAAGAAATCTCTTCAGTTGTGCATTCTTCGAATTTATTGCTTAAATTTAAATATTAAATTGTTCGAACAAAAATTAACGGGTAGGGCTATAATGGTGACCAGTTTACTCACTAATTTTTATTTCTAAATATGCGTGCAAAAATTAAAAATACATTCACAAAGAAACATCTCCGTTAGATGTATGAATACCATTAAAGTTTGTTATAATAATTAAAGACTTTTCATTTACGATATCAATTTAATTACTTGTTAAATGCAGGCGTTTTAATCCAGTAGGCAATGTAATTACCAACTTTCGCTTCGCTTTTACCCATTCTCTCATTTCTTGTTTTCTATGCAGTGGGCTTGTCGGCACCCTTTCATAGCTTCATTATCGAACGTGTCGAATGTGTAACGGTGTGCAGCTGCTTACAGATTCTGTGTGGATTTAGTAGAAATCAATTTAATCTTAGCTGTGATGTAAGTAATTGGAAACGAGGGATTATTCGAAATGTATTTCGCAGATTTCAAATGACTCGCTAGCTGCAGGTTCGGAGGCAAGCAATATCTATTTTTAAGTTCGTAGGCATTTATTATTGTAAATAAAGTTAAATGTTGTTTAATTCGTATTTGTTTCAACTTACGCCTTGATGGAGTTAAAATATATAAAATCAAGGAAGAAAGCTGAAATAGGATGTGTGATAATGATAATGCTAATAAAGATAATGATAATCATAATGATAATGATAATGATAATGATAATGATAATGATAATGATTATGATAATGATAATGATAATGATAACGATAATGATAATGATAATGATAATGATAATGATAATGATAATGATAATGATACTGATAATGATAATGATAATGATAATGATAATGATAATGATAATGATAATGATAATGATAATGATAATGATAATGATAATGATAATGATAATGATAATGATAATGATAATGAAAATGAAAATGAAAATGAAAATGATAATGATAATGATAATGATAATGATAATGATAATGATAATTGTAATGCTAATGATAATGATAATGATAATGATAATGATAATGATAATGATAATGATAATGATAATGATAATGATAATGATAATGATAATGATAATGATAATGATAATGATAATGATAATGATAATGATCATGATAATGATAATGATAATGATAATGATAATGATAATGATAATGATAATGATAATGATAATGATAATGATAATGATAATGATAATGATAATGATAATGATAATGATAATGATAATGATAATGATAATGATAATGATAATGATAATGATAATGATAATGATAATGATAATGATAATGATAATGATAATGATAATGGTAATGATAATGATAATGATAATGAAAATGATAATGATAATGATAATGATAATGATAATGATAATGATAATGATAAAGATAATGATAATGATAATGATAATGATAATGATAATGATAATGATAATGATAATGATAATGATAATGATAATGATAAGGATAATGATAATGATAATGATAATGATAATGATAATGATAATGATAATGATAATGATAATGATAATGATAATGATAATGATAATGATAATGATAATGATAATGATAATGATAATGATAATGATAATGATAATGATAATGATAATGATAATGATAATGATAATGATAATGATAATGATAATGATAATGATAAAGATAATGATAATGATAATTAGAAAAAGCAATCAAATATTGTCTCTAATAATAATGTGGCACACTACATCACATTAGTAATACTTGCCGTACCACAATACCCGCCAATTTTTCAAATACATACCTTATTTATGGGTTTTGTAATATCTTCTCACTCTCTTATCTAACATGAACCTAATACTTTGTAGGATATCAACGGCAAAGTTAGATTACAATCGAACAACATTTCTCAATATTATAGGCGAAAAGCAAATATCACTACTATATCCGCAGTTACGCGATTGCACGTGCAAATGCAAATTCAAATATCACTCATACGCCACGTGCGACAGCAACCACATCAATTGCTTGCTGTGACTACAGCCGTAGGATGTTTTTAAAAAATGTGTGCGTATTAATAACAATTGGGTGTTAGCATAGGTATTGCTTAATATTGTTTGTATGTTTGCTTAAAAAATGCACACGTTTGTAAACAATTTTAAATTATCGAGTTGCTTTGCGTTGATTTTAAGCGGATAAAAATAACCGCTACGGCGGATCTGATGAATATTTTAGTCTAAAAAATAAGAGCATGTTAACAAAAAGCAGCATACTATGGTTGGAGTAAACCTCCGATGATACGTACAACTCAGTGAAGTTAACGTCAAAACATTTATATTGACTACCCTAGAGATTGAACAATTCTGAAACTCTATAGAATGAACGCATCAAAGAGATGTAATCCCGCCGAATAAGAAAGGCATGTATATACTTGTGTGTGTTTGCCATTTGTCAAATTTTTGGGGTGGAGCTTGAGGTGTGCTGGCATTTAATCGTTTTGGGTTTATCATTTTCGGGTGAATGTTATTTAAGCGAAAATGGCTTCAAACAGGCATAAATAGCCATCTTTAAAAGAGAACTGCGACATTGTAGCAATAATTAAAAGAAGTGTTAATGCTACCAGCATGTCGACATATTAAGGCGGTGCAAAGTCGACAATATCCGGCATTAATAAAAAAGAAGAAAACAATTTTAAAACTCGCTGCCTACCAGAAATTTGGGGCTCAGAAAGGAAGAACACTTAAAATAGACGTATATCCTTGTATAGAAAAGGCGTCAACGCTAAAAAATTTGTACGACTCTTTTCGAAAATATTAATTACAGATTTAAAAGTATGTGCAAAAGATGTGACTCTGTTCGCACTAGCTTTTGGAAAAGAATATTTTTCAGAGTTCGTTAAAAGTATTGAAGCTTGTTTTGGACAAAGTTAATGCATGCGTTTTACAAAATGTTTTGGAGTTTCTGCGATTTTGAAAAGTATTGTTTCCATAGAATCCAATAGGGTAATGTAATTTTGACCGTATTTGTTTCGACATCCGTTAGCGAGTGGCGAATCGATGAAAACACCGATATCGCTGACGTTAACATTCATCCAGTCGCGAATTCAATGGCAGCTTCAAAGGCTTTTAAAGTTTTTGACAAATGCATCCAATGGGCTGAGGTAAATACTACAGATTTTTCAAGTTTTTTTTGAACTGGCAGAGCCATCGATACAAATCTGTACGAAAACGCTCACTTAACGCAGAAACAGAGCATTATAACAAATTTAGTTCATTCTTTACACTGTATTCTTTAATCAAAAAAAAAAAAAAAAAGAAAAGAAGAAATGTAAATTTAAAAAATACCAATTAAATTAAATTTAAAGAACAATAATTAGTTCACTCTATCCAGATTGCGCTGTATGTGTAGAAATTATATATTTATTTGCTATTCGAAATATGCTCATAGTTTTGTTGTTGGGTGTGTGTGTGTGTTAGTGAATAACACACTCTTATCCGAGTTTGCAAACATACCTACCTTCATTTGTATTTATATAAAATGATAAAATAGAAAACTAGATATTTTTACTAAAACTTAGTAAAACCAGATATTTTTTGCTAGCACAAATCAAATAACTTCAAAATATTTAAATACGAATTATGCACGCACGTTAACAGAAAGAAGCTTATCAAGTGGAAAACACGCACAACATTTATTTTATTAAAGACACCACACATTTACACATATGTTTATAATTGTTAGTTATACCATTTTTTGCACGCTGATTAAACACAACTTTAATTTCAGTAAATTTGTGTGGTACTGCGCAAAATGAAGTTGCAATTTAAAAAGTATGAATATTGAATATGTAATTGCTTTTTTCATATAAAAGGTAAATAGTTTTTGTTAACAAAATTTTGCAATAAATAATTAATTTAAATTAAAAGCTTTCGTTTTCGTTTTTTGCTCTTTTCGGCTGAAGCAGCTCCAACCCAGCAAACAATTTGATTAAGAATTTGGCCCATAAAAAAACTAAAACTTATTTCCATATTGAAAGTTTTTTCACAAGAACTTGAGAAATTTAAAAGTCGCTAGTATTATGAAGTATGGTGGTAAGGAGTTTTACGTGAGTGGTAGAAAGACAGCACCTCTGCTAAGATTTTGAATAAATGTACTCTCAGCTGTAGTCCGAGACGTTAAATGTAAAATTATTAATCTACTACATCTCATCTGTATAACTGCAGCATATGCAGAAGCATTAAAATGATTTAACTTTGTGGTGCAAGAATGATAGAATTGGGCAAAGTGACAGATCTCGTCATAAGTAAATATAAATACGAGAGAAAAAGGAGTAAATAAATTTCAATATTTCTGTGAGAAACATTAATAAATAAATCTAAAAAATACTAAAAAGTAACTAGTGACTCTTTGTCCACATTTAACAAAAAAAAACAAAGAAGCTTTATGTGGTTGCAGTTGTGAATAGTCAAAATTGACAAACCAATTTGTGATTGATTGAGTGTCACCAGAATGCGGAACCTCTAAAAAAACTCTACTTAACTAAATTATTATATATGTGTTTATTTCTGTTTAATTATGCGCATTCAATTTAAAAAAACACACACACACATACACATACGAAGAGTAGTCTGAAAGCAACGACAGTTCGATTGTTATAGCAGTCTTTGAAATTAAAAAAAAAAGCAAAGCAAACAAAATTACGGAAAATCGCTTATACCCTCATTAGGTAGTTACGCGTAGAAAAATTATATTCACTTGTGAATTCCATGCCGCTAGTTGAGTTTGAATAATTGAACCGATAATACGAAGACGGAAGAAACCGAAATTTGAGTCATTGGCCAAGTACCTTGTATGAAAAATATATTTACCAAATACATATATAGATATATACGTGCTGACTAGGCTCCATCATTGGGTGATCCTGCTCCCCCGTATTTTTAGCAGATCATATGTATATATAATACGATCCATTTCGTTCAAACAAACAAAGTCAATTTGAAAAAAACCCGCAGTCTGACGGAAAAGTCAGGCATTTAGTTGAAGTTAGGACGGAAGGTAGGAGTGTTACCACAAACACCGAAACCATCTATAAAACAAAATTACCCCTCGGTGAGCCAGTTTGCTTCGCTTATGAATTTGATCAGGCAATTGACCTCGGTATTTTAAGCCTCGCTAAGGGCACCCAGAAACGGCGAACACAGATTCAACAACCTGCTTTTATACAGCAAAGGACACTTGTATAGTATACCATTTTTCCTCCTCTTGCTTCTTATAGCTTCTATAGCATCTTCGAAATGACACGTTTAGCCGTTCAGCATATTTCGGTATTAGACAGTGTCCGTTTAGAGCCCCAACAATGTTAGAAATATTATCTCTTTCAGGAGAGTATTCGCTTCGTGACCGTTTCCGGTTTCACTTAGGCCACGTCTGCCTTCAGATACAGGGATCTATCTCGCACCTTGCCGTCGAGTTTCGACCCATCTGTATAGATGACAATTCTATCAGATGGAGTGCTAAACTCTAGATTCCAATTCTCTCTACTTAAAATTCTTATAATAAAATTAGATGCATTCAAAAACCGATCTCGAAGCACATCCATCTGTGCTGCTTTGAATAAAGCAAATCTTGTTCAATATCCGAGCGTGCCCTGGGTTTAAGGGATGCCACTGTAAACTCAGTCATCGTTGCCATCTGTTGATGATACAAGACCTCTGTACCATGTTGTTAGCATCCTTTTCTAATGCAGGCCACCATACGATCACTCCATATAAGAGATGTGGCGTACATATGCCTCTTCATAACGTTGAATTATATTTAGTTCCAATTTAACTTCTTATCTAAAAGAACGCCTAAAAATTTGGCGCTTGTAGCAAGACTTAACCGGGCGCCGTTTAGTTCTGGTGGAATTACCGAAGGCATTTTATACCTTTTCGTAAGGGGAATGAGTTCCACCTGGCTTCAGTTGACCCTTAGTCTGCAGTGGGTGGACCAGTTGGATACTTTCCGAAGCGTTCGCTGCATAAGCTCGTATAGTGTTAGTCGAAGTTACATGGATCTCTTATGAGACAATTCGGAGGATTCCCAAGAGAGCACTACACATAAATTACCAAAGGTAACCAGTAAACAAAGCCGCACTCACACTGACTCCCATTCGAGAAGTGGGTATTGAATTGACTTAATATATAATAGCTAAGATTTAAGAGATTTGAAGAGGCAACTACAAAATTACAAGCGCTGTAGAAATATTTTGGGAGCGTCAATTTAAAGAATTGTATTCGAAATAAATTCGTGCACGAAAAAAACATGGACTAAGTCTCTTGAGCTCCCACGGGGTTATGTTCTAAAACAAAGAATGTTTAGGCCAGAGATCATAACGGCTATAACTTTGATAAAAAAAATATTTTTTAATCTTTACTTGTTCAGTTTATTTATTGCTCAGAAAATAATTTGTTATTTTTGACGTTTTATTTATTGCTTAACAAAAACCCGGTTTATTTTAGCCTTTATTTTTTGCCCAGTAAATAATCGTTATTTCTTGAGTTTTTTTTTTTCAGAAATTAATTGTTATTTCTGCAGCTTTTTTTGTTGCTTGGAAAAAAACAGAAAATATTGTTATTTTTTAAGCTTTATTTAGTCTTTAGACAAAACCGGATTAATTTTTGTCCAGAAAATAATAATTATTGTTGGATTTTTTTTGCTGCTAGGAAAATAATCGATATTTCTTGAGTGTTATTTTTTTGTTTTTTTGTTGGGTTGCAGTTGCGCGTAATAACGATTATTAAAAATTAAATAAAATAAAAATCAAAGCCGCTTCTTATATACTTAGCATTTCTTTTTTTGCCTGACTTTTTGGGGGGAAATTTGGACAATAATCCTAATTTATGGTCACTAGTTTAGACTGATAAACATTCGTATATATCAGTTATGGTCCGCCGTAGTAGTTTGTATACGTAGGACATACATATGTATATACATTAATCGAGTGACCTCCTTCTGACCCATATTGCATGCCATTTGAACATAAACATACCTACATGTAAATTACATTGTAAACGCGTAATAAATTAAAAGCGTATACATATATGTATCTGTGTATATATGCTAGTAAAATTATATATGTAAGGCAAGCAGGCTTAGTTCACGTTCAGGTTCAAGTTTGTTTACGTCCATCAGCTATAAAGGTGTGGCAAATAAATTAATTAGTTTGACCATAAAATGAGTGGTGGGTGGGAAAGTAGTCCATAATTAAATATCAACATAGCATTTTTTAAAAATAAGCATTCCGTTTAGTAGACAAACATGTAAGTATTTAACGATATGAAAAATTATAGTTTCCCTATACACATACGTACTAACATAGGAATGTAACGGGTGTTTTTTTAAACTGATAGAACTTTCGATAGGAATAGCTGTCACTTGACAGCTGGTAAATGACATTTCGTTTTGACATTTCTGTTCAGTAAGCGTTGTCAAATCATCGTGGAAAGAATGACGCCGCAACAACGTTTACAAATTGTGGAAATTTACTTTAAAAGTCAATGTTCTGTTCGCCAAACTTATAGAGCACTTCGTGAATTTTATGGTCCACATAATCGAGCATCGGTGCAGCTTATTCGTCGAACTGTTGATAAGTTTCGGCACACATTTACTCCACACGATGAAAAACCAACAACAAGACAAAGAACTAACTGCACGTACAGAAGAAAATATTGGTGCTGTAAGTGATAGTGTTGGAGAAGATCCGAATTTGTCTATTCGCCGCCGTGCTCAACAAGCTGGAGTTTGTCCATCTACAACATGGAAATTTTGCAGTGGTTCAAAATTGGACTGATCGCATCCGATTCACCAAAGCTAGTCGTGGCGAACATATGCCAGAAATCGTTTTTAAATATTAAATTTCATGAAAATATCTTTCAAATAAAAAAATATTTAGCATCATAGTTCATTTTTTATGTGTTTTATTTTAATTTAAAGTTCTATCAGTCTAGGAAAAAACATCGTTTACTATATACACATTGAAGGATATGAGTATCTAATAAATTTCAATGTGCACGCTTAAAAGAATATGAATAATAAATGTGGGTACATTTATACTGCGCTTACATCAAATAGTTCAATGCTTGGCTGGGTTTCTACAATTCGTGCAGTGCGCCTTTTACCGCAAATGGACGGGGCCGTGTGGTAAATTTTCTGGTAGGAAAAAAATGTGTCGATAATTTCCTTTTAATCCCTTAAAACATACACGTTGTCTATTACCTTCACTTCGATTTCTATGCTTCTGAGCGTTTGCGAAAGAGCCGATAAAGGTATACATACCCCGAGCGAGGTTTGAATCTTAGTACCTTACTCATTTTCGACAGCCGCATAACAATAATCGCCTTTTCAAAAGTGCTTCGAACATTTGCTTCCATTCTTTTACTTTTCGTTTTCCGCTTTTCTGTCAAAATATATCACAATATCCTGACTTCTGCTAACGACTCTTTTTACTCTTTTTAGCCCTTTTCTAAGTACTTAAAGCAAAAAGTGATAATAATATAAGTTTTGACATTGTTATCATTATTCTACCAAATATTCACAGGGATAGAACGCCTTTCATTAACAAATATTCAATTTATTTATATATCCAAAATATTGCATGTCTTGAATATAGATAAATGGTAAAATATCTATGTGCTCGTAGTAGTGCGTTGTAATAGTGTGAAATTGTTTAACCGCAACTATCTTTTGTTTCAAGTTGACAGTTTTAGGGTTAATTTACATATACAAATATCTGCGTTCAACGGTATATTTGTGTGTATTGTATATATGTATAAATGTAAATAAAAGAAGTTGGAGGACACATCAAAATTCAGTGTGTTCTTGGACCTAGTTAGTTAAACTAACATTTTGATAGAACACGCCTAATTTAAAACACATTGTTTATTCAACATGCGTGCTGGTGCTGTTTAAACTAATTAGCCCCACCATCCTATTCGGAAATGAAAATAATAATAGATTTAAATGGGTATAAGCAAGTGTGCTTAACCCTTAACAACCCACAAGTGTCTGGCGGACACACTTTTAACTTTATTTTCATATAAAAGCTAAAGTATTTATTTTCGGCCAAAAGTAATTTTATCTATTTTATCCGCAAAGTTTTAAGAACCGAAACGTCTAATGAAAACAGGTTTCACATGAATAGTTTAAAATTGATAAACAGTATACCAAAATTGTAGCATATCAACCCACATGTGTCTAATGGACACAGTAAGATTTCGAATGATTTGAGAATGAAGGAGGGTTCTTCATGCATATCTATTTTGCACCATATGGCAGCTTGGAGGCAAATACAACTCTGATTTGAATTTGAAAGATAATCGGAGCAATAATAGAACCAAAGGAAACCGACGGAAAACCAACGAATAGCGAATAAGATAAAAGAAATGGGGATTCCCCTTTTTAGATTTATTTTTCACAAACAAAATAATAGCTCAATTATCGATAGCAACAAAAAAAATTTATTGCCAACTTTGATTCTAAATTCTGGAAATTTTAATAACTGAAGGTTTTAATTTGTGAGCGCTAACTGCAGTGCATTTTATTACTAGTTGGTTTCGTGCGTTGATTTGATACGTTCTTGTCTAAGTAATGGCTAACAAACTTACATCGGGCGAAATTCAACTTGCTCTTGAAGAAAGTGACGATGAAAATTTGTTCGGTGAGGAATTCGACAGCGAAGATGAGAATTTTGCAGCTGACAGTTGTTCTGAAAGTGAAAGTAATGCAACAGAGTCAGCATCTGAATGTGAAGATGAACAATTATGGAGTGAGAGTGATGATATACCACTGCAGGAGTTCGTCGCAGTTTCTACTTATCAAGGCAAAGATGGAACTATTTGGAAATCTGAACCTGAAAAACAAAGTCGCATTCCCCGGCACAACATATTTGCAGGTGCTCTTCATAAGGTGATTCTTCCTCCCAGGAGAAAATCTTACAATTGATGAGCAGCTCGTACCTTTTCGAGGACGAGTTTCATTCAAACAATATCTGCCCAGTAAACCTGACAAATATGGAATGAAAATTTGGTGGATTTGCGACAGTAAAACTAGTTACCCTCTATTTGGAATACCATACCTGGGAAAGGAAGGACAAAATAGGGCGGACAATTTGGCGTTCAACGAAGTCAATCAGCTATGTGAACCATACTTCCGAACTAACAGAAACGTTACTTTTGATAATTATTTTACAAGCCTGAATGCTGCAACATCCTTGGGTCAAAATGGTCTCACAGTAGTTGGAACAATAAGAAAAAATAAGCGTTGTATACCTCCAGCTTTTCAACCCAATAGAAGCCGTGACGTCGAATCTAATCTGTTTGGTCTCTCTAAAAATATGACATTGGTATCTTACGTACCGAAAAAGAACCGTGCTGTTATTCTCTTGTCTACGATGCATCATAGTAAACAAATAGATTCGCGTAATAAAAACAAATCTGAAATAAATTTGTACTACAATTCCACCAAGGGAGGTGTTGATACACTTGACCAGATGGTTCATGAATATACAGTTCGACGTAAAACAAACAGATGTCCGGTTGCCTTTTTTCAAAATGTTATAGATGTTGTTGGCATCGCATCGCTTATTATATGGAAAAATTTATACCCTAATTGGAACGAGTAGAAAAAGAATATACAAAAGAAACTTTTTTTACGAGAAATCGTAACTGAATTAGTGACCTCTCAGATAGGGAGACGGCACAAGAAAGGATTGTCAAGTTATCATTTAGCAGCCATTATAGACGTGGTACGATCAGATCAAGGATCATCATCTAAGCAATCATTTGAACCTGTCGCAAAAAGAAAGAAGCGTTGTCACATTTGCCCTTCGAAAATATCCAGAACTTCTAAACAGTGCTGTGATAAATGTAATCTGAACGTCTGTTCTGAACATTCTATAAAAACAATTCTTTGTAATATGTGTAAAGAAATTAATATGTAATGGAATAAAATATAACAACATAAAAGTTAATAAAGTTAAGTGCATTTTACTGTTTAATAAGTTTTTTGCATTCAAAATGTCTTTGTATTCTTTCAAATGCCTTAGAATTAAATAGTGTGTCCGCTGGACACTACTGGTCAGTTACGTTACAAAGGCATACTGGGTTGTTTAGGGTTAAATAAAATAAATATGTTATGTTGATTGCGTACACAAAGTGAAATTAGGGTGAGTTCGATTTAACAAATTGGGTTTTCTTCAAGCGAAATTTATTTGAGGAATGCAATGTTGCAGCGTTTCTTTTTATTTCAAGTAAATAAGAAAATAAAATTTTATATTTTGCGTAGCGCCAACAAAAACAAGTAAAGAAAACCCTCCGATTTGATAAGTTCAGGAGCAAAAATTCATTACAAGAGGACTTCCTGGCGTTGGAGAGTCTATCCTTTCTACATCCCACTTTACTTTGAAGGCTATCTAATTTCGCTATACATAGAAGGGCTTCCAGAAGGGCGTTTGTGGGAAGCCCCATGAAAGGTGCTCATATTTTGTTACCGCGGTTTTGAAAGAATTCTTCTGAAACTTTTTTTATTCATAGAATACGATTCATATGAAAATCATATACGCAGTGCGCCTGTCAGAAGCTATGCTGGCAAAAAAATTTTTTCAACTCTTCCTTGTAAGGCCCTCCAGAAGGCCATGCTAAATTATCTTCTGGGTTCATACATTTCGTTAATACACAGAATCTAATTTATTGATGCATTTTTGTGTATAATAATGAAACGTATAATTTGGAACTACAATTAGTTGTGTTTGTGTACCACAACCTAAGGAGCTTAGAATTTTACGCCCACTCCCAACAGCTGATGATTTTTGTGAGAAGTTTTTCATAGCCAAAATACACTCGCAGAACCTGGGACATGCTTTACATTTGGCTACAGTGGGTGAGTGAAATCAAATATTGTAATATGGGTATCAAGGAAAAAAGAATATATAGCTTCATTGTCATCATGTTTCGATAAATTTTGCACTCTGAGTGCCAAACTGAAAGTTTTAAGGAAGCTTAGTTTCAAAAATATGTTGGAGAGTGTTGCCATCTATTTAAAAATTAATTAAAATTATAATAAGTCAAATCAAATATTGAAATTTTGATCCCAAACCATGGAAGAAAGCTTTGTTTTTGAAATATTTAAGAGAGGGTTGCCAGCTGCCTAAAAACATAAATGAAATAGATATGAAGCATGCTTAAGAAAATTTAATTATGCAAATGTATTTAGAGCGTGTGACCGCCTGTTTAAAAATATTAATTTAATTACAATTCTAGGCTATAACATATATATAAACTACAATATAACAGTATTTGATTTGTGCCAATCAATAAAAAAAGCTTTATTCGTGAAATTAATTAAAAAGGGTTGCCACCTTTTTAAAATTCAACTAAATTTTTTAGTTCAATTTTGGTTTCAACCAATCGAATTTAAACAAAAAATGTAAACTAGACAAAATTTTGAGAGGTTGTCAACTGTTTGAAAATTAAATAGAATTTTTTTTTAATAACGTTAATAAAATCGGGATATCTCGCATATATTTCTATATTATGAAAATTTGCTTGAAAGCAGCTCACAATACAGTTGCCAATTATCGAAAATTGGGTTGCGGTTATTTCTACATAAATTTTATTCTATATGAGTAAAATAGTATTTTTTTTAATGATGTGGTCGATTCACGTCTTTGGCCCGAAGCGTGACTCAAAATGTGTAATGTTTCCTTAAAAAATAAAAAAACTTAAGAAAAATACGCGTGCCCCTAAGGGCGCGAGCTAGAAGTTAAACTTCTGCGCCAATTCTGCAAAAAGATGGAGAGTTAAATATGCAAGAGAGTTTTATAAGAAACCTTTTCAATTTTTTTTAGTTTTAGCATGAGGAAAATTAGTAGTCGAAAGAAGTCAAAATAGGCGGAGTAATTAGTCTTAGCATTAGTAAAAATCTTAGTAGAAATTACTAAAAAAATAGTAGTAGTAATTAGTAGTAGGATTAGTAAAGGAGTTGTGGAATTTAGTAAAAATAGTAGTAGTATTTAGTAGTACCACAAGCCAAAAAAAAGTAGTAGTAGTAACTAAAGTATAAGTAATAAATAGAAGTAGCATTTGTAAAAATAGTAGTAGAAATTGGCAAAAAGTAGTAGTTGTAATTAGTAGCAGCATTAGTAAAAATATTTTTAGAAATAAGTAAAAAAAATAGTATCAGTAATGCTACTAATTAAAAAAAGTAATAGAAATTAGTAAAAAATGTAGTAATAGTTAGTAGTAGCAGTATTAAAAATTTCAGTAGAAATTAGTAAAAAGCAGTAATTAGTAGCAGCATTAGTAAAAATAGTTTCAGAATTAAGTTAAAAGGTAGTAGTCGAAATCCTAACCATTAAAAATAGTATTAGAAATAAGTAAAAAATAGTAGTAGTAATGCCACTAACAAAAATAGTAGTAGATATTAATAAAAAACTTTAATAGTAATGCCACTAATTAAAAATCGTATTAGAAATAACTAAAACAATAGAAGTAATATTGCTGCTAATTAAAAATAGCAGTAGAATAAGTAAAAATAGTAGTAGTAATTATTAGTATCTTTAATAAAAATAGTAGTAGCAATAAATAGTAGCTTTAGTAAACATAATAGAAGTAACTAGTTGCAGTATTCAAATTTAAAATTCTTATACCATACGAGTACAAAATCACCTGAAATATTTCTTTATGCTTAATCCCTTCGCACAGTTAATTTTTCTTAATAGTACTCTGTCTCTTGCAATACGCATTGTGCTTTGTTTAAGTGCACCGTAGTGCACAAAAATATATGTACGTGTGCTTAAACTCGAATATTAATTTTTCCTTAGCGTACACTTTCCATGCAGGTATGGTTTTTGCTTGATTTGCCTTGCACGTTTCCTTCACTCGCATTAATTAATAAATATATCTTCTCGTACGTGCAATTATTTTATAGTTCGTTTTTTGTTTCGTATTTTTTATAGCATGCAAAACTGCAATTATAGTCACCTGTTTAAGTGCATTTCATGGCAATTAATATTGTTTGTTTTCAACTGATAATAAAGTGTTTATTTACACAAAATAAAACGTTGACGTTTGCATTTTCTACATTAACCCTTTAATGACAAAAACAAAGCTGATGCAAGATTTACTTAACTAAAAACCAAGTAAAGAAAGTGCTGTCTTTGACCTTCTTAAATTTCATTAATTTAAACTATATTTAAGTTACTGCAGCGTGAAAATATTCAATTTTGAAATACTATTTATTTTTCTCATGTGAAAAAAAATATTTTTGAGCACGACCCTAGTTTTTATTAGATAATTTTATAAAAAAGCCACAATTTTTCACAGTGGTAAATAGAAGGGAATGCTGTGATTTCATTGTTGCTTTTTCATAATATTTTCGAATAAAAACTGGCCTCGATTTGAATAAAATTACACAGATTGCTATGACATATGGCCGGAGATAATAAAATTTTAAAGTAACTAAATACGATAAAATAAATACAGCGTTTCTAAAAAACTAAAAAATATAGTTAAAGTAGTCCGATTTTGATGATTTCCATTGGACACTTTCTTCTCAATATGCGGTGGAAATTTTATGTTCTTATCTACATTTTTGGAATAGAAAGCATCATATCTGAAAAATTAGTTGCATTACAACTATTTGTCCTTCCGATCTTGTCGTTTCCGGCTACTTATTAACAAAAGAAAAAAGAAAGAACAGAAAAACAATTACTTTGAAAATTTTAATTTATCATTTATCCTACTTTACAATTTACTCAAAGCAGTTTTTACAACGCGTTTATGTTATATGAATTTTTTTATGGATGAGAATAAAAAATTAATTTTTCAAATATACATTACATATAGAAAATCCACTGTAATTGTCCATTTAGATTATATTAAGATTTACATGTGCTGGACCGAATTTAAAATACCTCCTACAACGGAGCTTCTTATACAAATAAAGAGATTTTAACAAAAAAAAAAAAAATATCAGATCGTAAAAAAGTTAAGGTTTGAAAGTTCTGTATAAAAATATTTCTTTAACGGAATCTTAATAATCTGATTTGTTTGTGCTGTTTTTGTCTTTTTGTGGTGTTCTTCTACGATTATTTTACGCAAAGAAAGAATAACAGAGCACAAACTTCACCGATTATAAGATATCATTGGAACGGTATTTTAACGCCCTTTATATTTCCTTGCAAATTAGCTCAAATTTCTTTTTGAAAATCTCGTTCTCATGATTCCTATGAACAAATTTAAAAATATATGTATTCAGACCTTTTAACACGTTGACTGTCACCAACGAGATAACTCCTAGATTGCGTTCCATTCTAGGACACCAACTACGAGATATTTCGCCTTGTGTTTACTTGCCATTTTTGTGCAGCTACGATCAAACTCGTAATATATCTGTGGTAATATCGATAGATGGCTTCTGCGGAAAAAATATAATTATGAAAATTAATACAAATTCAAGAAATAAAATAATATTTTATGGTTTGCGGAGCTTCTTAAAACAATTTCCCACACAAAAGGATGGCATCTCTTTACAGGCTGGACAGAAATGATGAGTTGCTCGGCATTTTTGGCTTGTGGGACTCTGTTTTTTTTCGGTACGTGGTAGACTCTTTCATATTGGAAAAGATAATTCGAGCTGCACGTCGTTAGTTCTGCCTTTTTCACACTAAATAGAGCAGCGGAGCGAATGGGTCTGCAGGTGATCGAGGGCAAAACGAAGTACCACCTGTCATCAAACACACACAACGAATGAAAACCACGCTCTAAAAGTTTTTCATAACACCCGAGCTATGTATGGCATCAGATGAGATGGTTCTACGACACCGGAACGACTCGGATTTATATCCGGCCAAGGAATGTCACATATGCATCCATTCCCCATAAGTTTATGGAGAGTATCTTATGCTGCTAAAACAAAACTAATAACATGACACTTGGAGTGTTAGAGAGAAATATTGTCTGAACGATTTTGGACCTTTACGTCTTTGCGAGCGATTACCGCAGACCATATATAACGATGAGTTGTATAAGTTTTAGAAGACTCTCCAAGAACTGATTGAATCTCTTCTTCAATTAACGCGTTGATGAATTCCTCTCTAAACTTTTTGAAAAATAATATCTAGTGAAAGATGAGTAGCATGAATGCATTTGAACTGGTCGGTTATTGCCAGACATTCCTTTTTTATAATCTCGAATTATATTCGGTTTCATAGAAAATGTTCCATTGCGATTGGGCATCTCTACCATTTCAACAAAATGCGTGTATGAAATGCTAAGGAAATCTCCTCTCTTTTTCAAATAAGTATTTTTCGCCTTTGTCAATAAAAATATATTTATCTGGTACATATGTAGTGTGCACGCATAATATTACGGAAATAATTTAGAATTGATCTCACCTTGTAAAATCGGTTGGCAAATTATATTTATTGCCGAAATTTTTTTGACGGAAGCTTTAAAATATTATAAATTTTATAATTCAGTCGGAAAACCTGCAACTTTTTTTAAGCGCGCAAACCTTATGTACATATTTACTTTGTATAGGCATAAGAACTTTTTATAGATAAACTCTATTTCACTTATTAATAATGAAAATGCAAAATGTTAACTGTGTATATAAAAACCAGCAAATATGTAAGCAAAAATAAGTTTATACATATGTACACTAACCATTTTTGTGGTATTCCACTTTCTGCTAAACTGAGCGCATGCCGCACATTAAGTTGGTTAATTAAACTAATTAATTTGACGGCGAAACCTCATTAAACATGAACTTTGTTGTGAATGATGTTTCGGTATAATTAATCCTTTCAGGTCCACTTTGTCTCTGTTTCGGATAAATATTGTTTCTTTTAAATATAAATAATATAAAAGCTAAGGAACAGAAAGTAAAAAAAAAAAAATACATGAGGTGTACATTCTAAAGAAACTGACTAAAAATATGGGACCTGACTGCAGGCGCATTTTAATAGATTCTTCAAAAGAACTTTTATTTCAGAAATTTAAATTACCAATCTCTGTTCCCCTTTCAGGTATAATTGGCTATCAAAATCCATTTAAAATGTATTGACACAAAATATGCGCGCAAATCCACAGCATTCTTATGAAAAGTTGCTCTCTATTCACGCATTAATAAACATTATTTACTACTGTTTAAAATGCAAATGCTCTTTGAAATTGCGTGAAAAGTGACAGTTTGTTACTTTAATTAAGGAATTGCTTTTGCTTTGCTTTCGTATTATTTGTTAACATTTTCTTTTATGCGCGGCCTCTTCTAGATACCGCAATAGTTCTGGTATTTTTGCGTGAAATAAAACGTTGTTGTCGGCGACCTTTTACGGCTAAAGAGCGAAATAAACCGCGCAAACGATTTGACAAACCAAGCGAAATTTCCCGTTGATTCAAACCATTTGTGTTGCGTATGGGGGTGTTGGAAGGTTTGACGAACCGCTTGAGGGAAAGTTGAATAAAAATCAATCAATTTTATTTTATATTTTCTGTCCCATAGTGGAAATTTTCACCAATTGACTAGGCTGGTGAGTAGAAATGGAAGAAAGCAAATTGAATGAAAAATTTGTTTTGATAATTTATGAAAGTTTTGATTGAAAAATAAGCAACTTTTCTGGTGTACAGCAAAATAAAAATGTATGTTTGCGCTACAGGTATTTGATGATCAATAAAAAAAAAACAAAATTATGGCGTATGAGTATCAGTGTTGGCAAAAAAAATTTGCCAAGGTATGACTAGCCAGATTTTTGTCAAAAATTAGTTGAAAGTAGCGAAACTGCCAATTTTTTTACGTAAACTTACGAGCTCATAAAACAGCTGTACAAAGCGAAGATTTTCGCGGGTAAATTTAAGTGAAAGCCGAAAGCAATCATTTGAATGAGCAGCTGTTTATCTTTGTTTGTATTTATATTTAGCGTAATATAACTTATTTTTAAAATTAGAAACGGTAGGAGAAGAAATTTAGCCTTAAGAATATATTATTATCGATAACGAAATCGAAGTAATGTAAAACAATGCAATGCAGATTCGACTTATTAACCATCAGCATAATTTGAATATTCTGATATCCGAATACCCGAATGAAAAATCCGGATAGTATCGAAACTTCCAGATATTTAGATTTGTGGATTTGGCATGATTGTATTCATACCTACAATAATTTTTTAGCTCAAGGTAATTTTTTATTTAGTATTGGAAAAACGTAAAGCGGTAAAAATGATAGCATTGAAGTCCCTGTTTGAATTTCGGGCCGAATCTAGCAAGATGTGAGATAAGAAGTGATGGTATTTCCCAAATAAAAAAACTGGCTTTTAGCTCAAAAGTTATTGTTGATAACTTATTTTTTGTAAAAGAACTTTCCCAACTTCTGCACTGCTTCATTTTTGAACGAAGCTCCTTAACCTGAATTGCGGTAGGAGTTAACTGATGGCAATTGTACCGCAAAGAAATATTACTTTAAAAGTAACTCCAACATTATTATTTACCGTTTTTAGTTTGTCAAAACTTTTGTTATCGTTAAAAATTTATTTTCGATTTTATTTCAATTTTTGAGTTAGTTTTAATTTAAGCTCACTTTATTGAAATTTTTTTATTATACTTTTTGATTTTGTTTTATTGTTTTTTTATTTAACCTAGCTTTATATGGTTTTATTTTATATTATTTGATTTTAACAATTATTTTGTTTGCGTAAAAAGTGTCTGGCAAACAGCTGTTGCACAAAAGTCAACAAATATTGTACGTTGATAAGTTGATAGCGAAAAATAGAAATAAAGAAAATTTTAATCATTTAGAATATAAATAAATTTTTGACTTCCATTTTCGTCGCTTTTAATATTTAGTTGGAAATAAAAGAGTATGTGTTTTGTGTTTTTTTTTTTGCTTTACTTTTTAGTAGTTGCTCTCTTTTTACTCTCACTCCAGAGATCAATTTTGGTGTTCAACATTTTTACAGAATTTTACGTTCACATTTACAGAATTTTGAAGTACGAGCACATTTTTTCTTGTAATTTCCTGTAGCTTCATGTAGAAAATTGTAAGTTTATGGAGCACAAGAGCAGAAAATTATTTGCAGGATTTTAATATGCCCCATATTTCTTTGATTTAAATCGAAATGATTCTTCGAAAAATGGGAGTTGAGAAGATCTTGAATCTATGAATAACGTGTATAAAAATTATTACTATTGACGTTTTAAAGTCTCTAGCACTATATTATAAACTCTATTAAAAGGGTGGTTTTTAATGAAGGTTTTTTTTCCCGATACTGATCACAAATTGGTGAGATCTCGCAAGGTCTCCAATAGCCTGACAAATTATGTAAATATGTTTCTAAAATCACAGTTTAGTTCGGTAATGTTACGGTGCGCAAAATATCTCCAGAGGCGATGTGATATTGATGATGTTGTTTGAAGAAGTAGTAGAAAATCGGGTCTCACAATTATGCAATGTAAGTGATACTTGCTATTCAAAGTTGAACCCCTAAAAAATCAACAGCTACAACTTCTACGAAATAGTGAATATGAAAATTTACTTGGAGATCTATCAAACCCTTACTACTTAATCGTTGGCGGGAAATTGAAGAAACACAGTTTTTATATGTATACAGGCACATCGAATCGGTGCAAAAGGAGTGCAATATCTCGCTAAGACCAACTTTTATTGCTCATATATATAGTATATGTATATATATACCATTATATATAGTTCTAAGTAAAAACAAAATTTGCTTTACTTTCTTCTAAAAGAGTACTTATAATGAGAAATTGAGTAGTGAAAATTTTAATTGAGAATTTGTATATGGCAACAGTCGATAACTTTATGTCTCCCGGTGTACTGAATACAGAAGGTGACGCCTTCAGAGGTTCCGCTATTTTGGTCTTGCCGAGTTTGACAATTCACACCTTCAACTAGCCAAATCTTTTTTCAAGAATTAGGAAAAAGACCCACTTTCATTATTACTATGCAGATTTATTTATTAAATCTCTGCTTATGAATCCATATTTTTACACTTTCAAATAACTAAAACACATTTTTCACTGAAATAATGGAAGTTAGTCAATTTGCTATCTCCCGTATTCTTGTTTACTAAAGGCGAGATCTGTCACTCCGTCGACGGAAGGTGCAATCTAGTATTCTATCATTCTTGCTTATGTCAGGCCTAAGATATAAAATATATCCTAATACAGCATCCAAAGACCATTGTTTATTATATAGATTTGCCAGAAACACAATTTTGAAGCACTTTCTTAAATAAAAATTTTCTATCGTAAATAAATAAAAGTGATTGCCCTGAGGTAAATTTTTGCATTAAAGGGTTAAGTTACAGGTTTCACCTTCATATTGGATATGGCAATTATTCACAGCTCAAATACGCTTAATGCGTATGCTGCATGGAAATTAAATGTTTGGAAAGTTTTATCGCGTCGGCTGCAGCAGATGAAGTGACGCTGACTCAGGTAGTTTGCTACAAAGGGTAGTACAGGGCGTATGAGAGATATTTTGTTGAGTGCATACGTTCGTATACAATTACATATACTCGTAAAAACTTAAATACTCAGAAGCGATGTTCACTTAAAAAACAAAGATTATTTATTGTATGTACGTACTATATGGAAATTATTGCTGACATTTTCATACTTTCAGTATTTTTATAATTAATGATTTTGTGCATGAAATATCATCCTACACTTCTTTATTGTCAAAAACCACTAACTTTGCTGGAGGTTCTGCCATTGTCGCTGTGATCGATAGGGTAGAATAATCGCGTATAGTTCAGGAAGATCTAGAATGGATTCGTGAAATTAGTAAAATGTTTCATAGGAGATTTGCATCAGTTAAGTTAAAAAAACGTTGTACTCCTTATTCACACCTACATAATTTGACGTATTTAGCAAATTTCCAGGTAGTCAGTTTATTTATAAAAAAGCATAGTGTATAACCTAAGGTTACACAAAATATTAACTTTTATTGTTGCCAAAGATATTACTATTCAATCTATGTTAAAATCTGATCGCTGAATATGAAAATCTAGATATTTTTGTTTTTTCACGGCTTCGTTATATCGCCATATAAAGTATTTTAGTCAAATCAAGACACATTTAAGGATTGGATGACGTTTATAGTGGTGAGCTTATTAAACTAAGACGCGAATTTCGAGTTGTATTTGTATGACCATAAAACCTGTCAAAATATCAATAATCATTTGAATGAATTTCCCACTTTCTTGGTTTTAGAAATACAAGAAAATAATACAAATACCAAATACCATGAACCGATGATTATGATGCATTTTTTTTGTATACTAAATTTGTCAATACCATTTCTTCGAAATTAGTTTTTGCTTTAGTTCATATAAATTCTCTTAAATTTTTATTCATACCTTTCATACAAAAATGCATTTTGCTACGGAAAACAAAAGTTTTTACCCAATTTGATAGCATCACATTTTAAAAATTTTCAAAAAAAAAAACAAATATGGCATATGCAAACTTATCATTGTGTGTTCTTTAATTACACCAAAAATACCTTATAACCTGTTCATTTCCTTCAGTTTAGAAACATTAGTTAAGAAATATTAGTAATACGTACTATGCATATTAAACTTTCGGTGACTTTAAAATTTACATGAATTTCCCCAACTCGTGGGTATATTTCTACCCATATTATGAATTCGTGTATCGTGTGCGAAAAAATTAAAAAAGAAATAAATTGTTTGCATTTTATTTATTACGAAACCAAATTTTACTTTCCGATTTTGTAATTTGCACACACTGCATGGCTAATTTTGCAGACTGGTTTGTTAAAAGAGCAAATTATGTATCAGTCCTGTTTTTTTCGCTCTTCTCCCGCTTCCACTGCAGAACGTTTAAATGCTTGTGGATCAATCGGAGAAAGATGTAATTACAGAGTTGAAGAGTTGGTCCTTCTATGTATAAAGTTCTACTTACTTGAATTAAATATTTATTTTCTTTAGGAAAATGCATTTTTCTACATCAGAACTTTTCTATGTTTTTCTGAAAATATAGCATTCTAAATGTGTCATCCTATTACACCCTTTTTGTAATTGTATAAAAAGTACAAGAAACTTTTTCACAAAAACAAAAGACTGTACGGTTATATTGTGGTGAATTCTACAAATCAAGAATAAGAAAAATATCCACTCGAAATATACCGGAATACTCGAAATTGCGAACTATCAAAAATAACTTTCCAGAGATTCAATATATGCGAACCTTTAGCTACCACATTTTATGAAAATTTAACAATTTATTTGAACCTCGAATGTCATGCTTAGTTTGCCATTTGGAATTTTTAAGTACTAATTGTAGATATTTAGTAAGCGAATTAAACTTCCTTTAAATACCAAATTTCATGGAAGTTTTGTAATTTTTTTAATTTTTCTACGCCATATTGGATTCGCTAATTCGAATTTTTTTTTGTAGGTGTTTCTCACACCAATTATGTTTTTTTTTTTTTTGAGTAATAAAAACCGATTAAAAAGTATTTTTTTTAATTGAAGTTATAACTGCTACGGTCCCTGGTTATTTCCTCTATTTTCAACTAATATTTTTTCTTGTTTTACTCATCTGGCCCCCCCTTTTTGAGACTGAGGTTCAGCTGCCTGGGCTCTTACTTCATTAGCACCCCAGAAGAGATCTCGAGAGTGGAAATCAGCAGTTTGCTGTACTTCATTTAGTGGTATCATTATGGACATCTTTATAAGTCTAAGTGAGTTCCGTCTGCGCGGACTGCCACATCAACCTAAGCTTACATAACCTAAATATTTCGCAATCATAACGAAATTCATATTCACACCTACGCATTCTTTGGCGCAGTTGGAATTTATCGATTTCTAATCTATTGCATTTACATAGATTAAAGATAACTATTGTATCACTGTAATTAAAAAAAAATGTTTTCATATTTAATTTCCAATTTTAGAATATCGAAAAATATTTATAATAAAACCTAAGATGGATATATGTATAGGCAGATTTCAAAAAAATATTTCATTATTTCTTCCTGCTATTTTTGTAGCCTTCGTGGTATACGTAAACAATTATCGGATAATTTTTCAATAATTCTATTAATGTTTCCTTTCCTGACAATTTTCGTAATCAGCACATTACAAAACATAATAAACAGGATTACAAATTGCGCCCCAGTGGCATACAAAAATTTGACCCTTGTGCGAAAAAAATAAAAAACAAGTAAAGAAGTGCTGTCGAATATATAAAATAACAATATTTGTTTATTATAATTGCAATATTAGCGTACAAAATATGAGTTTTTAAAGTTATATTAATTTTTCTCATAAAAAATATTAAAAAAAACCAAGAAAGAGTAAATTAACTAAGTTAAAATAAATTGCATTTTTCTAGAAAAATTTACATATAAAGATACATATGGAAATGTAAAGTAATTTACTCGTTAGAACTAACAAATATCCCGTCATCTTCATTGTAGGAGGTTCCATATATTTCGTATATTATCGGTACTGTCTGCAGAAAAACTCGTTAATAACAAATTAATCACAGTTTGCTGTTTTGTGCAAGAAAATTTTCTTTTTTTAAGTTGACTCAAGTCTCCAACCAAAATCTATTCTTGCTGCTTTTCTCAGTAGACTTTCAAGCTCTGTTTTTTTTTTGTCCTCGGTTATCAGCTCCTTGTAAGGCCATTCGCATCGTTCACGCCCTTTTTGGTTATCTAGTACTTCCACTTTAGAACGTTTAGCCGGTTGTGGATCAATCGAAGCAAGGCATTGGTATCTTAGTTTTGAGAGCGATGAGTAGAACGAGGTGTTAAATTGTGGGTAGAATTCTACCCAAAGTCAAGGTTAACAAACCGTTAATGAACATTTGCTACCAAGAAATTGTAATTCCTGGAATACTGGTATCGAAGATCTCATTTTCTATTGAAACAAATTCTATTTTATCTGCAATCTTCTATATCTACTGTGAAAAGTTCGGCTTTGCTTCGGTAGGGCCTCGCCAAAATTGAACGAAATTCGGTTAGGTTAGGTACATTCGCCGTTCGGAGCCGGCGGGAAACTGCTGGTCCTTCAATTTTTGTTCAACATCAAGACACTCGCCACAAATTGTAGGAAAAGTTCGGCCAAATATCAAAGTATATGTTGGATGGGCAAATTCTTATATTATTATTATTATTATATGGATTTATACATATGTATTTGGAATTATGTTTTCTGGCACATAGAATCACTGAAGACTAGATATTTGAATTTTAAAGCAAAACCTCATTTCTGAACAATCAGTTGAATGGCAGTCATTAGGTATAGAAACACGATCCTAATTATTTTCATTGTATATATTGTTTTAATTTAATTATAAGTGAAATAGGTTTCAAAATGCAGCTGTAGTTTTCCTAATTTCATTACACACGTTTCATTAACAATACGGGCAAGGATTGCCATATTTCATTTTCTCAGCCGCTTTGGTGTGCGAATTATAATGGAGAACCTCGGATCTGAACAATCAGTTGGATAGTAGCTATATAATGTTTGATCTCCTCGGTTCCGACAAATGATTAATATATTATAAAAATACATCTGCCTGCCAAGTTTCTTCTAGATATTTCCAAAACTGTAAGGCTAGTTTGCCTTCAAACAGACAGATGGACAGACGGTCAGACGGACATGGCTAAATCGAATCAGCTCGTGGTCCTGATCATTTTATCACCCTTGGATAACGGTCTTTATCTTCTCCTTCTAATACTTACAATCATCGGACCAAAGTTATAATACCATTTCATCTTCATGAAAGGTATAAAAAAATGCTGTAAATTCGATTACGTTGCGATTTTGTGTCGCACCGGTATGCTTTGTTCCAGAACGTGCTGTACGAACAAATTCTGGCGACTATTTCAGTACACAATATTCGCAATGCAGTCGTTGGAATGCTTTACTGTACGAGCTCCCTTAAAATGGCATGGACATAAAAACCGACCCACAAATTCATCGCAAATGCTGCCCTGTTGAAGTTGCGCGGTATTCCGGTGAAAAATCCTTCGATTCAGCGCACATAAGTAGGTGGGCAGTGAAAATAAGAGTGAAACTTCGCAGATAAAAGCAGCAAGTCCTATGGAAGAAAGTATTTAAATATAAAATAAAGAATTAAATAGCAAAAAATATAACAAGAAAATCATTGTATTAAATAATATTTAAAATGTTCAACAACACTTTTTTTCTGCTGCTCAAACTTATCATCTTTAATAAGAAAGAAATTTTACGCATTCATCAAGGTCTTCCTTTTCTCTGTCTCACCTCTTTGGGAGTTAAAATATGAAAACCGATATTGCAGCATTTTTTAATTACTTGCTGGTATGATTGGAGTAATTGGATTTCACAACTTCAGGTCTTTTGATGCAAGTGGGTTTCGGGAATCTTTGCGTTTGCTTGCATCCCTTACGGTCATTATCGAGTGCAATTTTTGTATGTTCATGTAAATCTTACACACTTTTTGTAAATTAATGTCTCGTATTCTCAACGAATTTGCACATAACCTACGCGCTGCCTTTTACGAGTGTAGAATATCAAAAAGTAGTTGCTGTGGATCAACGAATGACGGCGCATAGCCAAAGAGTGTTCCATTTGTAGCAAAACATCAATGAGCCGCACAAGAACTAAAGCGAAGAAGTAGCTCAGTTAAGCGGATGTGCACGTCGTGCTTGTTTTATTATTGCGCACAGATATAGGTACAGAGTGCACTTGTATAAATAAATATATATTTTCTATGTACAAATATTTTCTAGAACTTAAAAGCTTGTATTTATTATATGTACAAACCTAGGAAGCTGGAAAGTATCTCTAATGGCATCATCAATAAGGATTTTCTTAGTCACGCCATTTTACTTTTGAGTAGCACAATCGAAGCGGGGCAATATTTATTTGCAGTGTAGTGCTGCAGAGTGAATATAAGGCGCTTACGAAGTGCAATAAAATGCAAATAAATAAATAATTGAAGTAAAGTGAACTAAAGTAAAAGTTAAATATAATAAATGGAAATCAAATTGTGAACTAAAATCCAAGCCAATTGTATTGTATTGAATTGAGTGCTGCTGTAAATGCAGAAGGATTTAAAATGATAATGTCATATTTTAAAGGAGTATATATGAAAAGTTGTACTGTCATCTAAAATAGTAGTATAGTATTTTCCGATTCTCTGAAGTACCGTAACTCTTAGTGGAAATGGTTATTCTTTATTTTTTATTTTTGGCCTTATTTTTTAAGAATCGTCTGTATAATTTATAGAGCTTGTGGTCAGGTTTGTATTAGGAATAATATGAGAAAACAACAATTTTTCAAAGTGGTGGAAGTGATAGCTGCTTTTTCCGAGATCACCACATCTTCTCAGCAGACTTCTTTTTTTTCTAGACTTTACCTGGCTTTGAACCATTTTTTGCAATAACATTTTCCCTGTTAACGTTTTTGAAGCGCCATCTGAGTGATTTCATACATCGCGTAACGCAAGCCCTGTTTTTATGACTACTACTACTAACTACCACTACTACATTTACTAGTTACTAGAACCGCTATTGCACCTACCATTTCTACTACTACCACTACTAATTACTACAACTACTATTAACTACTTCAAATACTAATTTTTACTACTCTAATTTCAACTACTATAAATTACTGCTACCATCACAACGACTACTACTGCTACTATTATTAATTACTACTACTATTTTTACTAGTGTCACTAGTGTTTTAGCTAATATTGCTAAAAGCTACTACTGCTAGTTTAACTAATTTCTACCACTACTCTTATCAATACTGCCACTAATACCAACCATAATTTTTACGAATTTCTTGTACCACTTTTACTTATGATACTACTAGTTCCACTAATTTCTACTAAGTACTGTTTTTACTTATCGTACCACTATTTTTTAAAGCTACTACTAGTTCTACTAACTACTATTATTATTTTTTCTAATTTCTACTACTAATTACTACAGCTGCTTTTACTAATGCTAGTGCTACTAACTACTATTAAAGTACCACTTACCACTATTTCTACAACTACTACTTACTACTAGCGACTACTACCACTACTACTCCCATATCTAACTCTCTATCTTTTTGTAGAATTGGCTCAGAAATTTTACTCCAGGACCACATACTTAGGTGCACGCGTGTTTTTTTTATTAAGCTATCAACTATTATCAAACTTCAAACCTTATATAAAATTTAAGAAAATTCAAACAAATTTTCAAACTGTTTAATCAAAAATGTAAAAAAAACAAATTGGAAGTTTTATATTTTATTGCGCATTTTCTTTCTTATAACTCATGAATGAAATGATATTTTATATGAGAAAAAGTGCGCAACACCGTCGGCAAAAAAAAAAGAAGAAAATAAAAAGTTTACAGACATTGTTAGCCAGATGAAACTTCCACTTTATTGTACTGAAATCGTATGCGCTATAAAATTGCATTCTTCAAAAATTGCTTCAAATTTTTACAAAAATATATACAACTTTTTTATGTTTTTTAAATATTTAAAATTTTTTACAAAGTTTAAAATTTAGATTTTTGTTGTTTACGTTATTGAATGATCTAAATTTTTTGAAAAAATGCAATACAGAAAGTAAAGTGAAGAATGGAAATTAAATGAAAGAGTTTCCTTTTGGCTAAATTTTTTCCTTTTTAATAAACCAATCACCTTTTCTCAAACCCATCATATACCATGTATTTTTTATTCTGATTTTGACGTGTGTTCTTTTTAGAAGTTTCAATTTATGTTTCTCCTATCCTGGTGTCTGTAATAATATCTTGCCATTTAAATTTGGGCCAAATTTGGTGCACTCATTTGGTTCTCGCTGTACTTTTTAATTCAATATGGCGGCCGCCGCATACGATGTTCCAGTGTCTTCATATCTATCACTTATTAAATCTTGCAGGTTTAGTTTGATCCTTGTATTAAAACGACACAAGTCCTTTAAGTTAAGTTTGTACTCCTTTTAATCTTCTTGACAAATAATCTGATCATAGAGTCTGCTGATAAATTTAGTCGACTACCATACAAAATAAATAACTATTAATAATAAAAAAAAATAAAAAAAATAAATAATTATTAATAATAACCATTCCAAATTCTAGCATTTTAATATAGCTATAATTTCTCAGTCAGTAGCGCGCAGTGAAAAATATTTAGCGTACTCCAATTTTGCTAAAATTTATTGCATACGAGTACCACCATATTACACTGGTTTACAATATTAAACTTTTTGTCTGTTGCCGCGAATCCTGTGGTTGATATTGTTCACTCATCACTTGTTTTTGTCAAATCTACCCTCAAAATTTTTTGAGCAGCTCGAGTTACTTTGTTTTTGATTTCATCATTTATATTAATTTATATCATATATATTAATCGATAACAGGCATATTTCACTGTGTTACAATTAGTTTCTCTAGTTTTTGCGTCATGAGTAGTTTAAGGAGACGTTGCTTAAACAATCCAGATCATTTTTGCTATATATGCGGAGAATATGTGTTTAACAATAGTAGAAAAGTTATATCAGAGTTGGTGAAAAATACCTATTTTGAGTATTTTGGGATGCTCTTGGATAAAAATGAGAAGTCTTGGGCTCCCAATTGTGTTTGTAAATCGTGTGTGGAATATTTAAGATTATGGAAAAGTGGTAAAAGAAGTGCCTTTAAATTTGGAATACCGACTATTTGGCGAGAACCACAAAATCATCTCATAGACTGTTATTTTTGTAGTGTGAACATAAACGGTTTAAACCCTAAAAATCGAGCTAAATGGCAATACCAAGTACTAGTTGTGTTCAACGTCCAGTGCAGCGTTCACCTCACTCTTCAAAGCTTAAAAATATATCTGAACCATTAGAGCAAGACATTGAAGAACCAAGCTCATCACAAAATGATCCTGATTTTGAAGCTATGTCTAATGAGCCAAAATGCTTTTCCCAAAATGAGTTAGATGATCTTGTAAGAGATTTAAATCTTTCTAAACAAACTTCAGAATTGTTAGCATCAAGACTAAAAGAAAAAAATTTGCTATCCTCGGATACTAAAATAAGTTTTTATCGTGAAAGAGATACAGAATTACGGTGTTATTTTTCCGAAGAAGATGGCATTACCTTTTGTTCAGATATCAAAAAATTTTTGATAAAAATGGGCTTGAAGCAATACGAACCAAATGACTGGCGTTTATTCATTGACAGCTCAAAACGTAGCCTAAAATGTATTCTATTACATAATGGAAATAAATATGCTGGGGTACCTATTGCCCACAGTACAAAGTTAAAGGAGAAATATTGTAACATTTCGCTAGTCTTGAACAAAATAAAATACAATGACCATAAGTGGCTAATTTGTGTCGATTTAAAAATGGTCAACATTCTTCTCGGTCAACAAAGTGGTTACACCAAGTTTCCCTGTTTTATATGTCTTTGGGACAGTAGAGCTAAACAAGAACATTGGGTAAGAAAAAACTGGCCCTTGAGAGCAAATATGGAGCCTGGAAAGCACAATATAGTCCACAATTCATTAGTATCTCGTGACAAAATTATCCTTCCACCATTACACATAAAACTGGGCATCATGAAACAGTTTGTAAAATCACTAGATAAAAATGGGAACTGCTTTTCTTACATTTGCCAAAAATTTCCTCAGCTCACTATGGAAAAGATTAAAGCCGGTATCTTTGATGACCCTCAAATTAGACAACTTACGAATGATACTCAATTTAGAAATTCTATGACTGAGTCAGAACTAAAGGCTTGGACAGCTTTCGTATCTGTGATGCAGAATTTTCTCGGAAATCGGAAATCTGAAAATTATGTTGAGCTTGTAGAAGACCTTCTGCTACAATTAAGAAATATGGGATGCAATATGAGTATAAAAGTCCACTTTCTCCATAGTCACCTGGACAGGTTTCCGAAAAATTTAGGAGATATGAGCGAAGAGCAGGGAGAGCGTCTGCATCAAGACTTACGCGTCATGGAAGAGCGCTATCAGGGTTTCTGGGATACAAATATGATGTCTGACTATTGTTGGTCTCTAATACGTCATTTTCCAAAGTCGACACATCGGAGAAAAGCTTTAAAACGAAGTTTTTTTAGTCAGCAACAGCTAAAATTTCTTCGGCAACAAATGTACTGTAAACTAGTGTTATCGTTGAAAGAAGAAATTTAAACGTGCTCCGAGTTTTATTGGGAACAGAAAAATTAAAAGTGCTCCAAGTTTTATAGATTTTGGTGTTAAGCTTTATGGTAACTAAAAAATTTTAATATGTTTAAAATTAAAATCGGATCATATTTCGGAAATACCGACAACACAAAAAAATATTTGAGTAAAAATTTAATCCCACTCTGATTTCGAAAAAGCTGCATATCCATAGCATTCATTCCCTCTGCTATAGTTTTCGGAGTCGTACTATCTACCGTCAGAATGGCTATTAGTGCAAGTTCTTTATTAACTGTTTGTATTTGTAATAGTAATATTGGTAACTTTTTCTCTATCAATGCCATTATAAAATTTCACAATAATTTTGACATCCACAAAACTTGATCTGAACATGTACCGATAAACTCCGTGTATTTCTTAGTAATAGTTCCGATTTCGCTGGTCGTTTATTTTGTGAATAGGGTAGCAGATAATTGATTGCCAATAATGCTCGATGATTTCATCTAATCAGATTTCATGTGACTTAATCTGCCATAAGCTGTATTAATTGAATTACTGTTTATAATTAGTAAAGTGGTTCCCATACCGGTTTATTGCAAACATTATGTTTCTTTTTATTTCAATTTCGTAGCCAGTATCTAACTTCTTTTGGCTTGAGTCAACATTTTCTTTTAAAAATGCTATTTATTTTGCTACTTGTCATTCATATTTCGTTTCATGTAGACTATTATTGAAAGCTCTTAGGTGAAAAGTAAAATGTAAATTAATACCCTAAGTGGTTTTGTCAAGTGAAGCACTTAAAATTCCCAATAAACACGCACTTCCAACAGCACCAATTGATTTGGCTATTAAACACATGGCACATATGAAAGCACTTACTTGCTTGTAGAACATTTTTATACAAATACAAATATTAGCTACACACCTCTATACTGTACACTATTAGCTGCCAGTAATGGCTACGAAATTGAGACAGATTTGCTTGAGGCTAAACACAGACAGTGATTGATTTCTACGCCCACCAATAGAGGCGTATATGGGTGGATGTGGGGATTTGTTTGGAAATATATGATATAATGTATGTAAAGTAGGAGTACAAGTCATTTTAATAGTTACTATACAATATTCGCTACTTTCTGTTTCATTTAAAAATGATATAAATACCGTTTTTAGTTTTACTTTCAACCACGCATTTCGCTATGCGGAAAAATTTGATATAAGAACTTGTTGCCTAAATTAAGATCATTAATTAGTTTAACCGATTAAGTGCAATGTTTTGTTTATGAATAATATTAATATTGAGCCTAACAAATTTGACCGAAAATCGGTCAAACGGAATTTTTCAAACCGTTTGCCGACCTATGAAATGTATCTTATTTTAAATTTGGTGTTGACCTGGAACCATAAAGAGACCAAATACATATAACATAGACCAGGCAAACATAAATAATATTGTGGATCAAAACAAAATTGTTCTATATTTCGAAAAATGTTGCCGATTCTTCAAAATCCATTTGTTACAAAATCGTATATACATATGTCAAATTATTTGGAAAGACATAGCCCAAAAAATTAGTTTTAAAACATTATTGCTACTGTCCTTAATATATACAGTTAATTTTCAAAAACGCTACTAGTGATATTACAATAATGAGTGAAACATCGTTAAAAATATCTTTTTAGACTTATATTGGGTCACTTACAAAAAATTAGTTGCATTTACTATTTCGAGATATAGGAAACCCCCGTTTTCGAGAACTTTTTGCCTTTATTATCAGAAAAACTTCAGAGCAGTGAATAAAAGTAACACTCTCTCTAAATACACTGAACTTATTTTAGCTGATGGAAATCGAAGTAGTACTTTTTTATTAACAGGCGTATAAATGAAAAATATAAGATAATTTTCGAGCTTTTTCAAAAGTTCCTAATTTTTATTTATTTATTTCAGGTGATAAACTTCGTAAAGAAATATTAAAAATATTTTCTTAAAAGACAATTAAAAAGTTATTACAAATTAAATAAAAGCCAAGATATATTTTTCCTATATTCACTTTTCCAGTTGGAAATCTAAAAACCCATTAATTTCATGGTTAGCTCAGCCAGAAGGCACACCTAGTCTTACATCATACTCTATATGGATTTGGGTCTTCTAAAAATGGCACAAAAATTTTTCTCTCTGGTCTAGATTCTGGGATACGGGGTGCAGAATATTTTTTTTGCTGACTTTTTTTGAAAGTTTTTCCAACACAACTTTACGAATCGCAACTGCGCGCAATTCTTTATAAAATTGCGTAAATTTTTTATGTTCAAAATGTTAAAGTTTTATAGATACATACATTTTCCCAATTTTTATTAAAAAAAATTTCTGAACTAAAAAATCAGCTTAATTCTCCTCTAAGGCTTTTTTCTATTAATAATAATTTTTTGAGCCCACGGACTTGCCTGGCTAGTCGGAGGTTGTGACTTCTAAGCCTAGCAGTGTTTAGAAGGAAATCTGATGAGGAGATGTGGTATTCTCCGAAACAGCAGCTTAAATTTCTACCGCTGCGGCTGTTGACGCTTTTCTCCGGTACTTTCCAAATTAAAAACAATTGTTGATAAAAGAAAATTAATCCAAAAAATTATTGTACGTTTTTCTATTTCAAGAAAAGTGGTAAATAAATAATAAATAAATACCAAAAGTAGTGAGTCCAATATATGTATTACACCGGGACCAGTTTCAGAATTTTTGTCTGTCGGTTTGAATATTTGAACGGATTAATCTCCGAAACTGTTGCACGGAATTTCATGGGTCTTTAATTAATGTATATATATATACATATATATAGATTTGTTTTTTATTAAATATTATAGAAAATATTTTATTTAAAAATTAAATGCAAAAAAAAAACAATAATTTAATTATAAATGGTTTAGACTCATTTTCTTTTAAATATTCTTCCAATGTCATCATGGTAGGCATTGACTATTTTGAAATGAAATAAGAATAAATGTGTTTTTATATTTCGTTGAGTCTTCGGGGTAAATTCTCTACAAATGCGGCGAAGACAGACTGCAGAACTTTTAAAGGTTCTCGAAATTCTATAAGAACAATTTTAAAATTTCTACAAAATTTATCAAAACATTAACTTCTTTTAGGGAACTTTTAAAGGTTCTCGAAATTCTATAAGAACAATTTTAAAATTTCTACAAAATTTATCAAAACATTAACTTCTTTTAGGGAAGGAATATTCTGCCAAAACTTCCTGATAAAGGCATTTCAGACAAAATATAAGAGTTTTGAAAAGTAAAATGACGGAAATTAGCTAGGATACCCACAAATTTTTCACATTTTAAGTTTAATGCAAGAATTTTCTCTTTTAGTCCTAATACAAATGTTAGAAAAAATTGTATTTAGATATTTGATATGCAACACGAGTATTTTTTGTATCAAATAAAACGCAAATAATAGAATTGTGCATTCTATGTTCATAAATTTCGTATGAAAAATAAATGATGCTTTGTGAAAGCCATGAGAAGTGTCAAAGAATATAATGGCAAATAATTTCAAAATATTGAATGCTACTCAAGCGTGACGTTCCATATGTCAAATAAAGTTGCTGCTGCAACTGCAGCTGTTGCCTATTACAACAACCGGCAATGATGAGATGAAGATGATGATAAGACTGATGTATTTACGTACACACATACAAACATATTTTGTGTATACCATGTGGGAAAAATGGTAGACGGTTAAAAAAAAAAATACGGATGTAAAAAGTAGTTGGAAGTCAACTGATTTGAAGCAAATGAATGTTAAATTAATTATGTTGATCTAACTTGGGCACAGTATATGTGTACATAACTATATGTACAATTTTAAATACTCTGCGATTAAATATTTCTTCAATGAATTATATGTATATCTTTAAAAAACTGAAATTAGTTTTATTAATTATTATTATGTATATAAATACTAGCTAAATACATATGTATATTTGGTTTGAAAAATCAGAGTTATAGCTGGTCGAAATTTAACAATTCTTTTTTTTTTGCAATTTGGTTTTTAAAAGAATTTATTTTTAATTTTTGGAAGTTTTGTTAAATTTTTTATTAGTGTTATTTTCTCTAACTTAAAATTAAAAAACTAAAAAAAAAACGCAAAAAAATTTGAAAAAAATTGTAAATCCAAAATTAAAAAAGTTTCATTTTGACCAGCTGTAACTCAGCATGTTTTTAACTTAATAAAAACAGGCCGAAAAATCATAGACATATGAATATCCCTACAAGTTTTATGACGCTGAACAAGTTTCGAATAAGTTACGAAAAAAACGCACTGAACAGTTAACTCTAGAAAGAAAATGTTATTCCGATATAGGCAAAAGATAATTATAATCATGCGAAAAATTGACGCATGAAGTTTAACCAGCTATATTGTCGCATTTCATTGGTATTTTAGAAAACACTAGCATATATAGTATTTTTAAAAACAAATTAAATAAAAATACTAGAATTTTTAATATGTTTAGATTTATTTATTATAAAAAAAAACAAACAGAATTGAATATCTTCAGTTATCAACAGAATTTAGGAATCATATTTTTTAAGCACTTACCACGTATTTTTTGAACTTATTATCAGCAATTTTATCTTATATAATAAAGAAACAATAAACTTAACATTGAATAATATCGTATTGCCTTATAAAAATCAGTCAGATATAAATTTGGCACATATCAATTTATTGCAAAATGCACTTGCCTTTCATCTAATTTTGGAGAGGTAATATGTGCAGTAAGAACATCTTTTTTTTTATTCTGTCTCTTTAGTGTTATCTTCCAATTTATGAGCTATATCTCTAAACAGCATATTAGATATATTTTCACGCAAATATCTGCTCAATGTAGGTGTTTCAAATCTCTTATTCATAAATGGTCATGTTAATGACATGCTAAGGGTTTTCATGAAACTTTTCCGAATTAGAGTCTTATCACATCTGATAGACACATTATGGATGTATATAAAATAAGCTTTAATATTTGCAATATTTATCATTCCATTAAAAATAGCCATAGGCCATATATTTGTTTTCCTATTGCAGGACAGCAGAGAACACATTTGATGATTTCCGGTTTTCCAGTAGTTTCATTGACATTATCGCCTTCGTCGCCCAGCTTCGGCTTGCTAAATTAAGTTTTTAGCCAAAGGGATTGAAACCAATTGTCACATATAGCATTACAACATTTGTTATGTAGGGGCTTTGGTAAGTCCTTCACGTAATATTCGCCAAAGAGTACACCATTGGTCTGGGTATCTTTTCCCAAATAAGGTATTTCATTAGTCAAGTACTTTGCACTACTGTCACATAATTACAATTTTTAATCCATACTTTTTGGCTTTTTAGCAATATATACAAGGTGGCTCTAAAGTAATCCTCCTATCAGAAAATGCTATAAATTTTGCGATTGGCCCCTAATCTCAGTTCTGTTTTGACATTTGTGTAGTAAACACATGCGAAATACACGTTGATAAACAATGTTACGCTACACTGCTCCAGAACGCGGAATATTGCTGACTATTTATTTGACCAATAATCGGTCGGTGACTTTGGCACATCGTGAATTTCGTCGCAGATTTCCTGGCCGTCCAACGCTTACTGGTGAAACCCTGCGACGTTTAGCCGCTCGCCTCGAAGAGACTGGCACAACACGAGATGCTGACAGGCGTGGCAGACCCCGGAGTAGCCGTTCTGCAGAGAATATTGCTGCTGTAGCCGAGGATGCCATGGAAGCGCCGTCGACATCGACCAGACGACGTGCCACGCAAATGGGTATCAGTCGACGGTCTTTACAGCGAATTTTAGTACAAGATTTAAAGATGTTTCCGTACAAAGTCCAGACGGTGTATCAGCTGTTAGCTGCTGACCGCCAATCGCGTCTAACATACGCTCAAGCCATCCTTAATCACCACCAAGAGGAAGATGATTTTTCATCAAAAATAATCATGAGTGATGAGGCCCATTTCCATCTTAGCGGGTACGTAAATAAGCAAAATTTACGCTTCTGGGGCACTGAAAATCCGCGTGTAACCCACGAAGAGCCATTACACCCGCTCAAAGTCACTGTATGGTGTGCTATTTTCGCTGGAGGACCAAACGGTTACTGTGAATGGTGAGCGCTACAGAGCAATGATCAACGAGTTCTTTTTGCCGCAACGTGCCACAACCGATATGCTGAAGGATGCATTTCCCGGGCGCCTAATCTCCCGTTTTGACGATTCGCACTGGCCAGCAAGATCGCCTGATTTGACGGCTCCAGACTTCTTTTTGTGGGGCTTTTTGAAGTCGCGGGTTTATGTCAACAAGCCTCAGACTCTTGCAGCTCTTAAAGAGAATATCTGTCAAGAATGTGAGGACCTATCGCCGGAAGTTTTGGCCAAAGTGATGGAAAATGCCATAAAAAGGGCTCAAATGACAATAAACTGTGGCGGCGGCCATTTACATGACATCTTATTCTCGACTTGATGTAAAAAAAATTAAAAGGCCAAATAAAAATAATCCACAAGAAGAATCAAAGTTTTTCATTTTTTGTTTAAATTACAGCCAAAAAACATCGGAAGTTTACTTTTGCGCCACCTTGTATATATGTAAGTACATCTTAAATGGATATTACACGCGGCAAGATAGTGATTGTTCATCTATAGTTACGTGAGCCCCTGGAGTATAATTACTTATAAAAAAATTCTCAAAAATTTTCTGACAGGAGTAAATACATACATCTATCACGACTCATCACAGACACAAATACCATTGACAAATATCGATCAAACAGCTTAATTGTAGACATTTGACTAGCTTTCCTCACCTCTATCATTACCAGAATTCCAATTAGGGCACGAATTTCTTCTTCATGAGCGTCACGATATGTAGGATTAGTCATAGATATCCTTCGTTTCGAAGATATTTCGGATTAGTCTATTTTATAATCTCGACAGTTATTTCATCAGTAAGACAAATAGTAAAATATAAAATAGGATCATATAGATTACGACATGGTTTTTTGGGGACCACATTGAGATCTTAAAATACTGATACTCAGCTACGGCTAGATGGTTTCGTGGTCGACCGGCAATGTTCATTCTTTCCTCTGATAGTTCTCTGCGGCAAAAAAAAAATTATACGTCGAAAACCTGTTGAAGAAGCTGATTGTTCAATAACTTCTTCGTCTATGGGTTCATTTTTATTAGATATCGGCAATTTCAAAAGCTTCTTCTAAGTCCCTCTGCACATCACCTTCTCTATCGTGGTTTTCTACCTCACTATCCTTATCTCCACAGGTGATCTCGTCAATAGTCTGTAAAAGGGCGGAATTTCGCGATATGTGGAAGAAAAAAGTGATATTTCGAAAGCGTTTACGTCAATTTTACGCGGACTATATTTCCAAGGTTAAGCAATACGAAATTGTTACTGAAGTGATACTAAAAAAAAAACACAAAATTACCGTCAACTCAAAACATTACCCATATGAAAAATTTAAAAAATTCTCAGAATATACTTGAATTTTTTGCCTGTCAAAAGGCGTAATTGAACAAGAAATTAACACTCAAAATACTTTCGAGAATTGCTGCTTAATTTATAATTTTTTCATTTTACAACGACTGAAACCCGACGGGTTTGAAAGTAGTTGGTAATTAAACTGATTTTAAAGTAGGTTGAAACAAACAGAATTTCAAATAGTGGGAAGTAACATTGTATTGCAGTTGGAAAAAAACCAAATTTTGATATTCTTTCTTTCAAACATATATGAAAGTAGTTGAAATCAAATTCAGAGTCTGATAATTGGCTTGCTCCTAGGACATCGTCATGTTAAAAAAGTTAGTTGCTTACAAGAAAAAAGGGAATCAATTTCAACCACTTATAGTTGGTAAACAAGTAGTTTTTAAATTGTTTCTAAAGTAATTCTATTTCCGACAGGGTATGTACATATCTACTGTATGCATGTGGACATTTACTTTTGCCGCTATCGGTTGGTTGCTTTGCTTGCAGTCTGCAACTGGCATTCGGAACATTAAAAGTGCTGCACATAAATCATTTCCACCATAATAAACTCGAGTGATAGTAAAAGGTTGCATATGTTTTGTATGTGTGAATATACACACACACATACATCCACATTTGCGCATTGCTTTGAAAAAAAAAAGGAAAATGCAATTGGCTAACAACAACCTACTCTACTTATTTACACATATACAAAAATATTTATATAAATCTGTGCAAACGAACATTCTACAAACGCAAACTCGAGTCAATTTATGTTCCGTCAACATGTCACTCATTTTTGTTGCTTTTATATACGTGCAGTCTAAGTGATTGAACAGCCAAGACTTAGATTTAGGTATCTAAATGCAAGAATGACAAGAGACATTCTCTCTTTAAAGGAGGAAACTCTCAAAAACCGATGTGAAAAGAAGCAAGCGAAATAAAGCAAAAATATGAAAGGAAACCTTAAAAAGATTTGAAATATTTGTTAGCGGGTATATAGGAAACTTGTGGTATGAAACGTTAGCCATTTTCACTTGTCTATAAACCCAAACTTTGTCATTTACTTCGTCACTGCTTTGAGTGAAACTTTGATTTTTGTAGTATTGGGTTTTCTGGGAATGGAGACTTTGTAATAATATTTTACGATAATTAAGTGAACATACACTCAGAAAAATGTGTTTCCTTAAAATAAAAAATCAATTTCCTTATTTTCGCAGTTACTGTTTTTTACTTAATAATAGGAAAAATTAGCGCAATATAAGAACTTTTCCCTTAATTCAGGTTTATGATGAAAAAGCTATGCCATTAATTTGAAGATGTAAATTTACTTAATATTCTTAATAACTTTCTTAAATAATTTTGAAATTGGCCAGTGTTTTTAAATTGAATCAGGCGTGGCGAGGCAAACGTTTGATATGCAAACAGAAAACTGGAAATGTTTAGAAATGAACAGCTCTTTTTGTCATATCGTATTTAAAAATAAAATTTACAATTGAAATTTTTTAACATCAAATATATGAGATATCCTCCTGTTCATATGGACATTGTGGACATTAAAACAAACATTAAAACAATTACGATTAAAAATAAATCGACTAAAACATGAATTAAATAAAATTTGAAATGATTACTTTCTTTTTAAAAAATCCCTTTTATATGGAATTTCTTCCAACTGAGGGAACTTTCATTTCCTCAAAACAAGAAGAACATAATTCTCAATTTCCCCAACATTAATAAAAATATTTTCCTGGCAATTTAGTTTTTCTCTAAGAACAAAGAAAATAGTACTGCAAATTAAGAACTTGAATTTCTTTAAACTGGGTCAAACTGTTTACCAATTTTTAGGGAACCATGCTTTTGGAGCCATTTAAAGGAAACTTTTCTTTAGAATAAAATATTGGAATGCTTTTCTGAGCATAGAATGTATGATTTTTTTAACACCTATCGGAATGAATCTTGTTTACCCTATATACATACAAAATTGCACTCAGATAACCCTAATAAACCGTTAGAAGGTAAGCATTGGCCAACAGCAATCAATGGAAAAAATTGACGGAACTTTGTTAGGAAATTTTAATAGATTCGCCATATAGCCGGACCTTGGACCATCTAACTGCCTAGCCAAATTTTTTCCTTGGTAAGCAGCAAAAGTCTCACACCGATAGAATTATGACGCTACCGGAAAAATACGAACTAAGTGCGCGACTAAAAATAGATAAATGCTTCTTTTTATTTTAAATGCACACAAAATTCCGACGAAACTTTTTGTATGATCAATATTTTGAGTTGATTAATATATAATATTTAAGTAAATCCACAATACCGATTACCCTACCTATATGCTGCTATTTAGGTCTTACGTCATTGGAAGCCTTCAAAAATCCTAGGTTGTTCCGCAGTGATATGGAAGGATATTAAGGCGACAATCCTTAACCGGTTATACGTGTGAGATACGATACAAAGTTTCAAAAGTTTTTTTGTAATATTCACAATAGCTTTCATCACAAATATATATGTCGTTATTTTTTTACAAAAATCTACTTGGCATTACCTAAATCTAGGCTTTTATAAAAGTAAAAGAATAAAAAAATTAACAAATATTCTCCAAAATTGTGCAATTTTTTAATCTGCGCTTTCTGAAAATTTTAGGATATGTTATTTGATGTATTGCATTTAGTTTTATTAAAATGAAATGAAAATTTGAAGTGGTTTAAAAATAATGTAGGTTTTGCTTATTATTTTCGCTTACTTAGACAGTTTTAAATTTTTTACTTGTAATAAGAACACAAATTAGAAAATCGTTAGCAAAGTTACAGAAATTACATTTTTATTTTTCGTTGTATATACAATATTTTGCTATAAAGTAGTACAATTTTAAGGTAGCCACAGGTTATTTTCTTTTTAGTTTTCTTTGATTCTAATTTAGTAAAATCTGTACATACTTATTTAATTCATTTTTGTTGTTATATTGCCGCCCCTTTTTACTTAAGAGATAATTTATGGTTACACCCGCGATCCGTTAGGAAGTGAAAAATTCTAAATATATCACTTGTTAATTTTTTTTACTTGGATTTTGCTTTATTAACTATAAAAATATAGTTTAAATACTAGTTGCGTTTTTTTTCATGACTTTGGGCAATGGCAATCGTGAAACTATTTAAGCATTCAATTTAAGTATATACATATAGTTACATACATTATAATCTCACATAAACATTTGGTTATTCTTTAATAAGGAAAAGTTGGTATTTGGTTTTAAGATTAAAAGGAACAAATATGTTTGTCAGTGAAGACTGGAAATAAATATGCCAAATGTCAGAATTTTGATTTTAAAAAATTTGTAGGGTTCAGAAAACAATGAGGTGAATATTATGGATGCGGTAGCACTAGTGGATAATTTTATAGCAAACGTAATCAAGAAGTTTAAGCATATTTTTTGGGTCCTGATATTATTTAGTAAGAATTGCGCAAAAATTGAAATCAGCAAAGGCAAACACTTCCTACTGATATACATATGTATAGTTTCCTCAACTCGTTGGTTCTACATCACAAAACTGTAAAAAATTCCCAATATGAATGAATTCGCATAGTAGAAATGTAAGATTTTCTCACCATAGCAAACAAGTTTGTTCACCATACAACTTTTTTATCAACTGGCACTAGCCTAAAAATTTAGAATTCAATGACCCGGTGATATGGGGCGTATGAGTAACATTTTGTTTATGGGAGAAGTAAATTTAGTAAATGATTTGGAGGAAAATGAAGACAGTACTTTTCAAATAAGTATAATATTTATTCAGGGTAATGTCTGAGGTTGAAAAAAAAACAATTCTTGTAAAAGTGAAAATTTAAAATTAAGAAATTTTTCAAAGATCTTGTAAGTCATGTCGCCGCTGACGTCATAAATTGGCAAACCAAACATTTTCGTACTCAAGCGGGTCTTTTATCGTAGGTGGACTAGAACATTTGTGAAATTCGAAAATTAACTCTTTAAAGCAGGATCCCAAAAAAATTACAATTTGAAAAAAAAAAAATAAATAAATCGTGGTGCTAGCAGGCGAATAGGTTATAAAGATGATTTGCTTTTGAAATCCTATATCCTTAGCCTATATAGAACAGTTTTATTTATGTTCTTTAAGCAGAATTTAAGATGGTGGAAATAGATTCATAATTTTTTTTATTATCACTCACGTAATTTTGAAGAATATGGTTTCGAGAAAATAAAGAAATATGTATTTGCTGTCAAGAGCCAAATACTCTTTCCCCCATTGAGCTCTGCGGGAGGTTGGGTAATATTATCGGTTGACCAAAGAAAACTTTTGATTTAATATAAAAAATATGAACGACTATATGAATAAATGTAAAACTAATTTCTTTGCTCTGTCAAAAAATTCTTTACCCGAAAAGTAAAATAAAATATCTATTTGGAGGTAAATAAAATATTTTAGATCATTTTCGAATGCCGGTATAATAGTAGTAGTTATTGGCTGTAGCAAAACCATTATCAGTTCGGTGCGAAGGTTTGAGATACTGAACTTCTCACAATTGGTTTTAAATTACGCAACTAAAGCACATTACAAATTTTGGATTAACTAAGAGCAACGTTCTTTTTCTTAATTCGTATTGGAACTACCAAATTGATTTTGATAGAGCTCCTTAGAACAACTTAGTATTTTCGTTCGCATGCTAACAAACGACAATTTAAAAAGCTTAGTGAGGCCAATTTATTCTCCACTTAATTTTATAAAGGCGGTATCGCATCGAAAATATGGAGAACTAGAACGCTAGGCATAATAACGGGTGATTTTTTAAGAGCTTTCTGAAATTTTAAATAAAAAAAACACATAAAATTCCGAAAAGTTCATGAAACCTTTATTTGAATCAATAGCACGGTCGATATAATTTAATGTTTGAATATTATTTCATGCAAATTGGCATACTATTTCCAACATTTCGGCTGTATCTTACGAATAAATGCTTCGATATTGGCTTCCATCAATCGAAGCCGTTTAATGGATATAGACAGGAGCCTTAAGTATTCGACAGGCCAAACTGAAAATGTTATACAGTGACACCAGACATGAAACGTACGTGAGCTGTCAAAACCAGTGTTTCCAAAAAGAAAATTGTTAAAAAATCACCTTTTATAACCGCGCCAGCTAGGTAGCTTTTCATTTTCCCATTTGGCCTATTCATTTCATCATTTAGTTGTCAACCCGGACGTTTGAGGACGCTAAAATGTTAAACAATTTAAAGTATTTAAATTTGCAGAAAAGTAACTAGCTGGAATTTATAGCTTTGTGAGTATAGTGTAATATGGGAATTTTAGAACAACGACAACTCAGAGTCACATCACGTACTCGACGAAATTCATTGTGGCATATTGTATGTTGGTTGGTTGGTTGATAGGCAGTGACGTGCTTTTTTCACATCACTACATTCTACTGCCAACTAAGTACGGGAAATGCATGCAATGCAACAACACCATAGAAGAAAACTTGGCAGACCCATTTTCGCTTTGAACTCGCCCTGTAAGTCGCCTGTTATTATTATGGTTTTTATTTTTATTTTTATTTTTTTCAAAATTCCTCGGGTCTTTATTGGTGTTGACGTTGGCAGGCAACGCGGTTTTGTGGCAACAATGCACTGGGAGGTCGTTGCACTTGCTTGCGCTAACGGGTCATCGCTAACACAAACACACACATAAATATAACCATGTGTGTATTTATATACTCACACGAGCCGTGGCATGCAACATGCTGCAGGCTGATAAAGCTACACGAAATGCAGACACACCAACACACACACACATACACACACAACCAGCTGAAAGCAGAAGGCAGAAAGTGCTGCAATGTAGGCAGCAAATAGCAAGCAACAAATTAAGGCCAATAAATTGAACGGAAGTTGCCTCTTTCTGTTGAAAAGAAGCAAAACTAAAGAGGGGGAAAAATAACTCCCATCCGGAAAGTATATACATACATATGTATGTACTTTGTGCGGCTACTCAAGCACAGAGCGTTAAGCAATCAATAAAATATTGCTCCTCTGAGATAGCAGTAAGTTGTACTAAGCGGTTTTGGGGCGAAGCGAAAAAAAACCGTGAAAATCGAAAAATTCCCGCGAGTGCTGCTTTTGCCGCCATTTTCGCACACTTAGGCATAGTGTGATCCCCATTTTGATTTAGCAGTCCCATGGATTTTCATTTTCATAGCACTCCTAAACACATCAGCATTTGCATTAGCTCTTTGTAGTTTTTACAAAATTTCTTTATGTGGCAAACGCTCACTTCCGTCAACACTTTTAGCTCAGGGAAAAATGGTGGTTGTGTAGAAACTACTACAATCTTAGAGGTCTCTTTTTAGAAAAGCGAATTGGCTCTTACATTCAGTGCTGACTTTTTTTGGCTACGCAAAAAGGCCTACTCAAAAGCTACTTGAATATCGAAATTGAAATTTGTATGTACAACTGCGAGATAATTTTCTACTCTGCTGCCTACTTATTTTTCGTTTTCTGCCCGAATCGGCCACAAATTGACTCGGGTAGAATCAAAGAAAAACATCAAGTGAGGCTTTGCTCGTTTCACATCTGGGTAAATTTATGTAAATTTATATTTCAGCTGAACATAAGTTAAAGAGCTTACTTTTTTCTGCTGCAATAAATCAGCGCCAACAAAATGTGAGTTCAGCACTCCGCAGTTAAGTAGTTTTGTGCTTATGAAAATTACCACGATTTAGTTTATTTTGGCGTCAAATACACTTGAATCTCATTTTACATGTTTCATTTGCTCCAGATTACTAACACGGTATGAATTACATTGAAATGTTTTATATTCTCAATTAATCAATAACAATGTGTCCGTTGTAAGTTTACTTTCCATAAGAAATAACTGAAGTTTTGGGTATAATCAAGTTGATAAAATCTGCATACTTTGAACTTTGGAATGACTTCCAAAATCCGAACTTAGGGCCTAACATCCCTAGCCATTATCCTGCTGCTCACCACATGTCACTCAAACCGTTAATTCCATTGTATTCAGCCTGAAAGTATGCATAACAAAATGATAACAGTTTTGATATCTTTGTAATGTGTGAAATATGTGGACACAAAATGGTTTGATCACGTTGTGCATTCAGTTTTTAGTAAACCACATAGAAGGTTCAAACTTTATTCAAATCAAAAATTTTAACCTTGTGAGTGTAATGTTGAATTTCGTAGCACTAAGTAGTAAGCTTTGTGTGGCAAAGCCATTCAGGTTTTAGCTTCTTTTGTTAAAACCTAATTTCTATTATTTACATATATTATTTTTTGACCTAATTCATTTCAATCGACAATACTAATTTTTGAGCTCAGGCCAGTATAAGGAAAGTATTTTGGAAAGTGGTAATAAGCAACAACAGTCGACTGTTTTCGATTAGCTACGTATTTGCCCAGTACGTTGTAGGTTGTGGGTTCACATACCGGTGGATCTCCGAAATATCTATCATTTTTACCACTTCTGACTGTTGTTGTCTTTTCCAAAATACTTTCCTTATACTGGCCTGAGCTCAACAATTACTGTTGCAAATTTTTTATTATTTTTTGTAAATGCAAATTAATTTTTAGTATTATACATTTATAAATGAAGTAAAATCGAGTACAAGTTTAAATCATTGGCTCCAAATCATCTTTTCCCTGGTAACGAAAAAAAAGAACATGAAGAGTAGACCTGTTCCGTATTTTAAATAAAGTTGTATAATAAAAACCGATAGAAAAACATGTTTTGGTTAAATTAAATCTTATTTTAGTACGTCAAACTGAAAAAAAGTATTCTCACCAAATTTCAAAAATCTTTTTGGAGAGGGTTTAAAAAATCAATTAAAATTATAAAAAGTTGGTTCTTATACGAAGGGTTCTTAAGTTTTATTTTGTAAATGCATTGTAGAGGGTTGACACTTAATTAAAAAAGTAAAAAAAAAACAGCTTATTAAGTTAAATAATATATACGGCATGGGATTTTAAAGAAGAATCATGAAAATTAAACTTTAAAATTTCTCCATCGTTTGATTATGTTGTGCATTCCTTAAAATAAATTAGGTTTTAGTTGCAATGGCAAAACCACAGTCGGCAATTATGAAGTAGGGGTAGATTTTTTTTAATAATAACAAAAAATTAAAAACTCAAACTGAAAATGAATTGAAAGTTATTAACTTTGGTGAAATCATTTAGCTCCTTTTCTGTTGCATTCGAATTCATGCGAGCGAAGCCACGGGTGAAATATAGAAAGCATAACAAATTATTATTCATTACATAAGCCTTACTCACAAATAACTTTTTATGCTGCAGCCAATGCAAAAAAAACTTAATTGCGTTATAAATTATGTAACAACAATAAAATTTAGTTTCAATGTGTCTAATAAAGAGTCGCAAAAATTTATGCGATAGTAGAATTTGGACAAGGTTTGACTATTTTACTTCTGTTTGTCTAATGTTTATTTATATTTTTTTTTATAAAAATATAGCTCATTTTCTAGCAGAAAATATGTAGATCCAAATTTCGAACTTTGCCCAAAAATGAGAAAAATCATGCAAAGATTTATCTAAGTTACAAACTTTTTAAATTTACAGAAACAGTCTGGTATGTAGTTGCATAGCCCATTTAGTTTTAGTAAATAATTAATAAAAAGAACAAGTGCAAAGTTACAGAAAAAGCCTTTGATTTTTGATATATATATATTTTTTTTTTTTTTTTGATAGGGTGTTACGAATTTTGTGCAGATTAAAAATAATTTTGAAGATATTTTTTGGTTTCCTTTATAGTAATCTTCCAAAAATTAAATATAACCTTGAATATCATTGAAATTCTTTTATAAGCTTTAAAAATATAATTTAGTAAAATATATTAGTTTGCTACTTGGATAAAATTTGTAAGGATCTAATGAAGTTTAAATACTCTATTTACAAATTTTGTCTCATAGGAAGAGATGTGAAATAAATTACAATTAAAAAATATTTGTGGAACCATTTCGACTGTCACACACAAAATCATCTCAAAAGCTTGAATTAAAACATATAAGATTGAAATAAGGAGAAGGGTATCATAACTTCTTAGTTAAATGCAGTCCTACTGTTTTGATATAGTTTTTAATACTTTTTAGATATTTGTTGATAGCACCATGGCTCTTTTAACCAACTTTTGAATTCTTTAGCTGAATGAAAATATATTGGATTTTATTACACGTCTAATAAAACATTTTATGCTGGTGTTAAAATTGAATGCATTGTCTAGAGCCGTTTCGAATCTATGGATGGGCTTGTAAAGAATTACGCGTTTATTTTTATTTTTAGTCCAACATTTTTCTCAAGATAAAATTTGCGATCAAAGTTTTCAAAATACTTACAGTTTTGACGCAAAAAGTTGCTTGAATTAGGGAGCCATAAGAAGTACTGCGGTGAAATTTTAAGAATAGCCCAACGTCCAAAAATTTCATATTCAATTATAACAGCAATAGTTGTGGGGAAATACATATTTTGCTAAATATCATTATTTGATAAACTATCAGTATACACATAGGAATTCTACAACATTTTCTACACTCTCTCTAATCATACGGATTTTCTTATCTTTCATTGCAGCTCTAAATTTTCAAGCTTTTAAATAGTCCATAATTTGAAGATGTCTCTTAAATAGCAAAACACAAACGACACTTTTAATTAAACAGTCGAAAATTTCAACTGAAGAATAATAATATAAAGCAACAACAAAAAACAAAAACAAAATGCGTCCATCTCCATACGCTTATCACACCGCCAACGATCTGAGCGATGAGGATGCCAACAACGATATGCTGGCCTATCGCATGGCAGCGGCGGTGAGTGCCGACCAACAGCAGCAACAACAACAATTGGAGTCGAAATGGAAAGATATACCAGAGAAATATTTAATGATAATTGCCCACTTCCTTGCTGGCAATTTTAATGACACCGAAGCAATGGATCACGTCAACGGTCCCATTCTAAAGGCGAGCATTAAATCTGTCTTTTGGATATTTCTCATACAGTACGCTGCGTTGGCGTTGATTGGCATTGCAATGAATGTGGCCATAATAGCGTATGCGATGTACCATCGTCTCTACAAAGATGTGACGCATGCTTTCATCGTTAATCTCGCATTGTGCCATTTCGTGCAATGTGCGCTGGTGTTGCCCATAACGCTGATGGTGATGCTCTTACAAAATTGGGTCTTTGGCCAATTTTTATGCTTCTTTTTGCCGATGCTGCAGGTGAGTAGTGTTGGTGTGGAAATGTGGAAATGTGTTGAATAAAAAATAAATTAAGGTTTTGCGAGGTAATTACAGCATATAAGATTTCGTTAAGTTGAGGCAGCGTCATTGTTGTGCAATTTGTATGAGATATGTGTGTGCAGCGTGGTCAATCGAAAGTGTAACTTTTTTTCTGGGTAATTAAGTTTTTTGTACAGTTCCAAGTATGAATATAATTCAATTGAGTTTATTTTAAATACACAATACTTGGTTAAAATGGGCAACCATGAAGACGCACTAGGCGAGATAGGTAGATAAAAATAAAGAAAATTCATAAAGAAATACCTGATCTTGGCCAACTGAAGCGACATAACAGAAGCAGAGGGAAAATGCTGTGTTTTCCAAATCTAGCGCAAAATGAAGCACCCTATCGGAATATGTCATAATTTTTGTCAAAGAAGTAACTTTTATAGCAAAAAGAGTACAAGTTAATCGATAATTATTATAGTATGGGGCAAATTTGTCGAGTAAGCTATAATTTTGATTCAATTACTTGTATTATAAAAGTCTTATCATAAAAATTATCTGCGCAATAAACTTTTTTAAGTATTCAATGGCTATTATTTTGAAACTTATATTATAAAAGTTTTCTCATTATAATTATCAACGAGATAAACTTTTTTAAGTATTCAAAAACTATTATTTTGAGACTTATATTATAAGATGTTTGTAATACTAATAAGTGAGAAAAAAAATTTTAAGGCCTGAAGTACGCGATTTATTTAGAACCATATCTAGGATTAGTACACGACTGATTCGGGACTACTTCGAAATAATTTTGGGATCAGTTCAGAATCACTTCCGAATTAGTTCGGTACTAGCTATCTTGGGTTCCGAAAAAGTTTCGTATTTCAAGACTTAAAAAGAGTTGCTTTACACATAATTATTATGCAAAAACAGTTTTAATTAAAATCTCAAAATAAAAGTGTTTGAAAAACGTAAATAAATTAATCTCGCTGATAAATGTTATGAAAGACTTTTATAACATAAGTCCCAAAATATTAGTTATTTTTTATAACATTAGTTTCATAATAGTAAACATCGATAATTTAAAACAAAATGGTCTTACTCATAATTATTATCAAAAGACTTCTGTTGATGCAGCCGCTTGAGCACCGCCAATTTCTACATATAACATACAATATGCCATGAAAAAACTTCCCACAAAAACATTCGCCGGCCGTTTCGATTCGGCATAAAACTGTAGGTCCCTCAATTTGTGTTACTTAAGCGCCAATTAAGTAAGTAAGCAAGTAACATACGATATATGTACTGCGTGAATACCCTAACTTATAATTTCACCAGTGAGAATGCAATTCTGTATCCACCAAATGTTATTAACTTTCTCAATCAATGTTAGAATTCACTCCAGTTTCTCACTTTGTAATACATACACATGCACATATATATATATACATAGTTTATATACCTAAATTTCAAACGTCAAATTTCATTGTTTCGAATACGATTTCTCTGAATTGAATTATTCGCGAAACTGCAGATGTTGAGCGCAAATTTTCTAACTTAGTCGAGATAAAGATTCATTTTTGATTAATATAACGATTTGTGCACCTAAAAGAGCGAGACGGAAGTAAATTTTTTTTTTGCAACTTCATATAGAAATGGAAAGTTAAATAAGCGGGTAGATGTGATAGTAGTCGATAGCACATAGTAGTAGTAATAGTTGTGATAGTATTAGTAGTAGTAATAGTGCTTAGTAGTAATTATTAATAGCGTTGATGAAAATAGTAGTTGAAATTAGTAAAAATAGTAATAGTAATTAGTAGTAGCATTAATGAAAATAATAGTAAAAAAGTAGTAGTAATTAGTAGTGGCATTAGTAAAAAGTAGTAGAAGAAATTAGTAATGAAAAATTCGTACAAAAAATAATAGTAGAAATAAGTCAAAATAGCAGAAGTAATTACTCGTACGATTAGTAAAAAGTAGTATATATCAGTAGTAATAGCTTTAGGAGGAATTGTGGTAGTTAGTTGGTAGTAGCAGCAGTAGTAGACGTAGTGCATAGTAGTATACATTTGGTTATGCGATTCTCACGTTAAAAAAGTTTAACTTGAGAAGCAAGCGATGTCTTTTATTCAATAATAAAAATTTTAACCCATTTTCGCCGTTCTTGCAAAAAAAATGTTTATTGGAGTAAAATCATTGTAGACGCTATCAGTTAACTCTAAAATACTTATTTGAATTAATTCATATTTTTTCGGCATCTAGCAATACCGTGACGTCATGTTGCGTTTACGCAACACAGATTCGAGACTCATCTAGAACACGCATAATACCATCCAGATAATTCGCAAAACCAATTATAATTTTTCCTTGCCTTAATTGGAACGGATTTCCATGTCAACCAAAAAAAAAGAATTAACATTCGACAATTTTTAGTGTGCGATGCGAAATTTGTCTGAAAAGCATGTGTCTATATATTCAAGAGTGTGTGTCAGTGTGTATTTCGTAGGTGGTTGAAATATGAAAGGGAAGAAAGCCTAAGGATATAGCTTTCGAACAAAAAAAATTATTGGAATACCTCACACACACTGCACATACAATTTTTTTTTGAAACTAACTTAGCGTATACGCAACAGAGGAAGGAAATGGGTTAAAGCGCGACAATGAATGTCTGATCGAATTTAATTTACTTAAGAGAAAAAATACAAAGCAGGCATAAGTAAATATCTACCGAGCATAAAACGGCTACCAAAATAACAAATCATTTTTATTTAATTTAAAAAGTGAGACATTCTTTTTTCTTTGCAATTTACGTGAGCCTAATATGGATATTGCATTAAACACTTTTTTTTTAAATTCTCTTTATTACTTTAATAAATGATTTATTATCTGCTCTTTGTGCGGCAAAGAAAACCCCAAAATATTTTTGTCGACAACAAATATAACTACGTGACCTGTATTTCGTATTTTTGCCATTTAGGATCAATAATATATCAACTGACAATCTAATAAATTCAAAGCTTATAAATCAATTCACCTCAATAGCTTGACAAGAATAAAGATTGTCGAGTGCTAGTTGGGTGAGGTGAGGAAATGTAGACGTTCAGTTCGGGTGACAAAAATAGGAAACATTTAATATTGAGCGTACATCCTGTTGTGTCCTGATGTCAGACAAAGTAGCAGTATCCAAACGCACGCAGGCATATATTTAGTTACCGTTAGACATACACACATACAAAAACATGAAAGCCTAAACGATTTTGATAGCTACATTTCGCCACTTGCCGTTTTCACCGTTGACAATTTTTTGTAGAAGAACAACGTTTCACTTACATATGTATATCCTCATGTATGCTTTTGTAGTACTCCTATACACCAACACATGCATATACACATATACAGCCACTCAAGTGAAGTATTTGTGCTAAGTGGACATTTTTTGCCGCCGCATAAAATTGAATTATAGCAGAGTGTGTGTTAACCAGGTGTCGAAGTGAAATTTCATACTTAATGTCACTCTATTTGTGTTTGTTTGCTGATATGTAGTTCTCCTAAAGCTGCACAAAAAATTTTACTTATTTTTCATGTTAAATTATTTCGTAATTAATGCGAAATATTATACGAACTTACTCTTTCTTATTAAATAAAACTCGCCTTCGCTTATGGTATCCAACTCATCCCGAACAACAATCGCCGTCACACCTTTATCGATTTCATTCATTAGTGATGATTATAACTTTCGTTTCGTTGCCAAGAATTGCAAATTAAAATGTTGATTAAAGTAATTTAAACAACAGTTGCACGTAGTGGAATTTGAGTATTATGCTTATGAAGCCAGACCATTCGACAGCTGCTTCCACCTATTTACCGTTATCATAAGTCGTAAGTTGCAGCCAATGCCAGTGAAAATCAGTGAAATATAATAACTGGCTACGCTGTTGTTCCAGTTGGTGAATCAGTTTAATGAAGCGGAAATTCTTTCCTTCCTCTTGAATAAATAAAGAGCATAAGTTATGTCTTTGTTTTATTGCCGCTTGTTCTTTTGTGTATCGCTGCACCTACTTCATCTTGTTCTTGTCTTTTATGCCTATGGCACAGTGGTGTCCTAACAAGGACTTTGATATCACTTCATTTCCTTTAATGTAATTTAATCGCCAAGTGGCGACTAGAATTTGTAATTATCTGCTGGTGTTGTTAGGCATAATGGCTACCGTCTTTTGGTCGAATGTCTTAGCGGGATAAGCCACGTAATTCGTATCCTAGTAACTGTCAATGTGTGGGCTATTTCACAAACACTTCAAATTTGAAACAAAGTCGAGAAAATATGATCGAAACCACTTTTAGCTTTAAGATTAAAAAAAAAAACATTTTTTATTTTTAATTGGCACTGTAACCGCCTAGACAATTTTGACCGATTTAAACATAGCACGCCCGCCGCTACTGGAAATCCCATGTGCAGATGTAAATGCCTATCCACCTGGTCTGTCTAACGTAAAGGCCTTCCACTTTCACTGCCACCACCAACGGGTATCTTGTTGAATACTTTCAGGGCTGGAGTATTTTTTTCCATAATTAATTGAACTATGTCTATTTCGCTGTAGAGCTCACACAGGTCATCGTTCCATCGCTATGACTAATTACTTGATGACATTCGCTGTGCTTTTTTGTCTAGCATTGAAAAAGGCAGAACATCCGTATTAGTTTTGCAGTAGTACTAAATTCAGACATCGCGGATATACTTAGACAACTTTTACTCGTATAGTGGAAAGCTGATTTAAATTTGACGAATAGATGATGTGTGTTGATCTGGTCTTACCGCATACTCCCAATATTTATGTCCAATCAGTTCGTTGGCAGCTGGCTTCGGTTTATCGCACAATTCGCTCTGTAGAACTTTATACGAAATGTTAAGCAGACGGGATTTTCGGCCGTGACCAGTTATTTAGTTTTCGGCATCCTCATCTTCTCCGGCGACGCTTTCGCTGCCACCATTTAGTAAAGTGCAGAAGTGTTCCCTTCACAATTTGAGTGTTCCTTGGACATCAGTAACCAGGTCGCCATTCTTGCTCTTATAAAATTTTGCCCAGGTCTTAAAATCATCCCCAAGACGCCGCGCCTTTTGGTAAAGTTGTCGAGTGCTTTTCCTGTCGGCTAAAATCTCAATCGTGTCAAGCTCTTCGAATGCACGTATCTCGGGATCTCCATTCTTTTTGCGAATAATATGTCTATATCTCTTTCTCAACTTCCCATAGTGTTCCCATATTTGCGTTGCGAACGATCGCGGCGGGGCCCTGTTGGCAGTATCTTTATTTTCCGTAGCGGCGCGGCATTCTACATCGTATCAGTCGTTTTTTTTCCAGGTCACCGAAAGCTTATGTCTGCTTCAGCGGTGGTACGTAGTGATAGAGAAATGTTCTCACATTGCTCGCAAATTCCGGTTTGCTGGGAAGTGCTTTTAGTGAGAACGTATGAGAGTCGAGTAACGAAGATAGTCGCTTTATTTTGCGATTGCAGCTTTCCGACGTTGAGCTTTTCTTGTGCATTTGGGCGCACGTTTTTGGCTGGGACAAGGCAATGATCTGAATCGATATTCGGTCCTCGGAGTCTAGGTACGTCCAACGTACTGGAAACATGCTTTACATTTATCGCATTATGATCGATTTAGTTTTGCGATTGTCGGTCTGAAGATAGCCACGTAGTTATGTATATCTTTCGACGCTGAAACCTGATGCTACAGACAACAATGTTTCGAGCCCCGGCTAAATCGATCAGTCTCAGTCCTTTAGTGAAGGTTTCATCACAGAGACTGAATTTTTCGACAGTGTGGTCAAACCTCCCTTCTCTATATTGCATTCCAGGTGCTGGAGGAACTGTTGTTTGATCATATCGTCCTTCTCTTCCGAGAGCGTGAGCACAATTCAGCAAGTTTTTAATGAATATCGCTTCGATACGAATCGTGTCAAGATGCTCGCCCACTGAAGTGAACGACAGGACTTGACGACACAGTGTCTTTCCCACCAGATATTCAACAACGAAGTTGGGCTCGTTTACATGACAGCTGTAGTAGATGGCGCAAGGTCAAATGGCTTCCCTCTCTTGCCACGTGTCTTTCATTTCCATTATGGCCACGATTTCAGCCTCTACTCTTGCGAGGACATCAACCAGCCAGGCAGCGGCACCTTCCCTCCCCACTAAGGATTCGTATATTCCAAATGCACGGCCTCAAATTACAGTCCTTAATGCATCGCATGTGGTCGTCATCAAAAAAGGGGGGATGCCATCCGAGGGATTGTAGAATTTTTCATTGGAAGCTAGTTTTTAGGTGGCGGGAACCAAGCCCAGCCCACAGCCAGATACTGTGGCATTTGTTTTGTTTTAAGGGTACATTTATATAGCGATGATCTAAGTCAGGCGTGATCCAAGTCAGACGCTCGCTCACAGCCGCACCTATTGGCGAACAGACGCTGCAGATTCTGGTAGGCTCTTAAACGGAAGATGTTGGAGCGAACCCACCAGGTTCATCTTCGCACTTTAGCTCACTCCCAAACGACTGTTCGGTAGCTACAATAGAGAACGCTAGGGTGAAATTGCCCAGAAGTGGTGAGTTGCTTGTTCCGCAGGCAGAAGAATCATTCTGGTCACTCCCAGGTGAATGGCAATCAGAGAATTTCCCCACGTGCGAGGACCTCTACGCTCTCATTAGACAAACTACTGAAACGATTATTTTGTAAAAAAAAAAACCTTTTTACTGTTGCTTTAGGTGTTGACTTTCTCGTTTTATAACAATTGTCTGTTTGAGAAATAAATATTTATAAAATCCTTATAATATTATTTTTTTTTTCACTGAATATATTTAAGTGAATCAGTCCGAATTGGTGTATATTTATTAAATTAAAATTGGATTAGAAATATTCATTCCATGACAGCACCCAGCAGTGCTTACATATTTCGTTTTCTACTTGTTCGAGGCCGTTGTTTGTTTTTTAAATTTATTCATGGGAATAGGAAAGTTTTCTTATTTATAACTGCAGGAAAATGCTCGTTTGAAGTTTCCTTTAATACAAATGTGGATATATTTGTATTTATAGCTACTCGTATACTTAGTTATGTGGCTAAAAACTTTTGCTATTAAAACTGCGGTTAACTTTCGTCAATTAGAGGAGGCATGGAAAAGTATGTGGTGCGAAGTTAATTACAAACAGGAAAAATTAAAAATCAAATAAATTATACTAAAAACTAAAACAAAAAGCGACATGTTATGGAAACTACAAAGTTGTATCTAGTTTTCAAATATTACATATACACAGCATATACATACATTATGCTTCCAATTATACATATATATGATAAAAAAAAAAATACAACCCAAATTGCCTAAGTTTTGCGCTTTTATTATTGGCATTTATTATTGGCTGCAACCCGAAATAAGATAAATGGATTTTCATAAAAAATACCGTGATTAGTTTGCAAATTGCATTTGTAAATTTGATAAATGTTTTTCTTTTTAACATAAAACAAGGAAGAGCACTGCTATTGTAAATTTACTTTTTATTCTTGTTTTTTTTTTTTTAATAATTTACATATTTCTCATTTTTTTTTTATTTCTGTGTTTATTTTCTAGGATATACCGTTACATGTTGCCCTGCTATCGCACATTCTCATCGCCTGGGACCGCATGCGTTGGCTAAGTGATCCGTTGCAGGGCCGTTTGCCGGCGTTTGTTTGTTGTTGCGCAACTTGGCTGACTGGCATGGTGATTGCGTTGCCATATCCAATCTACACAATTTATGTCGAATTGGGGGTAAGTGTAGAGAAATTTGATGGAAAAATCTGTGATGTTTTTAATGCAAACAATACCGAAAAATTTTCAAGCGCGTGGCTACGCAAAAGTACGGCATATTTACATTGAACGATGGCTGTTGTCGAGTTGTAAGATGAGAAGTAAAGCGCCGGATATCTTAGTAGAAAATTTAGTATTTTTGTGAAATATTAAATGTGTGTGATACTTACTTTATTTTTTTTTTCGTGCATTCTTGCGTTTGCAATAAGTAAAAGCAAGGAGCGAAATAAAGAATTTTGATGGGAGCACAAAATGATTTCGATGAGCAACAACAGGAGCTGGAAGCTGATTTGGGAATATTCGAATTTTGTATGCAAAACTGATTGTTTATGGAAATCACTTTAATATTGGAATAATTTATAATTTTGTAATTTACCAATTTTAATCGCTTTTCGTACTAGGGAATTCGGAGAAAAGCTATAACAGAATAATAGTAAACTATAGGTATAGAAAAACTTATTAGGTTTAAGTGATACAAAATGTTATTTACTACTAGCTGGTTCCGGCACATTGCTTTTACAAAAGTAATCACTAAAGATGTATCGTTTGAAGAGAACTTTGATGATGAATATTTATATTTATTATTTTTTTTTTGATATATTATAAATGTAAATGAAGTTTATTTAGTTAACTTTTTGTTTAGCAGTAAGTCGTTGAAAATCGAATGTCACATCGCATAATGGATCAAATGTGAAGTTAAATGCCAAAATCAGTTAGTAGCTTATTTTTTTTTATAAGATCGACCTACGCTACTGAAATCACAGACGATTTGTACACTCTTTTTAACATCGAAGCTTTTATTTAAGCGGTTGTTGTAAACATTTTATGAAAAATGTATTACAATCGTGGCAATATACATCAACTTTCCATCCTTAAAAAGAAACATTTTTCCCCTTACAAGATGTTCTTCCGCATTCATCAATCACTCCGAAAAAGTTTATAGTAACTTGAAAATATTTTAACAAATATTTGTATTAGCTGAACGTTGGACGTTTATATGAAATTCTTAAATGTTATAGAAAAAATAATGTCCTAAATCATCCAAAACTATGTTAACTGTTTATAAATCTTACTTTAAATTGTTGCTTATAACTTTACCTGCAATTTGAATAATATACCATACTACTTCTAGAGATAACTTACAATACTACTAATATAAATATAAATTTTTTTTTTGCCGAATTATGATTTTTTTATGAGCTACCTTTTCTCGATTACAGTAACGTTTTACAGCTCCAAAAATTCGAGAACCGTACATCACTGAACAAATTATCCTTACAATTAAAGTTGGTTGTCTCATTCTACTTTGCAGTGCCATATTATAAAAATTAGTATAAACAGGTTTTTACCACCAAAAGTAAAGATTCACCTTATAAGTATTAATAACAAATTTCTCAAATTCTCATGCACTTCACTATTATCCCTTGTTATGCGGACCCGATTACTCATAGACATTGTTTTTGTTAAGATAACAACCCACAGAGGGCTACTATGCACAATTACGTTTAAAATTAATCAAATGAGTCCTATAGGAAGATTAAACAAATGTTGAATTTTGTACAAACTTCATACTCGGAAATAATAATCGAGTTTAGAAATTTCGAGATTAAAAATTCCATTATATTATATATTATATATAAGTATACAATGTTTTTCAAACTACATGAACCATATAAATAAAGATTTCAAACTTTTTACAATATGTATAAAGTATGTCTAAAATTTTAAGCTTTTTAATCCGGATCAAGAAAAAAAAAAAATTATGTGTGCACTTCTTGGGCCCGCAGTTTTGAAGTTAATTCAATTTCAATATAATAATGTGGCTGCTTCAAGTGACTAAAAATTCACGTTGATTTTTGCTAATTTTGCTTTGCTGACGGTGCTGGGTATTTTCCTACATACAAATAAAAAATGATTCGATTCGATGCATGACTGCATACCAGAAATTCTGAATGAAAACTTTGAAAATTGTATGACAATTTTTTTAAGTTTTATGAGTTTTTGTGGATTTCGTAAAACGTTTGAAACTTACATTTTTATGACTTATGTTAGAGAATGAGTCAGACTTACATTAAAAATTATGAAAAATATATTAGCAAACGTCAAACTGTCGTAAATTTAATTTTATTGCTTATTATTGAGATACCGACGTTTAATTAGTCCTAGAATAAGCCCTAATCTGAACAAAAATAAATAACGCATGCGAGCAGATTACTGCTGGCATTTGCAAACAAATTCATTGAATGAAAACATTGGTTTTTTAATATTTCGTATAATAAATATAAATAAATAGATAAACAGAATTTTCATTATATTTATTTGTATCAACAATAAAAATTGTTATGAGCTCCATGCCATTTATCTATAAGGAAGTTATTGAAGAAACAACATTGCTAGAAGTTATAGCTATGGACAACGCCTTAATCACTTGGACTAAAAAAGCTGTTGTTGCCTTTTCATCTTCCTATTTTGCAAAAAAAATTTCAAGTCTGACCGTTTTATTTTAATATTTAATTTTTAAACAAACAATTTTCGTATACTAACACAAGTTATACAAATCAAAATTTTATGTATCTTAAAAACTTTGTAAAAATATTATTACATTTTTACAAAGTTTTTAAGATAAGCTTATAAAAGTGGCGTTAAAATTTTCTCCAACACTAAAGTATCTGATTATAAAGTAAATGCGTATTTAAATCTTTGTTGGTGCAGTGATTCACAGTGATAATATTTCAGTGCTCTTTCTTGAAATATTGACAGCATTTTCATTGGTAATTTCTTTTTGATCTAATTCATTCAATAACGTAAACCATAAAAATCAATATTTTTAACTATCAAAATGTCATATGCCTAATGTGCTCTAAATGGCTAGATTGCCTGTTAGATGAGAGCAATAACAATATTACAGACGTATCAACTGAACACCACGACTCAATAACCGAAAGAAAATCACTTAGAGGTGGACCCGAGGTGAGGTCCAATCAAAAGGTTACGAACCTACTGGCAATACCTCTCAATCTGCCGGGAGTAACTTATATCCGCCAACACGTCCAACAATGGAACGCCAATCCGACCACGGGCTGCTCTATAAGTATGACCTCCAATTCCAAGGCCGCCACTTCCACCACTTTTTAAATAAAATACTTCCTGCGGAGCCACTGTTACATCTGCAACTCTTTAAAAAGAAATCGCAAATGCCAAAATCTTCTCCAAAAAAGGTGCTAACATTTCCACAGCTATAACGAATCTCTTCAGGCATGCACTCGGTGTGTTCGTGCCCATCAGTATGGTTTCGGCCCGTGAATTTTCCATTGGCCCGAATTGGCAACACCCCTAAGCTCTCATCCCGCATATTTTATGTTCTCGCTTTCCATACTGTTGCGGCCCTGTTTTTGCTGGACTCCCCCATTGGGAACTTAATCGCTGGTGGGCAACGCACACCGATCAACATCCTTGCCACACTTTGTAATTTTGTGAGCATTACTAAAATGCCGCATTTTGTCGCTTTGCTTCGCAAACAGGTTAAACGAAGGAAAGCAACAAATGAAATATTCTCTTTCAAGAAAATCCACGAAGTTATGGCAAATGTTAAGACAAATATTAGTTATTAGTTGATCCGATGACATCCACACACCGTGCTTCGTTCCATTACACAATCAAAGTGGATTAATATTCTGTAAGATAACAATTGCCGTAACACTTTTTTGTGACAATTCTTGCGGTGATATCCCAGGAAGATTCAGTGCATCTAAAAATTCGATTGCATAGTTTAAAACTTCGTTCGCAATCATTATGATGCCAATCAATTTGTATTCAACGACATATCCGGGAATTTGTTCTTGAATATCGGTTATTTGTCGTGGTAAATAGCAGTTTTGCAAATACATTTATGATTTTTATAATTGGTGACAGTTTACGAAAAATTACCGCCCGCACCTAGATAAGAGCGCGGGTCAGAAGTAAAACTTCTCTATCGATTCCAAAAGAGATAGATAAAGAGATAGAGAGTTAAATATGGGATTAGTAGTGGTAGGAGTCGTTAGTAGTAAGTAGTAGTAGTAATATTTACTTGTTGTAGTTGTAGTAGTTAGAGTGGTTAGCAGTACCTAGTAGTAATAGTAGTAAGTAGTATTTTATATTAGAATTAGTAAAAATAGAAGTAGTAATTAGTAGTGGCATTAGTGAAAAAAGTAGTAGAGTTCTGCAAAAATGTAGTAGCAACTCGTAGTAGCATTAGTAAAAATAGTAGTAGCAACTTGTAAAAATAGTAGTAGTAATTAGGAGTAGAATTAGTAGAAATTTAAAAACTAGTAATACCATTAGAAAAAATATTAGAAGAACTAAGTAAAATAGTAGTAGTAACTGGTAGTTGCATGGCAAAAAATAGTAGTAGAAATTAACAATGGATAGCGACACGACTTGGGTTATGTGATGTAGAAAATGGCGCTAAAGAAGTTTTACTTCAAAAACTTGATCACTGCGAGTTGCGGAACGGATGACACTATGACGCAAAAGTTCAATGACAATGTTATATATTTTATGCTACTCTCTCTACACCAATGTTCAACAGCTGTTTAAAAAATATGGCTGCCATGGTGTATTCGTCTCAGACGTTTCACGCCATGCTGGAAACTCTATAAACGTTTCATACTGAAAAATACATACCCAAAGGAGGAGCCAAAATAATTCCACTTTGAGTTGAAATGTCAGCCAATTGCAAATTGATGAGAAACCTTTTCTCCAATACAGCAAGGACTTGATGATATATCATTTTTAATTGTGTTTTAGGAAAATTTTCGTTCCGGCAACAAAAGTCGTTCGATTTCCTAAGCAAGCGCGTGCACATCATTGACATTGTAGTGCGACTCTCTCACAAAGAAAATTGCAGTCATAAATGTCAAGCGCAAAAGTTTGTGGCAAAATCAAGCCAACTTGAATGAGCGCTTTGTTGTTGATAGCAAGCGGGGGGTATTCACGTGCCTGAAATTGTCCCTTAATTGATGAAGCAAACGAGATGTGGTGCGTGAATTTTGTGACTTTACGTCCTTGTATGAACTTTTAAATTGAAGTAGTATTGTTGCCTGCGTTGAAATTACTCTTTGCGTGGAAAATTTTGAAGCACTGAGATAGTGAAAAATCAAAGAAAAAAACAAAACAAAATATAAACCAAATTATCGCATTGTTGTGCTCTATTTGTGCGCTTTTTTGTTTACATTCGAGTTATCAGACGTTAAAACGACCTGACAGATAAACAAGGTAATAGCACACAAACAACTTTACGGTTAACCGATACCAGCAAATGTGAAGCCACACCCTGCAAAAATCGCAACTAGTCCAAAGAGTACTCCAAAACTAGACGTAATGAGTGTAGTAAAAAAAAACATAGTGTGATAATTATGGTCGTTAAATCACGAAGAATTACCGCAGATTACTAAACAATAATTACACGCTAAATATTTGTAAGCATTTTTGAATCTAATTCAAATTCAATGGTCAAAGTCGACTTTAAAGTATGCTGCAGCTTAATTTGACAGATATGCCATTAAAAATTATGGGACGTATTCATTGGTAATTCTTCGTAATTATGTTGGTATTTCAAGTTAGTTGTAGCTGTTTTGACAGATAAACTATTAACAATTTCGTCAAAAAGGTACAACTACTTAGCTTTAATCACTAACTTAATTTTAACTACCAATACGCTCCTAAGTCAAAAAGCTTTTACTACATAACGAAAAAGTTGATTTCTGTAAGCAGTCTCTGGTCACCAATTGTGATTTTTCGGTGGTGAGATTGATTTTGAGACTGTTTGGTATTCAGTAAGCCGTCTCAAGTCTCTAGTCTCAAAATAAAGTCACTAATTTGTCAGCTGGTCCTGAGCAGATCACAAAACAAAGAAATTGAGGAAAGTATGGAACAAATGCGAAAATAAAGTAGCACTCGCTCTGTCCCTTGGTGTTTGGCTATATTTTACTTTGACCTGTAAAAAATTCACTTAATTTTAAATACACATATTAATTTGGTATTTGGTTCTGCCATTTTGATCGAATGTGCATCTATATGAGAAACTTCGTTTATCGATTGTAGGTAGCTCTAATTTTTGCAATAATTTAAAATAATCGGTTCACATTAAATGCAGTAATAAGAATTTCGAACGGTTAATTTTAATGCCAATTTTACGATAACCATATTGGTTTAGTTTTAAAGAGCAGGGATGCTCCTGACAAAGAATTGAAAAAGTATATTGTATGCTATCGATGAAAATATTTTCATTGGGATTGATTGTGCATCTCTAACTGAACATACCATCAGCTCATTTTCTACTACTTTTCTCCATAGTATTTGGTTAATTTTTTTTTCTTTGAGACTGTTGCTTACTGAATACCAAAATCGTCCCAAGTCACAAAAAATGTTTCTAATTCAAAGTCTCAAATTTAGTGACTTCAGATGAGACAGAGTTACAAAACACCGGCATATGACTACGCTCCAATGAGTTTTTGCAGGCAACTACTTTTTTACGAATTAATCGATTTTAAGAGGACTACGAATTTGTGTATGCAACTAGAGCAGTAATTATTAACTACACAAATATATGATTGAAATGATCGGAACGATGTGATTTTAGTTAAATTTTGAACACTCCATCGAACAGAGGCTTTAAATATAACTATGGGGGAGATAATGTTGAGCCAGAAAAGTCAAACAAAATTAACGCAAATTTTTAAAATGTTGCTTATACTCAGAAAAGTGTTTGAAATTAAGGAAATATATGCTATATAAATGTGAAATAATATATACAATTAATTAAACTCACTCATATTGTCACTTCTTAGGAGGAAATTAGCGAGTGATGCGAATTCACGTCTACAAACTTCAGCAACAAAAGTTGCTCTTTTCCTTAGTGATGGCCAGTGTTACAATTTTAGCCTTTTCCCGGTTAGTTCTAGCTTTTTTTATTTTCTTTTAGCGGGAAATTTTTGAATTCAGCCTTTTTTGTTAGCTTTTTCTTAAAATTATTGAGATTTTTTAGCCTTCCCTCTTATGTTTTTGATTCTCTTTATCTCATGAAAATTTTAAATCCGATTCTAATGAAATAAATGCCATCGGAACGCAATGGAAAAAATTGCACTTATATCGTTACGTTGAATAATTTACAATCTATTGCAGAATTCTGAGCAGAGGTTTGTGAATAAAAAATACGCGATTGGCGAAAATCTTTTCCTACCCTTGGTAGTTTTGTTTTTATTTTTTTTTAATTTTACGCCTCAGCAATGTAGAAGTCGGAACGCATTTTTATATCGTCTATGAACATTGTCAAAACAATATTTAATTTAGATATGGCTTCAAGAAGGAAAAAAAATGTTGGTATGATTTCGTAATAGAATAACATCTCGTCCAAATAATGAATACTTCAAATATATACTCAAATTTAACTGATGAAGATGATGTAATATGTAATATATAATTGTATTAATCAATTTTACTTTATTATTTTTTAGAAACAAACAACCCCGTTCCTTAAAAATAAAATATTTTTAAAGCTCCTTGAACCAAGATAAAAATGTGAAACCTGCATAAAATTTGTTATTAAATCATAAAACGAATAAAATGTTTTAATTGTTGATTTATATATTCAGTCTTAAACAAATTTGGAATTGGTATTTTTCTGCCCTTTTATTGTGCCTATTTAGAATTTTTGCAAAAAGTTCTGGCTATATTTGTGGCGGCGCTCCGATTAATCAAATAACCAATTTTATTATGTAATAAATACTTTAGTAGTAGGGGCCCCGAATAATAATTATTTGATGGTTAAACTTTCGAAAGTCCAACAAATTTATGTAAAAATTATAAAAGTCTTTTAATAAAATATGTATTATATTATTCTGAAAAACAGCGCCTAGCATGACTAAACTACAATTACTACAGATATGAAATACACGGTGGGCCAAAAGAAACCAAGGGGTGTAAGAGTTTAATAACTTTTTCGTTTATTAATTTTTTTTATTTTTTCTTTCAGATTATATAATATACAAAAGGGAAATTTTTTTACACTAAGTATGAAAAATGATGTCTCTTAAATGACCACCGTTTTCAGCTTCGCACTGATGGGTTCTTTTTAGAGCATTTTCCATAACATCTTTCAAAACTTGTGGCTGTAGCGTTCGAATTTCTGCAACAATGTTTGCCTTGAGTTCAAGGATTGTCTCTGGCTTGTTCACATACACTCGCTCCTTCAAATAACCCAAAAGAGAATAGTCGGGTGCTGTCAAATCTGGCGATCGCGCTGGCCAAATAATTCCCGAATTTCTGGAAATTATTCGCCCTCCAAAAATTTGACTTAAAAGTGCCATTGTGTCTCGGGCAGTATGGGCAATGGCTCCGTCCTGCTGAAACCACATACCAGGTCTGGTTTCAAGAGCAGGACGTAAAAAATTTTCTATCATAAACCGATATCGCTCTCCATTTACGGTTACAGCACTTCCATCTTCATTCTCGAAGAAGTAAGGCCCAATGGCATTTTCAGATGTGATCCCACACCATACTGTACACCTGATGGGGTGCAATTGGCGTTGATGAATGGCTCTTGGATTTTGAGAACCGCAGAACCTACAGTTCTGCTTATTAACAAAGCCATTCAAATGAAAATGAGCTTCATCACTCATAATCAAATTTTTAATAAATTTGATTTCATGTCTGGCCAACTCTTGAAATTTAACTGCAAAACTTAAACGTTGCCGATGATCTGCGGGTTTTAATTCTTGCACCATTTGCACCTTATATGGATATAACTGTAAATCTTTTTTTAAAATGCGCCGTAGTGACGTACGAGACATTCCTAGCTGAGCAGAACGCCTTCTGGCAGATGTTTCTGGTGCTTCGTTAACACTTTGCTGTACTCGTTCAATATTTTCCGCAGTGCGACTTAACCCTGCTGTTAGGTTAAGACCATTTGGTCCAATTTTTTTTTTGTTTTCTTTGTAACTTTGGAACGGTGATATATACTGTCTAAATTTTTCAGCTCAGGTGGTCTTTTTATAAAACAATATTATGTGCAAAAATTTAATTCTCTGACTTAAAACTGGACTAAGATAAATTGAAAATTACGAATCTTAGGTTAAGGCACCATTTGGTCCATAGTATATTTTCTTTGATTTTCTTTACATTAATTTTCCAAAAATAAGTATTTATTAGTTTGTTCGATATTTTTTGGCACTACATGATGAGCAAAAAAATGATTTTCGGTTGGTTTTGCAAATAAACGCACTGCAAATGGAGCATTTTACATCAGACTTAGACTTGCAGCAACTACAAATTCCTCGCTTTCGAGCTCCTGAACTAGAAGCATTTTTAGAGCAGGCCACTGGTGCTGGGTTTTACCAGAGTTGAGTAAATAATAAAATAATAATATTTAGCAAGTATTGAACCAAACTAAATATAAAGACTAAGATTAAATTGTTATTTTGTATGAAAACTGCAGTATGGACCAAATGGTCCTCTAACCTAAGATTCGTTAGTTTTTTTTAACCTAACAGCAGGGTTAAACGTGGTCTACCGGCTCGAAGCAAATCTGTTACGCTGCCATGTTGGTGATGACGATCAACTAAGCAACGAATCATTGCTTCAGAGGGCGAAATTCTGACCTTAAAATGTCGACGATATGCTCTTTGCGTTAAAATAATTGATCTCTGGTTTAAATAATAAAATTCTATTGTTCTGGTTCTCTGTTCAGTTGTGAACCTCTCCATTATAAATTCTCCAAGTGTTGTCTATATAATCTGAAAGAAAAAATAAAAAAAAATTAATAAACGAAGAAGTTATTAAACTTTTACACCCCTTGGTTTCTTTTGGCCCACCCGTACGTATTGAATGAGGGGTACATTACATGTTACGTTACGAGTAGTGCATTTCCATAAAATTATTAAATTGAAAATCCTTTCTTGAAATATTTGCATGGGAAGATACCCAAATTTTCATTTTAAGACAATCGTAAGTCATATCCGATTATCGGGTGTAACATACTAGTTATTATTATTTTAAAACAGAAATTGTAATATTTTTTTGGTATTAGCTATGAGTGAAAAAAATTGTTTACGTCGTCTATAACTACGAGCTATTTTTGGAACTTATATTATAAAAGACTTTCCATTAAAATTGTGGGTAAGAAAAATATTTGTAAGTTTTGAAATACGAGACTATTTAGGGACTATTTCATGAAAAGTTTGGGATCATTTTTGCACTAGTCTCGAACTAAGTCCGAAATTTACCCGGAATAGTTGCGTATTGTCTCAATGATAATTATCATGGAAATACTTATATTATAAAAGTCTCAGAGTAAATGGTTTTAGAAAACTAAAAAAATTTGTCTTACTCATAATGATTATGCAAAGACTTTTGAAATTAATTTAGTTTCAATTAATTACCGATGACTTAAGTAATTTGTCTCACCCGTAATTACTAGCAGAATAAATTTTTAATTTCACTCTCAAAATAATAGTTATCGATGACATAAAAAAATGTGTATCATCCTTTAGAAAATATTACTATTATTGATTGATTTTTGTTCTCTATGATATTCTCTTATAATAGTCATGTCTCTGTTTATTAATCGAAATATGCAAAACACAAATTCGATGTCAAATTTTTAATGAAATTCTAATATACTTATAGTTTTTAATATGATTTGAAGTTAAGTTAACTACTAAGCTATATAATTTAATAATCATTTTCGAATCGATTTCTAACATGAAGGAGGAAATCAAAATGTTTTAATTTTAGGACTGGGTTTCCTCGAGCATAGTATCTAACTAGTTTTGTAAATCAATGCGTATACATTTTTGGTGGTATACATTTGTAGCATTTTATAGCGCTAGTAACTTTATGTGTGAGCTTATATGAGCATTATTTGCATCGTCAACATGAACATCGAGTGTTTGGGTAAATTACTTGAGCACACACACACACACACAAGAGGTGCCTATGTATCTACAGTAGTGAAGTCAACAGAAATTGTAGTTGATGAATTGAAATTTGATTAAAAAAGTGATGCCACGTCGACAGTGACTGGATTTCAGTTAGCTGGAAATTGACTACCTTGTTTCTCATATTGCGATTACCGATTTTACAAAATACATACATACATATCAGTTAGAACTTGGAAAATATTTAACAAAAAATAATTAAAGCGTAAACTTTTTTTTTCATTTAAACCTAATATTCTCCTTAATAGTAGGCCTATTCCGACAGCAATGATGATTACCGTTTTTCTTCATATAGATTTATGCAAATTTTCGATTTCAAACTCTTGTATTTAAAGCTGATATGGATATCCCTATAAACTCATTAACAGAAAAAAATTTCCCAAGAGTTTTATAATCGTGTACTTGCGCAGAATTGAAGAACGAATACTTAACTAAGTTGTTCTATAAAATAGTCTATGCAACTACAAAATATTGCACAAAAATAAATTTTTAATCAAAGAGAAATATTTCTGAACTCAATTACATCTAATGCAAATCCTACTTCAAAAAGTTACTAATTAGGTCTGTATGCAAAAAATGTGGATTTGCACCAATCATCAAATAGAAGAGAGAACAGTATAAATGAAGAGATGCATAAAAAAATACCTACATGCATAAAATCCTTTCAGAATAGATGCTCTATATTCTGAGCCTTATAAATAAGTGCAAATTCTACAAACAGAGCTTTAAAGAGTCCTTAAAAGAGCCTATTACGAGTATTCATCTAAACGCGCAAATTAAGACATTTTTTTGTTATCCGGGTAACTGGTGTTTCACTGATATATCTGCAAAGACTTGATATTCTTTAACTTGTTTCTAATAATGAAAATAGATCGAAGACAAATTACTTCAGTTAAATAGTAAACTAGTAGAACAAGTACGCTATTTTGGAACTATTAAGTTTAAAATCAAAACAGAAATAAATAAAGGTGCCTTCAAAATATTCTGTTTCGGAAGAACAATATGTATATTTTATTATTCATCTTTTGTGTTTGAAATATATTTCTTAAACCAGAAGCCTATCCATTGTGAATTATAAATTTAACTGAAATGAGTTTAAGCTAATAATAGCAAATAAGTTGTATACTAATGATAGGACATACAAAAACGCTAGGAAAAAAAGCAATTAGCAGATCTGTTGAGCAGGAGGAAGAAGGTTAAAGTGTAGCTGGAAATTTTATATATTTATCGTAAAATTCAGCAATATTTCAAAAGTTACTACTAAAATTATTTTCGTACTATAGTGCATATGATATCTATACAAAAATGGCTTATCTATTGGCAATTTTCGACACTCAATTTATTTCTATTTAATTTCTGGTTAATTTGATACAAAAAAAAAGTTTATTGTATAATAAAAATCGTTTAAATTTAAGCTTTAAAGTTTTCGTCAATTTCAAACTTTTTACTGAAAACGCTTGGCAGTTTTTTTGTGTATGTAGTTTTATGGCGCATTCAATTTTGAATGTTCACAATTGAGAATTTATTTCGGTCGATTAACTAAAATACCGATTGCAGTTTATTTTAAAGTATGTTTAGATGTTAAATATTGACTATTTAGAGCTATTTTCTTGATAAAAACAGGAAGTGAGGTTAAAAGTTGCAAGTTAGTCTGCAAACCAACAAAAGTTGAGCGGGTTTTAAATAGGAACTCGCAATTATCTCATATGCAATTCCGATTTTTGATTTGAGATTCACAACACACCTCCTGGCCATCTAATTTTCTCTTGTTGATTCAGTTTGTGCGCTCATGTTGTTTCAAGATGATGTTTAACGCAAAATTATAGTAGTGTGCTAAAGGTAACATTCTGCTCACTGGCGTGAATTTTCTCACGCAAACTTCATCTTATTTCAAAGGCATATTTGACAAAGGTAAACTCTTGTTCTATGGAAAAAGTGAAGTAAAAAGTTTTTACATATTACTTACTATTCGCATTCAGGGAAAATATGAAGAAAAATATGAGAATGTTTTCATATGAAAACCAGAAGTGGAATGAAATGAAATTTTTTCATGTCTCCAGTGGCAGCGAAAATGATTAAGCCAATGTCTGTCTGTCCGTTCGTATGCCGGATAACTCGAGTAAATATGAGCTACCTCAACTTAATGGGCGAAATCGGACATAAATCTCGTATACTTTTCATGTAACGGTATTTTAAAAAAAATAATAATAATATTTAAGTATTAAAGAGAGTATTCATCAAAATTTCAAATTTTTCAATCATATTTTTTTTTTTAATTTTTTAAATATGTAATTGTATAGAGGCTCAAAAATTACGTTAGTTTTAGATAATTTTTTCATATTTTCTCCATATAACGAATGCACGATGTCTTCTTTTATTTTGAAGAAAATTGATAACAACGTCAGCAAAAAAATTCTCAAAAATCAACACGAATAGTGGGCCTCCTCAAACTTGCATTTTATTAGACTAAAATTGGATGGGCTATAAAACGTACCCAATAAAAATACTGATTTGAAGGAGAGAAAATTTTTTAAATTTTATTGAAGTTGACATAAAGTTTGAAATTGATTTTTTAAAGTTTTTGTTGTTAAATGAACTTTGTTTTTATAACAAGATTAATAAAAAATTAGTGGGTAACAAATAAAGGGTCGAATATTGTCAAAAGCACCAGAGAAAAATTTTAGTCACTTGAGACGTGTGATTTTATACCATCAGTCTTATATCTGTCAATAAGTACCATTCTTGTTATTATTAATTATAATTTGTCTTATTTGTATTTGCACTTTTTCGTTCCCCAATGTGTGATTAGCACTTCTTAGTAAATTTAAGAAATAGCAATTTCAGTTTTAATTTTTGTTAATCTGCGAAAATATTCAGAACCCTACCAATGATTAATCCCGATAAGCATCTTGGCTAGTTCTTCTGTTTTGTTATTTTGATTAGTAGATTTTATTTTTATTGAGATTTTGAATCAACACAATTTGTAGTTTACATTTTGATATGTGCCGCAAATTTATGGCCTACAGGTCTATGGCGATTTTCAAGAGCACGTAATTTGTTGTGAGAAGTTTTTCATGAAAAAAAATACGCACAGAGACTTGTTATTACCCGCCGAGGGTAGGTCGCTATTGGAAAAAATCCAAGTATATTAGACTTTGGGCTGTTGCCTCTCTTCCCCTCGAATCATGCCGTATTCCTAAGGAAACTAGTCAGTACTCTAACTTCGAAAGGCCTAAGGTCGTCACGTTCATTGAGGAAGCTCGTCTTCTAGCGAGTGCCGGGCAGCGGAAGAGTAAGTGATATATGGTCCCCTCCTGCTCCACGTCACGACAACTCCCAAAGCTGTTCAGCCAGAGTGTCCTTAGTCTTGCTGCATGTGCATCCGCTTAGGACCGCAGCCGTCGTCTAGATGCCTCCCTAGGTTGAGGAAAGATTTCGTTCGTTGGTCACCCATCGATGGCCAGAGTGCCTTTTCAATATGGCAACTGGGTTCAGCCTGCCACCTATCGTTTGCGATCCTCACAACTTTTAGATTTATCTGTAAGGTACAAGTCTGTATAGGTATGCCAAGTAAATCACTAATACCAGTGGCCAGCCGAGCCGTTCATTGACCACCAAGCTCATCAGCTTCGCAGTTGCCCCATTTGTCGCAGTGACCGGGAACCCGCACAATATGTGTTGGAAATCTCCCAGCCTTCTCGTTAAGAAATTGGCGCACTACTCTTTGATGTTAGCGACGATTTCTTAGGGATTAATAACCGGCTGGCTGTTAGTGAAAATATAAATTTCATCACTGGGAATGATGTCATACTGTCTCAGTGATGCGGTCTACGAAACTGTCATTAGCTCCACTTGAAAAACACTGCAATAAATAGGTAGACGAAAACTGACCACTACGTTTAGTTGTGCCGATAATACCCCTCCACCAACTCTCCCGTCTAGCTTGGTGCTATTTGTGTAAATGTGTATGGTTCGGCTTTTCTTAACCGCATTCAATGTTCACTCTTCCCCTCTGGGCAGCTGAGTCATAAACTTGTTTTCGGTCGGCTGCACCGTGTCCAAGACAAGGACGTACCCTTTCCTAATTAAATTTAGTTAGGCATCTAGTGAAAGAATTGCGTATGGGGTTTTGAAAGTTCGAAAAACAGCTGAGATACCAATTTCGACGGACAAAAACAATTTTGGCCAAGCCTAATGATTACATGTAAATATATCTACATTACATTGTACACTCAAACGCACATGCATATGTTTGCACTTGCGTTTGCAAAGAATGCAGGCATTTGAGTTTCCCACTATCTATCGTTATTTACATTCGCAATGTTTTCGTTCGACATTATTTTTTGTGTTCGTCTATCACTTTGTAAGCTTGTCAATTGGAATTTATGCCGATGGATTAATAAAAAAAATGGCCACAAAAGCAAATCCCATCTGTGTAAAAAAATCCGCTATTTGATAAAGTTATTTACATACTAATTTATTGGATGTTTATTCTTTCATTAAATCATTCTGAATGTTGGAAGAAGATAAAGCGTAAATGCTTTTACAAGTTGGACATATCTATGTAGAGAAATATGTTCAAAAGCTTACAAATGTTTAAAAGTTAATATATGTATACAGTAAGATAGTTGCACAAATTATATTATATTTATTTATTTAGAAAGTACTGTGTTGCAATTGCACTTTTTAAACTTTAATTTCTGGCACAAGCTACTAATATTATGCGATGAGCCTAAACCTTTTGAGATTTATTTAATAATTTAGAAATAAAGAGCAGACCTTGGTAAAAATAAAAGGAGGTCGTTGGAGGTTTGATTTATGTATGCTTATTAAAAAGCCATTTACTTATCTAACGAAATGAATGAATTATAAAGGAGTCAATTTTCAGTAAGTAAAAACAAAAGGTTTTTGCTTGATCAAATAATAATAATAATTCGCTTTTATATGAAGCAGAAATTAATATACCCACATTAATGAAACACCATATTGAATATATTGTTACATGATCACATTTGGTAACTAGAACAAAAAATATGTAATAACAAGTAAAAACAGCGCTGTCTTCGGCTATGCCGAAGGCTTCATACCTTTCATGAATTGAAGAATAGTAAAAAACGTGTTATTGTATTACAATTTCGTATTACCTATAGTTAAAAGCGAAAATTTCCTTCAAATCAATAAAAATAATTCTAGTAAAGGCATTGTTATAAATTATTTAATGCTTTTCCTTATGTAATTAAAAAGAACTATGTTTTAAGAAGGGAATGGTTTTTGAATATTTTTAATATCGTATCGACGCTTGATATTCAACATTTAAAAAATACAAATAATTAAGTATTAATATGTAAGACCTACATATGTCGGTCTTTGAAAACAGTTATCAGATCCGTAAATAGTTCCCAAACGTTTAACGCTATGATTCATGTGATATTGCGCTGAGCGTATTACTTTTCGCAATAAATATTTGTCCTGAATTTATCTTGCCGATTTACATTGTGAACTCCGATCTTGATGAATACTAATATATAGCTAATAATGGTTGATGTTTGTGCAAAATTTCAAGCCTTTAGCTGTTTAAATGGAGGAGTTATGGTGCAAAATGCAATATCTGAACAATCGGTTGTATGGGAGCTATATGTTATATTTCTCCGATCTTCATGATTTTCAATACTGATACGTAGCTAATAATGGCTGATATTTCTGCAAAATTTCAAGCCTTTAGCTATTTAAATGGAGGAGTTATGGTGCAAAATGCAATATCTGAACAATCGGTTGTATGGGAGCTATATGTTATATTTCTCCGATCTTCATGATTTTCAATACTGATACGTAGCTAATAATGGCTGATATTTCTGCAAAATTTCAAGCCTTTAGCTGTTTAAATGGAGGAGTTATGGTGCAAAATGCAATATCTGAACAATCGGTTGTATGGGAGCTATATGTTATATTTCTCCGATCTTCATGATTTTCAATACTGATACGTAGCTAATAATGGCTGATATTTCTGCAAAATTTCAAGCCTTTAGCTATTTAAATGGAGGAGTTATGGTGCAAAATGCAATATCTGAACAATCGGTTGTATGGGAGCTATATGTTATATTTCTCCGATCTTCATGATTTTCAATACTGATACGTAGCTAATAATGGCTGATATTTCTGCAAAATTTCAAGCCTTTAGCTGTTTAAATGGAGGAGTTATGGTGCAAAATGCAATATCTGAACAATCGGTTGTATGGGAGCTATATGTTATATTTCTCCGATCTTCATGATTTTCAATACTGATACGTAGCTAATAATGGCTGATATTTCTGCAAAATTTCAAGCCTTTAGCTGTTTAAATGGAGGAGTTATGGTGCAAAATGCAATATCTGAATAATCGGTTGTATTATATGTTATAGTCACCCGATCTGGCCGATTCCGACAAATGTTTAATCATTTGTACAACGACACCTGCTCACCAAATTTCATCAAAATAGCTCTAAAATTGAGGGACTAGTTTGCGTTCAAACAGACGGACAGACGGACAGACGGACAGACGGACATGGCTAAATCGACTCAGCTCATCGTCCTGATCATTTAGGTATTCTTTTTGATGGGTCTATCTCTTCTCCTTCTGGCACTTACAAACATCGGACCAAACTTAATATACCATTTCATTCTCATGAAAGGTATAAAAATGCCCGCACGTGCGTGAACTATACCTACATATTAAACATATGTTGGCTAGATAATATAAAAAATAAAGGGTGCGTTGGGCATATGGAGAATAAATCCCATGCTTCCATTTTTATTGATTCAGATTATAACTGGAAGTAAAAAGAGATCAGAGCCGAGCTTTAAATTAAAAATTGGCACATTTCAATTGTTCGAAAAATCATAAAAAGTACAAAAAACGGGAATTAAACAATCAATAACTACCAACCTTAAGTTAGGGTAGGTTAGAGCGGATGCATCCGTGCCAGGGAACGTAGGTTAACCAAACCCGTCGTGATACCGCTGCATGGGTCCCGATGCATTTATTTTATTTCTTTCCGTAGAAGGTCCATTAGAGAACCACCGAATAAACACAGAAAACTGAGAACGACGGCGGAGCTTAGGTCAACCAAAAAGTCTAGCAAATACCTATTGCAGAATTGGTTTCGGGCATTGGCCAGGGTGGGACTGTAGTATAGCTGGTGCTCGACGTTCTCCACTAGTAACTTCGAAAGAAATCGATGCCTAGACATTCCAATCTCTTCTCGTTTATGCCCAAAAGACAGTGTTCGGTTATCACCCCAACCATTAATATATCTAAGAGAAGGGCGTTTGAGGTGGATGAGAGCTTTGGATCGCTTTACGTCAACGTCTGCCCAACCCTGCCTGGCAATCCGACAGGCGAGTTCCATGCTCCAGCTGGTATTCACCTCCTTGATGAGCTTTGGCTTTAAACACTATTTGCAGGAGAGGTTGAAGGCACGCGTCTAGAGCAGAATTTACGACAGATGACTTCGACCCTTTCCTTGCCAACTTGTCTGTCACGAAATTGCCAGCAATGCCACTGTTACCAGGAGTTCATGAAATAGTAACGGAACATCTAGACGCGATCAAATTGAGAGAACCCATCAAACATTAGCTAATAAATATTTCTTAAGTAGGGCGACATCTGTGAATCAATACTAACACAGCATATGCCAATTCTCATCTCCATGGTAAGTGTATTTGCGGAATTTTTATTTTCTCAGTGCCACCTGTCATTAAAAATTCAAAGTGAAATAATACAATTATTTACCAACAAAATGCAGACAATGGCAAACCTCCGGCTGTATTTCTGACCTGAAAAAATTTCCCTCAAAAATTATCTGCCCTTCGGAGTCGACGTAAACATATAGGTCCCTCATTTTTTGCTAAACCATCAAGACGCATACCACAAACTGTAGGAGAAGGTTAGTCAAACATCAGAGCATATGATGTAAGTGCCAAACTATTATATTATAATCATTTGATCTCCTTTTAACACATTCTCTTGAATATGCCTACAAATTTAGATACTAACGACAATCAAGAGCACTACTGCCGTTGAGCAGATTACTATAAAATGTATTGGAAAATATTAGTTGAAAATATTTTTGTGTTAAAAATCAAGTTATGAAATACATTTTTTACAGGATATCAACCAATTCTGCCTATATACCAAACAGTAAGAAATAAATCGATTTTTTTGTGTTACTGTTTTATCAGTAGAGTGGAAAGTTAATGTAAATTTCTAGAGCAATACTTCGACACATTTCTGCGACTGAAAATGAAATGATTAACTTCAAAAATTAATCTATCGGTAAATTAATTTTTTTTCTGCAAAATGCCGCATTTAAAAAAAAAAAAAATTTCGCTTTTTTATTTTACGTCCAGTATGCGGTTTTGTGAGACTCTAAAATTACAACTACAACAATCTGAACAATCATATCATAAATATAAGACGTTTAGAATAGTAAAAAAATAAACACGCTGACATTTCCGGTACACGCGCGAGTCGCAGGCTTCTTGAAATAGTCCAATATTTTAAAATTGCCCTGTCGTTTGTAATAAAATAACCGAAGGCATCCCTTGGTTATATGAGAAATGTCCATAACCGCAAAAAACATTAGACAGCTAAAACACAATGTTCACCTGCGAAGTGTTATCTGGAAATTCCAGGTCATAACTGTTTATCAGTTCTTTCAAAATCCATAAAGACTAGTTCGAGTGGAATTCAAGTTTCCGATATACTTAATCCTGCGTGATGTGAAAAAATTTTTTAAACTTTTCAACATCCTGCAGATCTGGATATGCTTCAGTTTGTTCTGCTGAAAAAAAAAAAAAATTGATCAGGATCAAGTAACAAATCAACAGAATAAAGAGTAGCAAAGTTCAACTGCCTCAGATGTTCCACATGTTATGCGCAAAAAGTTTTCGGCAACTGTTATGGTTTTAGAAATTGTGATTCACTACTTTTGTCATCAGATATTTCGAGTGACTACTGTTTATTTCGCACAAGGGCAATGAATTGGCTTTTTGAAAATTAACATCAAACCTATGCTTTCCAGCTCTCTGGATCGTAAACCCGAGGACGACTCTAAATAAGGCGTTGTTGAACTGGCGGCCAATAATAAATATTCCTATAATGCTCTTGACTGTCATGAGCAGAAATTAGCGAAGTAATGAATACCAGAAATCAGCTGGTCATGTTGTGAAAAAAATTTTTATTTTCATTATTTAGTATAGAATGCCTGAACTGCATATGAAAGTTCACCTTCTTTCCGTCAAAGTCAGCATTGTGTTTTAATCGATTCTGTGTATTTTCCTAGCTATTTTAGAGCAATAATATATTTTGCTTTAAACTTGCATATTTCCCAAGGATAAACTAAAATGTGGGAAATAAAAGACAAAGTGTTTACTTTAATGCTCTGTAATTCAATGAAATTTTAATTTTTAATTCAGTGAATATAACTTATATTTTTTTTGCAATTTCATTTCATTTCGTTTTTTGTAATGCAATACATAGAATTGTTAATTATGCTACAAAAATATGAGATTGCGGTTTAATTTTTTTTTAGAAAAATGTTTTTTTCTTTAGCCTATTTGCCGTTCGGAGGGGAAAACTCATTTTCTCTTTAATGACTGTCAAACTGGCGTGTACGATTTTAATTCTAAGCACTCGTTCAAGTTTTTAAAAAATGGAATTTGTAAAATTTGTCAACATGTTTTAAAATTATTCATCGAGATAGGTATACCCCTAGCCGTAGTGAAGGGAAATATACGAAATTTCTATATCAACAGGGCTCAACAAAGATGGAAAGATACCCTTACATGCAGGATATCAAGAACTACCTGGCCGGACTACAATAAGAAGAGGACCAGAGGTCTTCTTTGTAGGCCCAGGGCTGTCACCCACAAACTTATTGCAGTATACACGGGCCACTGGACTTTGGGCACGCATGCGGAAAAAATGGGCATTCCGCATAACCAATACTGCAGATGCTGCAAAGATGTGGCTGAAAAGGAAACGGTCGAGCATCTCCTGTGCAAATGCCCGGCCCTGGCCCGCAGTCGGCTAACATACTTGGGAAGTCCCTTCCTTGACAACCTAGGGCAGGTATCTAGGATCGAGACCTCCAACATAGTAGATTTCATTAACAACTCTGGTTGGTTGTAATGCACATCCTTCCATTACCAAGTAGGTTTTTCGAGTTTATGGCATCAAAACGGCAGTATTTTTTTTTTTGCTACTTGGGCGGCATGGGTCGCAGCCATTTTACCTACCTACCTACCTTTAAAATTATTCACTGCAAGGCGAATTCAAATAAGGTGGTGTCACCAAGGCGATTTCATAAAAGGTGCAGTTGATCAAGCAGCTGATTGAATTCGCTTAGTGAATGTTAAGTCAAAATGATGTGTATGTTGTAAGCCATACTGCTATTGTTTGGCATATAATTTGTTAGTGTGAATTTTTGTTTTTTTACATATACCACCACCTGATATGAATTCGACTAGGGTGTTACTATGAAAACTCATTTATGTATTTTATTCGAATAAGCGTGAGGATTGTCAAATTTAAAAATTATTTTTTTCATTCTAGCAAGGCGAATTCATATAAGGCGATGTCAAAAGAACAGCTGATTTCACTCTTTTATTTTAATTCGCCTTGCCTTCGTGTGGGGATTGTCAAAATGGATATACATATGTAAAAAAAAAAACAAAACTTTCGATTTTGTATTAACAAATTGCTTACACTGGCGAGAAAACCCGGTCGTATGGGGACCTTTTCATCATCATTTTTTTTCGTAGTTTTGTATCAAAATATAGTCCAATCTGTAACAAAAAATTAAAAAAAGTTTTTAAATTTTTTAAAAGGATGTTTAGACATTTTTTGGAATAGGCTAAAAAGCCTATTTAATTTTAGTAAAATGAAACTCAAGTTTGAAGTGGCTAAAAATTATCTCTGATTTTTTATAATTTTTTGTTTTAATTTTGGCCTCGGAAACTTTTTCTTCCTATATCACCCACACAATTTTATGTGATAGAAAATGCAGATTACTATAGGCATATAAAATTATTACAAATCAACGGGAATTTTTATAAAATGCATGCGTTTTATGAAAAAAAGTTCACAAGACCAAAATTTAGAAAAACTTTAAAAAGTTCGCGGCAGGTTTTGAAATTAAATAACCAACTTCTTAAATTAGCTAATCGAAAAATTTCTAAAATAAAAACTAAAAAAAAAATTAAAATTTTGAAAAAAAATTTGTTGAATTTCATAAATTTTTATGAAGCTTTGAAATATTTTTATATAAAATTAACAAAAAAATGTACCATGGAAAACTTTGCTAATATTGTAAAAAGGTTATCATTCGAACGGGTTTGCTCGCCACTGTATGCGTGTTTGTTTTCTATTTTCTCAACTAGCCCAACAAATTCACTTTAGACTGACTTTGACAAATGCCGCACCAAAAACCAAAAACAAAATATATGAAAGTTTTGTACGTCGTATGTAAGTTTGGGGTTGAAACCGCTACGAAATTTCCTATAATAGTATAACATTATCCATAACATATTAGAGTATAAATGGAATGATTCATAATTGATTGCTATCAAACTTTAAAATCAATATGTCCGCAAACACTTCACCTAACACACCCTGTACATTGAAGTACAAAAACAGTTATTGTTCACAAGTGTGATGGCAAATAAGAAAGCAAAGAAAGCATTACACAAAATCTATCACCTACCTAGATATAAGAATAGAAATAAATATCACACGTAGTGCATGAAAAAAAAAAATAGCTATTCTCATCCAGCCAGACAGACGACTGCCATTGAAGCAGTCAAGCAAGTCTGCTAGTCCATTTGAATTCATTTCACTTTTTGCTTGCATTCAATTCCTTGCTTCCATTTGCTGTCATTGAACGTCTATAGAACTATTGAGGGATTTAATGCTATGCACTTACTTAAAAGATGAAAATGAATTATGATATAAATCGAGCCTATCAAACGACGACTTTAAGCCAACACCAATCGTCCCCACCTGCCCTACTTTATCTTAGCCGCACTGTCAAGTCTACGTGTTGAAATTTTTGCGCTTTGCGGCTCATACGATTTTGCTAAGTCCCACAAGTAGTGTACTATGACTGATCTTATTGTTATTGTTTTCAATTTGTTTTTTTTTTTGTTTTTTTTTTTGGTTAGTGTCTATGTCCGTCCACTTGATAGCTTGTATTTTTAAGAGTGACGTTGTGTTTTTCTTTTTTTTCCTCATTTTCTTTCTTTTCTCTGGCCTTTCAGCAACAGCTGTTATTGAGACCATGTTTTCCCTCATTTTATGCATGGCGATTAGTGAACATAAATATATTTGTGTATATTGCATATAAATAGATGCATAGATAGTTAAGCAGGCTGTCACTTTGGTTTAGGGTTAAGCAAAATCCGTTGAAGAGGAATTACGAGAATTCAAATTGACAGTTTGAATGACACATACAAAATTGAGTTAATAAAATCCGAATACATTTGAATGAATATTACTAAGATGAAACTTGGAGAGCAAGCTGGGAAGAACTGTGTAGTGAAATTTGAAGAGGGGTGATCGATTAGAGAAAACTAATGGCTCGAAATGATTTGGTTGATTTATTTAACCCTACTTTCTTATTAAAACACGAACCTTATTTCCTCGACAGAGGAAATACGACACGATGAAATAATAGCCCTCCAATTTATTCTCTAAATGGATAACAGATAGATATAGACACAGATGCATGTACTATACCAAAATTTTTAGAAATAATAGTGAATTCTATTACGCCGTGTCTGTCGGTCTATACGTCCGTCCTTGCGCCCGTGGGTCGGATAACTCGAGAAAATTTTGAGCTATCTCAACGAAGCTTAGTATAAATATTTCCTTGAAATCAAAGTAACCACGCCCACATAACGGTATTTTGTGAAAATCACAAGAGTGCGATATCTCGGTAACCAGTAAATATAATTTGCTCAAATTTGATACATAGGACCAGGGTTGGAAAAGGATCACGTGTGTATATTTTTTTGGAAAATAGGCGTGACCCATTGGGCCCGTAATAAGAAAAAGTTATACTTCCGAAACTACTTGACCAAACTCCACTAAATTTCAGTAAGCAAAATTTCGAAAACTTTCAAAATCGAACAAAAACTACAATAACGGTAATTTACAAAAGTCGAAAAAACTCCGATGTTTAAGTTAGCATTAAAGACAAGTCACTCAAAATTGAATGTACAAAATCAAGTTGCATAAGACAAATACATGGAATAAAAATAATTTGGTAATAGGCGTGACACCGCCCACTTTAGAGCAGATAAGTATATTTTGAAAACCATACTACCAAACTCCTCGGTTGCGCCCGAACTTACCCTATTTTTTGCTTGTTTTAATTGTATTTTATCTATAATATAATAATGCTCACAATATGTTGGGCGAAAGGAATTATTACATAAGCGACAAAAGTTGCCAGACCTTTTCCACATATTTTATAAGATCGTATCTAACATCGAGCAATAAGCGAATAAGATAGGGTCAAATATCACCCTATCAAGTAAGTTAGTTGAGTTGTGTATGTACCAGTGATAGAAAAAGAAAATTTCAAGTTGTACATAAATGCAAGTACAAAATGAGCTAGCAAATATCTTGGGCGAATATTTTAGTTATTTATTACTCAGTTTTTTAAATAGTTGATTTAATACGTCTAATCATATGTACTTAAAAATAATGGGTGATTTAAAAAAAAATAAAAATAGGATTTCCATGGTAGTGATGGAATTTCCATGTTATTTGGAATGGTTCTGAAGAACATTATGAGACTTTGACCAAAAATATCTTTGATTCTTCACGAACATTTCTGCTCTCATCTAAATGTCAGAGTACCTACTAATGCTAGACGAACTCTAAACATTTATGGACTCGATAAATGCATTTGATTCTATCTGAATAAAGCCGTACTTTTATACAAAATCTACACTCGTATTTCATCGACAATCTCTGGAGAAAGCTGACATAATTTCTCAGTGTTATAGTAGAACATTTGAAAACGCAGGCGATATGGTTCTTTTAGGTAACCAATTACCAACTTGATGTCTTGCCTAACTCTAATATGGCCCTAAATCAATCGATCGTTCACCAAGTGGCGTGTATTTTTGATTGTTTGGTGGTTTTCGCGATCGGTTGGTTTGAGAAGAAATCTACAGGTTTTTATTGGCTATAAATTCAAAATGTATATAGGTTTCGAATTTCGGAATCTTCCAGTGGATGCCTGCTCGAGATTTGTTTTTATTATTATTTTAGATATGTGATCCGATAAATGCACAGCAAAATTCTGCTCACCTTATGAATTTTGCAATGAAATCAATTTTTAATTATATGGACTATTCCAACGAATCTAACGTAGCATAGATATGTTTGCTAATTTTTGCGTTTAAATTTACTACTACTAACCAAAATCAAAATGACAGCTACTTAAATTGTTACAATATTTAACTACTGTGAATTTAATGTAAAATATCACATAACCTCATCCGAGGCACGCTGATCGAGATTGCAGTAGTTACAGTTTCTTCTGTTCAGTAAAAATAAAAAATGCCAAAAAACAAATATATGAAGACATTTATATTATGTAGAAATATTAGCGAATAAAATGTGCATTTCAAAATATCCTAATTTTTCTGCTACATTGCTGGAAATCAGGGCTGGGAATTCCATACAGTTACCTGGATATTATCATAGATTTTGCGGGTATCCGGATATGAATATGGATATCCGGATATTAGAAATCAATGCAATGCAACATAGGGGAAATAAATTCGTTGGCGTTTTTTTTTTTTTTTTGATATCTGAATATACGAATAATAACCGGTTCTTGGTAAAACCCGGTAGCCAGATAATTTTGCCGCATATCAATACTATCCGGATTTTGTCCATTGAAATTTGGAATATTGAAACTGCAGAAATATATAACCTAGGACCCTCCGCGTTATTCTTCATTTTAGCTTCACTTCTATTTAGATCTATCAAGATCGCCGAGTTCACATAATATCGTTTTTTTTTTCGAGTTTACTATGCTATTATTTAACACGTTAGAAGAAATACTGAAACTGTGGCAAAAAAAAAAACACAACATTCGCCTTCAACTTTGGTTGCCATTTTTGCCAATTTCTAAACGCTATTTTTTCATGCTGCCGAGCTTGACTGCCGAGTTTCTGCCATTGCTAAAAATAGCAATTGATATGATAAAGACATGAACAGTCGATGGTCCAAGCTATGCATACAAATTCATTATAGTACAACAACTCAAATCTGTGGCTAACCACAGAGGGTTGCGTAGGCGTTGCAATATTTTTGGCATCACCAAAGCTACTGTAAGTTTGATCATGTCCCTTGATGTTAACTACAATAATCACGTAATAATGTTATCTATGGATTACAGAATATGTACATTATTAGATATTTATAAGTGATTTATTTAGTAGGCAATATACTCTCCAACTTTTTTTCTAACCGGTTGGTTTCATTGCGACACCACAACTTTTGCTATCAGTTGATTGTGGTTGGCCTCACGCTGTGCAATTGTTTTCGATAAATATTAAAAAAGTTTTAACGATTATTTACAAGTTTACTTTATCTGTTATGTATTTAGTTTTATTATTTTTTTCATTGGTTTATTAATTTATTTTGCTTTGTGCGACGGCACACCAACCTTTTTATTTATCTTTAATATTTAATTGAACGTGTCTGATTAAATTCTGACATAACTAAAGTTATATTATTATAGAATATTTACCGGTTTATTATTGTGATAATTAGGCTGTTATTTTATTTAACAATATTTAAATTTTTTTCCATTTTTAATAGTTAATGCTAAATATGAAAAAGCACATTTTTTGGTTTGTTTCCATGTAATCGCTGGAAAGCGATTCTGAGAATTTTTTCACATATAAGATCTCCGGTTTTAATATTCCAAAAAAAAATCGGTAATGTGTATAGGAAAGGAAAGCTACAATATGTTTTTAAATCAGGGACCGTAATGGTAAAAATTTCTATACAAAATATGATAATTTATTCATTATAGTTCAACTATAATTTCTCCGATTAAACTTACATCCTTAATTTATGATTTTTATTTTTTTCGATCATTTTGAATCGATATTAAATAAATATGGTTTTGATCAAAAATATTTTTTTTAATATTAAAAATTTTATCGATCTTAAAAAATGAAAAAAATTGTCGGTAATGGCATAAATAGCAATTACACCAACAACACGATTTATTTTTTATGATCAAAATAACAAAAATCACAAAATATTGATTAAATGTGATCGAAAAAAATTTAAATCACAAAATACTTTGTATAATAGACTGGCCGTAATTTTTTCCTTTCTTGAAATCCATAAATCTTCTGCTCTTCAAACATGAAATTTGGAGAGCTAAAAAGCGATATAATTTTTCAGCCCAATCCGATAATACCTAACCGTGCCTAGTGAAGCCTAAAGTATGCAGAACTTGAAAAGATTCATAATTTCTAAGAGTTTTTTATATTTGCAAAATTTGTAATTGCGGAAGTTATATTTGTTCTTATTTGGTAATTTTAATCGAAGCATTTAAACTACCATCTTTAAAACGACCATACAAAATCATGAATTGGTTATATAATACCAACAAGAGGACACGTTAAAGTGTCAAAAGTAGCCAGAATGTAAAAGAAAGAACATTTTTTATAATTCAGTGTGACAAAAAAATAAATTATATATTCAACGAGAGATGACTTGGTACAAGATGAATAAGTTTGCTCAACAACTTGTAGTAAATACTGATTGACTTTTGTTGCCAATTTCAATAGCAGATTTATTTTCCTGCCTATAGTTTGCTCTTTCTTGCCCCGTGATAAGATCCTATTGCACAAATCTTGCTGCAATTCCTAAGCGGTTAAAAAATGCTTTAGTTCTTGATGCAGCATAATAATTTATTTTTTTGGTGCTGTAGCAAAATATATTTCATGTTATTACGAAAACTCGATTTGGAACAGCAGCTTCCTTTTGGTTATCACCATTAAATGCTTCCACTACTTTTTCATTAATATTTTAGGGCATTTTTTAATCAAAAAATGAGAGGCCAACCACCGCTTCCGACAAATATAATAAATTGTTTAATTTTTTTTCATAACAGTTTATTTAGTGTAACAAGGCATTGGATACTTTCTTATTGAAATAGTCAATTCATTCTTCAATGAGTTTAATGCCGTCTTGTGGAGCAGCTACACATCGAAACCTATATGGAACGTAGATGCAGATTAGAAAAATACAAATGCTTTTAAGACTATTCATCTCTGAAATTATTGTTCTGAATTGCTCGCGAAATAGAAGTTTTTTGTAAGATACTTCGGCATAAACCTTGCGTGCGATGTTGGGCAGGTGACCGAACTTATGAACTTGTTAAGGCTTTCCGAACTTCTTTGTCCGATTTTCCACTTTTCTAAGATTTAGGGTTAAATTTTTCTTCAATTGCTAGAAAAACAATTTAAAAGGGGCTGATAATTTTTCAAATTCCATTGGAATATTCCTCTCACTAACAGCTCGCCAACATGTTGAGAGAATGGAAAGCAAAATAGATTGCGGCTCCAGGTTTTTTTAAAGCAGGAATACAGCTTTATTAATAATCGCAGTATGGGCAGCTGTTGTATCAAACGATATAATTTTCTTTAAACTCTAGAGGATCCACTTGCACAAAAAATTATATTGGGTATATAACATAATTCGTGCGGTTTGCTAAGAGATGGCGTAAATTGTATGTATTCCATCGTTGCATTATATTCCGAACTTACGTTGTACGTCTTTTCAGTATATGTCATTCATTTGAAGCGTAAGCAACAATAATATATATAATAAATATGTCGAACTTTGTGCCTGAAAAAGTGTTTTTACGGGGAGTTCTTCTTCATTACTTTAATATGAAGAAAACTGCTGCCGAAAGTCATCGTCTTTTGGTGGAAGCTAATGGTGAACATGCTCTAGCTGAGCGAACGTGCCAAAAGTGGTTTGCATGATTTAAAAGTGGTGATTTTGGCTTGGAAGACGATGAACGTCCTGGGCACCCAAAAAAGTTTGAAGATGAAGAACTGGAAGCATGACTCGATGAAGATTGTTTCCAAACCCACTAAGAGCTCCGAAATGCTACTGGAACGCCACAAAAGGAAGTAATTTTTGCATCGGATGGTTACTGGTGATAAAAAATGGATCCATTACGACAATCCCAAGCGCAAAAAGTCATATGTGAAATTCAGCCAACCAGCCAAATCAACGGCTAAGCCAAATAGCCATGGCGCGAAGGTAATGCTCTGTATTTGGTGGGATCAGAAGAGTGTGCTGTATTATGAGCTGCTAAAATTCGGGTGTAGCCATCAATGGAGAACGCTACCGAACACAATTAATCCACTTGAAGAGTGCGGCCAGACACGAGGCATTAATTTTCCACCATCATGACAACGCTCGGCCCCACGTTGCTATTCCGGTTAAGAACTATTTGGAAAACAGTGTATGGGAAGTTTTACCCCACCCGCCTTATAGCCCAGACCTTGCCCCTTCTGACTACCATTTGTTCCGATCGATGCAGAACGCCCTCACTGGAATTCGGTTCACATTAGAGCAGGATATCAAAAATTTGGCTTGATTCATTCTTGGCTGCCAAGCCGGCGCAGTTCTTTTGGGATGGGATCCACAAATTGCCAGAAAGATGGGGAAAAGCCATAGCTTCAGATGGGCAATACTTTGAATAATACTATTGTACATGTTTTTCTTAAATAAACGTTCAAATTTTGGAAAACCCCCGCATGAATTAAGTTATATACCCAATATATTTCTGCAGTTATAGCACATTCCATTGAATTTTCCATTTTTTATATTCCCAGCAGCTTCTCCTTATTTTCTCTTGTTATAACGAAAGAAAATCGATATTTTTTTCTGTGCCTCTGATTTCTGGAAGCAGCTTGCCATCCAGTGATGGAAAAATCTCAGGAATCTACAAAAAAAGGTATCAAATTCTTACATCAATAATCTTTGGAGCTTGTCTGCAGCAACTTAAAGATGTTTGTGTTTTTTAATATTATTTTTTTCTGCAAGGAAGGAATATTAGCGTTTTTTCCTAATTCAAGACGAGCAGCAATCGCGCTTTTAATACTGCTTCCCAAACTCATCTTTGCGTTGCGCATTTTCTAAAATAATATTTGGAGCACCTGTGTCATTGTCCCCTAAAATAATGCCTGGTAATAATTCTACCACCGACTACAAATATAAATAACAAATAAAAATGGGAAACTTTGTCAGCTCTTTGGCCTTTAAAAAAAAACTTTTGGATTAACAAAAATCCAAAAAAAAGTAAATATACCTAATTTTTCTTCAATTTTTACGTACTTTAGGCTAGCCATTTTGGGTCGGGCGGCAAACACATACAGTTCTTTATAACTTCTAACCTCATATTTTAAGAGCCGGACTTTTATGGACTTTCAATATTTATTTTCGTCTATACTAGCTGCTACTATACAATAACAGTTATACAATAGAAATTCTTCAACAGAGTAGCCACGGCATTTGTGAATCCAAATGCAGATACGAAATGTTAATTTTAAAATAAGGAGCAATTTTTCCTTAGCCATCGAATCTTTAAAACTTCAAGTTCAATACTAGGAAATACAACTACCATTTGGGACCCATTTAACTTTAAAGGGCAATTTAAAAAAAACTCACACGTGCTGGACTATAAGTTTGGTGCACTGAAAAAAAATTTAATTTTCTTGTTTTATGACAACATTCAAATTTTATAGAAAACACAGTCCATAAAATATCATCCAAATATGATCGAACAAATAAAAATCACTATATAACAATTATGCAATGACTTAAAACAAATAAACTTCTAAATAAAAATAAATACAGCTTTGTTCTTACAGAATTCTTCCTAAAGATTTTTTATCAAAAACAAAAAGAACAACAATCAAAATAGCGATTATTTTCGGTAAGTTATATAAATATAAATTTTATTTTGGGCATAAAATATTACCATTAAAAATAATCGGCATTTCCCGTTCAATATATGAAAGGTTAAACATTTCTTAAAATTATCAACTTCATACCATATAATCAGTGCTCTCTAGTTTCTGAAAAATTCCCACATAAAAATATGCCGCCCTACGCCCAAAATCAATATAGCCCCAAATTGTGTAGCGAATGCGCGTCAGACAGCGAATGGTAATATTGTGAATTCAAAACCTGCTGTAAATTTTTGCTGCATATTAATGCACATATGTAAGCACTATGTCTAAAAATATCTAGCATGTGTACTCTTTCATGTCCAAGCATTCAATTTTAAACATGAAAACCTACAAAAAGCATAATATCCAAGCTCGGATGAACAAAATCAAAATTGAAATTATTTAGATGGTCAAAAATTAAATTTTTAATCAACGTCGAAATGAAATACGCACTAGAATTTAGAATTATCTAGTTCGGACTTTAAAATAGAAGCAACAAAAATTTCCGGTTGTACTAAATGCAATGCACACGTGCACATCACTCATACGTCCTGGCGCACATTTGCAATTTGTAAAACAGCACATAATTAGCATGCGTTTGGGTTGAGTGAAGGTAACCAAAAAAAAATGCAAATTGACCAAATGTAGCACTGCCATTGCAAGTCAAAGTGCAGTGTTTTCGTACTCACTACCCTTCGGATATTCACATAAATACTGTTTTTTGTTTTTTTTTTTACTAATATGGTGGTTGCCTTGTGGCAAGTGGTGAGTGGAGTTTTTAGTTTTGTGAATCAAATTTTTCCATCAAGCGTTTTTTTTTATAACTATTTGTGGAAGCTGAAAATCTGAATATTTTTATACTGGCCAATTGTTGGTCGCTGAACTTTTTCTCGTTAACACAATTTTTTATATCTTCAAAGAGTTTTATTTGGAGACTTATATTACATTAGAAAAGTCTTCGCATAATAATTATGAGTGAGAAAAATATTTGAAGTATCGAAGGGCCTGACTGTTTTAGGATCATTTCAGGACTTGTACAGGACTGATTCGGTACCAGTTCGAAATAATTTCAGGACTAGATCCTAATCAATTCTCCGAACTAGGGTGATATTTTGGGTCGCGTAATAGTTCCGCATATAGGGACTTATAAAAGTGTCTTACTAATAATTATTTCGCAAAGACTTTTTTAATATAAGTTTCAGTGCAATAATTATCGATAACTTAAAACATTTTTCTGACTCATAATTATCATCAAGAGACTTGCATAATTCTTATAATAACTAATAGGGCTTTTTTAAAACTGAAACGACAACAATATAGGATCTTTATAGCAAATACTGTTCGTCTCCAGCAAATAGTGACAGAGTCATATATAATTGTTCCTTTTTTTTTTTTGTTTAGTTGTAACAGTAAGACATGTGAGAGTGACACATAGACGGGTAACCCGAAGTGGGCAAACGTATTGATTACTAAGAAATGCAACCCTACTGACACGACGAAGAAGACGAGATGCTCACTACAAACACGACTAACTGGAGTTGCCATTGTACTTTTATTGAATAAAGACGTATTCAAATTATTATCACGTTTATATAAATAAAACACTTTGTGTTTTATTTTTCCTACAGACATTTATATTTACGTACCCAACCAAACGATTCATCTGCACCTAATAATTGCCGAAATTAAGACGAATTCAAATATTTTCTTCCATGGAGGCGTGGCACCACCCACTTTTTGAAATTTTTATATATCCATTGTTGGGTCCGGAGAGCACACGCAACTATTGATAAATTTTTTTAAATATCGGTTGAGTATTTGGGACGCCTATAAAGGGCTCACATTCATTTCTATATATATATGATTAACTTTTTTGATTGCTTACAACAAGTATTGTTACTTGAAATAATATCTTACGATGGGTAGGGTATTTAAAGTTCGATGCGCCTCCCAAATTATAGTCTTCCTTACTTGTATAGAATTTTTAATTGACAGAATGTTACATATGCAGTATCACGTCAATTTAACTTAATTTCAAGTTGTGCATAAAAGTAAATTTATACAGCCCATATGCAAATTTGCAATTAAGCGTGTGGATGGGAGGGAGGGCATTTGTGTATGTATGTATGCATGTCTATTATTTTGTTTTCAACAGCAAACTCTCGTGTGCTTCTTATCATAACAGGAAATACTTGAACGATACATTGTTCTTTCCATTATGCCTATTGGCTGCCACATTTTGCTATGCTTCATGCTCTTTCAGGCATTTTCTTTTTCTTTTTTTTTTGTTCCTCTACCAATTTCATTTACCCCCCTCCATCATTGTGAGTGCTTTCGAAAAGTTAAACGACATTATGTAGTGCAATTACGGCACTTTCTTTTAACAACTACTTACATTCTGATTTACATCCTACTTTGCCACTTCAACTCTTCCACGCACGTTTCGTTTGGAAGGCAACAATTTTTTCCTTGTACATTTCCGTAAAACTTCCGACCATCGCTTCTGTTATGACCTGTAAATCACAACAACCAGTGGCAATTATGCTTTATCGTCAAGCGGATACCGACGAATAGTAGTTGCAATTGGACAGGGGGTTTTGGGGGTTTAAAGCGCTTGGATTGAAATTGCTTGGCAACAATATTTACTGAATCGATGTAGGGATAGTCGGTATTTACACAATGACTTTTTATACTGCAGTTTTGGTCATTTCTCTTTCAAAAAGTCTTTGTAAATCTTCGCGCGTTTACGCGATGACCTTTTGTTCACGGATTTTCTCGCCATATTCTGATATTTAATTATTTATTTATTTATTTTGTAGAGTCATTGAATTAACAATTTCTTACAGACTATATAAAACTAATGTACAATAGTTATTACTAAGATGAAAAAAAAAGATCTGAGATGGTTGATTAAGATGGCATAAGGCCACGTAAAATCAGCATCTGAAAAACTGAAAAAAGGAGCATTCATACCATAATTAGTTTTTGGGTAACCAATTTTGAAGGATTCAAACTGTCGAATGTTCTTGTATGGAATATTGAACTGAATTTGATCTATATGAAACGGGCAATCAATAATGACAGTAATGATTCTAAAAACAAATGATAAATATGATTTGATCCATGAGAAAAACGTGGAGTGAAAACCCATTGACCCGCAAGCTTCGACGAGAGTATGCGGTAGGAAACTTTGTCAAATGCTTTAAAAAAATCACTGCAAATTTTATCAACTTGAAACTGGACAATTATTCACAGGGGAGCGACATGCAACGAAACCGTGCTGATTTGGCTTTTAACCGCAAAACATAATTTCTCATTTACGATTTTCTCAAAAAGTTTTGAGACAAACGAGAATTGCTTTGAAATCGGCCTATAATTACGAATATCATTTTTGTTTCCACTCTTAAATATAGAGGAAACGAATGCCAACTTCTATTCATCCCAAAAAATGCCAGAAGTCAGTGATTTATTAAAAATAGTAGTCAGAGGCTCTGCAAGGCACAACCAATTTTTTAGCTAAAAAGGAGATTTGAGCTATCTAATGCCATTGATGACGTGAGTAACAGATAAACACAAAGATCCAAAGTTAAGCGAGGAACTACTCCTGGAAGGTAAATGAGAATTCAAAACATCGTTGGAATTAAAATTAGAGCAAAAAAAATCCGCGAATCAATTTGCAGAGTCTACCGAAGAAAGTGCATCTTTATCATTGTAAAATAAATTATTTGGCACCGTTGAGCATGACTTTTTTGATTTGATGAATTGCCAGAAGGACTTCGAATTCGAAATAATATGGTTTTCAAAATTCAAAATATAATTTCTATACAACAACTTATTTAAAGAGTTAAATTCCCTTAGATATCGCTGGAATTTATAATAATGCACTGATTCACTAGTTTTTTTATATAGCTTATAAAATTTGTTTTTCAAATTCACGAAAATCAAAAAGCGATGAAATGTCACAAAAACCCGCTAAAAATCGCTAGCCGCGCCTACCCCGTTGACGTCTCTATACTTTTCTCCTATAAACTCGAAACGCATGATTGTCCACTTAGACTAAATGCCGTCAAACTAGTGAGACATTTTCGAAAAAAAGCTTCAATTGTGATACGTTCACAGAAGTCACAGCCATCACAATTGAGTTGTTTATCACAACGAATATTTTTCACCAAAGCTAACAATTTCGAACCGTTTCAAAAATAGGGTAAAAATTTAATTAATATTTTTTTTGTTTTATCTATTATTATGGTAAAATTAACATTTCTGTTACATTAAGGCCGTATCTCAATGGACCCCAAAAGGGCGTTAACCTAACCTATATTAATAAAATTTCGCAGCCTTTTCAACTTAAAATTATCCATATTTTCTAAACTAATAATATTTGCATAACTTTGTCAAACTCTGCAAAATTGAAATCAAAAATTAGATTTGAAGGAAATAAAATTTCTACTGTATTTTCATATTTCAAAATTACTTGAGCTCCATTAAAGTCCTCTAATGACGTGGGGTAGGCTGCAAATAGAATTTCGTATACACCTCCAGCACTAACGCCAAGCCCTTCACCATAATACGTTGCGTCGCCATCGCCAAACGGCTCTCCATCATTGCAACCCCAGCATTGGTCGAAATATTGATACCTCCCTCCTGCTCAGCCCTACAACACGTTGCTTATCTTGTGTTATCTCCCAGCAACACCACAAATGCAATACTAGCAACAGCGAATACCAGCAACTATGTACATCTTAATATATAAAAATCACGTGTCACGTTGTTTGATTTCGATGGACTCCTAAACTACTGAACCGATTTTAATGAAATTTTTAACACTGTGTGCAGTTTGGTCCAACTTGAAAGATAGGATAGTTTATAACTCTCATTATAGTCGCATTATTTATTTATTGCAAATTATTTGTTTATTATTAGCAAAGAGCTATCCACCAGTTGGTGGCGCTAACAGCGGTATGAGTAAGTGCGCTACAGTAAATGGCGCTACAGTTATTGTGATTCCACCAGCTGGCGGTATTGAGTAAGTGCGGTATGTTACAGTAGATGGCGCTACATCTATTATGATTCTAGCAGCTGGCGGTGTTTTATCAATTTCAACAGTAAATGTTCATGGATTTAGGCTGTCATAACAAAAGCTGCCACTTGCTAAAAACATTAAATGAAAATGCGTTGTTTGAAGTTTATATTATTTGTGGTAAAGTTATACGAGTCTATAACTTCCAATATTCCAAATTTAAGAAAAAATCACATACAATCCGTGAAATAAATAAAGTTATGTATGTATGGTCAGACAAATAAGCAATGCTGCCACTCTTTTCCAGTAAATCTTCCTCGAATTTGGGAGATTTCAGAGGAATTTAGGAATTTGCAGAGCTGATTTCTGCATGTATTTCCTAAATTCAAAAAAAAATTTCATTTAGTTGCATTTAGGTATAGAATTTTGTATGGCTAAATGCACATTTGGAGTTAAATTTAGAGCTATACTAGCTGACCCGGCGAACTTCGTCCCGACCAATTTTTATTTGAAATAGTTAAAACGCTTTTTGAACTTAAATATTTTTGGCGAAGTTCGTTCTTTGTTTTGTTGTGTAGCGTGTAAACAAATAAAGAAGATGGCTCTCCAACACGCTAACATGCCACATACATATACCTACATACATATGTATGTACATATGAAACTGTAAAATTTTGAACTTAAACGATAAATCGGTTTGAATCATTCGAATTCTCAGAATGAACATTTCCTCACTTTTAGATTTGCTGTGTTGTAGTAAACTATTCACTACAGTGAAATTATTTTTTATGAATAAAGACGGAAACCTTATATGTATATCTGGTATAAAAATCCACGGGATTGAGATTTGAACTTGAGGTCAAAATTTTTAAAATTATAGATGAAAATTTTCGTAGAGTTGATAATAAACACAAATTTTCATAAAATAGTTCATTTTTGATTTTATATTCAAGTTTTTAACAAATAAGTTAATTACAAAATTGTTAGTTGATAACATGTAACATTTAATTTTATAATCTTAGGATAGATAATTCTTAATTTTTAATAGTAGTATTTATTTTTTTGAATTATAAACATTTTAATTTAACTTAGCACTAATTTGAATCCACCTCGGTTATGCAACGGTACACGTTTGGTCATCAAAAAGTTAACAGGGAATATTCTTGAAGCAACCATTTTGACTGGAAAGCTTAAAGGAGAAGTGGTCCTGCTGCCCCGTATTCCAATGATACCGTCAGAATCTACGATACCATTCAGAAGACTACAGTTTCCTATTCGTTTAGCTTTTGCCATGCCCATAAATAAGTCTCAAGGCCAAACAATGTCCATTTGTGGGTTAGATTTTGATAATCCATGTTTTTCCCATGGGCAATTATATGTTGCATGCTCACGTGTGGGGAAACCATCAAATCTATTTGTCTTAGCTCGAGACAGGTTAACCAAAAATATTGTGCACCGATTAGTGCTAAGTTAAATTAAAATGTTTATAATTCAAAAAAATAAATACTACTATTAAAAATTAAGAATTATCTATCCTAAGATTATAAAATTAAATGTTACATGTTATCAACTAACAATTTTGTAATTAACTTATTTGTTAAAAACTTGAATATAAAATCAAAAATGAACTATTTTATGAAAATTTGTGTTTATTATCAACTCTACGAAAATTTTCATCTATAATTTTAAAAATTTTGACCTCAAGTTCAAATCTCAATCCCGTGGATTTTTATACCAGATATATAAGGTTTCCGTCTTTATTCATAAAAAATAATTTCACTGTAGTGAATAGTTTACTACAACACAGCAAATCTAAAAGTGAGGAAATGTTCATTCTGAGAATTCGAATGATTCAAACCGATTTATCGTTTAAGTTCAAAATTTTACAGTTTCATATGTACATACATATGTATGTAGGTATATGTATGTGGCATGTTAGCGTGTTGGAGAGCCATCTTCTTTATTTGTTTACACGCTACACAACAAAACAAAGAACGAACTTCGCCAAAAATATTTAAGTTCAAAAAGCGTTTTAACTATTTCAAATAAAAATTGGGCGGCACGAAGTTCGCCAGGTCAGCTAGTACTTATATATAATCAAGCAGTAGCCAATACTACATTTGATGTGACAAATAAACTAGGTGCCACTATTGCCGTCTACTCCTTGTCATCGTACAGTTCAGTATTCACAGCTGAAGCAGCTGTCTTGCTTGAAGCACTACTTTTCGCCTCCCAAAATATAAAGAAAACCGTAATATGTTGCGATAGTAAATCCGCCATTTAAGCTGTAATCAACTAATTAAATGATACGCCTATAATAACAAAGATACGCAACATCCTATAGCAATGCATAAGACTAAGGAAGCCAGTAGACAACCATAAAACATGTATGACTTTTTTAAAAAAGAAGGATTTATATAATTTCATAAATTGTCAAAATTATTTTAAGAGGATGGTACAATTATAAAACCCATTATAAAATTTCCAATCACAAAGGGTCGAAAGCATATTATGCTGCGCACTTTCATTGCAATAATATAACAACATTTGTGCGGCTCAGAATTGTACATAATTTTGCGACACACGTATGTACATTTGCTATATGGCGTAATTAAACCGGAATGTTCTTTCTGCAGATCTATTGACTTTAAATGTAGTCCACATTCTTCACACCTGTCCGTAATTATAGCAAATTTGATCTACCATATTTGGGAATGGAAAACCATCGGATCAAAGCAAACTTACCGATGGCACATTAATCTAAATAACACTGTCCAACAGCATTTTTGGAACAGAATAGCGACCCTATCATTCTGAGAGGGTATGTTGAGTAGATCATTTTTGTAGAACAAACTTATGGTTTTACAGTGGGTCAAAGTTTTCATTTTTTGGTCGAAGGGAGCATTATACTATATGAAAAAAATGTTGTAAGTTAATGTCTGAGATAATTCTTATGGTCAGAGTTGTATTGTGGAATTGTATGAGGATTATTTTTGTGGAAGATCTTAACCCTCTAAAATACCAACCATATGACACCTAGTTACTTAGTATATACATATGATATGTTATTGTAGATATTAGGTTTTTTTTTTAATTAAAGCCGAAGGCCGCCAGTGCTGTGTTAGATAAGTGATTTGATTATTTATAATTACTTCTCTTTTAAATAAATAAATAAAATAAATAAAAATAATTTTGACTTCAGTTTAGTAACTGAGATATATCATATTATATTAGTTACTTATATATTAAGGCATTCTCGGCTATTTTCTATAAAACTTCGTGAGCTTAAATAATTAAAAGTAAAGGTTTCTTCCAGATCGGTTAAATGAAATGGCGGACCTTTTTTTTAGAAACACTAGAGTAATGCAATAGTCATTCAAATGTATTTTCAGTTCTTTTATTTATTTACGCAAGAAGCCAACTCTTTTTTATATATCTAACAACCTTTCAATTCGACCGGTGAAGTTATCTGAAAAAATTCTTTCAGGAATATAATAACTAAAAAGTAGAGAAGAGCCAAAGTTCGGTTATATAAATTGTTCCCAAAAAATTATTATAATAATAAAAAATTATTTTCTGATACTGTAAGTCAGTACAAAGTATTAGTCCCCACTCCACACATACTACCTCAAATCTGGAACCGTAACCGATATAATTTTTGTTTAATCGTTGATTATCATAATTTAATCGTTATTTGTGGTTTTTATTTTTTCGATCAAGTTTTGTCTTTTTTTTTAATTTTTATTTCTTCGAAAACTTGTATCTGCATTTTGTGATTTTTATGTTTTCGAGCAAAAATAATCTTTTTTCTTGGATGTAAATCCATTTTATCTATCATATTCATCATTTCAATCAAAAGTAATCGCTATTGTTGGTTTAAAATTTTGCGATCATAATAAATGCAGAAAATTCAGGGATTAATAATAAAAATTATGATTTAATCGTTGTTGAGTGACTTTTGTGTATTCGATAAAAAATAATCGCTATTCCTGGTTTTTTATTTGTTCGATGAACTTTAGTTATTAATTTTTTCGATAAAAAAAAACGATATTCCTGCATTTTTTTTGCGAACATATTTGATAGATATTTTTTAAATTTTATTTTTTCGATAAAAATAATCAATATCCTTGAACCATAAACTTAGCGATCTTTGATCGATGTTTTTTAATTTTAAGTTTTTCGATCTAAAATAATTGTTATTCTTGTATTTAAAATTTTTCGCTCATAATAAGCGCAAATAAATTTGCCGACGATGACAATAATATGTTCTGTGATCGGAAAAAAATATAACAAAATATCGATCAAATATGATCGAAACATGTTAAATCCAATAAAAATAATTATTTTCTATCGAACAACTAAAACCCAAAAAATTATCGATCAAGTTTGGACGAAAAAGTAAAAATTACAAAATACCTACTATGCAATGGTTTAAAACAAAAAAACCTTCTGAATAAAAAAAGATGAGATTTGTGTAGCATATGACATGAGGATTAGATCGATTTATTCGAGTTTTGTTTTGAACGAATTCTTGTCAACGATTTTTTGATAATAATAATGGCAACAACAAAAATACTGCGATTTATCTTTTATGTCCGAAAAATAAAAATCCCAAAACTTCGAAGAAATATGATCAAAAAACAAACAAAAAGACAAACAAAAATAAACAATCAAAGTTTATCGAAAAATTCTTTTATGTATTGGGAAAGGAAAAATTTAAACGAATTATTATAAATTACTACAGAATTTTTGATCATTACAAAAACCATACGTCTCATTGCAATCGCTTATTATAGTGAATTTTTTTTTTATTTTAATTTAAAGCCCCCTCCCTGTAAAGATTCCTGCGTGCAGGCCTGGCCAACGGAAAAACGAAAACCAACAATACAATCACTGTGATGAGATATTGTTTTACATACACTTAAAGGCAGGTGAGAGAATATACAGCCGCGCGTAATAAAAATGCAACTGTTGAGGGGGTTCTATTTGCAAGTTATGGCAGGGTATCCTCATTGAATTCACTTGGAAAAATTGAAGTAATTTTATAAAATTTGACAATCTACCGTAATATGGAAAACAAATTCCTGGAAATTTCAATGCATTCTAACTAGAAAAATAATGGTAATAAATTTGCTATATGGCTAGAATTATCCGCATTTTCGGATATACGGATATTCATGAGGTTACCCTTTGAACGGATAAAATCCGGATAGTATGGATGTACGGTTAATATCCGTTGGTGCAATTATCCGGATTTTCGGGTTTACGAAGATCCGGTTAAAATTCGTATAAGTACTCGGTTATCAAAAAAAAAAAAAAAAAAATAATTGATATACATACAATAATGATAATCAGCAAACACTTTTTGAAAATAATTTTTCGATTTGTGCTATTCCACGACTATTAATAAATGTATGAAATTAGGCAACAAGGGAATAATGTTCGGGATAGTCATTTGTAGAATTCTGGGTACTTGAATATTTTCTCGCCGTTTTATTGCATTCATCTACATATACTAACAAAAATGCTAATCTCGGCAGAAATGATATATTTTCCTGATCTGCGATTAATATTTAAACCTTTTTGCGTTCCCTATTATCCATCTATTTATTTATCACATTTTGAATTTCATTAAATTGTCTATTATCCAGATATCCAAATATTATATTGATATACGGATATCCGTAAATTCGAATATCTGGTTATTATCATACCCTTCGGATCCGTTTGTTGAAAAATCTGGATGGAATTCCTAGCCAAAATTGGCAGTACTGCACTAAGTACACTAAGTACTTCGAAACCTTCACAAAATTATGAATTTTTTTTACTCGCTACTGTATATGCCTTATACGTATGCACATATTTATTACACATAGCGCTTCGTCAAAGTCAAAAGTGCTCAACGACGGCATGATGATTAAATATATAACATTTCAAGGCGTATCTGTATGTAGTTGATTCTCGACGCATACGTTGTTGTAACTTTTACTCTAACACGAATTCTAGCACTTCTACTTCTACTTGCACCCCAGGCATTCCCTTTAGGAAAATTCTTCACTTGTAAAAATGCAAAGCAGTCTGAAGAAGATGCACTCCTTGCTTTGCCAAAGAGACATTGTGTCGTTGAGAAACCCATACTGAGCGAAAAAGTTGGCAATACTAGGAGGACGTTCACCTTGCCACAATAGAATTTCTTAGTTTTGAACGAAAACATTAAGGTTCTAAAATAAAAAAGTGTATTATTGACAACAACAACAACAGAAGAAAATTACAAAAAAAAAAACTTGCTTTATACGACACATTTATTACTTACATTCTTTGGAACGCAAAATTTTCTTAACATGCTCGCTTCAAAATTTTTGTTTAATTTTTCAACCGATTTATTTACTATGAAGCACACTGTAGAATTGCACAGGTATGAGTAGAATCATTTGTGTGTATTTAGACAAACTATTGATTTCTTCCAAAGTGACTCTTCTCGGCTTATGCTTATGAAATATTGGAAAAAGGCAACAACAGTCAAAGCGCTATTTCAAAGTGCTATTTCGAAGAACACTACATCTTCTCAACAGATTTCTTTCTAGCCTCTGCTCGGGTTTTGAATTTACAACCTCCGACTTGCCAGGCAAGCACGAAGCCAGTGGTCCAAAGCGGGCAAGTGAAATGTTGTTGACTTTTACTATATTCCAAAATTAATATAAATTTTTCTGTGGTTTATTGTTGTATAGAAAATATATCGAGCTTCCTTCTGTCTTTCGAAAGATCTCAAAACTTTTAGCTGGTATTGTTTACATAAAAGGGCAGTAAAATATATAATTATTTTATCACAAATAGGTCAGACCAATAACATTGTGTAAATATTTCGCACTGCCATAACCCAAACAAAGATTTCGCGGACTAAATATTTATGCAATTAATATGTAAATACATAGTTTATCGTAAATACCCCTAAGTATGCGTTTTACATGCGGGGTCTGAAAACAATGCAATAAAAATTGGGTAAATAATCAAAATTAATGCTTTTGTGAAATTCTTAGAGAACAGTTTTTTTTTAAGTTTAATCGTGAACAATATTTTGTCAAAATAGTTTTCCACCACTAATGGCGAATGAAGCCTTTTTTTTTGCAAGGCTTGCGCTAGAATTGCCAAAGCCTTTCAAACTATCTACCCATCTGTGTTGCAATTGTCTTTTCTATTTGTTGACCTTCTGAATTTTACTCAAAATTTTAAATTCAAATAAAATGTACCCAATAAAAAAAGCGAATCGAGCTGTAACTCAAAGACTTGCTCACGAAACTATTTAAAAAAAAATCGATTACTTTTGCGTGCCATATAATATACCAATAATGATAGAATACAAGATTTCACATTCCCGCGACGAAGTGACAGATCTCGCCTGTAGTAAGCAAGAACACGGAAGAGAGAAATTGAATAACGTCCATTATTTCAATGAAAAACGTATTTTAATTATTCTAAAGTGTAAAAATTTGGATTTATAGGCAGAGATTTCATAAATAAATCTGCAAAATACTAAAAAAAGTGGCTCTTTTACCTAATTTGTAAAAAAATATTTGTATAGTTGAAGGTGAGAATTGACAACGTGTTAATAAACAAGGCGTTTTGTAAGAATAATTATGTATTTTCCCATCTTCTAATAAATCCAAAGCCATTCTCGTCGTTCTCTTTACTTTCACAACTAATAGACCAACATCTTTCTCCGATTGATCCATTACCAGCTAACCGTAAGCATTACAACTCTCAAGAAAAATTACAAGTACAGGTGTCCCTCGTATAACGCGGTGGTTACGTTCCAGAAAAATTCCGCGTTATGTGATTCGCGTTTTAGAAGACTTAGCTGTCATATAAATTTGAGGGTTATGTTCCAATAAGCTTTTTCCAAAATAAAATAGGTACTAAATTAAAGATGTATGTACGTTTACAATTCAAAATCAAAATTCATACTTTACTTAAAAAATTAAAAAACATAATGAAAAAAAAACAATAGGAAAACATAAATATTATTCATTAACAAACTTCATTTTTGTGCTTTCCCTAGTCTATATCGTCTTCGTCTTCGTCGAAATAGTGAGCGCTTTGGGCGTATAACTCAGTGGATCAGAAGAAATTTCCTTGGCAAAGTTTTCGTCATTTGATAAGAAACAAATTGTTGGACGTTCTCCCAATGGTTGTGCGATTGTGAAATCAGTTATCAGCCTTTGTTTGCTTTTTTTTTTCTAGCTGTTTTTCGATTTCGTAATAAGGCGCTAGATTCATCTCTATTTGCTTCTTGAATTTGCTCGATCTCTCTATTGACGGATCATTATCTAAAAAAAAAAGAAGATTTAATTCTCTCAGCCAAATTTAAGCCCTCTTGTATGCGCTTTAAGGTGAAATCTGGAATTGATTCACAGATATCTTCCTCATAATCGATATTTTCATTTCCAAGTATTTGAAGCAGTTTGAGATCCAGTTGCTAATAGAATCAACTCTTCTTCGTTGAAATCTTCAGTTTGATATATTATTTCATTAATATCATCTTCGGTCATATCATCAAAACCTTCTCCCCTAAAACGGTGGTCCACATTTAATATCCGGCTAATTTCCAAATTCAGTGGTGGTACCACACTATCTTTTAAAACACCCTGCGGCCATAGTTTTTTCCAAGATCCATTTAAAGTGGACTGTTTCAATTCTTTAATAGACGATGCTACTATTTCAATACAGTTTAAAATTGAAAATGCTTTCCACAATTCTGTAACCGTCATGTTAGCATTCGAATCCATTTTATTAAGAATATGTTGAAACGTTTGCCGAATATAATACGCTTTGAACGTAGATATTATGCCTTGGTCTAACGGTTGAATGATAGACGCTGTATTAGGTGGTAGAAAAGTTATTTTTACATTGGGATGATTCCAGTCTTTTGGATGTCCTGGGGCATTATCTACAACAGTATTAACAGAACTTTGAAATTGATGTTTTTTTTCTTCGAGTAGAGTTCCACGTCGGATACAAAGCAATTTAAAATCCAATCTCGAAAAATACTGCTTGTAACCCAAGCCCTCTTATTTGCCCACCAATAAACAGGTAACTTGGATTTGTCAATGTTTTTAAGAGCGGTTTATAAATAAGGGCTTTGTTATATAGTCCCCTGAAGCGTTACTACACAGAATTAGGGTAATTCTGTCTTTTGCGGCCTTAAAACCTGGTGCAGACGTTTCATTTTTCGAGATGTATTATGTCCGACGAAACATTTCATCCAATTTAGGCCTGTTTCGTCCGCATTAAATATTTGTTCTGCTGTATAACCACCCTCTTCAATAATTGTAGCAAGAGTTTTATGGTATTCTCTCGCAGCTTCAATATCTGCTGATTCAGTTTCGCCTTGAGTTTTAATATTGTGTAAATTAAATCGTGTTTTAAAATTTTCGAACCAGCCTTTACTGGCCAAGAATTCCTGATCACATGTTTCTGCAGCTTGATCAGTTTCTTTTAAATAGGTAGACATTTTAAGAGCCTTCGCCTTAATGACATTTGAAGCGATAGGCATTTTTTGCTAGCACAGTCTTCTATTCACAAAATTAAAGATTTCTCCATTTTTTCATTAAAACGTTTCGTACACGTGCAACTCGTTTTGCACTTATCACTTTCATTTTGTTTAAGGGTGCGTATTGTGGCTTCGTTTAAACCGAGAGTTTTTGCTATCAGTCCTGCTTTTTCACCATTGCTCAATCTATCCAAAATCTTTATTTTATCAGAGAGTTCTCACTGCAATGATAGTTTTTGAGAGTTGCAGGCTGGTTTGAGAAATTTTGATAGCCGATTTTTTTTTCTTGAGAGCTCGATATTTAGCTGAAAGTGGAAGTGCTAGAAGGACAAATAAACAGAGCTTTTATGTTGCATTTGTAGAAAACCAGCGTGAATAAATATCGATGCTTTCACAGTCTGCATTAATTCCATAAACGAAATTTATAAATTAGTTTCGTAATAAATAAATTACGGACGATTCACTATTTTAAATTTTGTCGTATAAAATATATGAAACCTCCAGAGAAATCTAACCACACATATCGATTTTTAGGTTTAACTAAGGTTTAAAAAAAAAATTACGCTCTTATCAAATGAACCCAAAAAAGCTGATCATGAGAAGAAAACACTTATAGCAATCATTGGGACATTATTAATTTTTTAATTTTCCCTGGGATTCAAGATCCCATGGTTGTCTAAGGTTTAAACAGATAAAGACCAATGATGCCTTCGGGATGCAAAGGATGCCAAGGAGCCTGCATAGTCTCTTCAAGGTACACAGCACTCCAATATCTTACACAAATTTATAAAAAGAAACAAAAATTCATATAATGATTCTAATGATTGTTTCATTTCGACTGTGGAATGATTGATAGCGATATTCAAATATTAACACAGCGAATACACAGACAAATGGTACATATTATTGCAATTAATTAGGGTTAATTTTTCTATTAATAATTACTATTTCTTGATTTATTTACGCATTTAAGAAGTCTGCTTTGATTGGCTTTCAATGAGCTCATGAAATTAAACAAAATTTGTTTTTACATAGAAGAAACCCGAGGCATCTAAGGCAAGAAAAATTCAAAAAAATTAACATTAACTTTGATCAATAACAATGTCATTGGCTATAAAACTGTATACTCCAAAATTTTCTAAATTTTTTTTACATTTTCGTAATTTTTAGTTGTTTGAATTAATTGTTGTATTACTATAAATTTAGCATAAAGTTTAAAATTTAGATTTCTATGATTTTTCTTGAAGAATGAGCTGTATTTTATTTGACAAGTAGCAGAAATTAAATGAAAGAAAAATAAATTAGAGAAAATTTGTAATTTTGTGGTGCTTTTGTTATTTGCGACGGTGCATACTAAATAGCTAAATTGATGCAGGTGCTTCCGAAACCGATTTGCTCCCAAAAGTGACCAATGAAAAGAAAGTATGCTGAAACATGGTTGAGTTATAGAAATTTACAACAACAAAAAATATAACAAATTTTCTTACGAAAAATTTTAACGCACATCTTTCCAATTCAAATTTTTTTGTAAATGAACCCGCTGTAGCCTTCTTTCGACGGGTCTGGGGTGGGGTGCAAATCCTAGTCGGTGCAAGTAGCATCAAAACAAAACATAGAAAAGTTCTTCAAATGGCAGTCGGCAAACCTCCGAGTGAATTTTTGCTCTGAAAAAAAAAACTCTCACAAAAATCACTTGCCCTTCCGAGTCGGCGTAAAACTGTATGCCACTCAATTCTTGTTCCAAGCAAATTGTAGGAGAGTTTTAGTCAAACATCTAGGTACATCTAGGCACTTACACCGCCAAATTATTATTATTATTATACAATTTTTGCTTGAATTGTTGGTATAAGACTGCGACCCTGCTAATAAAAAATCGCAGATCTTAACGAAGATGCATAAAAATTATCACTCATATTAAAATAGCTTCCGGAGCGTCAACCCTAGCCATGTTTTTTTCAATTGACGGAAGTTTTGTTTTTTTTTTTTTATTTATTTAAGTTTTAAAAAATGATGCTACCGAAAAATTAAAAGCACAATCTAATTATAACACTTTATATAAATATTTTGCACAAAGTTGCATAGTTAAATCAACGCAGCTGCTGGTTAAATTCCTTACAGCGCTCCTATGCAGAAGTTATTTTCGGTGGACCGATTTTGTATTTCTTTTTGCCGATATTGTGTTCTTTAATCTTCACTTTGCGAGCATTTTCTTGTAGAAATAATTACCGTCGGCATTTTGTGCTAAGTTATCTGCCCTTTTGCGTCAGCGATTGGATATAAAGGCTATAACAAAATGGAAACTTAATCGTTTTGTTTTTGGCTTTCTCTTTTGGTCAACACAATTATATTACACGAGACCTTAAAGTGACTTAAAAGCGTTCGCATTCTTATATTCGAGCTTAATGAGAAAAACATTATGCATACTTGCATATTTAAATATGTCTTTGTAAAATTCTTGTACGCGTTTTCTTTTCAAATTCCAGTAAGATATATCGCCAAAACAGAACATCCGTCAATCAAAGTTACAACTATTTAAACATAGAAGATACATAAATAAAATAAATGGTAAACCAGTATTAGAGGTTCCTTTCGATTGACGTTGTGTTTATCAAAATAATAGCAAAATGTATGGAAAAGTTTTCTCAATTTTGTATTTCACTATTTACTTAGCTTTTTTTTCAATTTTTGTAGAAATAAACGTAATTCTTTAATAAAAATAACGTAAGGCGAAGTTTCAAATGTTCTTGAGAACCTTTGAAAATTCAACAAATCTAAAAACTGACGTCAAAACTTCAAACTTTGCAATCCAAGTTTTTAGAAAGTTTTAGAATATGCAGTTTTGTAGGTCGACTTTGCTATTACAAAGTGTTAATTTTACTTAATGTTTAATAATTATGATGATGATTTTTTTGATTTGTTGAATATTTATGACACCAGGAAATTTGATTAATTTTAGCGTTCGGTTTTCATAAAAATGGAAAAGAGTTAACCTTATGCGTTGTTTTCGTCGCATGAAAAGTAGGGGTGGATTTTTATAAATTCCGTATCTTACGGCAGTCAACGACGTCTGATCATTTAATCACTCATAACTTAAAATTAGATTGAAATTTTGGTTCGAAATATTGGAATCGTATTTTTTAATGGTTTTACGTTTTATGAAATCAAAAAAGAAAAGGATTTAAAGCCTCGGCAACTACTACTTCTCTAAAATAAATACGATAATTAAGTCCCGATATGTTCCTTTGTTATTTTCGTACCAAATCTTATTTAACCCTAAAGCTAATCCTATTAATACAATTTAAAATTTTTAAATCACGATACAGACATAATATACATATATAGATTGTTCACATACGTACATACAAAAAATAACCACATTACCATTTGAAGACAAATTCTGGTGGACTAGGAAATTAAGTAATTCTATTAATTTCCAAAGCACACTTAAATTTTGGAGGGAACACTTCTCCACTGCTTGCTAACTGGTGACGGCGAAAGCGTTCCCGTAGAAGACGAATACTTCGAACCCCGAATTTCTGATGATGGCATTAACATCCCGCCACCCGACCTTAACCGACCTTATTAGTGTGGCTTCAGACCCTATAAATCTACCACCGATATTCACGATACGCTAAGTATTAGTGCGACTTCATTAACATTATGTTGGAAATGATAATTTAAGCTGCAGAATTCGAACCAGCATTAAGGCCAACAACAATATCAGCTTCGAAATCCTGCGTACAATCTCTCTTGCCGGCAAGTTCTACTTTAGGCTGATTTGGCGACTGCGCTGTAAAGAAACGTTATTGGCAACATACAAGGCGACTAGCCGGTCGGTTTTAAATATGATGTCCCAATCAGGTTCCCGGGGTCCAGTAGGACTCAGTGGACGAAGCTACAGCCTGTCAAAATGCCACACTCCAGACGGTAACGGGATGTCTTCTGATGTCACCCGGGGCACACCTTCATCAAGAGACAAGCAGTTCCTCATTGGATATAACCGCATGGGCACAACCAAACAGGAACTTGCTAATAGCCGAGCCACCTTCAAGGTATGTCAGCGGACATCTCCGTGACTTCAAGGACGTTGTCTTGTCATTCACCAGTCAACCACTGGATTCGATGGCGTACAGACCGGCTCTGAACAGCATACAAAAAGAGTCAATTACCACCTTGACGAACTCTCGCCCTGTGAACGCTGTCATTGTAGTCAAACCAACACCTATAGCAGACGAAGGGCTTCAGCTGCCACGAGAATCCCGCGTCACTTTAGTCCTACTAAGATCTGGATTTTGTAATAGGCTCACCTTCTACTTATCCAGACTCGACCCCGACATCATAAATGAGTGTCCGGCATGTGGAGAATCCCCACACGATACCAACCACCTATTCACATGCTCTAATAAACCCACCCATCTAAATTCCCTCTCCCTATTGGTCAATCCTATCGAAACAGCACGTTTCCTGGGCCTTTCCTTAGATGAGCTTGAAAATAACGACTATAGGTAGGCTGATCTTGCAGGGTGCAGTTAGCCCCACTTCGCTATAAAGCCCTCTTTCGATGAAACGAAACTACACTGTATAAGTCTCTCATCATGCCTCTGAATCATGGGCACTATCAGTATCGCATGCGTTAGCCCTTGGAGTATTCGAGAGAAAGATTCTCCGAAATATTTTCGGTCCATTACGTCGCTACGGCGAATACCGCAGACAATGGGGGGTTGAGCTGTAAGAGCTTTATAGCGACATTTAAGATCGCTGACTAGGTCCTTTTGTACGTTTGAAGAAAATGTTCCAGCCTTGAAAGTATTCGACGCGGTGAAAACGGACTTGACCTCGCTTGGTGTTTCCATCGCAAAAACATTTTGCAAAGACATTGCTAACAACCGTCCAAAGGGCTGAAGTGAGAAAATAAAAACAAAATTAGGGAAGCAATTATTAGTAGAAAATATTCCACGTGATTCGTCTCGGGGTTAACCAAAAATTAAAATTCAATGACTGAATCATTTAGACATACCATGAAATAAAACTACATATTTCATATTTAACTTATACTGAATTAAAAAGTTATACATTTATTATTTAAAAGAGAAATTTTTTAGAATATTTATATGTGAATATATACGTTCGTACTTGGCTATACAAAAAAAAAAAATATATATATGTTTATAAAAAAAAATTAAAAAAAAGTTCAATAACACAACCTCTAAACATATTTATGCTACTCCAAAATATTGTGTTCAATTAGCTAAGGCAATTAAAATTTAAATTGCAGCAAATAATTAGTTATTAATGAGGAAGTCTACCGTTAAGCGGCGCGACTCTCCGTAAACGATCTTCCTTCGGTGCGGTGCGAATTCCGAGGAGCGCAATAGGCAGCATGTCCACCCAAGAGTTATTTTCGTTACATCGAATTGCATCCTTCCGGGTCACGGCGGAGGTGTTATCACCATTCCGATGTGGTGGTGTAGTTTATATTTCTATTCTGAGAGTAGTGACACAAACCGCTCCATTTTTGGTTTTTCCAAATATAAAAGATGCAATTTCCAGTTCAGTTTAATTTTTACCATGCTGCATGAGTAAATTAAATCAAGCTTCTTACATATAAACTGAAAAACTTATATTGTACCTATAAAGAATGTTCTATTAAACAAGTGTTTAATTCCTTTAATTCGATATTTAAAATTTTTCGGGATCCCGGGATTAACACAATAATTAATACCAGAACTTGCGCTGGGACTTGAAAAATATCTTTGTATGTTAGGGACGGAAAACGACAGTTATTTCTGACAACTGTCATTGAAAAATTCACCATGAAGGAAATGTTCTACAACCAATCGATTTCTTAATTCATCGAGAATCAAATTTAAAAATAATTTTTTTTTGCATTTTTAATGCAAAACTAATAAAATAACAATTATATTTCGATTTTTTTTCTAAGCCAAAAATAATCAGTTATTTTATAAATCAAAATTAACAGTTATTGAAGACTTTTATTTATAAAATCTATCAATATTAATCAGTTGCGGATTTCAAGTTTTCGATTTATAAAATAAATATCAAAAATAACAGTTATTTTTGATTTATAAAATAAAAATCAGATATAACTGTTTTTTATGGTTTTTAAAATAAAAATGGAAAAACAATTGCTATTTAAGATTTAAAAAATAAAAAATCTAAAAATAACTGTTATTTCATTAAACCCTGCTATGTAGGAATGTAGCTATGCAGAATATGTTTTATTCCTATTTGTGGCAATTGGTGTATCTTACAAATTTCTCAAACTCCTAAATAAACACGAAAGGTTAAAAGAAACAAATTTAGAAATATATATGTACATCATAAGCTAGATAGGCATTCTAGCTGCGGGCTTAATATAAACTTTACAAAACGGAAAGGCTCTTAAGTATGCTAAACATTTTAAACAAGTATGCAACTTTTGGAATTAATTACTCAAACACTTAAAAAATTTAAACATTTTTCTTAAGTACATACACAGATCTTATCACAAAAGCTTTTCCAAAACAAAAAAAAAAAAAAAAAAATTGCAAGAAAAATGAACAAAAATACGCAGATATTAACTCTTTCGTGTTAAATTGCGCATATAATTCTACAAGCTTTCACTTTTGCCACACTCACTTCTTTGCTTTGTGAAAACAATGGCAAAATAATTCTCACAAAATCTTGGTTTTAACTTGACTTTAATGGCGTGCGAAGAGTAGAACACCAACCACCATGCTTGATAAATGGCAACCGAAATATTTGCCGCGTTTGCAGTTATTTTTATTTATTTTTTTTTAAAGCTCTTTGCAGCAGCTTGCACGCAGAAAATATTTCTCACATTTTCTATATGCAAAAGCATATAAGTAAACTCATAAATTACAAATTAAAATACAAAGAGTGTTGCTAAAATAAACAATAATGGCAAGAGAGTGTAGCAAAAACTTAACCGCAAACAAACGAAAGTTTAACTTTTTACATTATTTGGTTTTCATTATGCTCTGAATCAACCATATGCAATATGCTATTTATGAATATTCATTATATAACTTCAGTTGAAAGAAGCTATAGTTATTTCATCAAGCTCTTTATTAAAGCATTGAGCCCGTGAAAAAGTTGGCCCATATGAAAATGCAAATTGTTTAAATTAGATTTAGCTGCTAAGGAAATGCAGTTGCATGATTTCTATACACGCATGCCTGTATATTCTTCGCACCTACATACATACATATCAATGATAACCGAATTGGATGATATGGACTTGGACAATATCTGGTTCCAACAGGACGGCGCCACAAGTCATACAGCGAATGTCACAATCGATTTATTGAAAACCAAGTTTGGTGAACGTGTTATCTCACGAAATGGCCCAGTCAATTGGCCGCCACGGTCGTGGGATTTGACGCCGTTAGACTATTTCCTGTGGGGCTACGTCAAGTCTATGGTCTATGCCAACAAGCCAGCGACGATTGATGAACTTCGTACGAATATCGAACGTGAAATTGCAGCAGTATCGGCCGATTTATGCTTGAAAACCGTCGAAAATTGGATTCAGCGTCTGGACTTCTGGAAACGTGCCCGTGGTGCCCATGCAAAAGAAGTCGAGTTCCATACATAATGACATCGAATGTACTTTCACAGGAATAAAGAATTTAACTCATATCCCTAACGGTTTTTGTTTTATTTAAAAAACTTTTGTAGCGTTCCTATTGCAAGACCCGATATATGTAATGTGATGCCAAATTGGATAAACATAATACTCTACTTCTTACAAACATCAAAATTTACCATATATGTACGTCGCTGATTGTTTTCCTCTCGGATCTAGGTTAGCTTAAGTTAAATTAAAGCGGTTGCTCCTGGGAGCCCACATAGACCTTCTCGGATGCATTGTGATACCACAGTACAAATAGTATAGAAATTATTTGTTTTAATTTCAAAATCGCTGCTTGCTTACAATGAAGCTACGGAACTGAATAATCTCTACTCCTGATATGCCCGCCGCTGACTGGATAAGGTGCGATCCCAGAAACTTAAGTCTTAGTTTCGCTAAGGTATGTCAGCTGAGAAAAAAGTGCTGAGATGATTCATCGCACGGATAGTGCCCTGTCAGCACCCCCATATTCAATGAGAGCTGCTGCTTGGATAACCGTAAAACATCCTGCGTTCTAGTGCTGTCCAGCGCTTGTCAAGCTGGGAAAAATCCGATAATCCTTAACTACTTTCGACTGCAGTGTTAATGAGTTCATAACTCTGATTTTCCCTTAGCTTCAGATCGCACTGGTAACTTGTAAATTCTTAATCCGAGTTGAATTTGTGTTCAGTTTTCCGCAGCCTGGCGGCGCATAGACTGTCAGGATTTTCTCGCAGTATCTTCTTAATTGGCGCTATAGCCGCCTAGGTGACTTTTGCCGATTACAACAAAATGCACCAGCTGCTTCTTTGCTTTGCTAACTGGCGCCAACTGAAGACACCAAGCGAAGCAAAGTCCTTCTTCATCTGGTCTTTCCAGCGTTGAGGTGGCTTTCCTTTTCCCCTGCTCGCACCAGTAGGTACCGCATTAAATACTTTCAGGGCTGGATCTATTTCCTTCCAGACGTACAACATGACTTAGATGAATCTTAATTCACTGTACTATATCACTGTCGTTATAAACCTCATACAACTCATCGTCCCATCGTCTGGGGAATTCGCTGTCGCAAAGACGCATTGCTCTAAAAATCTATCGGATAATATTTATCTCGAAGAGTCCAAGGATCATCTCATCTGATGTTAACATTGTCCATGCTTCTGCGCCATAAATAGCACGGGCATGATGTGGGACTTATAGAGCGTGGTTTTCCTTCGTCGAGAGAGAGAGCTTACCTCCTCATTTGCCTACTCAGCCAAAAGTAGCACTTGTGAATTCTGATTAAGGTGGTGGTGCTGCTCAACGTCATTTTACAATGCCGCATTAGGTTTGCAGGAATACAAAATTCAGGCCTGGCGGCATATAGACAACTTGTCGTACTGCCGAATACTGATTTAAAGTCGACAAATGGATGGATGATGTGTGACGATCCTCTCCTCATGGGTCTTTTACAATATTTGGCTGATCGTGAATACTTGGTTGAAAGCATATTTCCCATGTCTTCAGTACGGTTTTAATTGCCCAATGAGTAGGTTGATGGTTGGCTTAAGTGTTTCATATAGTATGCTCGATAGAACCTTATACGAAATGTTAAGGAGGCCTTTCTCTACTTCGGTAGCACTCCCAAACATATGCTGTTGTTTGCTCTGGATTTAAAATCCACACTTAGCTTTTTTGTATTGAACCATTGCCATAATTATAGAAAAGAATAACTACAGGTTTAGTTTCAATATATTGGCAAAAATATAATTCTATAAACTTTTCCTGTTTTATTAAAGCCGGCAGTGCCATTTCTTCACATCATTTAAAAAATTAATTTAAATACGTAAAAAAAATTGCATAGGTGTCCAAGAAGTTACAAAAATATCAGATTTTGTTGATTTTTGTAAATTACCATGATGGGTGCGCGAGGTGAGTTTCCGTACGTACTTTGAGAAATAAACCTATGTATGTATTTGGTTTAAAGCAAGCGGTGCAATTTTTGTAATCGCGGCATTGTGCTCTCCAATCCAATCGTGTATATTCAGTTTGAGTTAATTACTTTTTATTGATACTGGATATCGCATTTTTTATACCTTTCATGAGAATGAAATGGTATATTAAGTTTGGTCCGATGTTTGTAAGTGCCAGAAGGAGAAGAGATAGACCCATCAAAAAGTATACCTAAATGATCAGGACGATGAGCTGAGTCGATTTAGCCATGTCCGTCTGTCTGTCCGTCTGTCCGTCTGTCCGTCTGTCCGTCTGTTCGTCTGTTTGAACGCAAACTAGTCCCTCAATTTTAGAGCTATTTTGATGAAATTTGGTGAGCAGGTGTCGTTGTACAAATGATTAAACATTTGTCGGAATCGGCCAGATCGGGTGACTATAACATATAATACAACCGATTATTCAGATATTGAATTTTGCGCCATAACTCCTCCATTTAAACAGCTAAAGGCTTGAAATTTTGCAGAAATATCAGCCATTATTAGCTACGTATCAGTATTGAAAATCATGAAGATCGGAGAAATATAACATATAGCTCCCATACAACCGATTGTTCAGATATTGCATTTTGCACCATAACTCCTCCATTTAAACAGCTAAAGGCTTGAAATTTTGCACAAACATCAACCATTATTAGCTATATATTAGTATTCATCAAGATCGGAGTTCACAGTGTAAATCGGCAAGATAAATTCAGGACAAATATTTATTGCGAAAAGAAATAAGCTCAGCGCAATATCACATGAATCATAGCGTTAAACGTTTGGGAACTATTTACGGATCTGATAACTGTTTTCAAAGACCGACATATGTAGGTCTTACATATTAATACTTAATTATTTGTATTTTTTAAATGTTGAATATCAAGCGTCGATACGATATTAAAAATATTCAAAAACCATTCCCTCCTTAAAACATAGTTCTTTTTAATTACATAAGGAAAAGCATTAAATAATTTATAACAATGCCTTTACTAGAATTATTTTTATTGATTTGAAGGAAATTTTCGCTTTTAACTATAGGTAATACGAAATTGTAATACAATAACACGTTTTTTACTATTCTTCCATTCATGAAAGGTATGAAGCCTGCGGCATAGCCGAAGACAGCGCTGTTTTTACTTGTTTTTTTTTGATTTTTGTAAATTACTGTTTTATGGGATATGATTATGGTCATATTTCCATAATTTTCGAAATTGTTTTTACTGACTTCAAATTTGCAGCGTGTACTAAATTTTGTTGAGTTTGATAAAGTATAATATATATATAAAGCATAAAAAAGTGCCATTATTAAGTTTCAAAATATTTAGTTTGTTATGAGAAGCGAGTGAGATTTTTTCCAATTTTTACACTTTTCGAAATTTTGCTTACCAAAATGCTATCTGCGCACTAACTTCGCTATTCAAAGAAACTCTTATTGATTAAAATAAATTAGGCCGAAAAATTATTATTGTATAAAAATAAAAAAAAAATTGTCAATTCAATGACATCCCGTATGTTCATTCCATTCACCTATTAATTATTCAGTTCACCTGCTCGCCTCAGCTTAAAATTTTTGTTTTTTTAATTTTTTATTACATACTTTAAGTTGCAATTTATCATTACTACAATAAGAGAATGTTATGAACAGTCTAGCGGTAGGAATGTTTGCTCTCCAGCTACTTTATATAGCATAATTCCAAACAAGTTTGAGGACAACTTTGTATAGTCTTACTTTATTTTCCTAACTCGACTGCGAGTGTTTTTGAAATGAGCTAGTACATGTTTATATTTGTTCAGATGATTTCTTTCATTTAGAGAAATTGGAGTCTTCTCTTCTAAAAGTGAAGGTTATAGAGATAATTTTTGAGTGCTGGCTCAAATCTTCCATTTATTTTGCAATTCTCTTATTTAGCATACCGCTTTGAATGTGGCATTATTTTGACAAATCTATTCTACATTAAAAAATAGAAGAAAAATACATTTCCATCAGACAATTTTTCTTCGAAATATATTTGGATTATGCGGGATTCTTTATATGTGCATTTGTATTCCTTATTTGCAGGGTGTTTGTATTTTGTTATTAGAAAAATTACTACCCATAATGAAGAACGCAAAACATATACCCCTATTGTATATTCGAGCTTTGTTTATACGTCATTGTTATCATTTTATCCTCATTCGCCATAAGTGCAATTCTATTTTCTATGACCTCTACTAAACGATTTAGCAAATTAAATAGTAAAAGATTCTCGTAAATTGGTTATGAAAAAAACTAGGGTTGGGGTGTTTCTATCTACAAAAAATGTGTAACACACGCAAACTTTTTGTTCGCACTTACTGTTCATGTTCCCTCAAATCACTGAAATAAAAAACAAACAAAAAATTGAACATGACAAATTTGAACAAAAGACGTCAATCAATCAAAAATTAAGTAGAGTTAGTGTAGACATCTGGTAAAGATAAAGTACATATCGATATGTGATATAACAATTGCTTTATGTTTTCACAAATGTACTACTTAACGAACAAATGTAAAATTCAAATTTGATTTCCCATCTGTTATTCAGAACTATATTGTAAAACTTCTATTTCAAAGTCTATAAAAATGTACTGAATTTTACAACTATCTCTTTAACTACGTACACGCGAACGTACTTACATATTTTACGAAAAGCTTTTTTTTTTAGTTTAGAAGTAAGTGAAAAAACTGACACAATAACTTCAATTTAACAGCCATCAACTAAATTTCAAACTGATTCGATTTGTGTTTGTTTAAAACAAAATTAATGAATATAGTTGGGGGGGTAGTCGTAAAACAGAAAAAGCTCTTCAATGAAAATGATTATGCGAAGGTTGGTAATAAAAATATATTCATTTTAGATTTCCAAATGATATTATAAATGTGAAAGTTTGTGAGTGAGTTTGTGAGTTTGTGAGTGTGTGTGTATGTCACAACCTTTTCAGTCCAAAATGGCTGGACGGAATTGTAGAAAATTTAGCAAGCAAATATCCTTCCTCCACGCTATAACATAGGCCATATTATATGGAGAGTTGCCACATCTTAAGAAAGTTATAGTCAATTAAATAAATAGGTTAAATCACATAATGTTTTATAACGACAATATATACATATCTGAATAAGATTTGGCACATACATATATAAGTAGGTTATCTTAAACTCGTTTATTTGTATGGAGTTGCCACCTGTTTAAAATGTTACATTCAATAAAAACAACAAATGAATTCAAATATTACAATATGGGTAACAAACGAAAGAGGCTTAATGAAGAATAGTTTCCCAATTGTTTTCAAATAAGGTTGCCACATATTTAAATGAAAATTAAGTAAAATTAAAAAAAAAATTATTGACATTTTACAATATGTCTGCCAAAATAAAAGTTTTAAGAAAACTTAATTTTAAAAATAATTTTGCCACGTGTTTAACAAATTAATCAAAATTATAATAAATTAAATCAAATCCATTTAATTTTATATGCAAGACTCAATAAAGCTTCAATTCCTAAATACTTTTAATGAAGGCGCCACTTGTTTGTGTGCAAAATAAGTTAAATAAAAAAATAAACGTTAAATATATTAACAAAATGTAAAAAAGTTATAATAAGTTAAATCAAATATTGAAATATGGGTCGCACATAATGGGATTCAAAGGCAAATAAAGATAATCGTCTCATACTGAGTTTACATACATCTACTTGTACGTCTCGATGTATAATTGAAAAGAAAAATTAATTTAGCGCTAAGCACCGTAATTATGAGTTACGTTTAACACCTATTCTATATGGATGGGTCAAAATTGCCCAAAAAGCTTTTAATACTGAATATTTTTTTATTTTTTTGGGCCGGCGTGTGCACAAAAACCATCATTGGGTTATTTTTCTTCAAGGAAGGCGAAATTGTCAATGGTAAATAATATCGATGGATTTTGTCACATGTTGTGTGCCCAAAAATGCATGAAAAAGGTCAGACTGATTTTGACTACACAGCAACCCAAAAAGTGCGATTTTTCAAATCAAAATTCCACAGAGAATATATACGACAATGACTGGAAGCATATTACGGTCTTTTGCTTTTAGCTGGTTCATTCCAATCACACGGCGAGGCACTCGAATACTTGCTGGACGATCGAAAAGTCCATCCGATTTTTAAATCGACAATGAGTCTGCGTGTATTCCAAAATATCTTCCGAGTTCAGAACTTTGACAAGAGGTAAGAGGCGAGCTCGTAAAAAGTTGTATCCAATTAGAGACCTATGGAAATTTTGGGAACAAAATATACAATCCTGGTGAAATACCTCAGTAGATGAGCAATTGTTGACATTTCATGGAAGTTCTCAATTCAAATAATCCCATTGAAGCTTGGAAAATACGGCATTGAAATCTGGGCATTTTGCGACAGCCAAACAAGTTTTGCGTGGTGGTTGGCAGGTAGATACAGATACAGGCAAAAGTCGGTATTGTTAATCTGAAAAAGAACAAGGACGTCGTGTTATACTGGATCCGTTAAAAGATTTACGAGGTCCCAATGTCACTGGCGATAATTTTTTCACGTCAAATTACTTTGGTATTGATTACTGAAATATAAAATGGGAAACAAATAAAAAATAAACCCGAAAATCATGCCCTTTGTTGACAACAACAATCAAATTACAATCGTTGGATATATGCCTAAAAAATCGCACCCTATATTTACTCAGCACATTTCACAATGATGTTGAAATCAGTGGCAACATAAACAAGACTGAAATCATCGACTTTCAATATCCCAGAAGAGTTAGGTTGTGAACCTGTTTCTCAGGAAATATATAAAAGAACTTCCATTCCTTATAGCAGTCCTGCCAAAATCGTTGTGGGAAAATATCAAAATACTGCAAACTGCAAATGTCCAAACTAAAGTAACAAATGTGCCGACTGTCAAAAATTCATTTGTAAAGATCATTCGAGGACAATGCGCTTATTGCTCTAAACAAAATTAAGATTTACTCAATTTGTTATTTCATCGCTTTCAAAGCTTGAATTATATTCAAAATGTGTGTTCTTTCACAAAAGGCAAAAGCTCATCTGCATATATGTGACGATTTTTCAGTACAAGATAAGGGTTAATGTTATATAAGAAAATCCCTCGAAATACTCTTGAGTTTAAGGCACAGTGAGAATGTAATGTTAGTTGATTTTGATAGCAAATTGATTATTCATGTCATGGATGATATTTATTTGACAGGCATATATATATATATATACTTAGGTACATATGTATGTTTGTATGTTGACTATTTGTAAATATCAACAAATTACCAACTTGTCGACCCATGTCGATTTTGATGTCAACACATCCACTTTAATTCAACGACGTGCTGGTTTCAACTTCCAACTGCAATGGTGGCGTGTAACTTATATGTTGAAATAAATATATATAACAAACTGGTACAAAGCTATAGACGGAAAATAATAATGATAAGAAAGCATTCAGTTTAAGGATGCGATATGCAGATAGATGCATATATGAAGGTGGTTTAATAGTTTGCCATTATTTTCATTATTATGTCTTTGTGCTCCATATATATAAGCATTTCTCCAAACTTTTACTGCTCTTCAAATAGCATGATTTCTTGAAGTCACACATTAAGTGTTAAGTGTTTGAACGAAGATTTCAACACAAAAAATCATTATTATCATTATCATATCAAAATACTGCTTTTGTTTAGGAATAGGAAATAATCACTCGACGGACCCGTGCATTGAATTATCGGAATAATATTAGGTCTAGAAAGAGAAATCCATTACACAGAGTGGAAATACGCCCTGAAATGCCCTATAAATCAGAACAAAATTCAGCAGATTTCTCCATGATTTTTTCCAATAAAAATTCCTTTTTATTGCGATGTCTTTTCAATAAAATCAAGAAAGTAAACTTTTTAATGTAATTAAGAAGGTGACCCGTTAAAAATAAGACAGATATCCTATAAAATTAAGATGCAAGCCATTTCAATAAAATTGCGAAGTGTTTTCATTAGTATATCCTCTCAATTTTAACAATCCACCGATTTTATCAATTTAAAATTATTTGCACCTAAATTGTTACGTAGATTATTTTACGAAAATAAATATCACACTGTTTTTATAAACTGTTTGTTATTTATCGAGTGAATATATTTATTTTTAAAACATTATTCATTGAAAAGTCCTGGAACAATAAATATGTAAATCAAAAATTATGATTTTGAAAATACAAAAATCCAAAGAACAATATTTATAATATTAAACTAAAAACAATATAAAGTAGATTATTCACAAAATACGCATACATATATATATGATATGTATGTATGTTGAGATGCTAAAAGCAAAATTTGAATTAAAAAGGGCTCATTTAAATATAAAAAAAGCTTTCCATATTTATAAAGGGTGGCTAAATTTTAAGGGTCGATTTTGAATATAAAACAAATTATTTTGGAAATTATTGTAATTTCTTTTCATTAGGATAATATGGTGTAGGTCAATTATGTATGGAACAAAATATCGGCCAAATGTCCGCCGCGACCTCGGCGGCACACCTCCAACCGACGGTGAAAATTTTCGATGACGCTGAGGTATAATTGAGGTTCTATGCCGTTAATGTGCCGAATTATCTCATCCTTTAGCTCTTGAATTATTGCTGGCTTATCGTCGTACACCTGTTCTTTCAAATAACCCCAAAGAAAGTAGTCCAACGGTGTCAAATCACATGATCTTGGTGGCCAATTGACATCGCCACCACGTGAGATAACACGGCCATTGAATTTGTCGCGCAAAAGAGCCATTGTTTCGTTGGCTGTGTGGCAAGTGGCACCATCCTTTTGGAACCACACATCGTCCACATCCATATGTTCCAATTCGGGCCATAAAAATACGACCCGATGATGCCGCCAGCCCATAAACCGCACCAAGCAGTCACTTTTGTGGGTGCATTGGTTTTTTGACAATCACTCTTGGATTATCATTCGCCCAAATTCGGCAATTCTGCTTATTGACGAATCCACTGAGGTGAAAATGTGCCTCATCACTGAAGATGATTTTCTTCGAAAATGCACGATATGCATTTTGATTTGAACGCCCATTTTCATAATAAGCCTGAATAACTTTAACACGTTGCTCGATTGTGGATCTTTCCATGTTCAAATTGAATTAATCTGAAATTGAGAAATGTCAAGTGAAATACAGAAAAAAAACTTGACGTTTAGGTGTGGTTCACATTCAACATTGGCTCTTAAAATTTAACCACCCTTTATATTCAATAAAATTTTAGTAAAAAGGGGGTTTCTTCTAACAACTAAATATTTTTTCACAAGATTATATAAAAAAGAATAAGCAAGAAGTTATCTCTTTGTTTCCATTTTCCTTTTCACTAAATTTGAGAATAAATTTAAACCACTATTAAGAACTGTTTTCTAGTGAAAATTTCTTCAATTTGATTCCCTCTCGCACTCCTTGGCCATCAAGTTTTGTTAGACTTCAATCTCTTTAATTATAGTTGAACTTTTTAGCTCTGTGCATTTTTGGATTAAATTTAAAATTTCCTTTAGCATAGTTAGAATAATCCAATTTAGGTCAAATATGCACCGTTTTGTACTATAAATAGCTGCAATGGTGAAGGTAATTTCATAAGCGCTAATCTCCTAGAAACTCTCGTCCCTATTGGTAAAAAATTGTGATATTGAATTTTTGGCAAGCCTCTCTTGGGGCGAATTTTCCACCAACAAAATCATTCGCCATAGACAGGAACAGGTATAAATCACTTGGTACCAGGTGAATTCCTAAGAACTTCCCAGTCGAGTCACTAACGATGTATGTACCCTGGCTATGTCCTGATGGAAGACAATCTCCTATCACAATCTCTCCTATTGGCTAAAGTTGACCGGCAACAGTAAACGCTGATGGCCGGACTGGATGATTTCCATTCCTTTATCGATATTTTCGATCATTGGCCTTCCAGATCGTGGTGCAGTAAAATCGACGAAACCAAAATTGCGCATAATTGAATCTTACAATATCAGAACCATAAACACCATTCACGGTTTCAGCCGACTGGGTTTCGTTTTCGCGTTTGTCGAAGAAAAACTGTAAAATATGGCGTATTTTCTCTTTTCTGGCGTCCATTTTTGACGCGTGCTCAAAAAATACTGAATCAAGCAAACTAATTTCCGCTGATTAGTTTTGCCTTTTCAATTCAAGGAGCGCAATTAACGGTTATTATCCGAATTACATCTCAGAAGATCAAGCGGTCTTTCCGAAATGCAACGCGAAATTGTTCTCCATGCAAAAAATTAAGGCTCAGCAGTAACGATTATTTTCTGAGCAAAAAGTATAACTCGAGAAATAGCAGTTAAAAAGTGACTTTTTCGATAAAATTTATAACCGTTCGGTCCCAATGTACCACGAGCATCCGTAAAAATCTATGATCTATTATTTCGTTCGATTAGAACTAAAAGCATTATAAGGTGGGTTTTGAAAATTTTTGTAAGACATTTATCCAAAGGGTCCATAGAAAGGGCTCTAAACCAAGGGTAGGCCTTGAAAAACTTTGCAAAACAATTTTCAAAAAGGTTCATAGAAAAGACCCTGAGAAATGTGCAATTTGTATGGTAGACTTTGAACCCACATCTAATGAAAAAATGTACACTTTTTTATGAAAACTATTGTAGAAATCGGATAATTGGCAAACTATTTTTTAATATAATAAAAAATATATATAATTTATATGAAAACATAATATTGAGTGTTGGCAATAAAAGTATTTTCGAATTGGTATTAATCCGAAATTTTACGGACTTTAGAGCCTGTTTGAAAATTATTATTTCGCAGTAAGATAAGGAATATTTTGAAGTTCGGAAACATAAATTAGGCTATCACGAGAACTGAAGATGCAATCTTCAATGAATGACGACGAGCTTGCATATAGACCATAGTAGGATATTTTTCCATTGATTTTTAATTTTTTTTTTTTTTTTGTTGTTTATGGTGTAAAACATTTTCTTCTAAATGTACAAGGTATGTTGGAAACTTTTTTTTTTGTGTGGAGGAAAATTTTTGACACCGTCGTCAAAAAAATTTTCAAAAATGAACAGCAATTTTTAGCTACTTAAAAATTGCAATTTATTTGACAAAAATTTAATGAACTATAAAACTGCATTCCTAGAGTTATTGTAAAAATTCTAAATAAAAAGTTGTTTCTGGTTTTATAAATATATTACACTTTCCAAGTTCTCTACAAAGTTTATAATATGTATCTTTAAAATGTTTGTTGTATACAGAGCTGGCTTTTTACCAAAAAAAAAGTAACAAACTTAAAACAATTGAAAAAGGTTTTTGTCAAAATTCATTCGAATTGTGAGCACGCGACGCTCAATTGGCATAAAGCATATTCATACATAGACTCGAAAATAAAACACACTGAGGTAAGTGGTATGTGTAAAGCTTCTAGAATCTCCGAATTGATCGAGTTTCTGGACATTTTTGCTAAAACATTGAAATTAAAAAAATTATCAAAATTATCATCTGATTGAGAAATGGGGTTTTTCCATTTAAAATACATAGTTTGAGCATTAATGAGCTTCCAAAATTAATATAGAGTTAACGAGAATAATTTTACCATTGAAGACCAACATTTCACTTTTTTCTAAACCATGTCGTGATTTGAGAGTATTTGTTGTGTTTAGTAGAATATAACTAATGAGCATTAAATTGGATCAATAAGTAGTATATACGCAGTCAAAGATTATATTGTATCCTATCATGTAAATGAGTTTGCGATAGGTTACAATTTCACTGGTAGCAGTGCAAGAACGGAATTTCCAAAATCGTTACGGCAAAGTCGCGAGAGCGACCAAAACTCCCAAATGATATGATTTACAAATCGCTGGATTAGTTCATGCGGCATCAATTTGGGTGGAATATTCGAAAGACACAAATATTTGATATCTTTAAATACAGTGAAAACATCTCTTTTCGAGGCCTAGTAAGATTAAGGATTTAATTAATTCGAATGTTGTGCATCCTTGTCTCCTGAAGAAGCTTTGGCATTTCTCTTGGAAAATAATTTTACCAATAACATTCGGCAATTCCGCAATATTTATCCCCACTATATAAAATTGACGGAATGCAAGTTACATTGCCAACCGAATAGAATACAAATCACAAAAAATGTCAGCAGTTGTGCTCCATTCTAAAATTTCATTTTCCGCACGGTCAAAAGAATTTTCTTACACCAAGAAGGCGTTTTACTTCGGTTTATGGGAAATAATACAATAACCGTGATTTAAACCATAAATTTGAAGGCTCAAGTGGATACAAGTAGGTTTTTTAAAGAGCTCGAGTGTCATTTAACCAATCGTTTTTTGTGACGTTGATAATTTCCTTAAAATTATTAGATGGAATTCTACTCCACAATTTTTAAAATTTTGTAGACCAGTTAAATTTCGGTTCATTAAAGAGCATATTCTAAATGAAAGAAAAACAGTTTCGATCTCGAAATATCTAAACTGAAATCATTGTAATATAATTAGTTAGATGATGCAAGAGCTATATTCTTAACATGATCGAAAATTTTTAAACGACGTATCTCCTACGAAATCTACACAAGCTTGAGGCAGTTTGTGACTTGAGATCACCAAGTTTTTGACGTAGATCAGATAGCTTATTTTTAATTTGACCTTCATTTTTCTGTTTCACATATGAAACACAAAAAAATTTAAAATAATATAAGTTCAGTAGGATAGCTAAAAGTCATGGACGCATTTACGAAAATAGTAATGTGGCGTGGTGATGAGTTTCGAAAATTTAAACTGCTGGTATTTAATTTATTTTTTATTTAATTCTGTTATAAAAAAAATCTTTTTAAAAAGCTCATAAAAATTTAAAAAATTTCAACAAATTTAAATTTTATTTTCACCATCTATCAGCCATTCATAGTCGGCATATTTGTGGTGCAACAATGTAACGCTTGCCACAAATTAAAGTAGAAGCTCAGCTGAACGGCGAGAAGAAAAAAAATTACCTAAGCATACAAAAAAGTAGCACGCTCTTCTTCAGTGGGAGTTCTGAAATTGCTGTACAATGCAATGAAAGAGAAAACGAAAGCGTTTTTTTTTTTAAGGAATTTAAAAGAAATGAATACATTAGTATATTTTTTGTTAGTATAATTAAATTTCTCTTCCTTACAAAGCTACATCAAAAAGGTATAATTTCTCACAAAATACATCATATCCATATCCTTTTTCAATCCAAGAGGGCTGAATGTACCCCAAGTTTTTTTGTACAGTAATAAAAATTGTTGACCGCTTTTGTATCGTTTATGCAAATTTTTCCAACCTTTTGTACGACAAGCTAATTTTTTTATTTTTATTTTTATTTTTTATTTTATTTTCAGGATTATGTGGAAAAACTAGATGGGATTGGCCTTTGCCTGGTAAACCTAATGGATGACATGCACGAATATATGCGTGGCCTGTTTTTGCTAATGTGAGTATGAATAATTTACGAAACTAGAAGTAAGCATGATAGCGAAAAAATATACATAACTGTTTATCATAGTATTGTGGTATAATCAACGTTGCCATTTTCTTTTACTTTTCTTGTTGACTACTAAAATGTTAATTTTTCCTCGTTTTGTTTAAATTTCAATAAAAAAGGCTAATTATTCCATTAACAATTTACAACGCAAGACTTTGCTAGTATAATTAACTTAATTTTTGCGCAGAAAATAAAAGCTCTTGTTTGCTTCCTTGCAGTTGGTAACACCCAGCAATAGTAGAGTTTATATTGAAATCTAAAACAGAAATGTCATCATTAGTAAGCTTTCCATTTTCGCTCTTTTTTCGCTCAACATTTAAATTTTTCTATTATTTGCCTGCTTGCAGTTAGACATGAAAATATTTCAAAATGGTATCTATGTATAGGTATCACGGTGTTTGAGGTCGCACTACACCGAAAGCGATCAACTGATTTTTATGTTATGCTTTGAAGAGGGTTGCCACCTGTTTCGCAAGTTTAATTTAATAAAATTATACACAAGTTATATGAAATTTTAAAATATTGGTGTTAAATGGTTCGCCCCACTTAGATAAAGGACTACAGCAAGATATATTTTGGAAAGGGCTGCCACCTTTTTGAAACGTCAAATGTTATTAAATTATTAACAAGTATATAAAATATTAAAACAGGAGCATCAAACGGTTCACATCGCTGAAAAAAAGGTTTAAGGAAAGATTGATTTTGGAAAGGGCTGCCAATTGTTTGAAATGTCAAATGTTATTAACTTTTATATAAAATAATTAGATGTTGTTAATGGCCCTCCATAGTTTAATTATATATGTACATACTAACTTATTGAGCTCAAGGCCAGATCGACAAGGCATATCCAAAAGTTCCTGAAGATGACTTCAGATTGAAGTCGAAATATCGACATACATACATATTCAATAATACACAGGATAAAATAAAATTTTTTTGTATAATTTATAGAGCTTGTGGCAAGGTTTGTATTAGGAATAATATGAGAAAGCAACATATTTTCCAAGTGGTAATACAAACCTGGTCACAAGCTCTATAAATTGTACAGACGATTCATAAAAAATAAGGCCAAAAAAAAAAAAATGGTGTTTTATTTAAATCTGGCCATAATAAATTAAAACATATATAATTTTATATAAAATATTAAAACATGAGCATCAAACAGTTCACTGCGCTGAGATGAATTTTTACAGCGAGTTATTATTTAAAAAGGGTTGCCACCTATTTGAAACGTCAAATGTTATTAAATAAAACACAAATATGTAAGATATTAAAATATGAATGTATAAAATGCGATATCTAGTAACATATGTAAAGGGTCATTAATAAATAAATAAGTATTGGACAATACATAACAAAAACTCCGATAGGTGGCGCTGGAGCCGGGATATCTCTAAAACTCAATTTAATTCAAATTCACAACATGTATTAGCCACATAAATATAAAAACTTTTTTTTTGTTATCAGACAGGCGGCGCTTTATGTAAAATATTTCTAAATGGAGTTGCAGAGCGCGGCTGTTCAGATAAGGATTATGTACGATAAAAAACACATGGTTCTAAATATTGAAATTACGATAAAAAACACCAATTTCTTGAGTTTTTATTTGGTATATTAAAATCAGATTTTATAGCAGTTAGACTTTGCGAAACAAGTCTTTCAAATCCTATCCGTTATAAGTCCTGCTACGTCTGTCAGATCCTCGAATTTACAAATTAAATTTTCAGGCATGTCCTAACCGCATAATTGACTGCTGCTGAAAGAAAATTTTCTAACATAAATTTAATCAAAACGAAATTACAAAACCAATTTAAAATTAAACTCAAAATAAAAATTTGTCTGTAAAGTTTAAGCGTAGCATGTGTGGTCAGCGATATGCATTTTGAACCAACTTCACGAAAAGAGAAAGCTTTAAATTTGACAATATATTTTTTTCGTTGTTCGGGTTTTTTGTGACAGAAGCATAGCTGAGATTACTGTGAGCAAATTTTTTCATTTATGAAATTGCTTGAAGTTTATTTAAAAAAACATTTAGTCTAAAAAATAGTCTAATTTTAAACAATCCGGTTGCACCATTGTGTCATCTTAAGTGTCATGTTCAGTCAGAATGAAAACAGCGTCGTATACCTTTTCGGAAGAAACTGACAAAAAGCCACGAGTTGTTTTCTTGTTTTGGCATGAGTGAAAATAGTAGTAGAAATTAATCAAACTAATAGTAGCAGCGTTATTAAAAATAGTAATAGTGGTAAGTAGTAGCATTGGTAAAAATAGCAGTAGAAATTAGTAAAATAGTAGTAGAAATTAGTAAAACAGTAATTGAAATTAGTAAAAAAAATAGTAGTAATTAGTAGCAGAATTAACACAAATAGTACTTGAAAGTAGTCAAAATAGTAGTAGCATTTATAAAAATAGTAGTAGTAATTAGTGAAAGCACTGGTAAAAATAGTAGCAGAAATTAGTAAAAACAGTGTGTGTAGTGTGTGCGCGCTTCATTCGGGTGTCCCAGGTTCAAATCCAGGTCGGGACAATTATTATCAAAAAATTATAGAAATGTTTTTTCTAATAGCGGTCGCCCCGCGGCAGGCAATGGCAAACCTCCGAGTGAATATCTGTCATGAAAAAAACTTCTCACAAAAAAATATTCGCCGTTCCGATTCGGCGGTTTATGTTACAGCAACAAAACTCACACCACAAAATGCAGGAGAAGTTCAGCCAAAATCGCTTAAGCGGCTACAGTGCCAATTAAGTAAGAAAGGAAGTAGTAGAAATTAAAAAAAAAATAGTCATAATTAGTAGCAGCATTAACAAAAAATGGTAGCAGAAAATAGCAGAAATAGTACTAGAATTTAGTAATAGCGGTTGTAGCATTAATAAAAATAGTAGTGGTAATTAGAAGTAGCATTGGTAAAAATAGTACTAGAAATTAGTAAAAACAGTAGTGTATCAGTAAAAATATTAGTAAGAATTACTAAAAATAGTAGTAAAATTGCTAAAAATAGTAGTAGTATTTAGTACGTGCACAAGTAAAAATAGTAGAAGAAATTAGTTAAAATAGTAGTAGTACATAATAAGTAGTACCATAGGTCAAAATAGGTTCTGAAATTAGTAAAAATACTAATAGTAATAAGTAGTAGTATTAGTAAATATAGTAGTAGAACTTGTCCCAAGCTACATACATATATCGTCGTCCGTGACTTCGTGACGTGATTCTGACGCGACTTGCATGACGCGATGTAAAAATCAAAGCCGCTAAAAAAATTTTACTTAAGAAAAAATCAAAATAAACATTTATGTTTGATTATAATTTAAGGTGGATAGGAATTTGTTCACGTTACTTGGGTATATAGTTTTTAAATAGCAATTTTATGGTACATATTTTTCAAAATAATAAAATACATAGACAAATTAAGGCTCATAAAACTTCCTAATATCAAGCAAATTTAATCATGTCGACAAGATTTGACTAACAAAGAATTTATTATTTGGCATGTCGACTACTCAACGGGAAATCTGTTCAACCGTCAAATTTTTGTCGACATCGAATTCATAAAAAATTTGATCGCATTTAAAAAATCAGAAGAAGGCACAAATATAAATTTTTCAGGAAATATCTGTAAATGAATTCCCGCATATCGTGTATTTAAACACAAAAATTATTATCAATCAATCATGTTGTGCCGTTAGGCTCTGCTTGCCAGCAAACCTGGCGAAAATCACGCAAAGAATGTTAAGGTTTATTAGCAATAGCTACTGCGAGATCCGCCGGGTATTTTTGCCACTAATACCCTACGCTTTATGTAAGGTTAAATGTCTAATGTCTATATACAAATTTTATTTATGTCAGCCACATTGATTTATAGTCTAGCCACGCGTAGACAATGCAAATTTGTAGGCATATGAATAAAGATATTCTACTAAAATGTTCCTGCTCATCATCAATCACAGTGAATGGAAAGCTTTTAAATCTTATGCTTATTGTTTCTTTTATTTTTTTTTTTGAAATTCATTTTCTTTTGCTAATTTATTACAATTTTTCAGGTATTGTGCGCCCACAGTTCTACTTGCTTACCTCTATATAAGAACTTCACAGGAGCTGCGGCCACCCGATGGACCATTTGCTGTAATGATGTTCGAAAATCGCGCGGATGTGAGAAATCGTCAGCGGTAAGTACTTAATAAAAATGTACGCATGTATTGTATGTATGTACATAATGTATATAATATGCTTATGGATTACAAATATTTTTATAAGCGTGCACTTATGCTAAGGAATCGTGTAAACTTGAATGTCGCCAACATACATATGTATCTCATTCATTGACTGCAAGCGAATTTCCCATTACATTTGCGGGAAAGCACAGACCACAATGTGCATAAAAAAAAATTAAAAAAAATAAATAATGCGCAAGGAGTGTAAAGGCTTCTTTCTCAACATGTTGCTTTATTGAGTTGTCTGAGGGTAGCATGAATTGTTCTGTAAAATCACCGTGTTTCTGTAGTATGTCACTCGTCTACGAATTTTCTTATCAAAGACTACTGTAAATTATAAAAAAATAATTCATATATATAGTTCTTAATATTTAGAAAAGTATATATATTCTCCATGTATTAGGTCTACATAGTAAAAATAAATCCATTATTTTTGCATTGAGTTGAAGGTTTTATTTAGCATAGTTAGAATAATCCGATTTAGGTTAAATGTGCGCAGATGTTGCCATTTTTAAGGTAATTTCATAATCCCACTCTCATATAAACCCGTCAAAATTTCCCGTCATTCTCTATTGACGCTCTAACAGATTATCTTATTTAATGTAACTGGTTTAATAGATGGCAATTCTGTCCAAGAACATATCTCGTCAAAAAAAAAAATCCTCAATTACCTTTCGTTAGGTAGCAACTTTATTCAAGAATATATTGTGGTCAAGGGATTCCCAATAACCTTACGTTTGATATTCATATTACTCAGTTTTCCTTAAATAAATGATTTATATTTCAACTTTTTTAAGGCATGGCAACCCTGGCCAAAACTACATCGTACCTAAATGATTCTTAAGAACCCTTTGTATGATATCCATATTGCCGTGTTATACTTAAAAAAGATGTTATATTAATTTTAACTTTTTTAATAAGTAGCCACCCTTTTCAAGATAATATGAAAAACACAGCAGGACTAAAGTAAATTTTGTCATTTTTTAGTTTAAAGTCTATGCCACTAAATTGTATTTAATTTACACCGCTTATCTACCATAATAACTCTGCTCATCTACAGAAAAATATCTGGCGAAATGGTGTTCTCGGTTTCGAAATTGGTTCAGTAGAATCGCCAAACGAACGGTGGTAGAATATTTAATATAATACCAACTCCCCTACTATATTTGTATATTTTTAAGGACGTCTGTTTATTAGTGAAATTGAAACATATCTTTTGTAAAATTATTGCACTAATTTCGAGAAAAAACTTTTGTAAAAATTGTCATATTAAAAATAGTTTTTTTTTTTTTATCATATTTCAGTCTACAATTATTTCTCTAGGGAATATTTACGAACTATTTGTGTTTTTGGGACTTTTTCAGTTGTTACCATAGATCTCCAAGAAAATTTGGTTTTTAAAGCCCACTACAATAAACGCGATTATTGTTTAAGGCGCAGCTGAAGCTGAACATCTATTTTATTTACATAAAAAATCCTCAACTCTTTCATTAACTCGTACAAATTGTTCGCTAATAATATCGATATCGGCTTTATAAATGACAACGCATGCACAAAGTTAAAAATATACTTAATTTTCTCAACAGCTCTCCTACAAATACTCCTCTGGGATCAACAAATGCCTATTTTCATTATTGGCATCACCTTTCGTCGTTATTGTTATTTATTTTGTACACACTAACTAAATTTAATAACTTTAATATAAAGCAAGCTGTAAAATAACTCCATCCTCCCTCATTTATATAAATACCCCCCACTCGTAATGAGTAGACACACGAACTTTATTTACTTGCCAACTATTTATGTATATAACTACAATTTATTTATGCTTTTACATAGGTACATACCTAATAGATGAATATTAACTATGTACATCAATATTTGTTTCTGTTTCTTCCACTCTCATTTACAGCAATTCATCGGCGTCGTCGGTAGGTGGTAGTGTTGGTGCTACTATCACCACGACCTCGGGCATCGGTTCGGCACTCACCACACATACGAATAGAGGTCACACTTCGTCCGTTCAATCGCCAACCTGCTCTGCAACGAAGACGCGCTCGTATGACTTGTACAGCGCTGAGTTGGATGTTTATCGGGAAAAACGGAAACAGCGAAACTTTGGCAGTATGGCCGCGGCTCAAGTGGTTTGCCTGTGTCCGTTGATGATTTTACGTTTTGCACGGCTTTCCATGGAGGAGACCTACGAGAATCAGAAACACTTTGACTTCACCTACTTAATGTTTGTGTGGATCGCATTTCTGCCAACGGTTATATTCCCGTGCATTTATGCCTCGCAGATATTGCCCAGGTAAGAAAGGGTGGGGTTTGGTTGAGTAAAATACATTAAAGGTGTCTATTAAAGAAAGAGCATTGCCTTACAACGATGAATATGTAAACATCTCAATAGGTATTTGGCTAAGTCATTAATTTAGTGCCATAAATGGAGTATGTATGTATGAACATTAAGGCGTTTCGCGAAAAAAGATCATTGTGTGTTAGTTTTACTTAAAGGCAAGCTGAGCAGACACAATTTTTGGCTGTAAGTTTTCTTTCTTTTTTTTGATATTTGACCATTGAAAGATTTTGGCCGTAACCTTTGACTGTTGAGGTGAATATTTAGCACATAGTCCGCGAAGTGGTGATAAATTTTACCCCTTAGAATTTGCGTTAGAAATTTTAATAAAAAAGGATTATTTCATAATTAATTTTTCTTTGAAAATAACCTACTACATACATCTTAAAAATAAAATAAATACAGAATTTAATTTTTGCTTTTCAAATCGGCAAAAGTTCCACTTTATTTCACAAGTCTATTATTTTTCACAACTAGGAAAACTTCACAAAGTAAACTTATAAAAAATGTGTAAACAAAATTAATCTAAATATGCATAGCTATTCAAATTAATAAAAGGGAATAATACAAGAAACTCGCGTGCACCGAAAATGTTTCATAAGGCATCCTTCTAACTTTTTTGACTTAAAACTTTCTAGATGTAAAATAGTGGTAGAAGTTAGTAAAAATAGTGGTAGAAAGTAGTGAAAATAGTGATAGTAGTTAGTGGTAGAAATTAGCCAAAATAGTGGTAGAAATTAGTAAAAATAGGAATTGTAAAAGTAGAGATAGAAAGTAGTTAAAATTGGGGTAGAAAGTAGTAAAAATTTAGTACAAATAGTGGAGTGAAGGGCCTACCTTGACATGGTACTAAAATATTTTCAAACAAAAAATTGCATTAATTTCTTGCCTCAGGCTGCTCTTTGAAGAACAAAAATAGTGCAATATAAAACAGTAATTCAAAAAAATTTAAAGAGGACATAAATTTCACCACCACCTCCGCAGTTAAAGATTAAATTCATATTTTATTTCCTTTCTTTTTGTATTGCTCACAAATGAAAAGGTTATTATGTTTTCATAATCCAGCAAAATCCATTACTTTTGAGTTGAGCGGCAATATGACCAAGATGTTCTGTGTCTGAAACTGCAAGTATATCCTAGACAAAACCGGGAATTTGAATAATTTTCTTTGCATAATAATATTCCTGCAAACAAAATTTGCAAAAATGGACCTTCGGTATTTTGAAATCTATTCTAGTATATAATTTCCACGCTAATAAAGCTTATACTTCCTCGGGCAAATATAAAATGAAATTCGGATCATGCCAGCATGTTTTCAGTGAGAAAGTTACACATGCCCGTTTAAAAAATGTTTTATTTAATTTCATTTGAATTTATACTTTTATTTTACTTTATTTTATTTCTATTTCATTTGCTCTGAAAGAAATATTTCCCTCGCCGATGAGGTCAAAGAACCTACTGTATTATCTAGTTGTTGGTCAAGGTAGCACCATTGCCTTAGCATCCACCTATTTTTTTAAACGAAACCTAAATAAGAGTCTGTTATAAAGGAGTACCAAAACAAGAAGGTAGCTAAACACATCGAAACTTCTCAGCCAAGTGAACTAAAATTCTCATCTTACCAACTCTGGTCACCCCTCTTACATTTTGATTGATTCGTTCGAATAGTCGATAAGTAAATAGTGAAGGGCAGAAAAAATAAATTCGTTAGGTTCGACCAGCTGAAAAAAATATACCATTTTTCCCCTAGGGTTTGCGATAGTGTATACCCTAACCTAGGATTCTGGTAATAAGTAAAATATTGTCATTATTTCAAAAATTATTGAATGCTAAGCCACTTTTTTAAGTATACGACTATACGCAGAATTCCGCACAAGTACCTATTATATAAATATCAAATGACTACCAACTACGAGATAACTCGTACATTGCGATCTTTTCTAGGGCGCCAACTACGAGTTATCTCGTCCTGTGTTTACTTGCCAGTGTTGTGTAGCTACGAGTTGAGTCGAAATATATCAGTGCTAATATCGATGTTTGGCTTCTGGGAAAAGATAAAAAAATCAAGGCTGGCTTGCATGAAAACAAATTTATTAAAAATCGAACAAAAAACAATTTCATCATTTTTTTTTTTTTTTAATATCAATCTAAATTTAAGAAATAAAATAATATTTTATTGATTGTGAAACTTCTTGAAATAATCTTCCACACAAAAGGCTGGCTTCCCATTACAGGCTGGACAGAAGTAACGAGTTTCCCGGCGATTTTTTGCTTGGGTACATATACGGCAGCCTTCGTAGGACGCTGTTTTTTTCGGTTGGTGGTAGACTCTCTAAACAATGGAGCTTTGCAATCTAATTTTTTTCCGAACTGGTTGAATTTCTACTTCGATCAACGCGATTACGAATTGTATTTAGCAGTTTTGTAAGAGCAACAGAATTATAAAAATTTATCCATGTAAACCGTGTATCTTTTATCGAGATAGTCCTCTAGTAAATGTAGAACAACGTTAGTAGTGTGGCCTACATTACTTTCAGTTTCCTCAGATTTTCCGCTGTAAATCTTTATTTTTATTACGAGACCGTCGAACTCGCATAGTTCATACAGTTTGATACCATATTTGTGTTTTTTTTATTTTTAATGTATGTATTGGCGGAAAAACAATCTTCCCCGCCATATCATTATGGACTCGTCAATATAAATATTTCTATCTGGTACACAGATTTCACGCATAATATTATTGAAATGATTTAGTATTCGTCTCTCCTTGTATAATCTGCCGGCAGATGGTATTAAGTTATCAACCAAATGAAAATAACGAAGTAACACCTGGAATCGATTTCGACTCATATGTGAGCGCTAAAAGTTTACAGTATATATGTGGCTTGTTTGTGATCCAGTAATGTTCAATTGATGGAAAAGTAAAAGGTCCCATTTGCAACAAAAGTCCAATAAACACTTTCATTTCTTCAACACTGACGTCTTGCCCCTTTGATAACTTAGTAGATTTTTTTATTTCTCTGCGTTTTTCAACTTCTTGCGCAGCATATAAATTAGTTTGTTCCACCAGTAATGCAAGAAACTTATCCGAAAAAATAAGCCCACCAGCGTTTGCACTGTAAAAATTGATGTATCCAATTTCACACCAACATTTTCTTGGAAAATAAATAATTTAGGATCTTGTTGATTTTCTGTCCACAAACTATCATTAGCATTTGATGTTGTCGCTTGGAAAACATTGTCATTATCTTCTGGTTCTGAATCAACTTCCGGTTCGAGCGCGACTTCATCTTCACTATCACTTGAATTCTCAGAAGGTTCTTAATCGCTACTGTCGATTTCTGAATCGCTTGGATTTGCGTAGTACTCCATTTTCTCTTGAGTTAGTGGTCTTTTCCAATCCATATAGGGTTTTTGATAATTTAGTTATAACAATAATTATAAAACAAAACACAAGAAAGACACAAATATGAGCACCGGACAATTTCTGAAATACTACTGACAAATATGGACGTGTATCGATGATTCAGCTTTAGCAAAGCGACAGGTCGATATATGTCGGCGAGCCAATTAACGAATTACGAATTAACTCGTAGTTGGCTTCCGCGAAGAGATTTCTGTTACAAAAGTCAACTACGAGATAATTCGTAAAACCTTTCTTTAAAAAAAAAAAACATTTTTTTAAATTTTGATCAAAACTATGCACTAGAAATAGAGTTTTTAATAATATAATGTGATTAAATCGAATTGTCAATCTTGGCCAGATTTTTTAAAATTGCCGCGGCGGTCAACGTGTTAATAGGATCCGGTTTACCAGCATAGATATATATATATATACCAACATACTTACTTTTCAATTAGCAACTGGCGCGCAGAAAACAATCAATAAACAAAGAAAAACCGAATTTTAAGGCATAAATAAAAAGCAATTAGTCTATAAACCAAAAAAAAAAAAAAAAAAAAATGCTTTTTAATACACTGATATTAATGTAAATTTTTATTTATTTTTTCATTTGTAAAAGCATTTGTTTCCTATACCGTTAATTCGTGTTTTGTACGCACGTCAAGACTTAATTATTTATTTGTAGGTTTTTTTTTTATAGGCGATAAGAAAGAGCTTTCGATGGTTTCCATCAGAAAGTACTTTCATCTTTACTTATTTCAGTTAGTAGCAGTTGTTTGCTTTTTTTTTCTTTTCTTAAAAAACGCATTTTTTGCTAACTTTCAATATTTAAGGAATTTCTTCATTCCAGTGCTCTTGGACTTTTACACTGCCTTTGTTTACATTTTCTATGTAATCATGGAATGTAGAAAATGCGCACAAAACAAACATTGCAATAAAAATATGAATCAAAGAGAGAATGCGAAGAAAACGGCATGAACAGAAATAATAAGGATTCAACATTTTACACAAAGAAAAAGAGAATTGTATGTTCTTTAATTGCACGCGTATTTTTGTTAGCAGTGTTGGTAAATTCCAATCCTATTTCGTGCGGATTTACTTGTAGTTAGAAATGATTAATATGAAACGGATGAAAATGAGAGCTCCTTGTAAAGGATGGAGATTAATTTCGCACGCAGTATTAATTTAAATAAATTATTAAATACAATTTGGGTAATAGATTTTAACCTTAAATTTCTTCTGTAGCATATCAATATCATAGACTTGATTGCCTGAAATTCTATTAGTCTCCAGAATAAATAGCCGACCTAAAACGGCTAATGGGTTCAAATATTCTAGAGGTGAAATGTATCGATTTATATCAGATCTAGGCAGGATTTTCGCACAAAATCTTCTCATATATTTCATCGTTCTGAAGATGAAATTCGAACTCATTTTTCTAAACAAAAAAAAGCAGGTTATAATACTACCCTTTTAAGTATCTAATAAAATCCGATTTGGCTTCAGTGCGACCAAAACTTTTTGTCTCAATACTTCATTGCGTTGAAATAATTTTCAATATTCCGTTGCATCTACATACTTTTTTTAGTAAAGTTTTCTATCGATGACAAATTCTTAAATATAATGTTTTTACGTTAAAAATGTGGTAATAAATTAAAAATAAATTTGTGAATATTCGTGAAGTGTATGAAGAATTGGCGAATATGAAATGAGTGGCTTATTTTTCAGAGGAATATTTTTTAAGTGGTTTCATGCCATTGATCATTTAATCAATTTCCAAAGCAGTCGAAACTATGTCACAAGAACTTTCGAATGATTTCTTAAGTATTTTAATATTTAGCTCTCTAAAATCATTTCAATTGCATGCAGCTCTTGCCACAACTACACTAGATAAGGCTAATATTTTACATAATTTAATATGCGGCACTCTATTAAAAATAAAATTAAGTAAAATTTTCTTTAAAAACGATTAAGTAGTTAGAGTTTTAATACCTAAGGAAATGTTCATTTTCAAAAAAAAGTTTTGTATGTTTTATATGTACAATATGACCCGCCACTGTCTTCTTCTTATTCCACTTCTTATTCCATATTTTTCAAACATTTAGTTGACTTTCCACAAATAGTAAGTAGAAACGCTGAGTAAAATTTTAGTATCCTTTGCAAAAAAAATTAAAAAATGAAAAAAGTGGGATGGGGGCGGGTCGAAGTTTACCTTTTTACACGAAAAAAAATTTCTTAATTCATTAAAACTGCAATGCTTCAAGTTATTACCCGCTGTGATCCTCTTAACTTTTAGGTAAAAAAAAAAAAAAACTTAAAAGTGCTGGACTATAAGTTTTGTTCATCAAAAATGCTCTGAAGGATATCCCCTTTCGTTGCTGCTTTATTGCAAGAAAATGATGTAAATTTGTTGTACTGTGTATTGTGAAGTTGTATTTTTCAAAAATAGTTTCACGATCCCTTTTCGCGGTAGGTGAGATACTTTATAGGAAAACTTAGAGTACTCAGATGCTTACATATCTGCAACTTTTCAAGTTTGGGCTTGACTTTTATTTCCAACGGGAACTGCCTTCGGTTTTACACCAGTAGATACATTTGAATATTAATTTTTATTTTGCTAATTATTTGATATTTAAGTTATTAACAAGTGTGACGCAACCATTGCAAAAATTTTTTCAAAATAAAGTTTTCTTCGAGCGTTTTCATTCACATTAAAAACGTACTTAATTAAAAATTATTTTTCGAACGAATTTTGGGTCGCTGATCACGAAAATGAGTTCCGTTTATTTGTTGAAAGAGAATTTCATTATAAAAATGTAAAGCATAAAAATACTTAAATTGAACAGAAAATGTAAAAGCTATTACAAATTAAATAAAAGCAACCAATGTAAATTTTTGCACAATTTCATTTGAAGATCAGCCAAAAACTTTTCATTTTACGGTGGCTCATGCTGAGAATGTTCATTTGATGTACAATAATACCACATTTTGTATGGATTTGGGTTCGCTGATTTTGAAAATGGCACCAAAATGTGTCTATAACTTGTAGATTTTGAATATTTTGCATAGATTTGTCCCAACATAGGTTGACTTTTTCTCAATATTTTTCAAGACTGGTTTACGCACTGCAATTCCAAAATCTAATCTGAGTCTAGCATAAAGTTAGGCAAATTTTCATATCCAAAAAGTTTACAATCTTATCGATTTTCCAACTATTAGAGTCAGTTTTATGCCAAAAAAATCGAAAAATTGGCTAAAAAATCGAAAAAATTGAATAAATTTTCGGGTTATTTTTAGCTAGAACCACTAAACCAATAAAGGTTTAATGCTATTCTGGAGTTTTTTTGGCAATAACTCCAAAAGTTTGTGTTTAATTTGTCAAATAATTGGGTGTGGTTTTGAGGTTGTGACGCATCACTAAAAACGAGTGACAGCTTTAAAAGTACTTAGACTCTGCCTGGAAAAAGTAAAATTTCCTGCCACCGAAATTTCTATTAATGGTGATATAGTTTAATGGTTTGGTTTATTTTTTATTCATTTTGGCATTCAATTTGAGCATCGTGTTAGTTCCACTAAACCTCAATTAATTGAACTTAAGATTTTCCTCAAAGTTTCGTGTAGTGAGATGAACACCAAATGCTTAGGAATATCCTTAGACCGTCATTACATTGGTTGCGAATTCAAGAAAAATTTGAGTTGAGCGAATACGTTGCTCTCATGTTTGGTAATGACGAAATTTGCTTGAACTAAATTTATTTAATTAAAATGTCTTTGATCTAAGTAGATGAGTTTTCTTCGATTAAAAATGAACAAAAAAGAGTTTGGGGAACTAAACCAACTGGTTTTCAAATAAAAAAAATTTAGTACGTATTTTTTTAGTCTTACAAACACGTACGACTTCATTTGAGATAGTAGGAATGTAAACGATGCATTTGCTTCATAGCTTTAATACCGAAATAAAGTTTGCCTAGAAAAATTTGGAAATCATACTTATATGTTTACGTGTTCTGCTGTTAAGACTCTCCCTCTTTATTTTCTTTATTTTCATTTCGCCTTCAATTTATCTATCATCACTTTACCCTATTGCAAGTAAACCCAAATATTTTGATCCGCTAGTTACTCTCCTGCTTGCCTAAAGTAACATATCGGCCTGCAGCAATCGGTACTTATCAAAATAGAATGTACATACATATGTATATATTTAATTAAATTCTGTCACATACTCCATTTCTCCCACTGTGATTGGCAACTTTGATTATTGCACAATGATTTTTATTTATTTTTCCCCACTTTTTCTCTTTCATGCTTCACAATCGAGCAGAGATGAGCAGGAACGTATACGCGGCTATTTTCGTCTATCCACAAAACGTTTTCATGGGTCGCGTAATTGTGGCAGTCAAGGTGGCAGTGGCTATACGCCCAGCTCCAGAGAAGATTCCATTGAGAAGGATGAGCATACAAATACAACACAAGCTACTTCGATACTGGTAAATGGTGAGCAATTTTCGAATGGAGGTGATAGTATTACCGGAACAGCATTGGTGACACGCCATGAGCTCGAGAGAGCAGCCAAGTTTCAACAGCAGCAACATCACAACAGCCACCGCCAAACGGGTAGAGACACTGTGAATGGCATTGCGGCGGGTCAGCATGGCTATAACAAACAAGCGTTGACAAAGGATGTGCGTGTGAAGAAGAATGATGTGAAGATTAAAATAATATCGGATGGCGGGAAGGGCAATAAGTCCGCATTGACAGATGTCGGCAATGCCGGCCAACTGCAGGCTCGTCAGACACCGAAAAATGGCAGTGTGAGCAGTGGCAGCCGACACGAGAGTGTAGCCGGTGGTGGGGGTGGTGGGGGCGGCAGTTGCGGCAGTGCTGGTGGACGTAAATTGACGCTTAGCTCATTGGATAATTCATGTTCGAATGTGACCTCGTCGACCTACTGCAATGGTGCGAGTAGTTTGCTAGAGGATGACGGTGGTGCAAGCAATTTCGGTGACGGTGAGGATTCCTCAATAGTTAGTGGTATGATTGTACCGAGCGGTGGTCAAAATGCGCTCAACTATATGCAGCATAAGAAATGGAGCCTCAGCGGTCAGCCTTTGTTGCGCAATAAAGATTTATCGTTCAGCGATTGTAGCAGCGTCTCGCACATGGATACAGGTAGCACATTGGAGCGAGATCTCGAGATAATCGACATGTTAGAACGCGAACGCAGCATGGATATACAGGAGATGATTGAGCGTGAAAAGCACGGCGAAATGGTACGCATGACGGTGAGTGAACGTCGTAAGCTACCCGATATCGATAAGATCTATCAGCGTTCACCGAAACTTAAACTCGATCCATATACTTACGATACAACTTCACAGCTCACACACACCCCGTCAACAGCAACAGCCAAAGATAGCTCACCAAACTCGCTGCTCCGTAGCGATCTACTACAAACGAGCGGCAGCGGTGAAAGCATTAGTGGCCCTAATGAAAGCTACAGTCACGCATCAACGCTCAGTGAGGACAATGCGGCGCATCGGATAGTGCGTGATGACGAAAACGAAAGTGGCATCGTTGTTGACGAAGAAGTGCCGTCCGATTTCTTTGATAAGTTTACACCTGGTGCTGCTAATGCTGTTGCTTATGCGGGCAGCAGTGGTGCAGCATCCAACACGCCAACTTCCGCCTATCAGTATCAGTACTCGCGTCGACTGAACCGCAAGTCGTCACATTACAACCAGAGCTCAAATTCACATCGGCCCTCGAAACGGGACAGCTTCAATTCTTTAAATGGTAGTGATCTTATTGCGGGCGCTTTTGGTGAGTTGGATCCCACTCAACCGTTATCGAAAATGTCTGTGGTAGAGGGACGTATGCGACGCAGCAGTGGACGAACGGCAAGCTTTTCCTCCTCGGCACGCAGTTCAATGAAATCGCGTGACTACAGTCACAGTTCATCGCATTCGGCGCATCCAGAATTGGATTTTAGAGAGAATATATTTGCTGAACTGTGAAGAGGAAATAGGTGGAAGGGAGCTTCGATTTAAGGTGGCAAGAATGAAAGGAACTTATGAACAAGTAGAGTACTTGGTTAACGCAAGCAACGAACAAAGGTTTGGAATAAGCTTTAGCTTTTAATATAAACGGTTGCATATATCTTTATAAACAAGTATACTAAACATAAAAAAATGGAAGTCATGATAGAGCAGTTTTAGTAATATGTACAGGTAAGTCTGACTTTTAGAAAGAATTAAATGAGAAAACAGAGAAAAGTGTGGCATTATATTAAAGATGAACCTAAAAAAGATGGTGACTATTTATGCGCCAGCATTATTTAAGTTTCTTGAATGTAGGTAGGATTTAAAAGAAAACATGCTTATGAAAATGAAACATATTTCCATTGAGTGGAATTATTTATTTTAGTCTTGAGATGCAGGTCGAAATAAGAATGATAAGAAGAATATGACCCTCTTAATTATCGCATTTCATGTCGAAGGAATATCTCCGAGTTATCGGATGCCAGCTTTTAAGAACTCCAGAAGCAAAACTGTATTGTCTCCAAAAAAAAGTGGCAAAGAGCTTCTTTCCAGTATACATTCAATTTCTACTCTATTGTGCAGAGAAATCGAAAAAGTCCGCCAGAATTGGAAAAGTAATGTCTCGAGTTATTTCAGGACATCGTCAGGTAATGGATATTTGTTAGTTTAGTTGCAACTTTCTTGCTTGTTCTTGCTCTACTAAATCAACGATTTTGAGTAGATTTAATTCAGACCGCTCAGTGTTTTTCAAGGTATAGTGAACGGATGGAAGTAGACTTAACAGGAAAACAAGGTTAGTTGTTCTGACGAGAGACAAAATCAGATAATAAAAGTTGCGATCTTGATAAATAGTTTTCTTAGTAGAATATATGGCGTCAAGCTCGATGGAAGGCAAAGTTAAATATCCATCTTGACAAAACTCTAAGTAAAGTTACACAGGCCATGTGTTGGAAGACTCTTTGGTCGAATATGAAATCTGAACTTAAAGCTTATAGCGTGGGTCTACCATACGATAGTTCGACCAATTGTAAACTATGCTTCCGTGGTCCTTTGGCAAAAAAAAAAATACTACTAAAACCTGCATGCTGTCACTAGGTTAGGTTAGGATAGGTTGATGTGGTAGTCCCTTCGTGAGGAACTCACTTAGAGCGTATCAAACTTGACATTTGTTCGGCCTAGCTTCATGAATATCTATCGAAGAATGTCCGGTCAGAACTCCTACGGGAATCGAGAGTTGCCTCCTTGTTAACGACCTGAGCTTCTTCGAACGCTCACGGTTCACCACCGGCCAGAGGGTCTTTGCGATTCTGTACGTCGCGTTATTTGCTCGGCGCTCGCTGAACCAACTTAGAGCCTATCTGTCCAGTAGAAGTCGGAAGGCGGCCAGGCTCTCTCTGCCTGGAGCAATACCATGAAGGGTGCCCTGCTGAGTAAGCTCATCAGCCATGCAGTTCCCTGCAATGTCGATATGGCCTGACATCTAAATCAGTGCGAAGTCAAGCACTCCCCAACCAGTTTAAACCAGATCATTAAATAAAGTACAAATATTGGGCAGTCTCTAGACCACTGGCTCTCTGAGAACTTGTCCAACAATGGTGTTGGAATCTGTTTGATGCTGTACTCCTCTACAAATTTGTTTACAGATACAGTCATAATGGGACTTTAACCATTAACGACCGTAGCGGGCCAGCACTAAAATAATTAATTACTAAGTGTGTAGACTCGGAGCGGAATAATTAATGGGGTGCTTTTGGGAACCTCAGACATGCCAAGTTTTTCGGTTATCTCTTTAGTAAAAGGGGCATCGCATCACTTGGCAGGTCTACTATCAGGCTCCATGGTAATTACCTAACTACATTTTTACATGCCCCTGACAGAGATTGCGGTACCTCAAGTCGTGCTTGATATATCGCTTAAACTCTGGGAACAAAGTTTGCTCCTTTCCTCTTTTGTTCGAACTAAAACCTGTCGGTATTTTTACCCGTGGAGGATAAAGCTTGAAACACAATACCGTAGAACGCCGAATTTTCGCTCACTAGAGCGACGACGTCAGCAATGATCACCCAAAAATTTCGCTCAGTAAAACAAAATCATGGCGATAACGAAATCAGTTGAAAATAACTTTTACTAATGTCAAATTTTATAAATAAATAAATTAATAACTTTCACCTAAAACTAATATAGCATTCTTCAATTTCGATTTAAAACCCCGAGTATAAATACTAAGCATATCGCCATAATGGATTAGAAACCATTTTGACGCTATCGCTAGCGACGACAAAGGAATTTAATCTATTGCCACGAATGTTCGTCGGGTGAAATTCGTTTCTCGCATTGGTTGGGCGGATTCCTAGATATGTATGTAAGTGTGTTCCATTTTTAACAGCGAACATCAGCAACATCATTAAGCATACACGAAATAGAAAGTTGTAGTTTTTTTTTGTCTAAAGTGTAGAGCATGTCATTAGATTATATACGTTTAGGCAAAATAGATAGAATGGCAGCCGTAGCCGAGTTTGTGCTTTGTGCTTGCTATCACTGGAGCTCAAATATTGACAAAATATATTCTGATTCCAGTCGACGCTATCGCTGAGTGCATTTCTGCTATGAAAAAAACTTCTCACAAAAATCTAATCTGTCGCTCGGAGTCGACGCAAAAACGTAGATCCAAGCATAAAGACCTATCCCACAAATTGCAGGAGAAGTGCGATCAAACAACAACTTATATGATGCAGACTAAGCTCGCTGCAATAATATCTGAATAGCGTTTGAAATGAAAATCAAGATCGATTTAGCGCAATGTGCCTGTAACTGTAGGATTTTTTTTTTCAAAACACTGAATAAGGAGAAAATATCGACATAAAAACTTTTTATATACTTCTAGCATGTAATGTTAAATCAATTGTTTACTAAGTGTTAAAATATATTTCTATTTTTTTGTAAAACTATTGCAGATAACTTTAATTTTTCCTAGCAAAAGTCATTAGATTAAAATGGTTAAAGCGATTTCTGCAAATTTAATGGCATTCCAAAGAAACCCCCTTTATGTGGAAAGTGAATTTAATTAAATTAACTTATTAATTAAAGGTGTTATATAATAATAAAAAAAATTATAATTAAATAGCTGTTACGTTTTGTATCAATGTTAATGGCAAAGCACAAACAACACAAAAATAGCGGATTTATTGAAAACTGTGTTGCACTAAATAAATAATTGAAAACGGAATTTCTATTTAACAAGCATATAAAATAATTAATTCCGCTGAACACAACAACAAAAAATATTTATTGCATGCCAGAATGTAAGTAATTAAAGGGTATAATGAAAATTATTTGATTGTGTAATAGTGGCGGCATTCAAAAGCATTTAAAAAAAAAAAAGAGAAAATCGGGTACACCAAACACAAACAGAGCAGCGTTACATTTATGTACATTTGTATGTATGTTTGTGTATTAATTAGTATGTGCCAAGCTTTTAGTGTTTACATAGTATATTTCGATAATAAAAAATTGAAGACATTAAACAAAAAATTTAATGAAAATAAATTAAAGTACATTTGTGCTAAAAAAAAATTTACAAAAGTAAATTAATACACTTAGTTTGTAATAATATTTTATAAATTGTATTACATACCTACTATAATATTGTTGTGACTTATACAAATGTAAAAAAAATTTGCAAGTTTAGGTAAATAAATGTTAAATTTATACACATACACAAACACAAATACAACAAAAAATAAAATGATCAAATGAGCGTGATCCAGAGTGATATGATATTGAGTTTTTAAACCAAACATTTTGACTTGGATTTCAAAGCGGATTATATGAAATGATAAATGCTTTGGAATAAGTAGGCCCCGATTCAGAATAATCACGCATTTTAAAATCGTATAGCCAAAGAAAGGATAAAGATAAACAGTCCATTAATTATTTAATATTTAATTCTTAAAACTCAAAAATTATTATTTTTATACATATAATTTTTAGAAATTTTTTATAAACGCAGGGTGTCAAACGTTATCTTGTGATGGATGTGTTTCAGAAGTCATTTTCCGAAAAAAATTTTAAACGTTCACAATTTGGTCAGGTCTGGTAACATTATTATGAATTGTGCTCAATTCGGTTTGCCATTTCACTATCACTAGACTGATATGAGACAATGATAGCACATTGTGTAAATTTAGTTTGAAAATCAAGGCTAAATTCGGCAGCGTTTCCTTCTGCTTAGTTTGTGGCATCTAAATACGAAAAATTTATTATATTTGGTAGAAGCATTTTATATACTCGTCTTCTTGAAGATAATATTTGATGAATGTGTTATTTGAGTTAGTTAAAGTTTTACAGCTCTAAAAAGAAAACCCTTACCTGATTCGTTGTTTATCATAGGTTCTTATAAGGGATACATTTACATCCCTCTTCCTACTTGTCTCGAAAAATGGAACACCATCTGGTAGTATGAAACTAATTTAAGTAGATAAATGCTTCTAGATATTGCCTTTGGTCTTTCTCTTAGACAGCTAGTAAAACTAGTCAGCTCAGCTGGCGGTACCAATCTACTTATCCACAAATATTCTAAAAAAAAATTTCTGAAACACGTTTGTACTTTTCTGAAATATATTCCAGTTTTTCTAAAATAGAACTGATTTTGCTTGAAAAACATTTTAGTTTTTCTTAAATACTATTGTGTTTTTCTGAAATTCCTTTGGCCTTTACTGAAATACATTTGGACTCTTCTGAAATACAATTGTGGTTTTCTGAAATACATTTGTACTTTTCTGAAATACAATTGACTTTCTCTGAAATGCCATTGTGCTTTTCTGAAACACTTTTGGGCTTTTCTGAAATATAGTTGTGGTTTTCTGAAATACATATGTTCTTTTCTGAAATATAGTTGTTATTTTCTGAAATACATTTGCAGTTTTCTAATATACAATTGACTTCTTCTGAAATACAATTGTGCTTTTCTAAAACACATTTAGGCTTTTCTGAAACACATTTAAGTTCTTCTAAAATACAATTGTGATTTACGGAAATACATTTACATTTTTCTGAAATACAGTTGTGGTTTTCCGAAATTCATTTGGCCTCTTCCGAAATTCTTTTGCACTCTTCTAAAATGCATTTGGGCTTTTCTGAAATATATTTGAGTTTTTCTGAAATACATTTGCACTTTTCTAAAATACAACTGACTCTTTCTTAGATTTGTGTTTGTTTAAAATACGTTTTTTTTTTTTAATTCATTTGGCCTTATCTGAAATACATTTATACTTTTCTGAAATACTTTTGGTCTTTTCTGAAATACATTTGAATTTTTCTGAAACAGACATAAAAAAGGTTTAGTTCAATCATTGCTTGAGCGACTCGTTGCTCTTTCGCGCAGTGCTCGACGCTTTGCTCTACGTTTTCCTCATCGCTCCGCTATGTACTTAGCCTTAGACGTCGATTCTCCTTTTGCTGTTCTTTACAAAACGTCGTATCATGGATATGTGATCGGAGTAAGATTTTCTAGGTATAAACCGAATGTCGAAGATACAATCAGCTCATTGACGACAGGTTTCAGTCTTTCATTGAATATGCTCCACAAAACCTTATATACTAAACTGAAATGACTAGGTCCATGGAAGTTGTTGCATATTCAAACGACAGGTCCGATTACTTTTAAAAATAATTTTAGTGCAAAAGAGCATAAGCAAAAGTAAAGTGGTAAACTATTTTGATTAGAGTTTTGCAAAAACAATTTAGCTACAACCGCTGCTAGAAATTATTAGACTGTCTATATAGTAATTATTATAGTTTTTCGCCGATATATTCATTAAACTAATTTGAGCCCTTAAAAAAGAAATTAGGGTTATTACTGCAAATCGGATTTTGACAAGAAAGCAAATGTATTTTCCTGCGACCTAATTGGCCTCTAGATCCTGGATATAATTTTAAAAAAACCAATCCTTATAAACGCATTTTGAAAACTTAAAAATACGGTGGAATTTAGAGTCAAAATATATTTGATGATAAGGAATACTAGACCATTGGATCTCAATTGACCAAAAAGTGGCAGAGCAACACCAGGCTAAAGTGAACGCTTTTGGAACATCGTATGTATTTGGAATATGTATTTTGTATATTTCTAAAAATTTGTTCTTACTTTTTGCCAAAGTGCAATAAAAATTTTTTTGTTACTTTTTGACAACCGAGGATTCAAATAATAAAATTTTATAAGAAAGTCTTGATAATTTGTACCTATAATTTAAAAAAATAAAATAAAGTTTTGAACTAATCTATAATAGTTGAAGCAACAATAAAGCAGGCAGTAAAAGAAATCAAAAATGTAAACTCAAATTTAAGAAATAGTTAAAGCGTAACTAAATACAAAGCTGGAATATTGTGCATTTTTAAGACACAAAACTACAAATCGTATAAGCTCCAATTTTTTTCAAATCAAAAACGTTGCCTAATTAAAATAATTAATAGATTTTGTAAACTTAAAACCACAATAATAGTAATGAAGCAAATTGCATACGAAACCAACACAGATAAAGCAAAACTTGATTGAAATCAATGAAATGTGCAACAAAAATAACAAATAACTGCAATATAAAATAATGTTGAGATAAATTCAAACTAAAACATTTTACTACTTAAAACTTGAAAAGCTGAAAATTACTAAACAAATATAGCACAAACTTTATAAGTACATACATACAGACATACATAAATTATTATACATACAAGTGCTCCAAATAATTGCACACTCTACATACTTTGCTACACATATTCCTATTGCATCAAAATACTAACATAAAGTTACAGAACTCAAATAGCTTGAAACTTTTGAAGTACTCGTATCATACAAAATCTTATTAAATCATATAATATACGACAACAAACAAAAACAGTATACTAAAACTATTAACCCTTCGTTGGTGTGGTGACTAAAAGTTCCTTGAGTGGTGTGGTGGGGTATGACATACCCCATGCCTATCAATTTCAAATAAATACCAAATTCCAATAATAGCAATATTTTGTGGTGATTTATTATTCTTTAACTAATTTTTAAAAAGTGTTAATTTGAAAACATAACAATTTTTCCTTCGTATTCAATATTATAGCCATAAAAAAAAGACAATATAAATTATTCCAAAAAGTGAGGTTCCAGTTTTCTGAAACATAATTTTTTTTGTATTTAAACAATTTCAAAACTGTTTTTACATTTCAAAAGTAAAAATAACATTTCTTTAAAGGAAAGAAAATTCACTGTAATGCATTAATTACATAAAAAGTTATGGCGATCGAATATGATACCCCAGCCCACTTTGAAAAGCTGTCCCATGGAACAGAAATATCTGGGGTATGTAAAACGTGGCAGATCTCCTGTATTTGAATGTTAATGAAAGCTATTGGGAGCGATAACGTATTCCTTAAACAAAAACATATATATATTTAAGGAAATACATGTGCTGGGGTATGACATACCCCACCACACCTCCGAAGGGTTAAACTTGTTGAAACAAAAATAAATTTGCATGCAGTCGACTGTAAAACCTAACATTTTCTATTCACAGTTTGTCATACTTGTGGCTATTACAATTCTATTTCTTTCAATGAGACTGTTTTAAATATTGTATACATAGTCAAATAAAAAAAAATAAAAAAAAAAAAAAACAAAAATTAAATTGCAAAATATTTGAATTTTAAATCCTGCTTTGCTTTTGATCGAAATTGTTAAGCAGGACTTTAGATAGTATGACCGAACTGTGAATTGATTTATTGAGGGTTACAATATGCAAATACATTAAAATATATCTACACATTTGAAACTACATTCAAGTAACACGAAACACATACATAAATAAAAGTGAAATATAAAAAAAAATGCATTAAACCATAGACAATTTGAGTTTTATTGAACAATTTTACTATTGTCGAATTACAGAATCACAAAGGGTAAGTACTTATTCAACATTTTTGGCAGCTAACTAAAGCAAAGTACTTTTATTTATGTGTCTGATTAATTTCGCTTATGCTTGGCATTTTTTCGGGAAGATTTTTCGTACATCCGGAATTGCTGAATAGCGAATGATATGCAGTTCAATAACAATAGTTAGTATATTGTCAACTTCTTCACCAACAGAAAGTGGACGCTATCATTTACTCTCGGTTACCCTATTTTCAAAATGAACGAAAATAGTCAGACCTTGTCTTAATATCCTTGTGGATGGAACACCGATTGCAACGCTTTTTCATCCGAAGATTCTGTTAATCATCCTTGACTACCTGCTCTCCTTCTCAGCGCACACAACCGAAATGATCAATAAAGTACAAAGCCGCAACACAGTCTGCAAGTCGCTCTTCGAGAATCAGGTGTTCAAGGTGGCATAAACAAAAAAACGTGTTAAATTGTAGTGCACTAATTTAGTCGCTGGTAACTAATTATACTTAGTGGACGATTCACCTGCGGCACATCGTTCGGTTTCATCTCGCGGGACAGCCATATGGGCACTTGCCTGAAGTCGAACCGCCTACCAGGTATGTCAGAAAGCTTCGCCTCAAACTCACGAGCGAGATCCGAACCTACATCAGTCAATCACTGGACAGTATACGTACCTCAAATAACACAGGCCGAGTTAAAATCTCACCCTGTCATTGGTGTGATTGCAATGAAATCACCACCTATTGCAGACGAGAAACTCGAGCTGCCTCGTGAGTTCCGCGTTACTCTGCTCCAACTACGATCAGGATATGGTGTACGGAGGTCGGCCTGCGTTGCGATCACTAGGGCAATCAGATCATGTCAAGCGGAGGCAATGAATGTGATTTGTCACATGCCTCCTACAGATCTTTACATTAAGGAGCCTGCTTCTCAGAGTGCTCTATGGCTGGACGAACTGGGGATCTGGAAATAGCGTAAGTTTGATCATGGACGTATCCGGAAATTCACAAAATAGGCACCACTAAAAAGGCCCACAAATTCTACTATCCAGAGACTTCAGCAGCTTGTTCCCCTCTAGAACGGAGTGACGTTCTAGCGTTCGAGCGATGTGGGCCTAATGGTCTACTTTTCAGATAGCCAAGCAGCAATCCCGGCTTTCAGCTCTGAAATGGTGGCATGTAGTGTTACACTAATATGGTAGCCGTGGTACCGAAACATTAACGGTGCCGACCTAGATAACTCAAAGGCCTTAGAGGGTCTCGTGCCTCAGAATCTCATCAGGGGACGGATCTCTCAATGCCAAAAGGTCTTACACTCTCAATAAAATGAATCAGATGGACGTCTCCTGGCTAACCGCTGTTTCCACCGGTCACAGGGCACAACGTCTACTGCGGTAGCTGCTCAGCAGCTGCGGAAGAACGCGTGAAACATCTCCTCTGCAGCTGTTCAGGTATTTGTGGAACTAACTAGAAAGAGTAGATTGAAAAGATTTGCTAAGGTTCCTAAGCTTCATGAACTGGATCTAAGGCGATACAGAGTTTATTCGCTCTGTTATTCTGGTTCGACGGCGATTACGTGGTATTAATGTAACGAGGCTCTTAGTGCTAATTAGAGTTCTTTTCTCGCGACTACAACCAACCAACCAACCAAGCCTATTTAAAGGAACGAGTTTTTGTCCACTTCAAGGCTAAGTAAAAACATCGAGACACAAAAATGTATATTAACAGTTCGTTAGTCGTAAAGTCGATTTGTGTTTTCCGACCTTGTGGGTAGATTTCTACCCAAATTGAGATTTCGTTGGTATTTTATTTGTTACGGCAGAGTTTACAAATATTGACGGCTACAAACTCATTTAAATAATTTTTCCAATTAAATTATTTTATTTTTCCATCTTGTTAGCACACACGCAAATAAACATTGTGTAATGATTAGGATTGTTAAATTCCGAGGAAGTGTCCGGTAGCAATAAGCTTGTGAAATGAAATGTGTTGGCCGTTTACTCTACGAGATATGAGAATATTGTTGCCACTACCAACGATCCAACGATTTTATATATAGAATACATTAAACAGTACAGTATGTATGCAATCCTGAAAACGCACATATTTGCACTCGCAATTCCATTTGAATCCTCGGGTAGCTTAGCACGGTAACACAACAAATTTCTGTTGCTATGTGATTACACTCCTATTTTATTTGTGTACCTACTTTCGCATAAAATCTTTGATATTCAAACCATGTGCAAATTTGTTCACGAGCATTTGTGTAAATTTTTTTTTTGCATTTCCATTGTCAACAGGTACAAAATTACATTTTCATCTACTTCTCACATCATAAAGGTCATAAAACTAATGGAAGAAGAGTAAAAAACAAATAAAAATGAGCGCCCAAAGCAAAACGTTGACGTAGTGAAATTGTAGCGAGTGTGCGTGTTTTCCTTTGTTCATGGCTTTCCTGGGGGAACAAAGAACACATACATTCAACCAAATTAAAAACAGTAGCCTCGTACACTTCGTATCTTAAGTATTTTACATTGCATTTCTCGCAAAAAAGTGTACAGTTTCCACATACAAGCGATTTGAAATCGACATGATTTATTGCAACTTTGGCTTGCTTTTGAAAATAACTAGAATTGAGTATATAATATCAGGGACCGAAAACAACAGCTACTTTTTTTTCGATGTAATAAAAGTTCGGGAAAATATATTTTCGTAGAACAAAGTTATCACTGTTGTTTTTATCCCAGAACGTCTTTGTTTCTATTTTTTTTTATAACTTTTTGGGGAAAAGTTCAAAAATAACTGAAAACTCCGGACGTTTATTTTTTTTGTCGAATATTCTTTGAGTCCGAAATAGAATGATTTCCTAATAAAAAAAAACAAACCGCTTATCCAAATTAAACGAATTCGGTATGAAATAAAAAAAAACTGAAATTTGAGTTTTGCCGGCTCGAGGTAAAGTTAAAATTGGAAAGGTCGCTGAAAAATTATGAATACTGAAATAGCTTAACGACGAATGTCAGCTTTTTGAAAAATATTGCAATTTCAAAATTATTTGTTTACCATGGAACAAAGCTTGGGTACGTTCGTATCATAAGCAACCAAATTCAATGTGGTAAAGTTTGCCACTTACGTTCAATGAACTTTATAAATAAAAGTTTCAAATTGTTTTCAAGTTTCGTGAAATTTCAAAAATTTTCAAACTTTTTAATTATAATTTTTAGAAACTTTCTGAGTATGTAATTTTGTAACCCATGTAATTTTACTATGATAAAGTTTAAGGTTCAAGTAAAAATTCTGCTTGATTTTTGTTATTGTCTTTTACAGACGGTGTTCAGCATTTACTTCCATACAAAAGTAAATTTTATTCATGCGTTATACGGGGAAAATCAACAAATGAAAATCAGCTAAAAAAACTATCAAAAATGAACCAGAATTTTTAGTGACTTCATTTTGTTATAGTAAAATTAAACGGCTAACAAAATTAAGCTGTATACTCAGAAGATTTCAATAAACTCTAATTAAAAAGTTCCAAAATTTTTGAAATTTGATACATTTTTGTCAATTTCGAAAAATGTTTGGAAATTTTTGCAATTTTCTGAATTATTGTGAATTTCATAAAACGTTTGAAACTTTTATTTTTATAGTTTATGTTAAACAATGAGTTATACTTGAAATAGTTGGCATTCCTCGTTTAGATATTTCAATCCTCTTTCACCTAATATCAAATTTGTTTAATTTGTGTGAAATGGGTCTTGCAATAGGAACGCTACAAAAGGTTTTTTAAATAAAACAAAAACGGTTTGGGATATGAGTTAAATTCTTTATTGCTGTGAAAGAACATTCGATGCCATTATGTATGGAACTCGATTTCTTTTGCATGAGCGCCACGGGCATGCTTGCCGAAGTCCAGACGCTGAACCCAATTTTCGACGGTTATCAAGCATAAATCGGTCGATATTGCTGCAATTTCACGTTCGATATTCGTACGAGGTTCATCAATCGTCGCTGGCTTGTTGGCATTGACCATAGACTTGACGTAGCCCCACAGGAAATAGTCTAACGGCGTCAAATCGCACGGCGGCCAATTGACTGGGTTGATTCTCCTCGGATCCAGGGTTTTCGATGTCAGTGTGTAGTTTCATTTCAACTAACAAAAATGCCCAGATATTCAATGTACGCCAAAATCGACGCCTGTTGGTAGAAAATGTAAGTTTTTTAAGGAGCAGCTGAAGGTTAATACAATAGTGAAATTTTCTTTCATTTCTCTGGCATCTTTGACTGCCTACGGGCTTCTCCTGGACAGACGGAATTGCAAAGACCCTCTGGCCGAGAGTGGATCGTGGGCGCTCAAAGCAGCTGAGGTCGCATACTAAGCGGCAACTCTCGACCATCGTAGAGGTTTTGGCTGGGCACTGTCCGTTGGGTATTCATGCGGATAGACTCTGACCCTTTCTGCCGCAGCTGTATGGAGGAGGATGAGGTGGATTCATCTTGTCATTTTCTGCTCAGCTGCCCTGCATTTGCGAGACTGAGGTTCAAGTACCTAGGCTCGTACTTCTTTAGCTCTCCAGAAGACCTTTCTGGAGTGGAGATTGGTAGTTTGCGTGACTTCACTCGGGGCACGCAACGTTTCTCAGGTTAATCGTTCCTGACTTTCCGATTCACGTTACCGTTCATAAATTAGGTGGTATCACAACGGACTCCTACTATGTCTAAGTGAGTTTCCCTTGGGGAACTACCACAGTAACCTAACCTAACCTAACCTGGCATCTTATTGCACATAGTCAAAGTTAAATATATCGATTAGTTACGAGATTTACATTTAATTTCGTAGCCTACGTTGCTGTGGCTACTTAGCTAAATCTAATTTATTGCTCAAAATTTCATAACACAAAAATTTAGATTTGGGTATTTTCATATGTAGTTTTGTTTTATTTTATTTAATTATAAATATTTTCCTTTCCTTGTTATCTTTCTCAAACAACTTGCCTACATATAACATTTACACAATCCATATGTATCAATTTAAGTAAGTAATTGTAATTTGTAAGCAGCTGTCAAAAGCACAGCTATGAATTTAATCGTTTAGCTAGAAAATAGCTTTCGTTTACAGCGCTAAAGTACCAATGATTGACAAATAACAAAAAATCGATAAACAGTAAATTGGGTGAATCAAGTGCACAAATACGGATTGTTGGTTTTTTTTTTTTTGTTTACTATGTTCAACCGTTCGTTGATCTTTGGGTAGAATTCTACACAAAATGTAATATCAAACTAAAATATGGTAGTAATGGTAGTAATGTTAGTAATAGTTTTGGTGGTAGTAGTAGTAGTAATTAGGAGTTGTAGTAGTTCGTGGTAGTAGTAGGATTGTTAGTAACATTAAAAAATAGTACTAGTAATTAGTAGTAGTATTAGTAAAAATAACAGCAGTAATTGGTATTACCAATATTAAAAAAAAATAGCAGTATTTGTAAAAATTGTAGTAGCATTAGTAAAAATTGCGGTAGAATTTTGTAAAAAATAATGGTAGTAAAAAAATGGTAGCATAAACGAAATTAGTGGTAAAAATTAGTGATAGCAATTAGTAGTAGAATTCGTAAAAATAGTAGTAGAAATTAGTTAAAATATTGGTAGTAGTCATTAGCAGTATCATTAATAAAAATAGTAGTATAAATTAGTTAATATCACAGTATTAGTATTAGTAAAAACAGCAGTGGAAATTAGTAAACATAGAAGTAGGAATTAGTAGTAGCATTTATAACAGAATTAATAAAAATTACATTAATAAAAATAGCAGTAGTAATTATTAGTGATAGTAAAAATAATAGACATAATTAGTTGTAGTATTATTTAAAATAGTTGTAGTAATTAGTAGTAGCAATATCTAAAAAATTGGAGAATCTGAAAAAATTGTAGTAGCATTAGCAAAAATTGCGGCAGAAATAAGTGAAAAATGGTGGTAGAAAAAAGTAGTAGCATTAGTAAAAATAGTGGTAGAAATTAGTGGTATAAATTAATGATTACAATTAGTGATAACAGTTAGTAAGCCCTAATAAAAATTAAAGTAAAAATTAGTAAAAATAGAAATAGGAATTAGTAGTAGCATTTGTATCAAAATTAATGGAAATTGGTTAAAGTAGTAGAGCAGTGAGTTGTAGCAATATTTAAAAAAATTAGCAGCATTTGTAAAAATTGAGTTAGCATTATTAAAAACTGCCGCAGAAATTAGTAAAAAACAAAGGTAGCAAAAAAAGTAGTAGAATTAGTAAAAATAGTAGTAGAAATTTATAAATAAGCTGTAGTAATACAAGGAGAGCATAAAAAGGACAAACAACAGCGGTTATATGTTGCTTTTTTAAAAAACTAACTTGCAAAAGTATTCATGAAAATATATGAAATCTCAATAAATAATAAAAATCGATTTTAAGGCCAACGATCGGTTAAGCGAGTTTTTTTTATTAGTTAGAAACATTTGTATGTCAAAAATATACACAGTTCACAATTGATGTGTGAAAAAGTGTGCACTTTACAAATCACGCTTCAGTTATTATATTATATGTAACTTTTTCATTTCATAGAAACTACACCACCGACTCCTTATTGGCTGAGGTCAACCGCACTATGCCACACATCAGTCATTAAAATTTCATTCGTTCATTATTTTTAGAATTATGTTAAGCTAATAATTTTGATTATTAACGATATGTGATAAACTAACTAAATAAATAAATAAATCATCGGGTGAAAATAGTTTCTCCAAACCATCAAATTTTAATTTCATGCTGATTATAATTCATAAACTCATCCAGTTTATTATTTGTGCATTTGAGTCATATTTACAATTACCTAGATCAACTTGTACCCTCATTTTAAAATGATTAATTGCAAAAAAATATAATAACGCTTATTTTACATATATTGACAGTAATGATGATGACAATAGATAGTGGTGATAGTAATGGCGTAATGTCACGATACTTATGAGAATGCCACGCCGGAAGGGGCTGTATGTCAATGTAACTCTAAGTGTGCATACAAACATACATGCTTATATAAATATGTATGTATGTATCTATATGAAAGTGCCGCACGCGTTAGACAAATGCAGTAGTCTTTTTTTACCAGGCATGTCATAAAAGTGTGCATATATGTTCATATATAGGTGAGGTTCGGTTAGTTTAACCCGGCTGCTCCTAGAAACTCACATGTACCCTCTGGGATCCACTGTGTTACCACGGTATAGACGTAAACAGAACGGCAGTTAATTTGCAAAGCGCAGCGTGCTTGCAATGCAGCTACGTAGTCGGCTAATTTTTACTGCCGATATGTCCGCCAGTGAGTGGATAAGTTTTAGTCTCACCAAGTCAGGGCAGCTGAGTAAAAAGTGTTGAGATGATTCCACCTCCTCATTCTCCAAGCAGCTATCGCGGTTTGGTTTAGCGATGATATTGAGGTGTACCGCATTGATTTCCGTTGGACAATATCCTGTCAGCACCCCCATAGTCAATGAGAGCTGCGGCTTGCATAACCTTAGAAGCTCCCGCGACCTCGTCCGGTCTAATTTTGGCTAAAAGGATCTCGCGACACCACATGCTGTCAAGTGCTTGCCAAGCTAATCAAAGTCGCCAACAGGTGGCCAGAGGAATCTCGAAAAGTTCCCGGCTTAAGATGTCCTTTGCAAGTGTGCCATGTCTCGCTAATTCATCTGTGTTACAATTCCTTGGTATAACCCTGTACCCAGGTAACCAGTTTGGATATATGTATGTAGAAATACTCCGAAGCTCTCATAAGAGATGTCCGTTAGCCCTTAACTACTTTCAATCGCATTGTTATTGAGTTAATACTTAGCTCTAACTTCCGCTTGGAGTAAATATTCCCTTATAGAGGTGGCACTGGTAAGCAACCATTCGGGCTCTTTCTTTAGGGCGGCCGCTTCTGTCTGGAAAAAGTATTCAAAATTTTTTGCTTAGACAAAGTTCTCGGCAGTATACTCTACCTTCTACCCTACCATCAAGTTTCGATACATCCGTTAACATGTTCAGCAGCTCTCGGCGCACCCCTCCCAATCCCAATCCTAGAGAGATCTGTGATACCAAAGTAGCCCTTAGGAGCTATGATGGGCATGCAGTGGTTCATTGTGGCGGAAATGAAGTCGAAACCTTATCAAATCCTGAAATGATTACAATCTGAGTTAAATTTGTGTCCAATATCCCCGACCCTGACGGCTGCCTGGGCTCCCAAGGTTTTATCGCTAATGTAGATGTTGTCCGGAGGGCATCATTGATTCCAATGAGAGCCGCTCTTTGTCGATTATCACAGTCTTATCTATAGAACCCCATACAGGAGTATTGGTTTTACGAAGCGTTAAATAACTTTAGGCGAGAGACCCTGGCGCTTGCCGGTGGCCCTCTACAGCGGTACAAAGCAACCAGGGGCTTCTTTGATGTATCTTCATTATTATATTACTTGAAAAGTTTGATATCTACTATCAAACCTATATATTTTATCAGAATCCTCTAGTCCAAGATCTGGTGTACCAGGTGTAACACTTCCGGTGAGCCAGGGTGAGGTCTCTGACGGCTATAGTAAATATTGAGTTATTGCGACTATTGCATATTCTCTTAGTATATAATCAAAAATAGACTCACCTCTATTGTTGGTATTCGTGCTAGCCCAGACTACGTGACTACGTAACCGTCACTGAAATTAGACAGAAAGAAAGCCAGGCCTCCTGGATTAGGACCACTTCAGCTTAACCTTGCTCAAAGCAAAGCAAAAGATTGGCGGACGCTGTCTTAGAGTGCTGAAGATAGATCTGTCTGATAATCATCCTCAGATAATCATTACCGTCAGAGCCTAGCGGCCTCTCTTCTTCCGCCATTTCAAACAGCGGTCTCACACTGAAGACCTCTCTCGAGTGAGTCCATCGGTACCATCTGTGAATACGGAGTCTACATCCTGGTTCATTGAAGGCTCCTATTTTCCTAATTTCCCCCAACGAATTTGTGCTAATAGAGGCTACTTCATAAGTATGTTTTTATATTACTATTTAAGAAAAAAATATGAATATGAACTATGCAATTTGAAGTGTTTGAAGTTAAAAATTGTTTGATTTGTTTTTTTTTTTAAATCACGATATAAAATATTTCTTTCAAAAATACCATGCTTCATATTTTTTTATTTTGGAGCGACCTTTTATCTAAAAATGGAAGATCGGATATTATGTCGCAAAGTTGTCGCATTTTTAAGAATTAAATTTCATGCGCCAATGGCGTGAAATCGAGTTTTTAGACACATTTTCAAAAATTCCCCAAGACGAAAAAAATCAAAATCAAGCAAAAAGAAAAATTACGTGTCTCATCGATATTGATATATCTAGAAACCATAAAACAAATTTCATGCCAAAAAAAGACCTGGTCCTAACTGCTGGGAAATTTTTTTTGAAATTGACCCATATGTTTATTTCGAATTTATAAGGAAAACAAGACAAAAACGCTCAAAATATCTATATTTGTTAGCAACTTATTACCTACAGTGAGTGACACACAAAATTTGGAATCCCAAAAATTTTAATTTTGATAATTTTTACTTAAAGTGGCTCATCTTAAATTATATTTATTATTTCTTTATTGCAAAGCTATGCTTCCTCGTTCAGCTAAACCCATAAAATCTAAAATTCCAAATTTTGTTCAAGGCCTAAAAAAATTCCACAAAATGTCCATTTATCTACACAAAAAGCTCAAAATTTGTACTATATACGTGTGGTGCTAGAAAAAAATGGCCAAACCGTTTACCAAAAAAAATTTTAAAATTCAACGGTAATTTTTAGCAACTTCGAGCGTGTACTCCTTGTTATTCTACATTTTAATGGGCTACGAAACATACCAGATAAATTTATAAAAAAATCTAATTTAAAATGCCGGAACTTAAAAATTACTGAAACACTGGGTTCCCGGTATTACCATTCCTAGCACCATCTAATCCGCATTACAAAATTCTGATAATTTAAAAAAAAGAAACGAGTATCGCCTCAAAAACATGAATATATAATTTTCTTGATACTGAAATTTTTAAATTTGTATCAGTAAGTTTTTGAAAATATTAAAAAACATACTTGCCGACCCGGTCTAATTGTACACACATATGTACATATATTATAAATACATCCATTTGAATGTCTGTGTTTGATTGTGAAATAAAATAACGTGTGTAAAATGGTTATTATTTCCGTACGTGCTCTAGGATTTTTGTATTTATATATGTACATAACTAGATTTGCAATTTGCATGTTATACAATTCCAACGCATAATCAATTAACCAGCCGAGCGCGTTATCATTTGACAAATTATTTACTTTCATTGGCCCGGGCGTTCGCTTCATTTGATGAGCGTGTGCTAAAACAAAGAAGACTAAAATAAAATTTATCGTATTGTGGCATTTTTATTGCTTACTCGTACTTTTGTTTTGCGGTTATGTTATTATTTATAAAGCAGTTAGTTTTGTAACGCATTCTGAGTGAGAGTGCTGCAAATTTAATTAGCCACGCTGACACTAACAAAGCCAATAATGTACGACTACAAATTCGCGTACATACATATGTTGGGTAATTTATTGAGAGTTACTTTTTTCAGTAGGTATTTTATGACATACCAAGTGCGCATATTTAAATTGTAGAGCATTTTTCTACTTTGCTAAATGGGGACAGCGAAAGCAACCCAGCAGAAGATGAAGATCTCGGACACCAGATCGCTGATGATGGAATTAACATCCTACCCCCAGACCTCGATGATGTTTGGATAGCAATAACGCGCCTACGGAACCCAATAAAGCTACAAGCGCTGTTTGGTTTTACGGAGAGCTCGGGTAAGGTACATATTTTACGTAGAAGAAGCATCAGAAGATAAACCCACTAAAAATGTCAGTGTGGGACTTTAACCCGACTTAAACCTAATACTGTCTCAGCACCAATCCTCCGGTACTACCGTCAAGTATTTCGTCGGGAGGTGGTTTGAGCACTAAGCTCCACGTTCGTTATAGTCCTGATACAGCCCGTAGGAATCTGAATCATTATCTTTTCTTCTTATTGGCAGTTTTTGCCTTGCACCTCGGCAATTCTGCCACTTTTGCATCTATTGCAAAAAATAGCCCGTCCCTACTGAGGCTGTCGGAATGGAAAATAGTCCAATCGTTTTTCTGTTGGGGAACGGTCTGACAGAACTAGTTCAGCATCATCTTTTCAACCATAATAGGGCTGCTGATGAGCGGGCCTTCTGTCTTAGGCTCTTCGCTCCTAGCCATTTTGTTCCACAAAAGGGCCATAGTATGGATAGTAGGACATACCGACTGCGACTTCTTAGTCATTGTCTCCATTGTCGGTGTCAAAGCGCAGCACTTTGTCAGACCAATAACTAAAGATGATGCGTTATAAATAGCTGAACAATTGCAGCATGTGGAGAGAGCGGAATATTATTCAGGTGGCACCGTTAAAGGCATTCTTAATATCTAACGTGATCACTAGGAAATTTATAAGTGATATGCCCAATCCAGAAGTAGGGTGGTCCTGCGATATGCGCCAACTACCACGGGATCAGCTTCTTTAACATTTTCCGACACGCCAAATATTGGAAAGACCCATGAGAAGAGGATCGACACACACCATCAGCTTTCGACAGCACAAAAAGAAGTTACCTATACTCGGCGATTTCTGACTTTGGTATCCCTGCAAAATAATAGGGATATGTGAAATGACGTTGATCAGTGCCACCAGCTCAGTCAGAATAGGGAGGGGCTCTCCAGCGAAGATTCTTGCCAAAAAGTGCTATTAGGTGTCAAACGATTCGAGGAGAAGGTTTATAGCTAGCTTTATACTGAAGAAGGTTGCCGCCTGGTGCAAAAGTCGAGTTACATAAGTTAAACTTTTTATACATTTTTTTAAATGTATATTCAAAATTTGTCAACGGCCTGACCGAAGAGAACGGGCTTTTCTTATTTCGGGTAGGAGGAACTGCATCATTAGTTCTTTAAGTTTTCTGCACGACTTCAAGGCAAATTTTTTAGGTGTCCTAGTTTATGGTTTCTAGCATATATCCATCTTATCTCGCCATGTCTTTTTTGCAGCACAGTGTAATGGATTAAAAACTTCAGTGTATTGGATTAAAATCTTCTAATAAATTTGTTATATTCGTTGCTAAAATTGCTAAACTGAAATAAACAACCTGAAGGACCGTCCGAACGTCTTTGCAACTTGATCATAGAGTCAAGTCATATAATAAGTTATATATTTAATACCGGTTACCTCCTCTAAGAAAATCATCTATCTATCTCTCAGAATCGGCGCAAAACTGCAAGGAGAAAGCGGTCAAATCTCATTAGATGCACATGTGACATTATTATTATTTTTACCAATCACCAATCAATCGATCAATCACCAATTTCTTCGACGCAACAATTTGAGCAAGCAGAGCTGACATTCAGTAAACTTACTTATAGGTACTAAATATATAAGAAATCCACACACACGCCTATCATGTACTCGCAGTTGAAATAATAATGTAATGATTTCCATTAATATGTATACTATGTACATCGACTAGTCTCGTCGTAAGCAAAAACTCATAATACTGTCCATACTGGGCGAAGTTATTTCTAATTATACTCTGATAAGACAAACACATAGCAAAAATGGAAAGTATTACTGACTTTCGTTGAGTTTTCTTTTTATAGAACTGTAGAAGGGTTTCTTGAAATGTTTTTGTTTATAAGCCCTTGCGTTTTAAGGCACAAAAAAGGGGTAACAAATAAGAGAAGTGAAAGGTCATGATATGATATTTTTCATTGCTTTAAAATATCAAATCATGCACATAGCTAAAAAGTTCACCTAAAATTATAGAGGTTGATATCTAAAAAGACTTGATGACCAAGGAGTGCGAGAGGGGACATAATCGAAGAAATTGTTGCTAGAAAAACTAAGGATATAGATTTTTGTTTATTAATTTTAATGGAATTTTGTTTAAAAAAAATATGCAAATATTGTAAGCAATCTCGCCGTTTTTATGTTAAAAATCATATAAAGGAAATTAATAAGGATATCCTCTCATTTTTGTTATAGTCTTTATTAGAAAGGAAAATATTTATATTTAAAAGAGCCCTTTTCAATTAAAATTTAGTAAAAATAAATATTTAAATTAATTATAACTATAAGTAAATGTTATATAATTAAGTAATAAGCAGTTTATAAAAACAGTGTGATATTTATTTTCCGAAAATAATTTACGTAAAAAAATTTAGGTGCCAATAATTTTAAATTGAAAGGAACTTTGGCTTATTTAAATTAAGAGGAGATTCTAATAAAACCCAAGTTTCCCTTCTTAATTTAGTTGAAAAGGTTTGCATCTTAATTCAACGGGTAACCTTCTCAATTACAGTGAAAAGTTTTCTTCTTAGTTTTATAGATTATATCTTGATTTTATTGAAAAGACATACCCAGTCGTAAAAAGAAGGTCGCCTTGTTTACAAAAAGTCATAGAGAAATCCACTATATTTCGTTCTGATTTATAGAACATTTTGGGAAATCTTTTCGATCTGCACATCTTTTTACTTTTTAAAGCAATAAAAATATCAAAACGTGCCCTTTTGCTAACGGTAAAAATTTAAACAATTACATATTTTCGAATATTTTATCTTCATTTACTCATCGTGATTAATGCCACTATCCACTATCCACGGGACATATATGTAGTTGTTAATGCAATTGTTTATCAATTTTTAACACCTCAATTTAAGTTTACGATTTCAATTTTTTTTTTTTTTATTATTTCGAATGTCTTGTTTCTGCTATTGATGATGCGTACGAGTATTTTGTATAGTTGGCAAACTAATTGGATTCATGCCAACTTGTCAAACGCTTGGCAGCCATATCGTCTCTTTTGCATAAACGTTTTGAAGTACATATGTATGTATGCAGATTGTAAGATTCATGTTAGATTAAATTTATATGACCGCAACTACACATAATCTGGGTCGAATGAAGTCATTCATATAAATGCAATGTTAGACAAATTTAGAAATTGTATGCATATAGCTACATATCCACACCTATAGAGCGCAGAGAAATGAATCTATTGTAGTGTTTAAAAAATGCGTTCACTTCATGACAAAACCTCAAAATTTTCCGAATTCCAACACTATGTTGGTTGAATATTAAAAAAAAATTTTTAAATATGATGTTCCTCGATATCGAGCGCCTTATCTGGGGCTATGGCGGAGTTCCTACACAGGCTGGGAATCGAAAACGGCTTTATTAGCCTCATCCATCGACTGCTTATCTACAGAACAGTCAGTGCGCAGTGGAGCAGCGGGAGAAAAGGAGTTCTCTCACCACTACTTTGGGTGGGAAGGCTACCAAGTTATTGAATACGCGGATGACTTGGCGCTCATTGACAGACGAAAGTTTTTGAATATCTTATGTGGTTAATATCTGGCTCTGGAACCGTGGACTGGCTGTAATCCCTGGAAAAATAAGCACATTCTATTCACCCGAACTACAAATTTTTTAGCGTTCATCTACCTTCGTTAGGTGGCGCTCAGCTCGTACTTTACTCTATCCGAGGATAACCCCCATCCAAGGTTAAGTACTGGATTCGAAACTTTCCTAAAAACTGAATATTGAAAATAGATAAAATAAGGCACTGCTTGTCTTGTACTGGGGCTTCGCGCCTAGAGCTATTATATGATCAGATAGTAGAACCGATACCATGTAATTCTTGTTTGGTGGGATTGCCTAGACAGAGTCTGCAAGCCAGAAAGGGTGCAAAGAATGGTAGATCTAGCCACACTCAGACTGCGGGATATTGCATAGATTTTGAACTCGGATAATTATCATTCGAGGATAATAAAAAGCTTTGACTTTATCCTGGCTACAATGACACATTGAGTACCTTCCATGCTTCTTAAAGAATACTTTGTTACCACCATTCCATCTAGAGAAGATTTGGAAGACTACGATAAGTGGGAGAGAGGGCTGGTGAACATGTGCATAGATGGATTGAAGGTCAATCTCGAACTCGGTCTGAGACAAACATTTAGGGTATAAGGTCACTAAAGCGTATTTCAAACAGAGGCAGCCGATTAAGGAGAGCAAGCTCTGTTTAGAAAAATAATATTTATTCTGATAGCCAGGCTGGATTGCTTTGGATGGCTTTTATTTCGAGAGCTTCGGATAACTATAAGCTGGCCACCTACACAGATAAATTATATCCCAAGCAATTGTGAAGCAAGTGAGTTAGCTAGGCAGATTATACTTGAAATATATTCCTAATGCAAGAAGCTTCTCGGAGTTCCTCTGGCCACCTGTGTGCTGCCTCTGAACGTATTGAACTGCAAACAGCTTTGTATATGCTGGGCTGCTACAAGAAAGTGTAGAGTCGCGAGGTCGGAGAAGGTTACGGCAAATTCTACGGTTATCCAAGGACAGATCTTATTAAATTTGAGGGTACTAACAGGCCACTATCAAATGGGAATCCAAGTGGTGCCTCAATATGAAGACTGGTCCTTTATTAGACAACTTTTGTTGCATCTGTGAACGCACCTTATCCACCCTTCGGAGGACATAGAAAAAATGAAGATTAGGCAGCACGCGGCGCTTTGCAGATTACAATTAAGAAGTTACCGTTTTGTTGAATGTTCTGTGATGCCACTTTAAGCCTAGACTTTCTATTGTCACCTCGGATTTTAAGGGCTGTCTGATAAATATTCATTCAATGTAATATATGAACAATCCGCATATCAATCATTTTATACTTGTGTAAAATTTACATATGGACGTTGAAGATTTCTGCTCATAATATCACATATATTTATATTCATACATAATATTTTTCTAGCAAAATTTTAGTTTCTCTTATAAAGGAATATAATTACTTTGATTATGCAAACATAAGCAATACCTTGTTAGTTTAATTTTTTTCTTTGTGAAGCTACTATTTGTACCATTTGGAAAGCTTCAAGCTCTATGTCAATGAGTTTTGTTAGGATACCCAAGTTTCGTGGGTATTGTATCTCTGCCAGATGTATATATATAGTATTTATTATTCAGTGTTTAGTTTTAACACAGTTTATTAATGTTGAATTGAATAGTAAGTAAATGATTTAATATTTGAAAGAAATGAAATTAAACATGAAGTTGAATTACAATAAATTAAATATTTCACACGTGCGTCTTTAAAAGCGAACCGTCTTCCCCGCCGTCTTCGTGTTAACTCTCTCGTCGTTTTTATCTTCTTTTTCATCTTTCTTCTTCTCCGTTTCGTCTTCGTATATTCAGTGGTTACCATCTTTCTTGATTTATTGCTGCTTGAAATTAGCTTTGGGATCCCACATATATACATACAGATGTGTACAAAAATGTGTAGAAAGAAAAGTGAAAACGGATAAGCCATATTTGTATGCCCGTCCGTCTATTCGTCATTAGAAATGAGTTTAAAAAAATATTCATATTTGCAAAATCGTCAGGTGCGACAGATGAACAATCGATGAATTGAAAAAGAGAATTTTTCATAAAAATCAAATGCCGTTCGGATTCGACGTTTTTCCCAGAAGTATCTATAGAGTTATACCCAACATAACGTTCGGCAATAGTGTTGCCGTGGTAATAAGGGGCCCATTTATTTCAATAAGAGTCGATATTTGCACCTTTTCCAGCTTACTGACTAGCGAAGTGCTGCCCAGACTAGCCCACCAGACAAGAATCCCACATGGAAGTATTGGTTCTACTACCGACTCATTTAATAGCTATAGGCGAGAGCACCTGGTATAAGACAACCAAAGCCTTCCTTGATCTTTCCTCGGAGTTCAGTTTCCAGCAAAGTTTTCTACACAGTACTTAACCCTATGCGAAAGTACAAGGTGAGTCTCGCCCCCAAACTGGTATTCGGCTGCTTCCATGAGCTCGAAATGACGTAATTTCAGCAGTACTCTAAAAAAAAGACATCACAGAGGTTTTAATTATCAAAAGTGGTAATTCTGATGAGAAATTGTTTTCCATAAAACAGGAAAGGAAAGGGAAATATGAAATGAAGCGAACCTACAAGTCAAAAGGTAAGCATTGGTTAGATCTCAATGAATAAGCTCTAATCGAGTCGTGGCTGAAAAAAATTGTCAACAAAAAAGTATTTATTACGCTCGTCGTTCTCTGAATTTCATTCACCTTTTCCTCTCTATCGTAGTATTGTCTACAACTCAGTACGTGGTGTGATAGACAGTCATGGTCTGCAATTCATTTTCGAACTTCTGAATGAATTTGAAATTTTTTCCTATCTAAAAATGTCGGGTGAAGTGGAAATTTTCGAGTGAAAGTGAATTGCAGAACATTTCCGAGGTTGTTCATATTTGCTAGGGCGCACCGATTTCGCAGTTTCACACAGATGCTTAGAAATAATAGCTTTTCTCTTTGGAAATGGTAACAACTAATTACGCATCTAATGTTGCTATATGCAGGGCTCTAAAGGAATTCAAATTATTCCCAAGTACTTCTCCTTTAGACTTCTCGTATCCGGAAATCCGTTTTAAATCTTTACTCAACGAATTAGTTACTTGGTTTGTACTTTTTATTCATTTATAATTCTTTCAAATCTTTACTTAATTTACGAATTCCTTAGTTCGTACTCTTTATATATGTATGTCTATCTCTTTGTAATCTGTATGAAATATAATAACTGTCAGGATTATTAATACTAAATAAATAAATAAATAAACAAGTAAGTATGTCATATTTTCTTCTTTTTTTTTTAATAAATTAATTAAACTATTGTCTACTAGAACTGCTTATAGTTATTTTCTATTGTTATATTCCAAAAGACTGGGGTGCGTATTTGTGTTATGTTCAGAAATTAAGTAGACATAACATTTGTATGTACATAATTTGAAAATGTAGCAGTTTTCATTTTTGGGAAGTGTGAGGTAATTTACATTTATTTCAGTATCTCGTGCATTTGAAAATGAAATACAAATTTTCCATTTTATTTCTGCATGTCATTGTTAAGTTAAGTTGGTGGTAAACGAAAAATACCTAATTATTGCTCATTTCTGCGTTTTCTAAGTAGCAAAACAAACAGACATTACGAATTGTCAACCGAACGCTATGGCAAATGGCATTAAAATTGCAAACAACGCGAAAGGAATTTGCAAATCTCTTTGCTATGCAAGCAACCAAAAAAAAAATAAAAATTAAAATCAAGTACTCGTCGTACAACCGATTTAAGGTAAACGCTCGTACACACACACACACACTCACAAACACACACACACACTCGAACAAGTCAAACCCCCAAAAGAAACCATTTGCTTGCGCGCATACAACGAGGCAAACAAAATTCACTTTGCTTTAGCTGTATACCAACATAGAGACATACTACTTATAAATACATATGTACATACATTTATTTCGCAAACGCCATTTCCTCCTCCCAACAAATTCAAAATATGTACAAGCGAATGTACATTAGGATGTGACTGTTTTGTACGTAGAAAATTCCTTTTTTTCTAGCAGTTTTTTTTAATATTCCTTCTGTTTATTTCTCCTAACTCCGTGATTCGAATGTTGAATGTTTGGTTCTACCTAAACCTGCGCTTAGGTTGAAGTTGCGAGTGATGAATTATGATAATAGTAGAGAAAATAGTAAATGCGCAGAGCTAAAAAGTTCACCTACAAATAAAGCGATCGACGTCTAAAAATGCTTGACAGCCAAGCAGTGCGAGAGGGCACAAAATCGAAGAAATTTTCGCTAGACTTGAATTTCTTCTCAAATTTATTGAATAAGAAAACGGCCGGGAATAAGCAGACAACTTTTTGTTAATTAATTTTTGTGGAATTTTGTGTAAATTATTAAGGATATCCTCCTATCTTTACTAGAATCTTATTGAACTTATTAATAAAGAAATATTTTTATATTTAAAAAAGCGCTTTTTATTTCAAATTTTGCTTTTAACATCTCAATATACGTACATGTGTATTTTGTAAATAATCTACTTTATATTGTTTTTAGTTTAATATTATGAATATTGTTCTTTGGATTTTTGTATTTGCAAAATGAAAATGTTTGATTTACTTATTTATTGTTCCAGAAGTTTGCAATGAACAATGTTTTGAAAATAAATACATTTACTCGATAGTGATGTTCTCTTTTTCTCCAATGTCTTTCTTGTACATTTATATTAAAAATGCTTGTAAACTAAATGTCTGAACATGTATTAAAATTTAAATAAAATGGCACTTGCCATATCCTTAGTTTAATTGTTTTTTAACTTAATATAATTAGAAATAAATCTTTTATAATTAAATAATAACCAGCTAAAAAACAGTGTGATATTTATTTTCCGAAAATAATCTACGTAAAAAAATTTCGTTGCCAATAATTTTAAATTGATAAGAACTTCGGCTTATTGTAATTATGAGAAGATTCTAATGAATACAAAGATTCTCTTCTTTATTATACTGAAGAGGTATCTAACTTAATTTTACAGGTGTTATCTACAATATTTTATTGAAAAGGTTTTCATCTTAATTCGATAAGGGACACGATATCGAGCACACAGTATCGATATGTTACGCATTCAAAGTATCACTCAAAAAGCGTCGGGTACCCATAAATATCGAATTTAAAAACTCGATATCTAAAATAGTTTTAGCGTTCTAGCGGACAAACCTCCTCAAAACAATCAACGAAAGTATTCGTTACTCTGAGGTTCCCCTCCTCAATTGATTTTAAACTTTTGAGTTTTGGTAAGTTTCAAGGAGCAACAAAAACTCTTCCAATGAATCGATGAACAGAAAGAGTATCCTCTTCCAAGACCCTTTCATTGATCCATTGATATGATCCTCCATACCTCTATTAGCGAAGGTCAGATCGATCACTTCTTGCCTTCTGGTGGTGAAAAAGTAGGCCTATTACCTACGTTCTATATGACCACCCCGGAGGACAGAATAAAGTCTAGTAGTTTGTTACCGCGAGGGTTGCACTTCGTGCTACCCCACATAATGTTCTGTCAGTTTGTATTACAACCCACTATTAGGTCCAGACCACTTGGCCCAGCATACTGCAATAATGTCCATAATTTCCCTCGAAGGAGGAAGAAATATGGAGTCGTGTGGCAGGTAGGCCAAGATTGCGATGACCTCGGCTCGTTGGTGATAATATAATGGTATAAGACTTTATACCTTTTTTCAAAGTTTTCATAATTTTCCGAGAGCTTTTTCGAAATTAGTGAAAGTGCAAAATAAAAACGGCGGTTAAGGCCAAAACCTTTTCAGAACCAAATATAGTTCTAAGAAAGTTATAGCAATCAAAACGCGATTTAGCTATTTTTAGCGAATGCCAAAAAAATATAATACCAAAAAATTGTTCTCGTCAAAAGTGTTCAATTAAAATTGGTACAAGCTAAATTTTTTTGCCTACATATAACGTGGCACGGCTTTATGTACACGTTAAACTAAAACTAATGACTTCCGCGGAAACGCAAGAGAAAAAACTGACCAATTTTCTTACTTCTACTTAGTTATATTCTGCTATGAGGTAATCATGTTTTTTGCTGGGTTGTGTTTCTGTTTATATGTATGTACGTTTGTTTCTATTTACATACTTATAGAAATATTTACAAGTATCTAAGTGGAAGAACATTAAACAAACAAGAAAACACTACGCGAAAAAAAATTTTTTTTTTTTAAATTTTTGTTTCTTCGGCTTTAGGTTTTTTTGTTTGTGTTTGGTTTTTGGTAAAAGTGTGACATAAGTTCACAACCAAACTGACCACGGCCACGGAATTTATAAGCAGATACAATCGGTGTAGGCGCTTTTGGGCAAAGCGTCAGTCACAAGTAGCAGTCGACAAACAGTTGAAATAACAGTTGCAAGAATTGCTTGTAGCGTTTCGAAGGAGGAGGAGGAAAAGCGGTTGTGCATTGTAGCGACATTAAAGCGCGTGCGGCTGTGTGTGTGAGTGAGTGTGTGTGCGATTTATTAGCTTAAATGAGCACGTGACCCGCATGCGATTTATTGTTTGAAACTCTCCAAGTATGTAGCGAATTGCGCAGCTACAGTCGATATACAAAGCTACATACACACATATGTACATAGAAATACTGGAAGTCGTTAATGCGTAATCATTAGTTGCAATAATTGAATTTACTGTGTTACTACAGTGGCGGCTCGATTATGTGAACCTAATTAAGACAACTGGAGTTTGTAATATATGTATGTATATGTAAATATAATATATTTCTTCACATAATCATAAACAAAAAATTAATATAAAATAATTAAAAAGATGACAAAAAATAGCATATTTTATTAATTTAATTTTTTAATTAATCAAATTTTATTTTCACAATAACAACTCTTTCTCGCTGGACATTTTGACATAAAGTCAGTGTTTAATAACACTGCGTGACAAAAATTTAAAAAAAACCTGCGTCATGATTTTGTTAAAAGTTTTTATTAACATTAGTAGCAGGCTTACGAACTGTGTTTTTACTTTTTTTGGATTGGCTCTAGTTCTTGAGAAAAACGAAACCTAAGAAATTAATTTAAAAAAATATGGAGGTAGGAACAGCAAATGTGGTTCATGACCAACTGATAAGCCGAGAAAAAATCATTCTTCCACCACTTCACATCAAGCTTGGGCTAATGAAGCAGTTCATCAAAGCCCTTGATAAGACAGGTGACTGTTTCGAATATGTGTGCAAAAAATGTCCAGTCCTTAGTATGGAGGTATTCGATGGTCCTCAAATTCGTACCCTTCTAAAAGACACTGAATTCTTAAACCACATGTCACAAATTGAATCTGAAGCCTTACTAAACTTTGTTAATGTAGTCAAAAATTTTTTGGGAAATCATAAATCACCAGACTATACAAAACTAGTTGCTGATATGCTTCTCAATTTTCGTAAACTAAGAGCTAAAATGGGCATTACAGTGAAGAACAAGGTGAACGGTTCCACCAGGACATAAAAATAATGGAAGAAAGATACCAAAGTCGATGAGACGACCACATGATGGCAGACTACAGCTGGAACTTAATACGGGATTGTCCTGAGCAACGACATCATAGGAGGTCCTACAGAAAAAGTTTTCTATAATTTTTTTTAAATTAATTAATGAAAAGAATGTATTTTTTTATTTTTATATTATTTTTATACAGGCGCGCAATAAAAATATAATTTAAATCCATATTGGTATTTTTAATTAGGGGTTTTCGTGAAATATTCAAAAGTCTTTATCTGAAAAACTAGAGCCAATTCGACAAAACTGATATTATTACCCTAAATCGACTTAAAAATCTCCGACCGCAAAATTTTGTTCCGCAGTGTAATGCAAGCCTGCTGTGCATTTCGATTCGGGTTGAAAAGTAAAATTTACGCAATTCCGACTCGTTTTGGAGGTGGTGTTCTTGATTCCGACTGAGTTCGAATAGATTTCGAATCGTTTTCATTCCGAAACGAAAATTAGTTCGAACAGCTGCTGTCAATTATTTATGTTTCTTGAATAATTCAACATTGCTGTGTGGGTGTGCTGAGACAGGAAAGCGTATCTTTGGTCGTTTAAAATAACAAAAAAAAAATACGCTTCGAATAAAGAGAAAGCTGAATGAACGCCGAGCAAGTTTACCCTATAAAAACATTGACATTATGAAACCTTCGTAATTTTCTTCCTTTTTCTTCGCATTAATTAATGAAGTGTATGAACAAAAAGAATCAGAAGAATATCAAAGGTACTATCGTAAGGAATGCGAACAGTCGCAGATTCTATACCAAAACTGTCATTCAATTAAAATTATTCCGCAAAATTCATTAATTTAACAGCGCTAATGTGTTTTTATAATGTTTTTCAAATATTTACCAAGGCTTGACCGAATATAAAACGAATAATAAATACCACGAACGTAAAAGTTTAAATTCGAATATTATTTGCGAAACATGGCAATGTAGAAATTTTCGATAAGTATTGCGCATGCGCTGAAGTGGTATCAAGATCTGGTCGGCCTCATGCTGATCGGTGTCTCTGTGCTTATCCAAGTGGTTTTTAAATTGAAATTTTCTGATTAAGATTTATCAAACTAATCGAATACAGATTAGAGTAATAAATATTTATTAATCTTCCAAATAAAATGAATTTTTAATTATAAGATGCTTGACTAACAAACCAGATATATAATTGAATTAAATTTGCCAATTACTTCTCATTCCAACTAGGCAAAAACAATATTTTCGAATCGACCAAATTTTGTCGGAATCGAGATCAAGAACACCAATCTATTTCGACACGAAAAATTTCATCGAAATTGTAATGCAGAGCATACCTGATAGAGTGTGTTTAATATAGAAAATAAACAAATTATTTACAAGTAAATTCACAACGTATAATGTATGTGGGCTGTAAAAAAATAGTGTACTGTATAGAAAATTGATTGACAGATTTTAGATGATTGCCTGAAGGAGCTTATGAATTTAGCAATTGGAAATTCAACGGGAATTGCATTCCAAAAGATTTTTTCTTTCAGCTAACAATATTGGTAACAAAGAAATATTCATTTCATATAATAAATGATAATTCCCACGGAGGTTCTGCTTAGACGTAGATTATGAGTGATAGGTCACACGGTGGATGAAGATAGATGTACATAGATGAAGATTGTGGTAATTACCACGTTGGATGAAATTTCTCGGAAATATCGCAAACAAATGAAGGCGTCCGATGATCGCAGGTATCGCAATGGAAAATGCAGACAGACGTTCGATGTTTGTTAATATCGCATCGGGAAAAAAGGCGTCTGATGTATGCAAAGAAAATAAGGGGTTTTCAAGACTCATACGGCCTTTATACTCCCCACTGGATTTCAGTTTAAGTAGAAGTATAGAAAATGGCATATCTTCAGGGATGATTACGAAAGTGACGCGTTCACGAGGACCCATTTTGGGTTGTACTAAAAAAAAAAAGGTAATTATATTTTGACTGCTAAGTAATCAGTAAAGCCTAGAGTAAATAAGGATAGATCTGTTAGTCTAATCAAGTTGGAAAGAAACCTCCTGCGCCTGGTGACTGGTATTATAAGCGGTCCTTGTCTTATGAGAGCGGACGCCAGTTGTATCGGCTTTCCCGAAAATTCTGCCGGATCTGGGGTCAGTCGACGTTAGCGACCAAATACGTCCTTGGCAATCTAATTGTACTCTTTTTTGGAGGAACATACACCACATTCTGCCCAACTGGTATCACAATGGGCCCAAATGGGCCTAAGTGTGCCCTCAGCCTATGCAATGGTACGAGGGCAGCCACAATAACCTAACCTAACCTAGGTAAAAAGGTGGATACGAATTTTGAAATAGCATTGGAGACATGAAAATCAATTTTTTGGGGTTGAAAATTAAAAGCATGGACCTGAACAATCTTTGGGCACGGCAGTGTGGAATCGATTTGACGTTCGGAGCAGCGGTTTGACGCTACTAGACTTTTTTGCAGGCTGCTAGGAAGGGCCGATGTCATTCGAACAATCTGTTAAAGGTTTAATCTATCCGTGAGATAGTGCCAGAGACCGTTACCAGCCAGCTCTTGCGAATATGTCGGCCAAAAAATATTTTTGATAACTCCATTGAATTTTTTAAAAGAAACTAGAATAAATATCCCCCTTAATGTATGTATTATATTCTCTCACGGTTGTTTGTAACAGCATAAAGCAGCCGAGTTAGATATGTATATATATACACCAAACTATTCAGAAAAAAAGGTACTGATCGCCTAAACTATTTCTGCTTGTCCGTTCGTCCGTGCATCGGGTAGCAGAAGTAATTATTGAGATATTTAACCCTTAGCTACCTAACGCCGGTCACAGTGACTCTGCCGTTTTTTATTTTTTAAATATTCCCGTTATTATGCAAGCTGCGCAGTTGTCCGTCTATGTACTTTTTCTTTTCTCTCGTCAGTTCGTTTTGTGCAATCAGGCAGTCAACACGTGTACCAATTCAAAAACTAGAGGTAAAACATTTTTGCTTGCTTGTCATTGTGACCGACGTTAGGTGTTTATGGAATTTTAGTGCCGATAATTTTTTTTGTGGTTTTATAGAGTTATTATGTTTTCGCATGATCAAAACATATGTACATAGATGGCTGCAAGAGTTGGACTCGGAGTCGGAGTTTGAAGGAAGTTGCAATGAATTACCAAATGAAGACTGCAGTGACATAGAAGACGCTCCTGTAGACCATGTAGTTGATGGCGAATGTCAGCCAGAATCGGAAATAGAACTAAATGAGTCTGAACAATCGCGTGAGAAAGAAAACGCGATCGAGTGTTCGTCTTCTGACGACGATATACCACTGGCAAGGTATAGGAATTATTTCGGTAAGAACCGGTTTCGTTTGTCTGCTTTTCCCGCGATTTCAAGGTCAAGAACTGCGCAGCATAACATTGTACGATACGTACCTGGTCTCAAACCTCTCTTCAGAGATGTGTTGCACAGAAATACAAAACCCCTAGATTTGTGGAATTTGTTTTTTACCAATGATATGTTAGACGAAATTATACGGCACACAAACGAAAAAATCAGAAAAATGAGGCCTAACTATCAAAACAAAACATGTGTTCAGGATTTAGATATAATTGAGCTTAGAGCTTTTATTGGTTTGCTATACTATACATCAATTTTTAAAGAAAACCATACACATTACTCAAGTTGGTACAGCACGGACGGAACTGGTAGAGAAATTTACCGTTGTATTATGAGCAAAAACAGATTTGAAGTTCTCCTTAATTGTATTCGTTTTGATGATGCCAGCACTCGAAGTGAACGACGTCTGACAGATATAGCAGCACCGATATCTCACCTGTTTTATATGTTCATACAGAGCTGCAAAGAAGTTTGTTCAATTGGTACCTACGCTTGCATCGACGAAATGTTAGTGGCTTTTCGCGGAAAGTGCAGGTTCAAAATGTTTATGCCAAAGAAACCTAATAAATATGGCCTTAAAATTATGTGCATTACTGACGCCACAACAGGGTACCTTTTGGATGCCTACCTATACTTGGGAAAAGACTCTGACAGTCAAGGCTTACCTGTTGAGTACCATAAACTAGGCAAACCTACCCAGGCTGTTTTGAGATTGATATCTACGATTGAATGCACCAACAGAAATATAACAACCGATAATTGGTTTACTTCAGTTGAGCTTATGAACATTTTGAAGAAAAAGCAGCTGACACTCGTGGGTACCCTTAAAAAGAACAAACGAGAAATTCCTTCTAACTTTCTACCTAGTCGTCATCGAAAAGTTGGTTCGTCCATTTTTGGATTCACGTCCGATGCAACATTGGCATCTTTTGTGCCAAAGGCTAATAAATCCGTCCTTATTCTGTCCAGCATGCATCATACTTCCAACATTGATCCTAATACTAAAAAACCAGAAATGGTGATGTTTTATAATAGCACAAAAGGCGGAGTAGACATGCTGGATCAAAAATGTGCCATTTACTCCACATCTCGGCGAACGCAGAGATGGCCAATGGCGATCTTCTATAGAATGCTAGATATTTCTGCTGTAAATGCATATATCGTAAACAAGATAAACCAAACACAGGAAAAGGTACTTCGGTTTAATTTTATGAAGAAATTAGCTGAAGATCTCGTGAAACCACATTTAGAACGCCGTGCATACCAGAATGGATTACACAGAGAACTTCAAGGCGCTATTCGCCGTGTACTAAAAATGGATCAAGTACCCAGTACATCGCTGGCCGACAACGTAGAAAAATTTGAAAAACGTAAAACCTGTTCACTATGTGATCCCAAAAAGAAACGCAAAACCTTCCACATGTGTTTTGAATGCAAAAACCCAATTTGTATTGAATGTTCCCAAAAAATGTGTATACCATGCCGCCAAAAATTGTGATTGTTGGCTGGTTGCAATTTTATTTTAATTGCGATTTAATCGCGCCAAAAACAATTTATTATTGAAGTCCATGTTTTTAAGTTATAAAAAAAAGAAAAAAATTTTAAGTTCCAATATCTTTTCCTAATTAGATCTCATTTTATAAAAGTATATACGTTTTCTTACAAAATTCGTATAACAATGAATAAAAAATGTTATTGAAGTATGAAACTTCTTTTAAGTTCATTTTTTGTTAATTTAATTAAATAAAAGGTACAAAAGAGTTATGTGATGCGGTTTTTGTGTGTTTTATTATTATATTTATACTTTAAACACTAAAATTAAGTAAGGAGTCACCTTGACCGACGTTAGGTGGTGGAGTGTCTAAAAAAGACGTTAGGTGGATAAGGGTTAAACAAAACTTGGTACAGATATTTCTCTTTAATCAAGGCAGGCTGATATTAAAAATGGGCGAAATCAACCAAAAACCTCATCCACATAACGGGTTTTGAGCAGAGCAAAATAATACAATATTTCAGTAACGCAGATATGAGTTTTTTTAAAGAGTAATGGGCGAGGAACCGTCCACTTTTGAGAAACTAGGTATGTATACGGCCTTGTCACACCCTACCAAATTCGGCACACTTATTGCATTTCAAGCCAATAAAGTTTAAAATAAATATAAATGGAAAATGCCTCAATTGCCAGGGTGGTTAAATATTTGAAGGGTCGCTTTAAATAACGTTGTAAACGACAATTTTTTTATACCAAATTTTTTTTTTAGAAAATTCCTTTTTAAGAGAGTATTTGAAAGTGGAATATGTCCAAAAAAAAGAGCTTTGAAAAAATTGTCGGTTACAACGTTATTTGAGGCGACCCTTAATCTAATGTCAAAGTTTTGATATTTCTGAAAAGCGCAAAACTAAATTTTTTCTAGTAGTTGCTGAAAATAAATTACGGAAAATTGGTAAGTAAAGTTGTATTGAAGTACCAAATAAAACAAAAACTTACAAAAAATTTGATAAAGCGTCGTGGCATTGACCACTTCTGATAAAATGTTTTATCTCAATAACTGCTTTGTGCAACTCTACCAAAGTCTGTAAACGCATTACTTTCGGTAAAGATTTCAATTGCATCTGAAAGAAAACCATCTGAGCTTTAAAAAAAATATAAATATAGGTTCCCACAATAAGAGCATTACTTAAAATTTATTGCGAAATTATTTATTTATTTATTTATTTACAACAATTTACACAGTAATAAATTACAGCATAAACTTAAAAATGACACTAGATACTAGGCTTTCAGTCATCGTTTTTTTATAAAGTTTTGTTGTATGTCTATCCAAAGAAGCATTTGTTCGTTAAATTTAATGGTACAAGAGAATAATTTTAATATTTAAACCACGATATCCTAAACTACGCTAAATTAGGTTAAGGATATTGTTATTTTAAAGGAAATTGTAAATATACATAATGTTGTCGTGGCTGGGTGTCGATAGTGCCTCCATTGGGGAATTGTTGCCGGAGCTCTCAGAGTGCATTGTTTTCGGATGTTGAGAAATTAGGTGTTTAACTATGTTTGGGCCGTTGCATAAAGGGCAGCAAGGTGGGCCGCTCCTAGTTAGAAGGTGAGAGTGGCTAAATATAGTGTGGCCGAGTCTTAGACGTATGTACGGCTTCAGGATGTTGCTTGCCAGGTTTGCGGGATAGGTTGGAGTCATTCTCCTTGGGTTAATTCCAATATAATGATGGTTTTCCGATATCCAGTCTATGAGTTCTAGATTTTTTCTTTTTATTTTAATATATCTGTACAAATCGCTCTTACTTATGAAGTCAATCATTAGAGTAGGGGATCTATTAACTTCTTTTGCGACAGTATCAGCGCGTTCATTTCCTGAGATCCCCACATGCCCTGGGATCCACATAAGCTTGATTTTATTTCGAGCCGCGATGAGGGAGTTTCTGATTGATGATATTATCTTATGGGCATTTGCAGGTGATTGAATTGCCGCAATGCATGATTTGCTGTCACTACAAATCAAGTATTTTCCTCTATTTTTTTTGGCATGCTCAACAGCTAGTTCGATATCCAAGGCTTCGGCCGTTAATATTGTACACATCGGGTCAAGTAGCCATTAGCAACTTACGTTTCTATCTTTATTGACAACGGCCAACGAGGTGTGGTCTGATGTCTTAGATCCATCCGTAAAAATAAAACGCCATTCCGATGCACCATAGTGGTCGCGAATACATGCAAACTTTGCTTGGTAGACTGCGTTAGGAGTACTTTGTTTAGGCAAGTTTAGTAAGGCATTCTCAAAAGATGCTGGACTAATTAACCAAGGAGGAAATGTATCAACGCTCTTTTTGCCGCCGTAAAAAGATATGAAATTGTCCCTGGCATATTCAAGAGATCTGGATACTGCCGAAGGTATTCTTAGTGGTTTCTTGCGTGAATTTGTTCTAATGAAGGTCTTTGTTAATGCCATATTTGTGCCGTCTAGTTTTTTCGCAAGAATGCGACATGTTGCATCAGCCACTCTACTGAAGATGCTCGGTAAGCCAGATTCAGCAAGTAAAAACTTCGTTGGTGAAGTAGGAAATGCTCTGAGGCTCCGACGGATTGATGTATGATAAGGCACAGAGATTTTACGCATTAGGGATATTGCACAGCGTCCATAGATAGGTAAGGCGTAATCAATTTTGGATAGCATTAGTGCTCTGACAATATTGATGAGAATAGTAGGGTGTATATAGCTATGTTTACAAGTGAGATACTAAATAATATTTAGTCTATGTAAAAGCGAATTTCTTATATAACTGCAATGATCTTTAAATAGATACTTAGAATCTACGATTAATCCTAGGATCCTCAACTTTTCTTTTGGCATAATGATGCAGTTGTCAACATTTAATGAAATGTTGCATGATATCTTTTTGCGACAGATATGAAGAAAATTTGTTTTTTCTAAAGAAATGTGTACGCCAGAATTTGACGACCAAGATGAAATATTGGAGAGAATGTCAATGAAGGTGTTTTGGACAGCAGCACCAGTACATCATCTGCGTAAATTTGATGTTCAATGTTTTTATAATTAGAAAGAAGTTGGATTAGCTCATCGAAGGCGATAATAAAGAGTAAAGCTGAAAGAGGTGAGCCCTGTGGAGTACCATTTGAGAGCTTGTGGGTTATTGAGTGAAATCCATTAACAGTGACTGAAAGTCTCCTATTTGTCAGGAAAGATTTTATAAAGTTTAGAGTTCTGGTGCCCACTTTCCATTTTTGTAGTTGTCTTAAGACTACGTGGATTCGAATACGATCAAATGCTTTTTGCGAAATTAGATATTTGATGTCACTGCAAAAATCTTGTACTAAATTAAATGAATTTTTTGCTTGCATTAAAAAATTAGTTTGTATTTATTTTCTCTTTCAATAAAATAGTAAGAATATTTATTACATATTTTTTGACTTGCGCCAACAATTAACAAATAACCAGCCTTACTTTCATAGAGGACATTTTAGGAACTTATAAAGGGTTTTTCAATAGGGAAGCTACAAAAGTAGACCGATAGTGAGAGCTAATGACGCCATTTTTTTCCCGCTGTTTTGACATTTCTCTTCAGTAAGGTTTGCCATTTCATCATGGAAAGTAATACGATCCAATAACGAGTCGAAATTATTAAAATTTACTACCGAAATTCGGAGCCAATGGCCTCAACTTTAAGAGCGCTACGCCCAATTTATGGTCGTCGTCATTTCTGGCTGAATGGCTTCGTCAATAAGCAAAATATGCGTTATTGGACAGGCAGCAATCCACCCGTACTCCATGAGTCAACATTGCATTCCGAAAAAATTACGGTTTGGTGCCGTTTATGGGCCGCCGACGTCATTGGGCCGTACTTCTTCCGTGATGATCAAGACCGGCACGTTACTGTGAATGGAAATCGCTACCGCTCAATGATAACCGAATATTTTTAACCCGAGTTGGATGTTATGGACCTGGACATTATGTGGTCAATTGTTCGCCTCGGTCGTGCGATTTGACGCCGTTAAACTATTTCCTGTGGGGCTACGTCAAGTCGATGGCCTACGATCTATGGGGCCAACAAGCCAGCGACGATTGATGAACTTCGTACGAATATCGAACGTGAAATTGCAGCAGTATCGGCCGATTTATGCTTGAAAACCTTCGAAAATTGGCCTTTGGCCTTAGTTATAAACAGCACTATTTGAATTATGACGAAAACATGAAAAAAATCCAAATTTTTCTTTATGTAAACAAAAAATTTCGATATAGAGTAGGTCTACCTCTCAAACTAGTCACTATTCCTTGTTCATTCTATGGCAAATTATAGTAGATACGTTTCGCTTATTGTATGCTTTTATTGTACGCTTTTATGAACTGCTTGATTTTTCAAACGTTTTTGACCCGTTAATATACGAAAAATTATTGCATATTACTTCAATGGGTGAAAAAACAATCATTTTGCGCAAGTGGCTTTAACAATGGGGAAAACTTAAGATGGCTAAAAAATATTAGAGAAACAACTAATTTGTTTTCGATTCGAAATGAGAGTTATTGAGACGTAAATGACCCAATACCGTTTGTTGTATCTCATAGGGGAATTTCAAATTTATGAAGCTAATATTATTAAATGTACCAGATGTATAAAATGTGTTATATGCCCAAATTTAGAAATAAAAAAATTGCATTGTAAAATCGCACTACTCCAATCAAACACCAAATCAAATCAAAGATATATTCAGCAATAGGTAAATAAATTAATACTCAACGTAATGCCTTCCAAAAGGAGAGTATAATCAGCTTATTATGTCTGCTTATTTTAATACCCATAACCATAACCTACACATTTCAATTTAAGACGTCGAATGAATTTTGCGAAAACAAAACAAAACAATAAATTCAATATTCTGTGTGCAATGGAAAAGAGTAAAATAAGCTTACTTTTCATTTTCGGCTTCTTATTAATTCCAAGCGCATTTAGGCGACTTAGCGTACGCTACCCCCCAAAACACTTACGCTGCTCACGATCGACGTTTTACAAACAAACAACAAACGTAAAAGCTTAGACCATGAATTAAGCTGATATAAAACCAAAAACCGCAACGACGCTAGGGCCAATCAGTTGTCGAATTTAACACTCGGACGTTGTCGTGGTTTTGCGCGGAAGTCAAAAAAAAAAAGAACAACAAAAGAAAAAAAGAAAACGTTCATCGAAATAAAAGAAAAAGCTAGAAAATAAAGTACAAATTAGCAATGGCATATCTTGATTATTCGAACTTCCTTACTAGAAAGGTGGCATTGCTCGGTTTGTTTGTTGCCTACCTGCTGCATTCTGCCACAGCGCAATTGTCCTACCACACGGACTCTAATTCGAATTCGTTCACCTTGAAAACTCCAGCACTACAGCAGAGCTTCTCACGAGTTTTTGGCGGTCAGCAGCAGCAGCAGCAGCGTCAACAAGTTTCACCTGCACAACAACAACCACAACAATTTCCACAATCGCTTTCGCAGCCACAATTGCAACAGCAAAATTTTGCACAGCCACAGCAATATCCAACAGCTCAGGTGAGTTGTGTTTTTGTGTTGTTTTTTCTGTTTTTCTGTTTTTTTGTTTGTGAAAGTGTGGAGTCCTCAATATGTAGGAATTCGAATAAAAAGTTTTGAAAATTCTAAAAATTCCTTGATGCCGCGCATCCAACTGTTGGGGTCACCAGTACTTCTGCTACAAAAAAAAAAAATTCGACTAAAATTGTTTTTTTTTTTTCAAAATTACACGAAATCCCTTTCTATGAAATTAAGGCTACGTTTTTAGGAAGTTTAATTGTCCTCAACGAGGCATTAGGATTGCCAGTAAATAAAAACATTCATATATTATTTTTTGGCCTGATTTTATTAAGCGACAATATTAATTGTTGAGCTCGCCGCTAGTATAATATATTTTTTATTTAAATCAGGCCAAAAAATAATATATAATAAATTTTAATGGATGGGCACACCAATCATAACAAATTCTAATAATAATTAATAGAAGCAGATTTGGTTTTAACCAACAACAATAACCACACTATTACTTTAATAGCGGCTGACTGTCGCACTTGAATTGTGTTGGTAGGATATAAGGAAAGTGGTAAAAAGCAGGAGCAGCTCACAAGCCGACTGAGGTCCAGCAAATCGTAGTTTGTGGGTTCAAATGCCGGTGGAGTCATGAAAGAAATCTGAAGAGGAGATGTGGTGATCTCCGAAATAGCTATAATTTCTACCACTCCTGCCAGTTGTTGTCTTTTTTCCAAAATACTTTCCTTCCATTGGCTTTGAGCTCCAAAATTATTATTGTCGTTTAGTAAATAAAGACATTTTTTTTTACTTTAATAACTCCAGAAAAAAGTAAACAAAAACATAGTTACTACTAACTTTGGTTAAACAGATCAAAGTATCTTTTTTATAATAGAAGGGGGGTACTATTTATTAGCTCGGCTCTGTGTCTATTAATAATTGTCCACCTGAGTCTTTCCATTTCAAGACAACCAATCCATTCGGGTTATGGTTTTTCTTTTTCCTTAAATCTCGAATATGTTGTTGCCTGATCAAAATTATGATGGACGTATTTTTTCTTATGACCGAAAAAATTTGTTTCCGTAATTTTTCAGCGATTTTATTTTCGCAGTGAAAATCGTACTTTTCCGTCTGAAATTTTTTTTTTTTTTTTGATTGCACATAACTTCTCTAAAAACTGACCTTTTTTTCAATTTATTTTTTCTAAAAATGTATTTTTTTAGTTTCTATTTTTTCACATTGAAAAAATACACTTGAAAATTTATTTTGGCCAATCGGCTGTCGGCTAAAACTTTTTGTTTAAGATATACAATTTGTCCATTGAACTGAATTGACCAATGCGTGAGTTTTGGAAAACAATCCGTTCAATTTGTTATTTAATTATTTTTAAATTTATCTTAATTTCGCTGCAAACAAAATTATTACAAATAATTAGTAAGACAAGGTTATGAAGATAACGAAATTTGGTTAAGAGTACTGCTCCTTTTTTATTAAGTGAGAGGGGTTTAAAAGGGGTTACGTGACCGTCGTAGCCGAGTACGTAGCATTTGCGTGCCATGCATTCGGTGGGTTCGTGGTTTACATCCCGACCGAGGCAAATAGAATAATAGCAAACTTCCGAGTGTATGAAAACCCTTCTTACAAAAATTATTTGTAAAAATAGTAGTTGTTATTAGTAGTAGGAAGAGTAAGAGAAGTAGTAGAAATTAGTAAAAATAGAAGTAGTAATTATTTTTTGAATTAGTAAAAGCAGTGCTAGTAATTATTAGTAGTAGTGGTAGTTAGTAGTAGTGTAGAAGTTGTAGGAGTAAATAGTAGTACTGCTAATTACTAATAAGGGGTGCGTTTTTTAGATATGTGGTTTTCAAGAATAAATAAATAGCATATAGCTTAATATTATTGCCAAGAATTTAGCTCCCTTATAAAGACAAACGTTTGCCATTATGTTCTAAAATCAATTTCGGACAAGTGACTGCCGCGGCTGGCTCGAATAAATTTTAGCCGAGATGCTTAATTTTTGACCACTTTTTGCAGCAACTGTGGCCGTATGTTAGCAATAGTGCGCCGAATATTCTTTTCGAAGGTGTCATTCGTCTCGGACTTATCTGCGTAGACTAGACACTTCCATAATTCCACAAAAATTAGTACAGCGGTGTTAAATCGCACAGGCCCACGACGTGAAATAATCCGCTTACCAAAAGTTTCCTTCAATAAATTTGTTGTTTCATTTGCTGTATGGCATGTAGCGCCATCTTGTTTTATTCAAAGGTCAACCACATCAACATCCTCCAACTTAGGCACGAAAAAGTCAAATATAGTAGATACCTCTATAGCGTGCCCCATTGGCTGTGTGTAACATTGCGCCCGGTATGATTTTTGAAGAAATATGATGAGATAATGATTCCCTCTGCCCAAAGAGCGCACCAAACAGTGACTTTTTGAGGATGTAACGGCATAAATCAATATCGATATAAATCAAGTAACAGCGGTAAAAAAAGCCAACTCCGAAAAAATCATTGGCTCATTGAAAGCCATCCTTTTATTGTAGTGATAGTAGCTAGTAGTAATATTAGCTTTGTATTAGTATTAGTAGTAGTAGGAATAGCAGATGTAGTAGTAGTAGTAGTTGTAGCGGTGAAACAATCTCGAAATACTCGTCTATAAACTCGAAATCGAAGTCCCAACCTAGCCCGAAATGGCCTTGAAAAAGGTCACGAAATAGTCCCGAATATCTATTCTGAAAATAGCCCGAATGCCCGTAACAATTTTATATCAGGAGGGCTCTGCCATCTCCAGGATAAGAGAATGCAAAATTATCATTTAAAATAATTATTTCAAAAGTACTAAGCTAATTCAACGAAAGTAGCAATAGAGATCGTGTAGCTAAATATTTTTTGTTTCTCATAATCAACGTTAATTAATTTTTGTCCGTCAAATACTCATTGCAATGCTTAGTTGAAATATTGTAGGTTTGAACTTGATTTTTGCGTTCTCCTGTGGAAAATATACACTTTGCCTTTTTTTCGTGCGAAACAACAAACTATTAGCTAAAATATGTCACTCCTTAAATAATCACGAAATTCCAAATGTGCTAGCAGAAAAATATTTTAATTCAAATATTACAATACTCCAATTGCTATCATAACAATGTCACTAAAACTTATGGAAACAATCGGTAATGTGCATCAAGCTACTATCCCAATAGTCATTGGAGCAATCAGAGTAATTAATCGGATTCATCATAGTCATTACCACAGCAACCACAGCAAAGGGGGCAATCATCGTCGGCTCCACCCAAGCTTTCAAGACAAGTCGCAACCATATCATTGAGTTCTTTAAGTTCGGCTGCTGCAACGTCATCGGCCGTCTCCTTAATTTGAAAGTGGATTGAAACTCAGAATTTGTTAGAATTTAAATCGAATAGTTAAGTAAGTAATCTAAAAAGTCAATACTACCTGTGGTCCCGGCACTGGTAACGACCAAACCCAGCAAAATGCAAGGCTGACTAGCAAGATTATAATTTTTTGCATTTTCCGTCCGTTCGATTTGATTTAATTATTGTAACTGCGAAAAATGTTTCCATTTATATGCGCATATATTGGCATTTCCTCTGACGACCGCAACTAATTTGTACCATTGCTGAATTGCGACGCAAATTGAAGGGTATCGCTTTAATGACTGCAACAAAATAAATTTGCAAACATTTAATTAGTTAGACAAGGTTAAGAGGATAACCAATGGGGACTCCTTTTTTTATTTATTAAGCGAGGGGGTTTAAAAATGGCTCACCGTAGCGGCATTCATTTTGGTGGGTCCGGGGTTAAAAGAATGACCGAGGCCAGTAGCTTCGGCAGGAAACGGCAAATCGAAGAGTATATTTCTACCATGAATAAGCCTCCCTCACAAAATATTCACCGTTCGGTCGAAATCGGTGGCAGCCTTGATTTTCGAAAGTTTTTCTAATGCTAATTTTCCGAGGTAATTATTTCTTTTTATGTTAAAATGTCGCGTTTCACCTTTGTAAACCATCAAAAATATAATATACAATAGTTCGGTATCCGAATCCCACATGTTTAAACCACGCTGGGACCGGGCGCAACGCGAACTGTGCGGGAGAGAAATCGAGAGTTGAAGAAGGAATCGGGGCGTATCTGACGAGAAAAGAAGGGTGAGGCCAAGATGCACGAATATGAAGAGCTTGAGATACTAGCCAGAAGGTTTCAAGACAAGAGAAATTTGCTATAAGAATGAAAACGGCGACCTGTTGACCGACATCCAGAGTACACTCAGACTGTGAAGGAAGTGCTCGAAGTACCGTTACCAAACCTCGACGAAACTCGAACGGCAATAGCGTGGCTAAAAAAATAATAAGGCCGCAGGTGCTGACAGACTCCAAGCACAGCTATAAAAGTGCGGCAGCGAGGGGCGGATAAAAGGCACGCACCAGCTTATTTGCAAAATATTGTCGGACAAATGCATGCCAGCTGATTGGAATAATTTAAGTGTACTCTGCCCGATCTACAAAAAGGGCGATCCTGCAATATGCGCCAACTACCTACTAACTACGTGATCAGTCTGCTTAGCATAGCTTATAAGGTACTGTCGAGCGTACATATTGTGTGAACGACTGAAGCCCATCCTGAACGACCTGATTGAAACTTATCAGTGTAGCTTTAGACCTGGCAAATCTACCATCGATCACGTATTCACGAAACGCTAATTCTTGGAAAAGAACCGAGAAAGAAAAATAGATACACACCATCTTTTTGTCGGCTTCAAACCCGCTTTCGATAGCATGAGAAGAAGCTGCCTATTTGCAGCAATGTCTGAATTTGGTATCCCAACAAAAGTAATACAGCTATGCAAAATGACGTTGAGCAATACCACCAGCTCCGTCAGAGTCGGGAAGGACCTCTCCAAGCCGTTTGAAACCAAACGAGGTTTCAGACAGGGTGACTCCCTATCGTGTGACTTCTTTAGCATTATGCTAGAAAAGATAATTCGAGCTGCAGAATTAAACCGGTCAGGTACCATCTTTTATAAGAGTGTGCAACTGCTGGCGTATGCCGATGACATCGATATCATTGGCCTCAACAACCGCGCCGTTAGTTCTGCCTTTTCAAAGCTGGACAAGGAAGCGAAGCGAATGGGTCTGGAGGTGAACGAGGACAAAACGAAGTACCTCCTGTCATCAAATAAACAGTCAGCGCATTCGCGCCTTGGCTCCCGCATCACTGTTGACAGTTACAATTTTGACAAAGTAGAGGACTTTGTTTATCTTGGAACCAGCATCAACACCAACAATAATGTCAGCCTTGAAATCCAACGAAGAATCTCTCTTGCCAACAAGTGCTACTTTGGGCTGAGTAGGCAAATGAACAGCCCTCTCTCGACGAACGAAAACCACGCTCTATAAGTCCCTCATCATGCCCGTGCTATGGGAGCTGTCATGTCTTTTTGACGGGAAATACCGTAGACGAGTGAACAATGAGTTGTATAGCCTTTACCGCGACTTAGACATACTCCAGCGAATTAAAATACATATCGTGCGAATGGACGAAAATTATCCAGCCCTGAAAGGGTTCAACGCAGTACCAGGACCAAGTGGAAAAGGAGTTGACGTCAGTTGGTACTTCCAATTGGCCCCAGTTAGAAATAAGAAGGAGTAACTGGCACAATTTTTTGAACATCGGCCAAAATCCGACTTCCAATTCACGCTAATGGTAACAAATTCAGCTAAATTGTTAAGAGCGGCACTGTAGCAATCTGATCGCTGCTTGGCTGTTACTATATGGAAATCGTTATAGTATCCGGGAAGCCCCAGCCTGATATTTATTGATAGACCTTTGCGTGAATTTTGCAGCCAACCATGTTGTGGTGCTTTGACCCAAGCCTAAAAATAGTGGGTCTAAGCCCGAGCGGTCTATCCATTCACTTCTATCAGAACATTGGACTGGATTTTTCCATGGGGTAGTTGTATTCAACGAGAACGAAAAATGCCACTGAAGATGGTACAACGCCGAGACCGGGTTATCTCCAAACCAAACTTAACAACGGATAACGGAAAATCGTTCCAATATACATCAAATTTTTACGCTATCGGAAAAACAGATCAAAAAAAATTAGAAAACTTGTTAGGACCTTTCGGGGGGTAGATGGCAGGGCTCTTATAGATGCACTGTGCTAAGGCTGGCCACCGTAAAGTGCTTTATAGGCGAAAATGTCGCAAGATTCACAGCCCGGTTTATAGCAGAGAACTCCCAGGTCATTATCATAGTAAAATAGGAATAGGAAAATATGAACGCGATTTTTTATATTTTTTATTTCACTAGGAATTCCTCGTTTATTAGAACGGAGAGTTTCAACAATTATCCATTTGTATTAATCACATATCAGTCATTTAGTGAGCGAGAAAAAAGAGGAAGAGAGGGAAAAACGAAAAACTTACACTTCTTACTTCGGCTACGCACATAAAAAGTAAATAATAGTTACACGAAGCATTTAAAGCTGACCAGCTTGCACAAAAAGTTAGATGATAAAGGTGATAATGATTAAAAAATTAACTGATTCTATTATAACCCTCTAACGAACAAAATATAAGTATATACATATGTGCCAAATCTTCCCCAAATCTATACAGCCATTATTTTATTTATTTAAATGATTCTAACTTTTTAACAGATAGCAACTCTATTTACGATATACTTTAAATTACAGGCTACCTGTGTGTCAAATCTTGAATAAAGCTATTTGCCGATTTTGGCGTGAAAGAAATAGTAAAACATAATACTAACTCTCTCAATCAAACACAATAACTTAAATTTACATATAATATGAGTAGAATATTTGTTATTGTTGATATTTTTAGATAATAAAGAGTACAAATGTAGAGAATGTGAAGATGGAGAATCTGTGTCAGGAAAGGTCTGCCATTTCTATGATAACTATTTGCAGGCGAAAATTCCATTTAACATAATTTTTCCAAATAAATAATAAATAAATTCATCTAAAGTAGCTAAAGAGGTTGCGAAACTAAATATTTTGTATTTATATTTTCTCATAATCAATCTTAGTTAATTTTTTTCTCGAATTCTGATTGCAATGTCTAGTTGAAATTTTCACAAATACATACATAGTTAATCTTTTTGACCAACACGCCATTCGTTAAACAATCACTAAATTAGAATAGTAAGTTAATAATCATAATCCTAAACGTGTGACTAAAGAGGTGTTTCTTCGAAAATACTTTTTTATTCGAAATTCAATTTTATCTTACACCAAATGCTCGTTCACTTACATTCGACTCAATACGAGTAGTAATATTCATACGATAAGTCATATTCATACGAGGAGTCATATTCATAATCATCGTAATAGTCACAAAAACATCTGGGTTGCAATTCAGGCTTTTTCGTTGCATCCCCAGAGGCTGCAGCCGTATCATTGGGTTCCTTCTTATCGCTTGCGCTTGGATCTTTTTCGGTTGTTTTAATTGTTTCGGTGTTTTTGGTTGTTACGGTGGTCTCCTTGATTTTATCAGCAGGCATAGGAGCAGAGCTTTTAGATTCCTTTAGAAGACGATTGAAACCCAGAATTTGTTAAAATTTTAATCGAATAGTTATGTAAGTAATCTGAAAAGTCAATATCTACTACCTCTGATACCGCCACTGGTAACGACCAAACAACACAGCCAAATGCAACGCTGATTAGTAAAATTATTATTTTTTGCATTTTCCATCCGTTTGATTTGATTCAAATTTTGTAACTGCGAAAAATGATTCTATTTATATTCGTATACACTGGAATTTACTTTGACGCCCGTAACTAATTTGTAAAATTGCTGAATTGCTACGCAAATTGAAAGGTATCGCTTTAATGACTGAAACAAAATTTTAGAATATGTAGGACATTTAATTAGTATGGAACGCAAATAATTGTTATGGGTGCAAATTTGTTTGAAAAAAAACTTGCAAGAAAGAATTTTCGAAAATATATGACGCGATATTAGTAGAGCATGACCAAACATTGAAAAACATTTGAAAGCATTTTATTTATCCGCGGCTTCGCTCACAAAAAATAAAATAAATAATTTAGTTTTCAATTTTTTAGCTTCTAAAAAATCTACTTTTCACCTTTCTTTCATAACAACCGATTACGATTGGTTGGTTGCTGATTTTTTTTATCATTGGCGATTTCGCAGTATGCAATTCGGGTATGGTGCAACCCAATTTATTGTTACAAATTTACATAGCAATAAATCTATAGTGAAATTTTGAAGTCTCATTTTCAATTCCTTTAAATCCCGTGCCGTTGTATTTGTTTTAACTTAATTATTCTATTTTAGTTGTTTCCCTTTTTTATGCGAGGGGCATTCATTCCTCTTCATATTTTTTTACTTTCTTAAAATTTCTTCATGTATATTCATGGATATCATAATAGTACAATTAACTTCATAAAGATTTTTGAAAGCTGACTTTCTTAAATTGTTTTTTGTTTAACACTCAAATTGCAAAATATGAGGTTTTGAAAATTATGCTTTATTTAGGTCGAATCGTTTAATACTCATATTGCAAGATTTGTTTAAATGAAGTTAATCTTTTAAATCGGTGGCAACTTTTTTTTTAAATTGATTTTATTGTATAAAATATAACGGACTATATATGTATGTAGCAAATTTATCAAAATCTGTTCAGCCGTCATATCGGAATGATTTGATTTTTTTATTTAATTGCCTACAACTCTTTTAACATTTGTTTTTTTTTTTTTTTTTGAAAATGCACCCTTTTTTTAACGCAGTTTATTAACAACAAGCGTGATAAATTTTAAACAAATCCACCGAACATAGTATCATAAACACTCACAAGCAAACTTTGACATTTATCATACTAGTAGGATTAACTTAACAAATATTCCAATAATTTTGAAAAGGTGCCATCTCTTTTATGAGCAGTTTTTAAAAACTTTTGTGCAAATATACAAATCATGTACACGTGAAATATTCTTATTTATGTTTAATTTTCCAACATTTAGAAACGCCGCAAAATGTTTCCTAGAAAAAAATTCCTAAACTCTGTCAGTACAAAACACTTATGTAGTTTATAAATTTAGTTGGTGGCAACCTTCTCCGAGAATAAATTTCTGGAAAAGAACTTCCTTAAACCTTTTTTGTTTGACACCATAATAGTGTCAATTAATTTGAAGCAATGGTCTTTAAAAGGTGGCAACACTCTTTTTGAAAATATTTTCGAATAAATGCTTTCCTTTCAAATTAATACTGTTATATTTCAGAAAACATAGAATTAGTGTGTTTAGTGTTTTTTAACACGTGGCAACAATTCTTAAATGTATTCTCACAATTTAGTCCTTTTAAGCCTCACTCCATGTGACTTCCCTTAACTTAATGATTTCATTTAATAAACCATCTCCAAAAGTGTTTTCAAAATAAAACTTTCTTAAAACTTTTGGACACACAAGCTTATGGTAACATAACATTTTTTTATTTAACTTAATTGGCATATAAATAGGTGGCAACCTTTTTCCAAAATATTTGGGATATAAAGCTTTTTTGGGTTTCATTTTTTTTTATATACATACATCTTGCAGTAATTGATTTAATTGATTGTTTCAAATGTATGTAACCTTTTAATCAGGTGGCAACTCCCTTAAACGGACCCATGTAACGGACTACATACATATGTGGCTAATCTTATCCCTAACTTATAATAATCTGATCCTTTAAATTATTTATTTAATTTACTATATTAACAGGTGGCAACACTCTTTAAACTATTACCTACATATATGTACGGTATAAGCTATTTATGTGCTAAATTTTGTATAACATAATGTATAAAGGTAATTACACACATACATACTCCCAATCACACAAACATTCACTTTTATAACAAATATTAGTAGAATTATTTCAAAATGCAGCAAAATTCATGAGAAAACTTAAAAATAATAATTTATTTGTACGCCTGAAACAATTGCGTCTGTATGCCATATTCGTATGATTTGATTTACATACCATATATTTTATATATCAATTGAGCTAGCTGTATATTTGCAAGTTACTTATATTGTTCAATTGAATGTTCTCACATAATACAACTAACGCCATTAGCATATATCTAAATATTTCTGAATTCAATTAAAATATGGATAATAACAGCCAATTCCAGTTAAAACAATTTGCCATAAATCATAATTACTTGCTCGCATACTTCTTCCCTATTGATTGCTTATATGAAATATTTGAATTTAGCTATTGGCGAAAATGTAAATTGTGAAAAGAGATTCGTTGTGTTGAAATAAGTGTTGCCAAATGACACGTATTTTTTCAATTAATTTTAATTTTAATTTCCATTTAAATTATAAAATTCTTCTAATGATGACCCAATAATCAGAGACTTGGTGGTAACGGGTGATCTGCGCTTGCTTTAAATTCTCGCTTACTACTTGAGAAAGCAAGCGAGATGTCGCTCGTGAAGAGCGCTAAAAGTTGAAAGTATGCTTTTTCTCGCAAAAAATCGATAAACGAGCTCTAGCATGCTTTCAAACTGTTTTTTGTAGTTTGACAGAAATTTTTCGTTGCGTAGCTACTTTCATTTCGGATACATCCTTTACCGTCGGTTAGCGTCCTCTCGCACAAAACAGGGTGCAGGGTATGAACCTTCTTCTAAGTTGACGAGATGTCGCAAATGAAAAAGTTTACTTTCAAACTGCCTAGTGAACAAAACTCTCTCTCGCTTGCGAGGGCAAAAAGCAGAAAGCAAGAGAGAATTTGAAGCAAGTGGAGACGGCTGGTAATATTTAATTAAGACTTGGGCATAGAATCCTAAGGCCGTTTTACCCTACGTAATTCGTAAGATATCTACACCGTTTAGATAAGTCATTTTAAATAAATGTCTAATAAAATTTTTATTTGTTTTCTGTATTCATTTTATTGCCTAAAAATATTCACAAGCACTTGTAGCAGAATTAGTAGATACATATTCTTGCTTACGAATCGGGAAAAATTTGAGTTACATATATTCTCGGCCAATCGGGTTTCCATTGTTGTAACTTTCTCGAAGATGAAATGGTATGATAAATTTATTTCGATTTTTGCAAATAAGAGAAGAAAATGTTGATACGCAAAAAGGTATAAGAAAATTATCAGTTTTTTTCTTATGACCAAAAAAAAAAATTTCATATATTTTTCCGCGATTTAATTTCTTTGTAAAATTAGTAATTTTTTTAAATGCTCATAACTTCGCACAAAAATGACGGATGTTGATATTTTGACTTGCGAAATGTTTGTAATTAGTTGATCTTTAAAATGTGAAGAAAAACAAATTGTCAACTCATGTCAAACAAATTTTTTGGCTGAAAAATTAAAAAAGACACTTTTTTTTAAATATGAAGCAACACACTTTCATCAGGAAAACACGATTTAAAAGAAAAAATTGTTTATTTTTAAAAAAGTTTTAGTTAACAGCCGCTTGGCCAAAATACATTTAGAAGCGTCTTCATTCTGGTTTTAAAAAATAAAAAAAAAAACACTTCGAGAAATTAAATTTTTGAAAAAATGCCTTTCTCTTTTGTTTATTTTTCCAAAACAAAATTTTGAACAATTAGAAGAGTTTGCAATAAATTTTGCTTGGTTTTAAAATGCTCAGCTAATTATGAATTTTTTGCAAGTTGAATAATCAAAACCGGTCAGTTTTTTTGAAGTTATGCTCATTTAAAAGAAAAATATTTATTTAAATAAGGAAAAATACGATGCGAAATTGGAATTGCCTAAAAATGTGGTTAAAATTTGTTTTTCGATCAAAACAAAAAATACGTGCCTGATCATTTTGCCCAAGAAATAGCATATTTTAGTTTTACAGAAAAAGGAAAACATTACCGGGCCCATTCGGGTGTCTTGAAATGGAAAAGCTCTCTTATTATTGCTCTTAGCCTGCCGGTTTTTGGATCCTACATTTTTCGCGATATTTGGTGTATTTTCTCATACAATTTTAGATCGCGAAGCCAAAAGCATTCACAATTATTTTTTACCTCCATTAGCAAAACACTAATTGCATCTTTTGAAAGTCGTTGTTTTTCAAATAATTAATTACAAAAGCACAAACTTAATTGACATTTTTAAATAATCAAAAGACGTAAGTTACTTAATTTTTTTTTTGTCTTCCAACTACACCTTTTTTAGTTTTAATTCAGAAAGTTGATATTCAAATTCAGAAAGTTACAATTCATATTCAGAAAGTTACAATTCAAATTCAGAAAGTTGCTATTCAAATTCAGAAAGTTGATATTCAAATTCAGAAAGTTACAATTCAAATTCAGAAAGTTGCTATTCAAATTCAGAAAGTTGATATTCAAATTCAAAAAGTTAGAATTCAGATTCAGAATTTTCAATTCGAATTCAGTAAGTTACAGTTCTACTACAGTATTTACAATTTAAGTTCAGAAAAGTACAATTCAAATTCAGAAAGTTACCACTCAAATTCAGAACTTCCATTTCAAATTCAAAAATTTTCAATTCAAATTCAGTGTACCAAGTGTATTTCAGCAGGGCGAGATTTGTCGTATATTCAAATAATTTTCCATCATTTGTTACCGCACGCTTTGTCTCCAAACCAAATTTGTGAGGGGATGAGGGAAAATCGTTCGACTGTTAGACGGATATTTTGCTACTCCTACACGGAAGACATAATTTTTCATCAGAAAATGATTAAATAAAAATAGTAAATACATTTTACTAGTCATTCTGGTCCACTACTGTATAAACCTCTACACAGTGTTTCGTCCCGATCATAAAGGGGGGTTTTCCCCGGAGTTAATAAAAACACAAAATTTTTTCTTAATCTAATAGGTTTCGATTGCACCACGGTAACCGTCTTCAAGGCAAATGGGTGTAAATGTCTCCATTGTGTGGCATGGAGCTTTGCACAAAAACAACCGAAATATATTGGATTAAGAAAAAGAGGAAGTTGCGCCAAAAAGATAAACCATTACTATAAACCCCATGTCATGTAATGAAAAATTTACGAATACCATAAATTTGCCAAAGCTATGCTTCATGGATTTGCTGCGATCCTAAGCAAATTTCATACATTTTTCATTTATTTTTCATGGTATTTCTTGTAGTAGAGCAGAAGCACATGCAAGCATTTTAACCCTAGAGAGATAGTCTGCGTTAAATTGACGCATGCCGTTTCGAAATATTGCTCTTTCTTTTTAAATAGCGCGAATCTGTCGCTGTGCGTTGCGGACATCTCAGTTGCTGCGCAGACCTTTCGTGAGGCACATGTGTCGCTGTGGTAAGTATTAGCAATTTCGAAATATAACGACTGTGTTAGTCAAAATGACGCATGATTATCTTTTAAAGGACTTTCAAAAATTTTACTTATTGGAGTTTTCGTGTTGTATTTCGTGGGTGTCTACCACTTATTTTAAATATAGTTTTAAACTTGTTGATGTCTTGATTGAAAACACATAATGGCGCGTCGGAATTTTGACGAAGAGCGTATCTTGGCCGCTCTGTTAGAGATTGATGACGAGAACACCTGTGATGACACGGATAGCGAAGCAGAAAACCATCTAGGCGTAGCCAAGCGTCAGCATTGAATATTATTAGATCGCAAAGGGGTCCCCAACGAATATGTCGTAATCTATATGATCCCGTTTTATGTTTCAATATGTTTTTTACTGATGAAATAATAGTCGAGATTGTACAATGGACTAATGCCGAGATATCTTTGAAACGAAGCATATCTATGACTGATGCTACATTTCGCGACACTCATGAAAACGAAGTTCGTGCTTTGATTGGGATTCTGGTAATGACAGCAGTGAGAAAGGATAACCTAATGTCTACAGATGATCTATTTGATCGATCTTTGTCGATGGTATATGTGTCTGTGATGAGTCGTGAGAGATTTGATTTTTTGATACGATGTCTCCGAATGGATGATAAAATTATACGTCCCACACTTCGGGAAAGCGATGTATTCACTCCTGCCAGAAAAATATGGAGTATTTTTACAAACCAATGTATCAGTAACTATACTCCAGGAGCTCACGTGACTATAGATGAACAATTAATTGGTTTTCGAGGGCGATGTCCGTTTAGGATGTATATTCCTAACAAGCCAAGTAAGTATGGAATAAAAATTGTAATGATGTGTGACAGTGGTACTAAGTACATGATAAACGGAATGCCTTATTTGGGAAAAGGTACCCAGACCAATGGTGTACCACTTAGTGAATATTACGTGAAGGAGTTATCAAAGCCCATTCATGGCAGTTGTCGTAATGTTACATGCGACAATTGGTTTACTTCAATCCCTTTGGCTAAAAACTTACTTCAGGAACCTTATAAATTGACTGTTGTAGGGACGGTGCGATCAAACAAACGCGAAATACCTGAGGAGATGAAACCCAGTCGTTCTAGGCCAGTGGGAACATCAATGTTTTGCTTTGACGGACCCCTTACACTTGCCTCTTATAAGCCGAAGCCAGCTAAAATGGTTTTCTTGTTATCATCTTGTGACGAAGACGCCAATGTCAATGAAACTACCGGAAAACCTGAAATGATTTTGTATTATAACCAAACTAAAGGCGGAGTGGATACACTGGATCAAATGTGTTCTCTGATGTCCTGTAATAGGAAGACATCTGTTCGTCTCGGCCTATGGCTCTTTTCTATGGAATGATAAATATTGCATGCATCAATGCTTATATTATATACAGCCATAATGTCACTTGCAAAGGACATAAGGTCTTAAGTCGCAAAAATTTCATGAAAAACCTTAGCATGGCACTAACATCGCCATTTATGAAGAAGAGATTAGAAACACCTACTTTGAAGAGATATTTGCTCGAAAATATATCTTACATTTTGGCAAAAGATACTGCGCATTCATCAGAAGATAACAATAAAGAACCGGAACCAAAAAAACGTACTTACTGCGCATATTGCCCTTCTAAAATAAGGCGAAAGGCAAGTGCATTTTGCAATAAATGCAAAAAAGTTATTTGCCGTGAGCATAACATTGATATGTGCCAAACCTGTATTTGACTGATTTTTATAAAACTATGTATTTTTATTCTAATGTGAAATTTCTTGTTTATTTAGCATATAAGATAAAATGGCTAATAACTAGCAAAAAATAAGTGATAAGTGCTTAAAGAAACATGATTCCTAAGTTTTGTTGATTTCTGAAGAAGTTAATTTTTTTTTGTTTTTTTGTATAATAAATAAATATAAACATGCTTTAAATTATGGTATTTTTATTTCATTTGTATTTAAAAATACTATCCTTTTCAGTTTATTCTAAATTATGGACTACAACACGACAATATAGCTGGTTAAATTTCCTGCGTTAATTTTACGCATGATTATCTTTTACGTATGCCAGAATATGATTATCTTATGATATATGAATATGAATATGATTACTTTGATGCAGTTTTTCATGTCCGAATACTTGTGAAAGGCATTAGAATTTTCAAATAGATATGCACATATAATGAATTTAACTCGCCGTAAGCATATTGGTAAACAAGATCAAAAAGAAACGTATTGGATAACACAAAATTTATGAAATTGGTTTTTCTATCTATTATTATAAAGTAAATATATTTTGTATTTTCTTTTGAATGCTACCTAGTACGTTTTGACCCTCGACCAATTGCCATTATGCTTCCTTCCGTTATGATTTAATTTATATTTATACTAAAATACCTGCAATATTTAACACCGCATAAAATACCTTTATTTGAGTTTATTTATGAATGGCGAAAACTTTTTTTATGCAACCTTTTCTAAGCTTAAATCCAGCGGCATAGTTTCACTAATCATACTTTGGATTGTATACCCACATTATGTTAGCAAAAAAAAAGGTAACAATGGGTATAGAGTGATTGGACCTTGAGCTGCAAAAAAAAATGTATTTGCCAAGTCATTCGTCCCACCAATTCAGCAACAGAAAAATTATGCAAAACCATTTCTACACAGAACCGAATCTAAATTGCTCAACTCTCGGTTGTTTAGACTTGTAAAGGAAGATTTTTTAGATAACCTGTTTTAAAGAAGAAATAAAACGCATATAGTTCAATGTTATGGCCTAGAATTTAGCTTTATTATAAAGATAGCAGTTTGTCATCATGTTTTAGAAACCATTTCGGACAAGTAAGCGCCGCGGCTAGCTCGAATAAATTCCAGACCAGAGGTCGAATTTTCGACCACTTTTTGCAGCTTTTAGGGGCAGATGTCAGCAATAATAAACCGAATATTCTCTTCGATGGCGTCATTTGTCTCTCGCATATCTGCGTAGATAAGAGACTTTACAAAACCTCACGAAAAATAGCCTAGCGGTTGTAAATCGCACGATCTTGGAGGCCATGCCATAGGCCCACGACGCGAGATAACGCGCTGACGATAAGTTTCCTTCAATAAATTTATTGTTTCTTTGGTTGTATAGCAAGTAGTGCCAACTTGTTGGAGTCAAAGGTCATCCATATCAGCATCCTCCAATTCAGGCACGAAAAAGTAATTAATCATAACTCCATGGGGTTCCCCATTGATCGTAATATTACGGCCGGTTTGATTTTTGAAGAAATATGAACCATTGATTTATTAACATATGATTTATTGATTGATGCCCATAGAGCGCAGCAAACAGTGACTTTTTGAAGATGTAACGGCGTCTTAAAAATGACTTGTGAATTATCAACACTCCAAATGCGGCCATTTTGTTTATTAACTTATCCATTCAACCAAAAGCGAGCTTCACCGCTGAACAAAAATGTTTAAATGTCAAAGAGAGTACGTAATTTGTAACAGCTGTCAAAAAAAGCCACTCCGAAAAAAGTATAGCCTCATTGAAAACCACACGTCTAAAAAAAAAAACACCCTTTATGTTATATAAAAACTTCGCCGTAAATGTTTCCCACTTTTAAACTTCAGTATGAATTTTTCACTTAAAATTGAAAAGTAACACCTCATCATCACGCTTAAATAATTAAATTTAAATGATTCAAATCAATTCAACACGCTACCGTTTATTTGTTTGCTTTACTTTGCTACACGCAAGCTGCCAGCGTTGTATAATCAGCCTGCGAATAACTATAGTATACCTGCTACTCGTTTCTACATAGCACATGGCACATTAATCATAATCATCTTTATCATTACTACCAACTTCATCTGCATTCTCTACCCCCACCCACCCCCTAAGCAACACTATTGCCACATTTGTGAAAATCTTTCACACATCCCCTCATAAATATCCACCTCATCTACAACCAACCCATTGCCATCGCGACTCAAACCGAGCGGTTGTAGTTACTTGCCAAGGTAGCATATCCTCATTGTAATTCTCATCATCTGCATTAACACCATCCTTTTTGCTGCTCACACCTAACGCATTTGGGTATTCCCATCTGTTTTAGTCAGCACTAAATACTCGTTTTGGTTAGAATGGCGACTGAGCTGTGTAGTTGGCCAGAAGGCGTCAATAAAGCGTGGAAAGGACGCAGGCAACGTTCGTAATGTTGAGCACCGCCCAGTGGCTTTTGGAGTTTCACGTGCCATGCGACCAACTACGATGCATAAATTTTAATATAGTTTTTATTTTCACAAGGGTGTTTTCTTCTCTTTTTTTTTATTTATTTATTTTGTGCGTAGTAATTGTTTTCCTCGCCGGCTGAGCTGTAGCTCTTTTCGCTCAGTCGGTTAGCGCTAGGTTTAACTATGCAAGAAAATGTAAGCAGGTAAAGGAAATACGCAACAGATTTTAAAGAGTTCGTTCCATTTTCACTTTCAATTACGATGTATGATGATGAATTGTAATACAAAAAACACTGTATAAAAGTTATAACTCTATGCTCATTGTTATGCTCTTATGACTTACCTCATTATCCTCTATTTCATTACTCGAAGCGCGTGATGGTTATTTCAATCTAAGCTCTTTAAATCTGACCTAATTGAAAAATTTAAATAATTCTTATTTATTGATTAAATCTCCGATTATTTACGAAAAGGGTCCATAAGTAATGTTAACACTACGTAGCAAAATAAAACGAACGTCGCGTAATTTGGAATGCCACACCGGAAAATTTTACATTTATCTCGTCGAGATAATTGGCGTTTTACAGTTCGCTTACACAAAAATACGGCAAAGTGAGCGCAAATTGAAGTTTTGCTTTTAATAGAAGTTGATAATTTCCGCTAGTTTAAAAAACAGCTATAACTTTAAGAATGAACTCCAACGTGAAAGGGGAATAAAAATATTATATGTGATTTTCGCTAAAGAATATATAGCGAAAATTGGCACAGATCAGAAACATTTTGTGAACAGTAACATTACTCAGATACTGCTCGTGATAGCTAACGCAAACAAAACAACTAAATGTAGAAACAAACAAAATACAAATTTAGTGCTCGCACCACAAACTGAAACCTTTCGTTTAGTAATCAAAATATTAAAATTTGTGAACTCCAAGGCGAATTTATAGAAAGTGGTGGCATAAGAGCAGCTGATTTGATTTTTTTTTTTATTCACCTATACATATTTATTCTGTTTTTGCTTTTGCATATGAGCTTTCAAAAGCCGTAAAAGCAAAAACAAAATACATAGGAATTTTGTAGTTGTATTTATAACACCACCTTGTATGGATTCGTTGGTGAAATCTTTGACGGAATTTTTGATAATTATTGACGTTTGTGTTTTTCGACTGGCTTGCAGGATTGCATTTGAGATAGGGAAATTTACGAAATTACGAATAAAATATGAATTAAATACATAGTAAATCTGCTTAAAACATATTGCGATTCTCCATTTTTGTATGGTTTGCATTTGTGAGAGCAAATTCGTATATTCTTAGTAGTTCCTACAAATTAAACATTAAAGCCACGCAGGGCAAGGCCGCGAGTGGGAACGAGACAACTGTCTGGTTGTCCAAACTTCTATTATTGGTTCATGGCTAATGATAAGTTCGGTTTGTTTTTGTTCTCTGGCTCCAACATACAACAACTTTTCACCCTGTCCGAAAAACAGCAGATCAAAAAGAGACAATAAGTTATCGTTAATATTTTAAGATACTCGTAGGTTCTAGCAAAACAAATGCTTGTTCGTGAGACGATTGTGTAATCTCCTTTGGTTCCTCCATTTTTTATTTACTTTTGACCCAGGTAACTCTAAAATTTAGAGTCTAAATGCTACTTAGCGCAAATGTTTTAACCTTTTTTGTATCATTTTCCTTGAAACAAATAAAAATCAATATTTCTAAGCTCCAAACAAAAAAACGGAAGCTATTTCTGTATTTTTAGAGCATATGTGTACCTATATATCTGTAAAAATTTTATTTCTTATTAGTACCAAATGATTTCCAAGTAATCTTGGTGTGCACTCCAAATGCACAACGTTATTGTTTTTCCTGTGGTACTATTTTTTGATGCATTCACTATGGGGAATTCGACCAATTTTTTGGCAAAAATTAATTGTGGCTTCGCAAGTAGATAATTAAAAAAAAAAACACGAGTTTTGTATATTTGCTACATAGCTTCCAACACTTAAGAAAAAAATGTTGGGCTAAAAAGGGGACACTTTCTCATTTATAGTTATATTAAAAAAGTTGGAATGCAGTTTTTTCCAATAATAAGTCATATTTTTTAATTTTTATTTTCCATAGCTCGGGTTAAGTTAGGTTAAGCTGGTTGGTCCAACAAGAGGTTCTTTATGTTACCAGAAAACCATACGCAAAATGAAAACCATTGTTTTATGAGCCGATAGCGATGTCGAAGAACATCGCCTTCCCATTGGAAAATTGAAGTAGGCTCGTTGGCCCCTTATCGTCGGCCGACTGCAGATCATGCAACGTCGTCTGTGCAATGCTGGACATTCACATATAATATGTTCTTTTATCCCTTACCAGAACCAATTTAACGGTATGGGCCGCCAAGAGCCAACGACATGTCAATATCCCCACTAAAGGTCTGGGGTCCTTAATTTTCAGAGAGAGTAAAACTCTCGTGTGCTTAGTGTCATATGACTTGCACGTAATTAAATTCCATTGCTCTAAGTTTTCACCGACTTTCATTTCACTTGAAATGGAGACTAACCCCATTACACCTATGCATCGCTGCGTCAAGCGAAATCTTGGTGGTAACCTGAAAAGATTAAAGCAAAAGAAGTCTGAGGATACTCAAACATAACAGTAAAAGATTAAATCCTCATCACATCTGGTTCTGGGCTTGGATGAGGTATTATGAAAAGCAATGGTCACTATAGTATGCACATCTCAAATACATATTATGTATTATATTTATATCAATTTTAAGATGACACAACTCTGTGGGTCTGTTTTATATGTTTAAAATTTTGGTCTGCTGTAGGTTTGCACTTTAGATACTTGCTTGTCGTTCTCGTCATTTCGATGCATCTATTTTATTATGTTTTATTTCATATCAACACATTTATCTAATTTCCCTTCTTAATATACATGTAGTAAATGTTTTTTTTTTTTGAGTTTGTGTAACTTATTGTATATTTATTTAACACAAGCTGCTATTTATGTATATTGAATACTTTTTTTTTTTTTGAATCCCTTGCCAAAAGTCATATATAGGCCCAACGAAATCTCACTATCTACTACCGTCAGCGGCCAGGTTCTCTTCCATGCGCTTCATCATGTCCATCACTGTAGATGCAATATTTTCATATACACGATTAATTTTCTCTATGAACTGCTGCACATGCGCTTTAATTTCATTTTCCAACTCTGCTCGCTTAGATTCGTCTAGTGCCGCCAAATCATCAACCTCGGTTTGACGACGACGCCGTCCATTTTTCGACTTGGAATTGTTGCTCTTTTTTGCTTTTTTTGCCGCGGCCGCTTTACGCGCTTTCTGTCGTGCTATTCGTCGACGCGCTTCATCGATGATATCTTCACCATCACCAGCTGCGCCAGTATCACCACCCGTACCAGCGCCACTACCACTATGACAGGGTGCACTTATCCTACGCATGATTTGTGTGAATGATGTTCGTGGACCTGTCGAAGCTCCAACAGCGGTCAACTCGTCGCTATCGACCGAACGTTTACGTCGATCCTCATCCGAATCCTCTTCACTACTTTCACTACGTCGTATCATTGCTTGACCCATTCCGATCTCGGACTTCGAATGTACGGCCATGCCTGGTAGCTGAAAGCCCACATCCTTGCGTAATGCCGCGCCATTCTGAAAGATCTCAGCCACTTGACTAGCCACACCTAAAGCGCCAATTGCAGCTTGCTCAAAGGGGTTCTGTTTAGAGGCAGTAGTGTTATGTAAATTTATTGATGTAATTTTATTGAACTGCGCTTACCTGTGGCAACGGTGTTGCTGTCAGCGATTTCGTTAAGTAGCTCCAGATGCAAATAAAGGCGAAACTTCTTTGTAGCCACATCACTGGCATTTTGGTCATTGAGAAATTTTGTATGCTAGGTAGTAGGACGGACCTAGGTAGGTTTGGATCCGCTGTGGCTGTCTCTCACCAACTGATTTTTCCACCTTGCATTCATTAAATTTATTTTATTTACTTATTAAATTATTTGCTCATTCTGTGACATCGGACTTTGTTAGCTATAAAATATTATCGATTCATCTCTTTGACTTCATTTAATTGCTGATCATAAGCAGATTGCCTGATTGCGCTTGACATGCAATGGTTGAAAAAATTAACACTTTTGCTCGAATTTCAAATACGTGTTTCCATTGTTTATGGGCAATACAAATACAAATAATCACAGTTATAATATGTATCTACACATGTTGGCAGAATGTGTAATTTTTGTTTTCAAACTTGGCCCTTTTTTATAATTAAAATTGTTCGAAGTCTATTGAATTCTATATTTCTGCCGTAAATATGGCACGGCGCATTTTGGAAAATCCATATATATAAATAGGCCCAACAATTAATATATATAGAAGAAAAGAATTAAGGAAAAATAAATACTCCCGATTCTTACGAAACTATCGATTCTCAAGAAGTTGTGGCCAAATATCGGGTCTTGCAATAGGAACGCTACAAAAGTTTTTTTAAATAAAACAAAAACAGTTTGGAATTAAAAACAGCAATGAATTAAATTCTTTATTCCTGTGAAAGTACATTCGATGCCATTATGTATGGAAGTCGATTTCTTTTGCATGGACACCATGGGCAGCCTTGAAGAAGTCCAGACGCTGAACCAAATTTTCGACGGTTTTCAAGCATAAATCGGTCGATATTGCTGCAGTTTCACGTTCGATATTCGTACGAAGTTCATCAATCGTTGCTGGCCCCACAGGAAATAGTCGAACGGCGTCAAATCGCACGACCGTGGCGGCCAATTGACTGGGCCATTTCGTGAGATAACACGTTCACCAAACTTGGTTTTCAATACATCGATTGTGACATTCGCTGTGTGGCTTGTGGCACCGCCCTATTGGAACCACATATTGCCCAAGTCCATAACATCCAATTCGGGCCAAAAATATTCGGTTATTATTGAGCGGTAGCGATTCCCATTCACAGTAACGTGCCGACACGTTACTTGATCATCAGGGAAGATGTATTGCCCAATGACGCCGCCGGTCCATAAACCGCACCAACCCGTAATTTTTTCGGAATGCAATGTTGACTCATGGAGTACGTGTGGATTGCTGCCTGTCCAATAACGCATATTTTGCTTATTGACGAATCCATTCAGCCAGAAATGACGACGACCATAAATTGGACGTAGCGCTCTTAAAGTTGAGGTCATTGCCTCCGAATTTCGGTAGTAAATTTTAATAATTTCGACTAGTTGTTGGATCGTATATCTTTCCATGATGAAATGGCAAACCTTACTGAAGGAAAGTGTCAAAAGAGCGGGGAAAAATATGACGTCGTTTGATGTCAACATCTAAGCTTTTTTGAAATTATAAGGTTTTTAAAACTTCCACCCAAAATTAACGACGAACTCTAACATTCTGCCCCAATAAGTGGCATTTGCATTTCGGAGGAGAATGAAGTGATAATACATTTTTTTTTTTAATTTCGAGTGGTATTTCGAATATTTTTGAACTATCACCAACTCTTTCACCGTTATGCCTCGTGCCCATAACGATGCCGAAATCGACATCATCTAAGTTAGATAAGCAGTTTATTTCAGGAATGATATATTGACTTTTCGAAATTGTGCTAATTGTTAGAAAAAATGTAACAAATCCAGCTAAAATGTACTCAATTTTTATTTAGTTGTCTGTAAAAAATATTTAAAATATATTTGAAAATTGGCGTATAAATAAATCAAAAAAAAAAACAATTAAAAGTTACAATAAAAATCAGAAGTATATTTTTCCAGAGAAAGAGTTTATCGAACTAAAACTTTTTCCGGGAGGAATTTCGAAGTTCGATTCAGGCATTGTCTGAAATAGTTAATATACTCCTTATGAGATATTTTTATAATATAGTACTATGGGAATACGCTAAGGGAGATACGCCCAATAAGATCGTTTGAAGAAGCTTGTGTCTAGTTTTTGACTTGTAAACTACAAATAAGTATTCTAATTAAAAAGGGGCTTGTCTATTTAGAAGTTAGTTATTTTTTACACGAATTCGATTTCAAATACTTGTAGAAACCACTTCCAAAACAAATCAACACATTTTCCCTATGATACTCATGATACCTGCCTCCTTCACTTTCGAAGTTCGAATGCGACCGCCCCACTCATGATATGAGAAATGGGAAAGCGTAGAAAATTCATAAAGTTATCAAACTGAAAAGACACGCGCAAAAGATAAGTTTACCAGACATGATTAGAAATTCGAAACTTTTTCCGCATAAAATGCTTTTTTTCGAACATCTGTTTTACCCCTCGGGCATAACTCACAGAAGCCGATCTTTGTGACTGCTTTCCAGATACCTAGCCACTACATAGCGTTTCTCGGTGCGAGAATTCCCCTTACGTTCGGTAACGAAAAACAAAATCGATATTAAGGCGAATTCATATAAAGTGACGTTGATGAAGCAGTTGATTTAATCCGCTTCGAGAACGTTAAGTCAAAATGATGTGTTCATTGTAAATCATACTGTCATTGTGTGTATATTTTGCTGTTGTAAATCTTTGTTTTTGTTCGTGTAATATCACCTGATATGAATTCGCCTTGATCGGTACTGTGTTTCTAAGGCTTTTGTTTTTGCGCATGAGCTTTCAAAAGCCGTAAAAGTAAAAACAAAATGTACATATGCAAAAGAAACTCTTACCCAAAAGCAAAAACAAAATACATTGAAATTTTGTATTCGTATTTATAACACCACCTTATATAAATTTGCCTTAAAACCTCAACAAAATATTTCGGAAAATTCTAAGATGGAATTTTTTACTAATAAAAACAGTTTTGAAATGGTAAAACAAAAATTCGTGAGATGATAAAAAAGTTCATAATAATGAGATTATCGGAAATTTGGGGCATGAATGACTTCCGTTGGAAAAAAAATAAAAAGGATTTAAAATTTTTCCAATGATACCTTATCTAAATGTCGAAATCGGGCAAAATTTTGCTGAGTCATTAAAAAAAGGCCAAAAACAGTAGCAAAAAAACTTAAGATTCCCTTGAAACAATTTTGAAATATTGTTATGAAGATCTTAAAATTTTTTTTTTTAAGTATTCTAAAAAACTATTTTTATTTGTACAAAAAAAACTGAATTTTTGGAGATACTTTCGAATCGGCAGAGCTCACGCACAATGCTTAATATTTTTCCGAAATATTTGGATGGAAGTCTTAAAGCGTAATGCACTTTGTAATTCCGGTGAGAGACCCTAATGTAGGTATATAGATATGTACTTCCCTACGATTTTTCCAAAATCAAAATTATTTATCAAATTTTATTTCGACTTATACCTGCGATTTTATGGCTACCCTTCATCTCTTTCCTGGATTAAAGTAATTTTTATTAAACATGACAAGTTTAACGCTTATTGAGTTATAAAAAATTTTTTTTTGGATTTTTGGGAAAATTCAAGAAAATAAATTACATTTGGGTGGCTTCATCAATAAGTGAAATAGATGTAAAGAGCTTTATAAAGTGCAACTTTCATACAAATTTTCGATTTATATGGCAGATATAGTCATCTTTAACTTTTATGAATTCAGGCGTAAAAATATTATGTAATAATTTAACGAGCCCATTAACCGTTTCGGGACGAGAACTTTTTTGACCAGCAATCTTGAAAAAGAGTGTTGATTTAGTCTCTTACAGCTATTTCAAAAAAAGTAATTTCATAATTTATTTTTAGGACGTCCTGAAAAGGAGATATCGTCCTGGGACAAAAACATCCCAAACATACCTGAATAGCAAAATTGGAATACAAATTTCAGAGTTTTTTTGACTTCATTTCACTTTATTTTTATAGTTAATTTTATACATTATAGCATTATAATAATGTTGTTTATATTTGATGGCAAGGTGGGAAACATTTTTTACAGAATGCCAAATTGCAGCCAATGCAAAGCTGATTTGTTCGACTTTCTTTGCCTTTTTTGGCACAATTTACGCAGCGTTGTCGCTTGTTAGTTCTTTTTGGCAAATGATTCCCCAGATTTTGTTTGATCTGTTTTTTCACTGCGGAGAGGGGTCCTGTTCGATCTTGGAGCCGGATTTTCGCACGCATACTTCCTTCGTCAATGAGAGATTCGGATAGCTCCACTAAAAATCCCAAAAACGGATCTTTTTTTTGCCGTGGATGATTTGCTTCCGCATGGATTATCCACGCATTGACGGCGCATATCATCATTAGCCGGAAAAAAACTTTTCGCCACCATTTAGTTGATTTTCGGTTAAGTTCATACAAGGTATCCATTTTGTCTGCCAAATCTACGCCACCCATAAAGTTTCTGTACGATCCGTGCCTTCTTCCTCTTCTGAACCACTACTGCTTTCCTGACTGGGATTATAAGAAGAACCACTATCAGCAAATGGATCATCTTCATCGTCGCTTGAATTATGTAAAAAATCCTCAATTTGTGAAGCTGCCAGTCTACGTTTTCTATCCATTTTTTCCTGAGACAGATAATGCAAATGAGTACGATTGGGATGATAACGTCCCACAAATAAACAGTTTTGGGATGATTTTGTACCGCGGAACTTACCTTAGCCTCAAATAAAGAAAAATTAAGTTTTTGTCTGTTCTACACTGTCCTCTTTATAAGATTACTACTGTTTTCATAAAATTTCACTAAATTACACTTGTTTTCACAATTAAACCACTTGTTTCTTGAGCTTTTGTCAAATATGTGATCACCAACACAAATGCCGCGATTTGATGTTTCACTTTTGACATAAACGTGATAATTTACATTAACAGCTTAATTTTTTTTTTGTAGAGAAGAAAATCACTAATGATTTGGGACCTATTTCAACCAAATCGTGTGAGAATTTTCAAAGATACGATTTTTTGAAATTTTCTGGGATAAAAACATCCCCATCGTACCGAAACGGTTAAAATGCAATTAGAAAATGTAAAAGCCTGTACAAATTACTGCAAAGTTCTACAAAATATCCAGCTCACTTTTAATAAACACCTTGAAAACTAAGAAAAAGGAAAAACAATTGTCTCCATAAATAAATCAAAACGTAACTTTGATTTTTATTTCTACTTATGTTTTGTTCAATAAATGTTCAATAAAAATCAAAAGCCACTTAAAAAGTCTGTGTTCAAAATCATAAGTTTCATAGGAAATAAAAAAAAGTTCTTTAATAATAACAATAATAATTGCATTCCCGTTACCAAAGCAAGAGATGTATACAACATATGAGGTAAACTTTGAAGAGCAATTACCTTTGCAGCAAACACACACGCCGCCACTTACCTAGTTTGCACATTTCGTTTTTCCCTTTACATACTATTCATACATATAGAAAATGTTTGCGCTTATTTATGCCCCCAACTTAATCGCAATATTTTTTAATTTCACTCCACAGTACTCCAACGCCGCTGAGACGCAATCGCCCTACCAACAGGCGCAGCAATATCCCCAGCAGTCGTACCAATTCGCCCCACAATACTCGACCCCGTCAACACCAGCTTATGCCGGCCAACAGCTCGCCCAACAGCAATACGCCCAAACTCTACAGCAAATACAGCAACAACAGCAATTGCAAGAACAATTCGAACAACAGCAGTTGTTGCAGCAGCAGCAGCAGCAGTCACAGCAACAGCAACACCGCTACTCGGCCCAGAAACCCGCACAGCCAAATCAGGTCGATCAACTGCAAGCAGCTTACCTCGCCTACCAGCAGCAACAACAGCAACAACAATTGCAACAACAGCAGCAACAACAACAACAACACTATGTTGGCTCGCAGGACTACCAACAACAATTGCTGCGTCAACTCTACAGCGAACATCGGCCAACAGCTGCAGCCTTCAATGCCGGTGCCAATCAACAGACCAGCCCCATTTACACCACCGCCGATTATGCGAGCTACATGCAAAGCCAACAACAATTGGCTGAACGACAATTTAGTTCGGCGCCCACTGCTGCTACCCTTGCAGCCAACAATGGCCTGAGCACCACACCCATCTCACCGAGCATTGGCAGCACCACCGAGAGCATACGGAGTGTGCAATATTCGCCATCGGACAAAGTTTCGCATGTCAAGTTTTCTAGCGGCAATCTGCAATACAATTTCTAAGATTTGGCCAGCAATTGTGCGGAGTGAGTGAGTGAGTTGTTGGTTCACTGATGGAATTATGTATGTGTGTGTGTGTGTGTATACATATGCAAAAATTTGGAATACCAACATTCAAATATTCTCAAAATTTGTGGCCAAACTAAATAATATCGGTCATCAGCTCGTTGCAATATTGAGAGCCAGTCACAAAAATTAATTATTTTTTTCGAAATTTTAAGCATAAAAATCATATACAATTTTAAGTTTTATTTATACATACTTATATCTAAATTATACCGTTAGTTAAATAAACGATTTGATTTCAAAACCTCTAAAATAAATAAACGCATAGCATGTATTTGAAAACCAATTTTTGAGTTAATTTTTTACGAATAAGTTAGTGCATGTTGGCAATTTCGTGTGAGTTATTTTTACTTTTCAAAATGCGAATTATATTCCGAAGAAAACTGGTCGTTTACTCGGAGACTTTCTTGCAGGTAATGTAATTGTCAAGCTCACGAGTTCAGTCGCAGAAATTTTGATTTTATTCAGCACATATATTAATCAGTATAAGAAACTCGAAAAAAATAACTAAAATAAAATTTTTCGGTGTACATACATTTAACGGCTAATTCGTTCATTTATTAGGTTTATGCGTTTATTGGCAGTTTATGACTGAGAACACTCCATAATCCAGACATTTAAAATCCGCACGAGACATAGTAATCCCGATGTTTCTTAAAAATCCATAAAAGTAACAATCCAGATAGGACATAACACATATAACGAAATTTCGACCAAACAACATGCAGATAACACAATGCCCGAATGGCAAGGCAAAATCCCGACAAGACACACTCCGGAAAAAAGTCTAACCTTACTACATATATTCGCTCCCTCCGTAGCCCAGTAAAACAACTAGTCATAGAGTTGAAACGCAAGTCTAGAAAATACGCACGGCGTTCTTTATTTACAACCACCTGTCTAAGAAGCGATCGTGTACCGACTGAAACAATTCTTCGGTAACGGTAAAAAATCGATATTGTGTTTCCATAAAAATTACAAAATTTTAAGACATCAACCAAACTACATATATTGGGAAAAGATGGAATATTTTATAAATAAAAATAGTTTTGGAAAATAGTTAAAAAAAATTGCGTTGGACTGATTTCCCTACGACAAATGGGGTCTCCCCCCATACGGGAAACTTTGAGCGCTTTGGGCAACCTTTAAATATATTTTTTATTAAAAAAAAAGGAAGATATTAATGTATTGTTTTTTTTTTACATATAACACAATTATAGGAGTTGAGAACATTAAAATTCTGATTTGACTTTTTTCGGACCACATCTAGATTTTTTGTCTTAGAGATTTAATTGCAACATTTAATCAACTAACTATGCATATCCTAGTGTGGTGGTTTTTATAATATGAAGATTTTTTAAAAGGATTTTAAAATTTCAGTTCAATGAAGGAAAACAAAATTGGAGTATCAAATAAAAGAGAGAGATTTCTATGTAGTATTTCTATGTAAATTATACACATTTTTCGCGCATGAACAGAGAAAGAATCCTTCAAAAGATGTACCCTTAAATATTCATGCGGATTGCCAATGGTTAGTTTTGAAAAAAAAAAAACTTTTCTCTAATAGCGGTCGCCCCTTGGCTGACAATGGTGAACCTCCGGCTGTATTTCTGCCATCAAAAAAACTTCTTACAAAAATCATTTGTCGGACGAATCCGCGCACCACAAATTTTATGAGAAGTTCGGCCATAGCTTGATTATGATGTAAGCGCCAATTTATTATTATTATTATTAAGCCGATGAAGGATCGGGCTTATTAGCAGACTATATTTATTTAATTTTTTATAGCCCGTAACATTTATCTATAACACAAAATATGTAAATCACTTAATATTATGCATTTAAATGGTTATTATAAATATTTCGTTTTTTGGTCGTAAAGGTCGAGTTCCCGATTGCTTCAGTCTGTTTTTTTTTGTTGTACGGGCATTCTGTTAAAACCACTTGGGAACGGTCGGAAAGTCCGCGCTTCCGATCTATCCAGTTTCTAGTTTCCAATCCAAGGTTTTAGCGGGAAGTTGTCTTCCATTTTTTATGTTGTTCTATTGTTTGGGTAGGCGGAAAGGCCGAGTTTCCGCGGTGCATTGGCAATCGGAGGGCCTTAGCTTTGAATCCGCGCTAGAATCTAAGACTATTTTATTACATTTTTATCATGCATTGGAGGTCGGAAAACTCGTGTTTTCGAAAACTTGTCAGTTGGAGAGGCGAATTTCCAATATTGTAAATATATACGTATTTACATTAACTTTATATATATTTTTGATAAATACAATTGTAAATAAAAAACTGTACTAATTCATAAATTAAAAACCAACAGAGGTATTCAATATATAAATATAAAAAACAATATTTAATTTACTAATAAGCCGTACACATCCAAATGTTATTAAGATGTAGAAAGAAAGAACAAACTAAAAAACTCGGTTGGGTGACAAGAAAACAAAGAAAGATTGAAGAAAAAAAATCTTACATCAGCAATGTAAGATTATAAAATACTACACATTTGCTCAGCTAAATATTTTAAAAACTCTTTTTTGGAACAATTATATTTTTAGAACAGCAATGGCTTGATACTACTTCTGCAAACAGAAGAAACTCGATAAGAAGGCGCGATATTTTTTAAATTAATTTTATATTTTGCCTGAATTTTTTGTCAGTATTTGTTGTCTGGATTTTGTCATGTGCGGATTATGTCTGATCCGAAATTGGGTGTTGTGTGGGTAACGTTTTTCGGAGTTCTTTCATCGGGATTCCCTTACGCACCCTTATCACTTTAGACAAATATTTCCTATACTTAGTTTATTCGAAAGAGTAAACTCTCTCAATATTTATGGAACACGATGTCGTTCATGTGGCTGCCTTGCTTGGCTTCGCAGTAGACTTTGGTGACGGTTCTGACGCTATCTCCAAATGGCTTACTCGCCATATTCGTCTTGATGGATTGAATCGTATAATCTTTTTCCTTAACCCTGCTGTTAGGTTAAGACCATTTGGTCCAATTTTTTTTTTGTTTTCTTTGTAACTTTGGAACGGTGATATATACTGTCTAAATTTTTCAGCTCAGGTGGTCTTTTTATAAAACAATATTATGTGCGAAAATTTAATTCTCTGACTTAAAACTGGACTAAGATAAATTGAAAATTACGAATCTTAGGTTAAGGGACCATTTGGTCCATAGTATATTTTCTTTGATTTTCTTTACATTAATTTTCAAAAAATAAGTATTTATTAGTTTGTTCGATATTTTTTGGCACTACATGATAAGCAACAAAATGTTTTTCGGTTGGTTTTGCAAATAAACGCACTGCAAATGGAGCATTTTACATCAGACTTAGACTTGCAGCAACTACAAATTCCTCGCTTTCGAGCTCCTGAACTAGAAGCATTTTTAGAGCAGGCCACTGGTGCTGGGTTTTACCAGAGTTGAGTAAATAATAAAATAATAATATTTAGCAAGTATTGAACCAAACTAAATATAAAGACTAAGATTAAATTGTTATTTTGTATGAAAACTGCAGTATGGACCAAATGGTCCTCTAACCTAAGATTCGTAAGTTTTTTTTAACCTAACAGCAGGGTTAATAAAACGCCACAAAAAGAAATGGTGAATTCACATCGACAGGACGGTGAAGATAAATCGCTCAAAATTAATATGAAGGATGGGGGCGCACTAACAAATATACCAAATTAAAAAAAATTTAGAAATGGGCGTGGCACTGCCCACTTTAGAGCAAATAAGTATATCTCCGAAACCATGCTACCAAACTAGAAACACCACATTTGATGTGAGTAAGCAAAATTCCAAAAATTGCGTAAATCAGACCAAAACTATGCCCATTTCCATTGTAACGGTAATTTACAAAAATCAATAAAATCAAAAAAGGCCAAAATGTTCGATGTTTCTGTAAATGTAAAGGTAATTGTATAACTGTTTCTTTTTGATCTTCTATATTTCCGACAGGGTGAAAAGATGATGTATGTTGAACGATTTTCCGTCTTCCTTTGGCAAATTTGATAGGAAGACAAACCGGTTTTGGCGTTGTGCCATCATCGGAAAATCGTTCCAATATTCATCTTAATTTTATAAATTAAATTTTTTTTGGAAAAAATGGGCGTAACGCGCGAAATTTAGAGCAAATCGGTTAATCTCCAAAACTATTTTATCCAACTCTATCAAATTTAATACACAGTTTACATTTTAACTCAGTAACCACAGTTTTAAAAATTATAGAAATTGGAAATAAAGCACGCCTCCCTCTCATATAACGATAATTTACAAAAGTCAATAAAATGCGAATTTTCAGTAACTGTTCATGGTAATTTGGAGAAAATTTATTATGGAGGATGGGGTTGGGAACAAGAGAATGGCATGGGTAAAAAACTTTACAGCAAATTGGTAGGTAGCTCTCCGAAATTTCTTGAACAAACTCTACCAAAGTTAATACATATTTATTATAGATTTTACCCTAATAAGCGCAATTTTGAAAAATACAAAAATCGGGCAAACGCGACGTCCAGCTCTTATATAACGGTTATTTATTAAGACAAAAAAAACAGGATTTCGGTAACTTTAAAGTTATTTTAATAAATTATTAAGTTTGTTTAAAAAATGGTCCCACCCAATTTAGAGCAAATCGTTACATCTCCAAAACTCCAGCAAATTTGGTACTAACTGTACATTTTAAGTCAGTAAGCACAGTTTCAAAAATTATAGCAATCGGGCAAGAAATTATGAAATCCTCCCGTATAACAGTTATTAACAAAAAACCAAAATATCAATTAATTTATTAAAACAAGTAGAAAATTCACTCAAATTTGGTACGAAGAGTTTAGTTATCGGTAAATTTTTAAAAATTAAATTATTTGAGGACGGACTTTTTGCGATAACATCATTATAATCAGATAAGGCCTTATTAGCCTTTTTTTTAGATTTAAAAAATAATAGTCTTTTAATTTTTCAAAATTGAGAATATTATATTAATTGGATTTACTACATACGACAAGTGCTGTTTATTTGAAATAAAAACAATCGCCGGATATTTAATGAGTGGTCTCAACCAAACTTATACCCCTCTCTCCATATTTAATTCTTGAAAATTATTTTTGCTGTCGATGCTTTGCATTTTGTCTATGAGAATTGCTTGGTATTTTTGTTATAAGAGTATAGGAGTATTATTTGAAATCATCATATATGTTCATTTCATGTATCAATATATAGTTTCTCTTATTGCATTTCCATCAATTAGTTTTCTGTACCCAAGGCAAAGCTAGGCTTATCCGCAGTTTTCAAAAAGTATACGCCACGTGCATCCAACGGAACGAATTCGCCCATTATAACGCGTTTCCCCGTACAATTTTTTGCCTTCACATCATTCACAGAATTACAAGCACTGGCATAGAAACCCTTGTCAGTGTTAATGGACTCAGCGAAATACTCATAGGATCGACCATGACTGCAGCCAGCTTTAAAAGAATTGCATAGGGGGAAAAAATTAATTAACGTGTTAATTTCGATATCAGAAACGAAATTATTTTCATAAAAAAATACGTCGCTGTTTTCGGAAAATTTTGTATGTATTTATGCAGAGTTGAAAGTTAAAGTTAATTATAAAGTCAATAGAAATGGAGGGCCTAACCCTGTGCGAAGGTTTTGCGTTTGGATGAATTCAAAGTTATGTTATTTATACGTTAAACCCATAAAAGAATTGTGTTAGATAAGAAAGTTAATTATTATTGAAGGCGATGAGTCATGTATTACAATACTTTCCAAAGAGGTATTAAATTTCAAATTTCGAATACTGATTTTGTTTTTGGGGTTTGGTTAGTTTTATAGAATTACCCTTCCATGCTCAAATTTTTTGTTTAATTATGTACTACATGCATGACGCAAATGCAAATGCCAACGTCATCAACCGAAATCTCAAAAGCTATACTACAACTCAGATCTCAAAATGTTAGATCAAAACACACAAAAAGGCTCAACATCTATTTGCCAATTATTAAATAGAAAAGATGCATGCGATTATAAAAAATTAAGCTTTAAATTAGAATCATAACGAAAATTTTTCAAAGAGTACATTTTCAATCAACCAATTAAAATTCGTGGACAAAGATTGTGTTCGATAAATATTAGCCGTGCTCGTTTCGCCATACGTTAGCATGTGGTATAAATTTGTTTCAACAGAGTTTTTGCTTTTGTTTGCAATCTAATTTTCGCGCATCACAAACGGCGAATATGCATCAAAAGTTCAGGCACGTCCACGCACATGATCGTCTTTTAAGCGCAGCTGAAAACTGGTATAATTTCTGCAGCATTGAACGTAACAATTTCGACCAGTTTAATGAGGTATCACCGTACTCGCGATCGCCGAATCTAGCTAGCTATCGCTGTTGTTGCTTGTACACAGAAATTTGTTCGAACGCGAGCAGAGAAATTGCGAATCGAATGAGTTAATTGAATACCCTTTATATGATTTTTTGTTGTATTTATCTGTCCATTTTAATTTGTTTTAAGTCTAAAAAATTTTGAGCGTTCTTTAACACTACGAATTTGAAATAGCTGAAAAACTAAAGCAGATTGAATATTGTCGAATCTAGATTCTGATAGAAATCCGCTTAGTTGAAATAAATGATAAAAAGGTATCGTGAAATAAAAAAACAAAAACACTCGTGCGCCTAAAAGCGCGAATCAGAAGTAAAACGTTTTTGCCGACTTCGTAAAGAGGCTGAGAGTTAAATATGGAAGAAGGAAGAAGTAGTTGTAGTAGTAGTGGTGGTAGTCATAACATTAGTAAAAATAGTAGTGGAAAATAGTAGTAGGACTAAGTAAAAGCGTTAGTAAAAAAATTGAAGCAAAAAATAATAATTAGTGCTAGTCAATGGTAGTAGAAATTAGTAAAAAATAGCAGTGGTATAAGTTAAATTGCAGTAATTATTTGTAGTATGATTAGTAAAAATAGTAGTAGAGAATTAGTAAAATAAGTTGAAGGATTAGGTAAATTATTAGTAGTAGGAATTAGTAAAAATAGTAGTAGCATACGTAAAAACAGTAGTAGTAATTACCTAATATAGAAATATTGATTATTGGTAGTATAAGTAAAAATAGAAGTACAAATTAATAAAAATAGTTGTAGTAATTAGTAGTCGTAAATTAGTAAAAAAAATTGTGGCAAAAATTTGTAAAAATAGTAGTAGTAATTATTAGTAACACCCTTAGTAGCCGTAGTGTAATAGTAGTATTTAGTAGTAGAAATAGCAGTTAGTAATAATAGTAGAAGGTTTATTTATAATAATAGCTGTTTTCTTTGGACGATTTCGACACAACTTGCAACTTGTTTTGAAGTTTTTCTTCAAAAACTGCTAATTCATTGACGAACTAAAATTCTATAATCGATTCTCCTACGCTACGCCACTGAGTGAAAGCAAACAAAAAACGCAATAGTATCACAACTCTAATTCCATTTGTAGCTTCGAAATCGCGCATTGTACTTACTAAAAATCTTCGCCAACTCACTGCAGCCCGGTTGCGGTGCGCGCCCGCCATTCGGATAGAAATCGATCGAACCTATTGGTCGCTGGAAGCCCAAGACACCAGCACAGCTATGTATAACATCAACGAACTCCGCATCAGTTGCATCCAAATGATTCTCAGGTCCAATGCAGTTCTCAAAGGCCGGACGTGCTGGATCTAGGCCTATGACAATGAGGCATTTAGTTAACATTGTACCAAAAAAAAAAAAAAAAAAAAAAAAAACTCAAACCTGTGATGCGTCCAACTCTGTGCCGTGCAAAGGAGCCAGCATATCCCATAATATGCGCACCCAAGCTATGACCAATCAAATGTATACGTTGCGGATCGGCATAATATTTTTCGACCAACAAATCAATCAAGCGCGACACAGCACGTCCCACATGTATAGCATAACGCGCTGGTTTCAAATAGTAAATGCTCTCCGCCTGTTCGCGCCAATTTATAGCAAATACATTAACATTGCCATGCATCGTGTAGGCATTGCGTATTGACTGTATCGAACGACTCTTAGTGCTCGACTTCCAACCGTGCACCATGATTTTCGTATCCAACTCGGGCTTAAATTCCTCTAACAGCGCTTCCCAGGCAGCGATTTCATCAAGACGTCGAACGACCGTAGTATCATCGAATTGTTCAATCGAAATATTACTGATAAAGGGAGTGAGCGCATGATAGCTAGATAATTTCATTTTATAATTTAATTTTCATTATTATTTGCCTATAGATATGTACTTATATAAGAAGTATAGTTTACCTGTCGTAGTATTCGAATTGGACAAACATAGGCATATTACGTTCGATCTCTGGCGGTGGTTCAAGCAGATAAGCCAATTCTGTTCCACCATCGCCATTCGCCATATACAACCAAGTTGTATTGTAATCCTCATCTCTTAGCGGCACATGCGAGCGCACACCAACTGTACCGTCAGATTGCAGATGAATTGATTAGTAAATTAAATTTTATTATTAATTGTATATAATGTGCGTTCTACTCACATATCAACCATACCGGCCGTACTACTTTTACGATAGCCGCAAAGCCAGTTAAAATCCATTGGAATAGAATGAAAGTCCCAGAGATTTCATTGCGACACGGATGTATAATATTGCAAATACAAGCTATGGACGTGGACATTGTCACAAGGAAGCCGAAAATAATTGAAATTGGGAATATCTTCAGGAAATCTGTTCGTCTGTTGTAGCGTTTGCACTGAATTTCCGCAACTGATTGTGAGCGTGTGGAGTGATTGAGTCGTTGCCATGTGAATTTAGTGGTCATATGTCAGTTTTGTAGATAATTACAAATGTACCAAATTGCACATATTTATAACTACAGTGCAATCTGGGTGGAGTGAACTAATTATAGGGTTATATCCACTAGTTTGGGTCGAAAAAATGGATTTTTTTTTGGTGTTTTCTTAATTTATCTACCGTCAAGAATATTTCTTCAAAATTTCGAAAGAATTTGACTTATAAATTTGAAGTTATAGCACTAAATTGCCAAAGGTGTTCCGCGACCTGAATGACTGTTGAAACTTTAAACGCAATTATCTCGGAATCTCCTTTTCTGGTGAACGGCTTAACGGTGATCACGATTTCTCGGCAAGAACTATGTCGATCGTTTTGAAACTTCCACTTTTCATTTTTTTTTTTACAATGACTTTTTCACGTATAAACGAATTTATATTTTGCGTACGTTTCTATATATTAGTCAAAAACAACCAACTCACTAAGTGATTCAAAATCAACAATTTCAGAAAAATTAACATCATTTTGTAACAAAACAGTGGTTTGCAAAATCCTTCCTTCACGATGGGCGCACAGGTATGTACTAAAAAGAAATTTCTTGTTTTTTTTCATTGCAGATAAGCTGTTCTTGATTTATCAGGGTCAAGGCGCATGAGGTACAAAATGAGGTCACAAAAAAATACTAAAAATACCACTTAAACATGTACTAAAAAAAAATATATAAAATAGTTTCACAGAAAAATATGATAAGTATAAAATAAAAAATCGCGAATATACCCTGTTTGTTTCCGACTCAAGTGAATATAACCCCTTAATGCAAGCCCAGTTCATAGAACCCGGATTATTAACTTTTTCCAGATACAAAATAAGATATTTAAAGTGAAAAAACATTTTCAGCGTTCAGCGAGAGATTTTCGTACTGCTTTGTCTCGCAAATTGTGCAATGCCAAAATACTTGTGGAATCTGTAATATTTCCTTCAGCTGTTTACCGAAGCTGTTATTGGATTCTAGATTATTTGATGGTTTGATAAGACAATCGTTCCGACACATTTTCGCTACAAATGTCTCATTGACCTCAGTGGAATTCCATTTTTCAATGTCGTCATTGGTAAAGGTTACTTTACAAAACTAAAAAAAATAATAACTTAATATCTAATTCAAACTTTTACATCTCCAAAAAAAAAAATCCTAAAACATAGTTCCAGTTCCTTAACTTTCTGGACGCGATTTTTTAATTTTTGCCGGAGTAAGGTAAATGGAATGTTTCCATTGTCATCATTTCTATTGCGTTTTATGGAATCAATACTCTCCAATTGCATTTAATTTATTCCAAAAAATTTTTGAAGCACACAGCAACTTTTAGATAAAAATTTAAAGGAACTCTGAAACATCTACTTTTTCGGCAGGTACTGCCAAAAAATGTTTTCTAGCTTTTATTGGCAAGTTAACGAAATTCAGTGGATCATCCTTTGACAGTTTTGCCCATTAAGGGAGGTGGGTCAGTAAAGGATAAGCGAAGTAGTGGTCACCCAAATGGATCAGCAGCCTTCCAGTTGGAAAATAAAGTACTAGCCATAATTAGGAAGAATCGTTCTACGACGCTAAAAGATGCCACCAAAAAAAGCAAAAACTACACATCTGCGATTCACTCGAATTAGGAAGAGAAATGATATAAAAACTTATAAAACTCATCTAAGTACGCGAGCCAAAAATAAATTCTCATTGTGATAGTAGAAATTAATATAAGTAGTCGTTGCAATTAGTAGTTGCATTAGTAAAAATAGTGGTGGAAGATAAAGTAGTTGTACTAATTAGTTGTAGTATTAATAAAAATAGTTGCAGAAATTAGTAGAAATTGTGGTAATAATTTGTAGTAAAATTAATAAAAAATAGTGCTAGAAATCAGTAGGAAGAGTGGTTAGTAAAGCGACTTTCGTTATGTGATATTCTGACGCGACTTTTGTTACGCGATGTAAAAAAAAATTCCTGCCGCTAGAGAAGTTCTACTTCAAAAAAGCATTTCCCTTGCGCGTAAGTTGTATGAGACACAACGGGCAAACAAAAAATTTTGAGTAATTATAGACGACGAAACTTGTTTGAAATACGATTGGAACACCTTGCCAGGTAACCAATTTTATTGCTCGCAGTCTGGAAAAGACATTTCTGAATCGAAAAAAAACCATCCATATATTGGGAAATTTTGTCAGAAAAGTTTTAATTTGGCAAGCCATTTGTGAATGTAGGCATAAAGCCACGCCGTTCTTCACTATGGGTACCATCAACACTGGAATTTAGCAGAGTGTCTACAAAAACATCTCCTGCACTTCCAACGTCATCTTAATAGTCTAACTATATTTTCACCGGATTTGGCTCCAGCACGCACATTACGCTAATGTCACCCAAAAGTGGTTCGAAGATAACAATGCGCATTATGTAAGAAAATACTTGAATTTTTCTAATGTGCCAGAGTTGGGATCAATTGCGCGGGATATTGGACGTGATGTGTTGGGAAACCAACCAAAATAATTACAGTAATAGAAAGAATGTGGAGAGACCTCTCAAGAAAAGTTCACGCTTACGGACAGCAAAGAATAGATTGAAAAAAATTATTATCCTATCATCACTAAAAATATGCATTTTTATATTAATAAAAACAAAACTAAAACCAAAACCAATTGCATGCACTTAGTGAGCGTTTTTTTTTGAATTGGCATGACATTCTGTGCCGGCCCTACACTTGATTATTGATTATCCAATTTGGGGATAACCATTTGTGTTATTGAATTTGCCGTTAGAGTTTTAATTTAGGAGATACTCGTATTGAGATCTGTTCATTCTATAGAGACTCAGAATTGTTTACTCTATAGAGTAGTCAAATATAAAAGTTTTTGATGTTCACTCTACCGGGTTGTTCGCATCAACGGCGGTTCACTCCAGCCAGACTACACTGTATGCACCTATAGACGTGTGTATGTTTGTATATACGTAAGTATAAGTATATACACTGGGATGTTTCAGCACTCAGGTGGGAGTGTTTTTGTTAGTGAACTTGTCTTAAAAAAAAAACAAAAACAAAGGCAATGCCATTGCTTTTTCTTGTAAACATTCGACAAAACTTATCACTACTGATGAAACATGCGGGTATATACATATGTGACATATACATACATACATGCATATATAATTATGTTTTTTAAAATGCATGGACCTTAATACTCGCCTCTCCCCTTGCATACCACCGATTTGTTTCGTCGTGTTGGATTTAATTAGTCAGGCCTTTTAAAAACCTTTAAAAAAACTTTATTTCGACAATTAAAACTAGTTTTTTTGCAGCATCCTCTTTCGTGCATATAAAGTAAATGTACATACATATAAATAAACTTAAACCTTAAAACTTGTTTGTATGTATTTTAGTCATACATTTGATTGCACTTGCAATTAAACAACATGTAGTCGTAAATGGAAGTCGTTTGAGCCTTTTATGATGCGGAAGCGACTCCCAGTGTTCAGTTCTTTTGCATGTACAAAAAAAAAACCAATTAAAATCATACATGGACATGCGATGTGTCAAAAAAGTTTGTGTGCTGTAATTTTTTTTACAAACTCGTAATCCTTTAATTTTTTTTCTCACGGGAAAAAAATGATATTATTATATCACCAAAATAAAAGCTTCTGTTTCTAATAGGCCGCTTCCACGAGCACGAAATTGCACAATTTCGGTAATCAATTTCAATTAGAAATTGTGACTGTTTACACGCTCAATTCTATTCCTGATTTTATTGACAGCTGTTACAATTCAATTAAATCTTGGTTCTTTATATAAAACTTTGGCATAGTTGCATTTAATATAATAAAATTTCAACTCATAAATACCATTTTTGATGATTAAAATTTGAGTTACGCACTTTTTTTTCTCTTCTTCTTTCTTATCTAACTGTCACAACAAGTAGCGATTTTTGTGTAGCCAAATTAGCAATCTAGGCACAATTTCAGCTGAGATTCCGAATGCTACTGAATTTGCACAATTTCGGGTCAGTGGAAATGTCCTATAGCATTGATAAAAATTCAACAGCTCCCCATCAACATTTAAAATATTTTAATAGGTATTTTTAAAAAATTTTCGTGCAAGCAGTTTTGTTGTAAATAAAGTTTTTGTACAGTTTATAAAGTACAACTTTGAGATGGTTAAAAATGTTCGTTGATTTTTGATATTTTTACAACAGTCTTTTGCATTTTCTTCTACATAAAAATGTGGTATGCCTTTCAGGCAGAAGTTCAGCAAGACCATCAGCAAATCTACAGGAGTTTTCACTACCGCAAACTTCCACTATTGCAAACCAGAATTAAAGGTAAATACCTCGCAAATTTTCTAATACGTTTTCGAGATGTTAACAATCACTTTTCTTACACGTCAAACTTAATTTTTCAACTCATAAATGACATAAATCAATGAGAGCCATTTAATTGAATAAATGACGTTATAACAAAAAAAAAATTTCCAAACGGGTTTTCATTGACATCCTCAAAGGTCTTAAACTTGGGCACTTTCGTGAGACGTACATATATACTGAATATTTTTAAAGTTTTCTTTCAATAATAAAAAAAAAACTCTGACATGCGTTGTAGTGCCTATATTTATTTATTAATTGGTTTTTTTTTAAATGCAACCAGAAATCACATTTCGTATTTCTGTCGCATATAACCGGTGTCAGCACTCAGCCCTCCCGAAAATTTAGGGTTGCACCTTGTCCTAGATGAGATGGAAAGTTTGACAATAATATTTTTAAAAATTTTGTATTCTAGTGTATAATTTAATTTAATTTGACTTTTAAATAAGGTGGCAACCCCAACTTCACTTGCGTATAATTTCATTAAATTCGAAATTGCAAGCAGGTAGCAACCCAGCATATGCTACAGACCTACTCCTCAGCGAATCGAACAGTTTGTCACTCATATTTTGTGTATTTAATTTAATTTAGTGCGAGTTTTCAAACAGTTGGTAACCCTTATAAAAGTAAGCTTAGCACCTTCTTTCCTAGCCGAACCGCTTGACACTCATATTTTAATATTTCATATAACTTTTCAAAAATGTGGCAATCTTCTCCAAAATATATGTGCGTACCTTTTCCTCACCGAGGAGAATCGTTTGACGCCCATACTTTAATATTTCATATAACTTGTGTACAATGCAAGTCAATTATATTTTTCAACCAGGTGACCACCCTCTTCAAATTATAACTACTATGAACTTTCGCCTAGCAAAGCGAATGGTTTGATGACATTCATACTTGACTCATTTACTACAACTATATACAACTTTTGCATAATTTAATTCAATTTGACTTTTCAACAAGGTGGCAACCTTTCTTTAATTAGCTAGCATTACGAGCCGTTTCATATACAATAGAAATTTTAATATTTCATAAATGTTGTGTGCAATTGAATTGAATTCTGCTTTTCAAACAGGTGGCAACCCTCACCAAAATATATGTATGAACCTTCTCCTCGCCGATGCGAACTGTTTCACCACATATTTTATTATTTCATATAACTTGTGTACTCTTCAAGTCAATAAGACTTTTCAAGCAGGTGGCAACCTTCTTTCAAATATATGTAGCATTAAACCTTCTTCTAAACGTTACGAACCGTTTCATATCGAGATTATATTATTCCATAAAACTTGTGTACAATTGAAATGAATTCGGGGTTTCAAACAGGTGGCAACCCTCACAAAAATAAATGTACCAACTTTCTCCTTGCCGAAGCGAACCGTTTTCAAAAGTATTAAAATTTGTATTTGAACAATTTTTTTTATATAAAACCAGAATCCGTAATGGTTATAACTTTTATTAAAAAAATTACTTTTCAATTGTTATTTGTTAAAGTTTATATTTTGCTCAGAAAACATAACTTAATTTGTGTGGAAAAAACATTACAAAGCAAGTTTTATTTTCTGAGCGATTAATAGACTCAGCAGTATTTATAACTCAAAAAATAAAAATCAATGTCGCAGAAGATAGTCCTTAAGACAAGGAGTATGTGGCTTTAATCCTTGCATACGTAGCATTTCTCTTTTCGCATAAGTTTTTGTGTTGGAATTTAGCCAATAATGGTTATTTGTTTTTTTTTTATTTACTACTTCAATATTCTTAACTACATCGTTCTATCTGAGTTTCAGGCATTTTTTTATGTTGCTTCATGAAGAATCCATGAGGAAGTTTCTATTTGAAAAAAAAGTGGAAACATTACTCATAACTTCTCCTAAAAATTCAGAAGACGTTTTATGGCGATTTCTACATAGCAACGTTCGAAAACGGGAGTAATTTGCTTGAATTTCTATTTTCTTGCGCAAAATGCGAATTGAAACGCACGTAATTCTGACTTTCCTTTTTGCTTTATAAGGAATGTACATTGGAAAATAAACAGGATACATTAAAGTTGATTTTCTTATTCTTAACCCGCCAGTAGCCAGCGAGAAGGAGTACAACATCCCAATAATATTTTTTATTAAAAAAATATAGAACGAAGGGAAAGAAATGACATGTTTGCGCCGTGATGGCATATTTCTTCATATTTCGAAATGTTTAAATTTCAAGCTAACTAGCTTTACCTACCTACATAAGTGTGTATGTTCATATCTGTTTGTAGTAGATACTTTTGTATGTATGTGTGTATGTAGCTATATAAGGAGCATGCACATTTTACCTCATTGTGAATGCATTGAAATATCTTGTGCACACTAATCTAACTGACATCGTGAATCAGCTTTTACTAAAGCAATGAGCTTGACAAATGATATTGCAGTAGATTACGTTTAAGCCTTAACTGATGCCGTCTTTGAAGTTAGTAAAATTCATGGAATTCATAGAAAAAGCAACAGTAATATTTGCTACGACTTTTCATATCCTTTTTTTGTTGGTTATCTGTGTGGTTATGTTGGAACATAGTTATTAGTTCTATGCTGACTACAAACGAACATCTGTCGGTTTAAGGTGCTACTGATAATTCTGTTGATTGCTTTGCTTTCGCTTCATAACCACTTGCAGAATAGATACAAAAAGTACAGTTTATTGCAAAGTTACATAACTTGTTGAATTTCTTCAATGACTTCATTTTAGATGAATACTTTATAGACGATATTTCGCCAAAAATATGTATGAAATAAGTGTTACCAAGCATCGTAAAAATTAAAGGTGGAAATTACAACTGTTGACTAATTAAGAATTTATCTCTAGCATAACATTTATCGGACAACGTAAAAAATAAACGTTGATAAATTTGTTACTTACTTATTTACTTACTTAATTGGCGCTATAACCACTTAAGCGATTTTGGCCGAACTTCTCCTACAATTTGTGCTGTGCGTCTTGATGCTGTAACACAAATTGAGGGACCTACAGTTTTTCGCCAACTCCGAATGGCGAATGTTTTTTTTTTTTTTTTTTTTTTTGTGAGAAGCTGTTTTCAAGGTAGAAATGCACTCGGAGGTTTGCCATTGCGCAATTAGAAAAAACCTGGTTACATTGTGGATAAATTTCTGAATGCGGGCAACGGTTTTAATTTGGGCCATCGAATTTGAAGTTTGTAAGAGCCGGTAGCTTGTGCTGTAAGGTCAAGTGTTCAATTTTGGCTGGGTCTGCATTAAGACCGCACTTTTTGGTCCAAGCAATCTGCGAAGTAAGACCAACCTCCACGACCATGCACCGCATCAGTTGGTTTACTATAATTACCCATAGCAGTGGAGAGAGAACTCCTCACTGCGGAAGTCCCTCCTTACAGACCTACGAATCGTCCACCCTCCCCAAGAGTTTTGTCCACCCGCAGGTTCGCCAATACCAAGGGAGGTCCTTGCTGAAACTCCCTACTAAATGTGTCTGTTAATGTCACTACTACAAATTCCTATATTTCTAGGGACCATTCAATTTTCGACTCTAGAGAACGAGTAGTCTCACATATGTTTCTAATCTAAGTCTTCCCAGAGTTTTTAGTAGTAAAGAGGAGAGCCTTCGGAATGAACACTACCTTGACTTCTGTAGCCAAGTCAAAAGCAGCAAGAGAAGATGGTGTTAGCTATGGTTTCGCGCATTCTATGGCGTACTGTGGCTTAGCCGGATGTCCTGGTCCATCGTTTATGGCTTGGAGTTAGATATAGCCCAATATATTTACTTTCCTGTCGCTTATGATTTCACTGATAGATAGCTCTGCTGGTTATGCAGCATCCACCGAGACATCAGTGCACTCGCTTAAGTGATAATTTAAACGAAGTTTTACCGTTTCAAAATAAGAGTCAGAGACCTCTTCGTTTTGAATAAAGCTGGTGACTGTAGGTGATTTGACAACTAGCTTTCAGAGCCTAGAGGATTTCGAAGTCCACATCGTTTTTATAATCATCTTTTATAGGTACTGAGAGTTTATTTATATATCGCCCAGAATGATTCTGGGATGTTTCGCTTAGCAATATTGAATATTTTCTTAAGGATGTAATAATAATAACAATTTGGCGCTCTCCTGCAAATTTGTGGTGTGTGTCTTGATGTTGTAACACAAATTGAGGGACTGCTGGTAAAAAAAAGGCTTCGATAAATTTTGATGCTATTTTCCCTAACCAGGATTCGAACCTGGGACCCATCGATTGAAGCGCGCACATATACGACTTCTTTGTTCACCTATTGGGAGATGCTTTTATTAGCGCTGTTTGGCGTAGTGTGTCGCTTAAAAAGACGATTGATATTTTTTTGTAACATCTTAAAATTAAAGTGTATTTATAGTAGCAGTCATCAATTAGTAGTAGGACCATGAGCAAGTTCAGCGATTTTTGATCATATTTCAGTAGATTTATTTCTACCAATTTAGATAATAATATATATTACTAAAAAGATCATTATTCCAGGTCTATTTCGATAATATGTGATGGAAAAATAAGATCGCATTTTCATTCGCTATTGAAGTTATTTTAATTAACTTATTTATATAATTTTGAATTAGCGAATAATCTTTTGTTCATGATCCAAATACTTAATTTTGAATTAGCGAATAAAAAATTGTTTTGAAAAAGAAATAAATTCTTATTCATCATCCCATTAATGTTTGTAACAAACAAATTTGTACTCGGAATATTGCATCAATTCACGATTTTTTGTTTTTGGGGTTCGATAGGATATTTGGAATGATGAAAAATATTAGTAATAAATGTATTCATCACTCAAGAGCATTTACATGATAATTGAATAATGATTGAAAATATATTATTCCTCCAAAAATATTTGTGAATTTGGGGATTATGCCTACGGATTAAGATAAAATGTCTACTTTAAATTTGCTAGAATTTGATAAATCACATAGTTTCGGAGATACATATACATATATTGGGGAGCACAAATTAGTACGCAGTTATAATTTGGTAACATTCTCAACTATTTTTATGATAAATCTTTTGTTAATTTTTTTTTTTAATACTGTTTATTTTCTAACAAAAGCCATATAGAGAGTAGTTTCAAACTTTATAGAAAAATTAAATAAATTCAAATGGTTTTTCGTCAAATATAGAAATACGGAAGTCTCATGTGGATAAATACTCGCGTAGATTTTTGAAAAGTTTTTTAATTTGTTTCTCGGAAACTTTATTTTTATTTAAAGAATGCAAATAAATGACATCAATGTGCAATACCGTCTCCACAAAAAAATATTTTGAAAATCAGCGGGAATTAGAATAAAATGCATTCGCTATATGGATAGAAGTGCTGCAGACTAAAATTTGAAAAAAAAATGTTACAAATGATCTGTAATTTTTAACAACTTGACACTTCCACGTATTTTACTAAAATTAAATAAGTAACCTAACCGCATACCCAATAAATTTCAAAATATACTCTGTTAAAAAAGTTCGTCGAGTTTTTATATATTTCGTACAAAGAAAAGTTGAAATTTGGATCTTATGCGTTTTTTTTGAGAATGAACAATATTTTTATGAAAAATTAACAATATTTAATTCATCAAAGAATTTTGGTGGTTCGACGACCAAAAGCCAACAGAAATTTAGCCCAAATAAGAACTGAATTTCGTTTCGTTTGCTTCAGCAAATTTTTTAAGAAATTTGGTAGACGTATTTTATATTGTTTACTAATATTTTTATAGGCACAAAATTAATATCATTTTGATATACCACTTTTCGTTTGCAGCCGTAATGAAATCATTTTTGAGGTAATTTTTTGATTGGTTTAATAAGGGACCGAAAATAACAGATATTTTTGAAAACTGTCAATAAAAAATTCACTATAAAAAAATGTTCTAAAACCAATTATAATCTACCAATCGACTCCTTATTTCACCGAGAATAAAATTTTTAAGTAATTTTTTTGTGGGACTTTTTATGAAAAATGTAAAAAAATAACAGTTATTTTTGATTTTGTTTATATATGTAAATCTAAAATATCAATTGTTTTTTGGTTTTTATTTTCAAAATCATACATAACAGTTATTTTGTACTTTTCGTTATAAATCAAAAATAACAGTTATTTTTGATTTTTATTTTATAAATAAAAAATAACAGTTATTAAAGACTTTTATTTATAAAAATCAACATTTTAAATCAGTTGCGGACATTTACTATTGAAATTATTTTCTGAAAAATTAAAATGACTTTTATAAGTACGACTGAAAAAACAAAAGTCGGGGATAGATTTATATCGATGACTTTTGTAAATAAAGGTCTTTAGTAACTGTTATTCTTGATTTAAAAAATGAAAACCATAAATAGCCGTTATTTTTTATTTATAAAATAAAAAATAAAAATAACCGCTATATATGATTTTGGAATTAAAAATTATTACATAATGGATTTATAAAGTAAGAGTAAAAAATAAGTCTTATTTAATGAGTAATCAAATAAAAGTTACAAATTATCGTCAAAGACCAATTTTTATAGCCAAAATTTTAGCTGTTGCGGTCCCTGATTTTAATGTTTTGATCATTTTTGATCCAATTATTTTTTTTTTATATACATACTTACCGCTTTCAATTTCAAAAGGGTAAAAGGGTATACAAATTTAACCTGAATTTGAAAATTACAAAATGCTTACGAATTCAGTATTCTTTGAGCAAATGCAAGCAATCTCTTTTTCTTGATAACCTCAGATCTAAAAGTTTAATGTAAATGAAAAATAAAAACTGCAATTATTTTGACTTTCTTCATAGCAATAGCATAGCAATCTTTATTTGATCGTTTCGTAAACAAATTTGACAATGCAAAAAGATAAACACAAAACAAATACTAAACAAAGATAAATGTTCGTAGTACATGCATTGAGTAGGGAAAGCGAAAAATATTATTTTACAAAATTAAATTTAAAATTAAAATTAAATTTAACCGCGATAAAACAACTTGCATACAGAATAAAACATAAATTAAGTGAATAACAGTGAATGAACGAAAACATCTACACATGTGAAAATTTTTTATTTTTTTTACACATTTGCATATGAAGCAAAAAATATATATGAAAACAATTCAATGTACTCCATAGCGGAAGCGAACCGAAACTGAAAATCCAATTGGAAGGTCTAAAGAAATGAAAGCTCAAATGAATTCCAATTCTTCGTGAAGTGACAGAGTAGTGATTCACACAAGTGCGGGGTGCGCGGATGGTTGCAAATGGCGCAATTGTTCGACTACTGAATTTTCGCATGGCAAATAAGCGCACCGGTTGCGTTGGAATTCGTTTGGCCTACATTTAGGCGCTAAAGCTTGTTGTCGCTGCAAACCACTCTACAAAGCTACTGGTAGCTGGCGCTGCCTGTGTGCGCTGAAGTGTTGAGTGGGAGAGTGTTTGTTGCTGCAGCAGTTTTTCCATTCGCTAGGTGTCCACACGGGTTTGGGTTGAGTGAGTTATCTTTGTAATTTTTTGTTGTTGTTGCAGCAGCCATGTTTCGTTTTGAGCACGCGGAAAATCATGCAAAATATTTACAATTTATTCCAGCATTGTTACCCACGAAACCCACCGTCCCCACCTGAAAAGTCTGCACTTGCGTTGCGCCACTGACGGTTGTTGTTCTTCAGTTTTTATTCGATGCTTTTGTTTGGTTGATTTTAATTGTTATTCATTATTGTATTGATTATTCTTAACATCGTTGTTGTTTGTTGTTTGTTGTTGTTGCACTTGTTGTAATTGCTTGTTTTCCTGCTGTTATCCTACATAATAGTGAATTTATTTGCTGTTTTTCCTTCTTTCCTTAATAATTGCTGTTTTTTTTTAATTTCACGGCTTTGACGTCGACGTCGACATTTTCGACTAGCTTCCCGGTCTACGTCTACATCTGGCGCTCTGCCGCTTTGGCTCCTACCTTCACTTAAAACTTCCTTTCCTCCCTCTATCTCTCTCTCTCCATCTCTCTCTCTTTCACTCGCCTTCTTCACTCCATCTTTGTTTTGTTTTTCTTGATCTGTTGTTAAAATTGCTTAGTAGCCATAATGCACACCATGTCCAGCGACGGAGGTATGCACTAAAGCGGGGGCGGCCAGGGCTCTGCAAAATACGAAAAGAAAAAAATACAAAAGTGAAAAAAAAAAAATTCAAAGGGATAAGGTCAGTCTTCGTTGAGCAAATTAATACGCATTAATCAATTTGCCTTTAACTAGATGCGCAACATTCACCCTCCCCTCCTCCCTATTTCTTCACTTACTTGACAGCAACTGGTCCTGGGTAAGGCGCCAAAGCTGGTGCGGCGATTGGATAACCATGTGCAATACCCGCTCCAAGGAGACCATGTGGTACTGCAAGCGGATGAAATAAATTAAATAAGAAATAAGAAGCAAAAAACAATTATGTTAATTTTATGCTACAAATAGAAGCCTAACCACATTATAATAAAACAAAAAACAAACAAAAAAATGCGGATAAGTTATATCTACGCATCAAATGTAAAAATAATAATACAAAATCTCAACAGAGGGGGAGATATACCAATACATACATACATTTTATACATAATTTAGTATTGTAAGCGCAAAGTACAAGCTTATAAATAAAAAGAAAAGTTAATTTACGATAGACCGTAGCTTAAAGCGAAATCATGCAATTTTTTTTAATCCATATATAAATACTCAATGGTCTTTCAATTTTGTTTGGAGACAAACTGCTCTAAGAAGGAATGACGCAAAACCATTCCAATAAAAGCAGCATATTCAGCCTAGAAACAAAAATCACACACAAAAAAACCAAAAACCATCTCCATGCTTTTTAAATGTTTTCCGATTATTAAATTTCAATTGTGCATATGTCGATTTAAGCCCAATGAATTCATCTAATACACAATATATAAACACAGAAATTTTTACATACGAAGAAACTGTGTATCCGCCTGATAATTTTTGTATGTAAAAATTTAATTCATTTATATATTAGAAACTTTTTTAGAAAACAACAATGGAAAAAGTTATAGCTGCTGTTTCGGAGAACACCACATCTCTTTATCAACAACATATACACATCTTACTTAAAAGTACAAGTGGTTAAGAGGTTCGTCGTGGACGCCGTGGGTTCGATCACCAGAAGAAGTCTGAAGCAGGGACCGTAACGGTTATAATTTTTATTAAAAAAAATCATCATTTAATCGTTATGATTCAATTAACATATTTTAGATCAAATTTGATCGTTATTTTGTGTCTTTTTTTTATTTTTTCGGTCATATTTGAGTGATATTTTGTGATTTTTACTTTTTCGATCAAATTTGATCGATATTTTATTATTTTTAGTTTTTCCATCAAAAATAATCCTTATTATTGGATTGAAATTTTTCCGATCAAATTTGATCGATATTTTGTGATTCTAATTTTTTTGATCAGAATAAACGCCAGAACTTGGTTTTTATACCCAACTTATATTTATTTTTATATATTTGCCTTATTTTCGTTATTTTATTTTGTGAATCATACACTGAACCAAAAAGGTACGTAATATTAATAAAAAAGTACATTGTCACAATTAAAATTTTATTAAAAATGAGCTAATAAATTATTTAATTGTCACAATACACATTGATGATTAAATTTAATAAAACTATTTATTAAATTTATTTTTTGAATTCTATTACGTATTTATTGGCTGGAGATTCAATAAAAAGTTCGCTACACCTATTAATATTTTATTGAATTCAATAAATTTTTTATTAAATTTAAATTAATGGCAGCTAAATTTATATTTAATTTTTTTGTAGAATATAAGTAAAAAGACTCAGTTTTCGACTACGTAATTATTTGTATTTGTATTTATTATTATTACATTATTTGTTAATTTTAATTGCATTACATAAAATGTTTACTTTCGGAAAATTTGACTTTACAGGCATTTCAAAATAACACATTTATATGAAGGTCCAAAATGTTTCGCATGATTTTGGGTATTCCAAATTAAAAACATGAAATATTTTGAAACATACATATGTCAGTAGCTCTTACTACACTTTTAAAAGGAAATTTTATCCCATCGAAATAGACAAATATCTCATTCACATTCTTTATATCCTTGCCGATAATGATAAGGAAGGGCTGAATAGGGGTTTTTTCTTCATTTAAAACTCTGATGGACTCTTCAATAGCCTCGATTGATGGACGTATCATAACAAACGCATTTTGCGAATCTTTTATTGTAAATCGCGTTACTTGTTTTTTGCAGTCCACTCCTTTTCTAATAATTTTTTGCCACGGCACAAGGCAACCGTGCAGCGCCCAGAGTAGGCAGGCCTCTTGGCTAGCTGAAAATAAAAGAGGAAATAAAAAAAATTAATAAGATGCAGATTTTTTTGTTTTTCACATTTTTTTACTTTTGTTCAAGTTTTAGATGTTACTTAGCATATCTTTGATAGTCTTGTTATTTAAATGGCCCTCTGCCATCAATACGGTATACAACTTTTGTTGGTCCCAAGTATTTAAAATCGAAGACGCTGCCGGAAAAAGGACTGTAAAGTCTATCTCATTCTATAATGTAAAATCAAATAAATTATTAGAAAAATATTCATTCAATGGCAAGGAAATAAAATAATAAAAACACTTACCAGTCTATATCCGGATGGCAATTTGTATTCCGGCCAACTTTCAAACACCTCCATCGTTGTTGCTGCAGTTTTAATATTGCACAGCCTGTGTTTGCTGCTCGCCTTCCAATATCTCTCAAATTCTTCGGCAGACAGAGTGTCGTGCTTTATTGTGTTTATTACAATTTCTGCATTTTCTTCAGGTTCTAAAAAATTATACATATCAGTTTCAGTATTACAAAAACAAAATACCATTAATGATAGTTTATAATTTACCTAACATTTTGCAGCGACCATCACCTTTACTACTCTCTGCAGGAATTTTGGTAGTCATATGCTGTTGTACAGCTGCTTTGAGTTAGCCTTAACATTTGCGTGCTTATTATATTGAACTAAATTTTTTTGCACATTTGAAACAAATCGTTTTATCAACAACGTTCTAGGAAACAAATGCTTTTTTTTATTATTATTTGTTTTATTTATTATTATAATTAAAATTATGGCTTCAATTTTAATATCACCTTAAACTTTTTTATTTGATTTTTCACATTAATTTCACTTTTTTTGATTACTGCTGCTTCGTTCGCTTTTCACTGAAGAATTATTCTTATTGTTCGTCATTACCGCGTGTTAATTTGATTTAATAAAGAAATTAATTACATTTAATAAACTATTTATTGTCACAATTAAACTATTTATATTCACAATTAAAGTTTTATTGGAACACTTACTTATACTTACACTATTTATGATAACAATAAATATATTAATTGTATTCAATAAATATTTAATTCTGACAATAAATATTTTATTAAAACGTATTTCAACCGACAGACTGTTAGAGAATACGTCACAGAAATTTTTAATAAACTTTTTTAATAATCGTTTATTAAAAATAATAAATGCATTTATAGACATTTAATAAATATTTAATACAGATAATAAAATGTTAACTGTGACTATGTACAATCAATCAATAAATCATTTTTATTAATATAGCGTACGATTTTTGGTTCAGTGTATGTGACGCATGGACGTGAGACGAAAAATTTTCTTTCCCACGTTCAATGAGTCACATATGAACACATCGACCATAGTTATTACTTTGCATGACAAATAAGGTTTTGAGTACCGCCACTGCAGCCTTTCTAGTCGGCCAACTATTTACGCACTGACCCAGCTAAATTGTCGAGTTGGTGGTGGGTGCGCATACTGCAGACTAAATAGTTGGCCGGTAATGTCTAGTGTGAGTGGGGGCCTTTAGGTGATATTGACAGTTCACTGCCAAATGCATCCTAACGGGAATTCGATTAGTAAGTTATCTAATTTTTTTTATTAGTTTATTTGAGGTTATATTTGGTGAAGTTTATTTTATATTTTGCGATTGTTATTTTTTCGATCAGAATAAACGCTAAAAACTTTTCGCCAATGACAATCCTAGCAAGTTATCAATTACGTGTCAAAGGTGTTTAAAAGTTCTGAGTTTGAAATTTCAAAAATGGGTCGCAAGAGAAATGCTTGTATACGCGAATAATTTATTATTGACGACGACAAGGCGGAGTGCAAATCGTGCAAAAAGAAATTTAATGCTTTGTCGACGACTAATCTAAATCGACATTTAATTGAAGAACATCCTGATCTCCATTCAGAATATAAAGAAGAGACGAAAAAGCAGAAGGTAGTTGTAAAAAAAAAAATTAAAATGTAAAAATAACGATCAAACATGATCGAAAAAATAGAAATCACAAAATATCGATCAAATATGACCAAAAAAATAAAAATCCTAAAATAATGATTATGCAATAATTAAAAAAAAAAAATCTTCAGAATAAAAATAAAGTCAGATTTGCACAGTATGTGTCAAAAGCATTACATCCGTGTATTTGAGTTTTTTTTTGAACAAACTTTTGCTAATGATTTTTTGATTCGACAAAATTAAAATAACGGTTATTTTCGGTTCCTGGTCTGAAGACAAAATATGGTGATCTTCGAAATACCAGCTTTAACCTCTACCATTGGTGTTTTTTCAATAATTTCCTAATAAATAAATGACCATAAGCTCATAAAAATTAATGTTGTTAAACCAAAATTTTACATGAGTGGAATTGATAAAAGCATTGTACGATCTGACAAATTTGTGATTGAAAAAAAAAAACAATTATTCGCTTAAGAAAAAGAAATCTAAAATAGTGGTCATAAATTTAAAGCATTTTCTTATAGTTTATACTCTTAGATATCTGACTTTTTACCGAGACACAATCTCTTTGTGTCTTAACCGTTTTTTGATCTTAAAATTTTTATTTGATTTTTGACCATGTGGGTAGATTTCCACCCATATTGAGAAATAATAAATTTTGTACAATAAAATTAGAAGCAGTGGATCTCTTTTATTTTATGTAGTACGAAAACAAAGTTTATGCTTCGCTTATGCAATTAACGCCCACTGTTCAGATAAGATCCATTTATTTTTTCTTGTTCACGTTCTCCTCATACACGTCCCTTTTGATTATCTGTCACTTCTACTCTGAAATGTTTAGCTGATTGTGGATTAATCGGAGAATGATATTGGTGTCTTAGGTTTGAAAAAAAAAAAAAAAATATTGAGGATGAGGATGACTTTTGATTCGGTAGAATTCTATCAGTAAGGTAAAAAACACATAAATCTTCATACAAATCTATTTGTTTATTACACAACACTCCAAATGATCGATTTTGTTCAAAAATTGTTTTGTGACAATGGCTTTGAATTTTAGCTCGATTGAACTTTTTTTATTGCCTACGAGCTACTTACAAATTTATCGAAAAATTACAAAAAAACTGATTTCTGTAAAAAAAAAATTATAGACTAAAATGTACGGAAATTAATTCTGTTTTATTTTCATTTGAACTCTAAGCTTTAAAGTTACTGGGATTTTAAGAAAGTTTATCAATGATTTTGGGTACGTATCTACTGCAATTCTATAACAGCTATTAACTTCGACAAAATCTACGGATTAATAAAACTTCTTCGTCTTCGAGAAATAATTTTCAACCGTTCGAGTCAATACATGTATGAAATTCAAAAAAGTTTTTTAGAAGTTTCTGTGTTTCCCGTCAAAAACTTTGTTTCAGAAAATTATATACAAACTTTGATACTAAGTGATCAGTTTTTTTTTATTTTTTTTTAATACTAAAAACAAATTATTGACATTTTTCCAGATGTGAACATTCGGCATCGGACATTTGTAGAAAAGGTAATTTTCATTGCTTAATTTGGGACTATTTTCTAAATTGTGGTTTTCACTTTTGCTGATTAATTTAAAAAGTCGTATAAATGCAAATGCTTTATTTTTTAAATTAATTTAAATATTTTTCATAAAACCCTTAAAAAGATAGCTGAAGAAATTCAAAGCAGCTGAGCTTTTAATATCTTTGGATTAGTTTAAAAACTTTTTAAGTTAAAATTTTTTAGTAAAAGTTTTAGTTAAATTTTTTTGTTAATATATTTAGTTACAATTTTTTTTAGTAAAAATTTTTAAATAAATTTTTATTTAGCTAAAATTTTTATTTAAAAATATTTTATACACATAATATTTAAATTTGAACATGCAAACAATATTTTATTTCCAATTCCATTTGTAATCTAACAAAATAGTTTGTAAAAATTTAGCTCCTTTCATTCGTTCCGTTATACGCAGTTTTATTGTATATTTTTTTTTCGCTAACATTTCCGACTCTTTCTGCTTTATTTTATTAAAAGGCCTAATCCAAAAAAACAAAAGTCCTACCCAAAAAAATCGTAATTTTCATCTAAATCAACGTTTGTGTTTATTATTTACATATTGAATGTAATTGCTAATATATCGCTATTAATTTTGACACAAATTTTATTAGCCTATTCCAAATAACATAAAAACTCAAAATTTGGTTTATATAGCCCCCCTCACGAAATTAAAATATCGTCGTTAAAGTTGGAGTAATTCCTACATCAAAATTTACTAAACCCACTATGTGGGTAATGTAGAAACTGAAATTTTTCAGTTCATCGAACTCGATGTCATTCCAACGTAAGAATGCGATTTAAAAAAATCCTGTTTATGTTTTAAACTAGATAGCAGATAGCAAATTATCTGCGATTGTTATGCTCTTTTGGTAACAAAAAATATGGGTTTCCTTTTAAAAACAGTATGGGAATTTTGGCGATGCACTTTGGCCACTTACAAAGTGACTATATTTAGTTACTTTGGGCAAGTCACGCTCCTTAACACCGCATGGAAGTAGCCACTTTAACTGGGAATTGAAATAACCATACCGCTGTATCTTTGTTGTATTTGAGTACTGATAAAACTAGCAGCCCGTTTTTTGAAATACAAAAAACATAAGACCTGCCCCTAAATTGGCGCGTCAAGCATAAAAAAACTGTCAAATTTTCTCATATCCATACAATTTGTGTGGAGCATTCCACAATAACCCGGCACTCTAGCGTCGAGCAAATAAAATTTGCAATTTTGACAATGCGTTAGGTCCTGTGTGTATTGGGTGTGGAAGACAGAGCTGAAAAAGAAAGAATATAAAAATGAGAAAGATGAAAAGATAAAAAGAATAAAACACCTAGCAACAAAGTAAAGAATTTACGCGGTTATTTGGATATAGCGCACGTTGATACTCGTTGGCATTAGAAAAGGGGCCTATTTAGGTGCCGGTTTTAAAAAAAATTAAATTTTTTAATTTATAAATTATTTGACACGACCTAGATATAAGAATTTGATAATGCCAAAACGACATTTTGATTTATTCAAGTATCTTTTTATATTTACATAAATGAAATTCACATTCACTTATATTTAATCATCATCAGCCAAATCTTCTGTTCTCTTAAATTTGACAGGTCTAACCATTACAACTATTTGAATAGGAAAAACCTGAGTTTGCCATGCCAAGTAATAAAAGGGAATTTTATGGGAAGGCTAGATGAGATGATTAATTGATTTTATATCCAATTTCAATCAATTCCACTTGCATACTTACACTTACATATTTATTATGCTGTCGGCATTTTGAATTCCAAGTGATTTGTATTTTTGCATTAGATAAAATAATGCACAGGGTGCCTTAAATATTTGTGGATATTGAGGATACATATGTAGGTTATTAATACGAGAAATAAAAATTCACGTTCGATCTTGAAACAGCTGATAGCTTAAAATTTCTCTAAAATCATTTGAATGCTCCTGTAGAGGTTTAGGACCGTATGCATTCGCTTTTCACTCCTCTACTTCGCGCCCAAGCTCACGATGACGCAGGTTATTAAGCCGTGACAACCAGCAAATTTAAGATTTATTCAGGTTTGAATAATAATATTTTATCTAAATTTTTTTCTCAGTCAAAATATTCAAACACTTTTATTAAACCCTACGAAAAACGGAATATGCTACTCTTTCACACTAGAATTTGAAATGTGCTAGAATTCGACGCGAGTAGTGAATGGTGCTAGTGTTTTACGATAATTTGATAGATGCTACTCTTCGTTGGGAGCGACGATATACAGACTTTTATTTAACTCTAAAGATTTGCTATAAATTACTAATAAAAATTTGGGTACTTAATTCCAATATCTTCAAATCCCGGACATATTCTATGCATACAACTGAGTGTAGATTTACTGTCATCCAAGCAATCTAAGTACTGAGTGCAAATATTTGTAACACAATCATTAGACACTTTATACTTATTTTATTTTATTGCCGGATATAAATTCTTAGCTGAGAGCGTTGGGGTTTATAAAGTCATGATTCCTTTCCAGGCATCTCAACATCTCTCTCTCTCTTCTACTGTCTTTTTCTATTTCGCGTTGCTTCTTCTTTGTGTTTGGTAGGTATGAATATCCTGTACGTGTTTTATGATTTTAGCGAAAGCGGATTGTGAGTGTAATTAAAGTCGACACATTTCCACATTTGTTTGTTTTATTTCTTTTTTTGACATTCTTCTTGTCAGTCTGCCAGTCTGCAGGCCTGCCTAACTGCCGTACGTTGCTTAGCTAATTGCCCATCCGTCCGGCGGTTAAAATGACATAAACTGCACGGTTTGCATATTCTCTTTCGCACAGCATGCACATCAATTATAAAAGAATTAAAGTAAAAAATAAAATTCGAGCAGTCGTTAGTTATGGAGAAAGTGCGCAACACCATCGGCAAAGCAACAAAAGTAACACGATTTTTAAGGCACCTTAAACTAACACTGCTTTTTGTACTAAAACTGCATGGACTATAAAACTAAAATTGCAGAGCCATACAATTCTTATTAAAAAGTTTGACAGGTGTCATTAAAGTAAAATTTGCTTTTGCATAAACAATTTTTGCCGCAGCTGTTAGAATTAGGAGGAGTTGGAAAGCATTTAGCATCACATTTGCTACTAATGGATTTAGGATCAGTAAACGTAAACGATCTCCTGAAAAAATCAATGTTAAAATTTAAAATCTTTTTTCTCTCAAAAGTTTCAAGTTGTTCAGGTATATAATTTTCAAATTTCTAAAAATGTTCACTGGTTTATGATAATTTTTGTTTTACTGATATTTTATTTATACATACTTATATTTTTTTACACTTTATTGTAATTGAATGGGCTATACAACAGCCTAACCGAAAAACTTCTAAAAATTAGAAAAATAAATTAAAAATTTTAATGTAAATTTTTTCATATTCGTAAATTTGTGATATTAGTGGTCAAATTAAATTAGCCCAACTTACTTGCTAAAACAATTAACCATATGCGACACTTTTGAGTAATAGCCCTCTAATTTCTTTCACAATGCTTTGGCAAAAGGAATTATTTCATTACTGACAAAAATTACGAGATTTACTCCCACCTATTTTATATGAACTTATTGGAGCTCAAGCAATAAGAGAGAAAGAATAAGGTCAACTATAACCTTTTTAAGGAAGTAGGGCTAACAAAACTTTCATTAAAATTTATTTTAGAAATTAAAATAATATATAAAAGACTTACAGCTCCGATTTCATAAAAGCAATTAGTAGGCATTTGAATTAGCCTACGTTAGCCTATTTCTCAGCTATCATAGAAGCGGTGAAGAAGATAGGGACCGGGATTATAGGAAGAGTCATCTTCATTTTTAGTGACAGCCAGGCTGCAATCAGAGTTCTGAGCTCTTTCACGTCTTACTCGAACATCGCGCTGGACTACCGCCGATCTCTACAGGAGATGGCCAAGCAGAACAGACTGTACCTCATTTGGGTACCTGGTCACCGTGACATAGAGGGGAAACTGCATGGCAGATGAACTTGCAAGACAAGGTACGATCAAACAGATTCTTCAGGATAAGGAACGCATTGGTATGCCGTTTGCCACTTCCAAACTGCTACTCAGAGATTGTACATATAAACAAGCTGACAATAGATGGAGGCAAAATACGACCTGTCGAACTTCAAGGCAGATGTGGCCTAAATGGGATCGGAAACGATCGCGCAGCGATCTCTCTCTAAGAAGGGAAATCATTTCGAACGTGATCGGGGCTCTAACAGGGAGACAGTGGTATAGATAGGTATACATGCTGAAAGGTTGGGCGTGCCCTTCCGAAGATGCTGTAGGAGCGGCAAGAATGACGAGGAGGAGGAAACGATCTTGCATTTACTGTGTAAGTGTCTGTGCACTGTGTAAAAGCAGAATGCGATATCTGGGAACACCGTTTCTGGATGACCTCAGTAAGGTTTCAAGCACCGAGGTAAATTGTCTATTGAGGTTCATCAATGAGGCAAACTGGTTTGGTTAGGCGTAATTTCTTCTTGGATGATACAAAAAGTTTTCTTTGTGGTAACACAATGGGCCTAATACTGGCCTAAGTGAACCGCTGCAGGCGGCTGCCACTCCAACCTAACCTAACCTAGCCTATTTACATTTATTGTTTTTTTTTTTCTTTACCATCTGCAGCTTTGTTTTGACGCTTCTCTCAACTGTTTTGACAAGTTTAACAAAATTTTTACTTCGTTTGAGGAAGGATATCAAATCTTATGTGATTTCCTTCAAAAATTTAAAATTTTTGACTGTTTGGCTCACGATGTATGGGCTACGATATCGAATTAAATATTGAGAGGAATTTTTATTTTTATTCATATATATTTTCTATAATATATTACTATTTGGTATGCGCAAATAAATGTCCTTTTCAAAAAATAAACAAGATACGAACCTAAAATACTATAATAATATAATACGAAAGTGTTCAAAATTAAAGTCTCCCCATATAAAGAAAGTTTTTTTTGTTCCGTAATTTTTTAATTATTTTTTCTTACACATCAAGCAAAAAGTAGTGTAAAAAGAAGACAAAAAAGAAAAATCAGAAGAAGAATAATCTGATACAAAAGACGGGCGTGGTTTTTGACCGCTATCAAAAGTTTTCACTTTTTGAGTATGCAGCCTTGCAGCTCATTTAATTTTCATGTAACAACTTACAGGTTTCAAGTGACTAAAAATTCGCTTTAATTTTTAACAATTTGTTTTTTTTTTTTGCTGACGGTGTTAGTAATTTTCCCCCTTATAACGCAATAAAACTTATTTTTATATCGAAGCAAATGCTAAACACCATCTGTAAAGAATATTATCAAAAATCAACCAGAATTTTTAACTACCTAAAACTTGTACTTTATTACAGTAAAATTAAATAGGTTAAAAAACTACATACTCAAGAAATTTTTAAAATTTCTAACTAATTTTATGCAAATTTGTTGAATTTTTGCGAATTTCGTAAAAAAAATTGAAACTTTTATTTATATATTTAAGTATTTTATATTAAACAATGAACTATACTTTTATAAAAACAAAATATTAAAAATAAATTAATAAACATAAGTGGCCAAGTGTGTTATTGTAAATTGTGTTGCTTATGTTACGTACGCATCCAAGCTTTGTTGAGAGTACAACAACAAAAATTAACACTAACAAAATATGCGCACAATGACAGCGAGAATCGATGAGAATTACAACAAACACATAGTTTTGACATTTAGTTCAGCAAGCGAATTCATTCTGCTGATTGCTCAACGCCATCTTTTATGAGTTCGCCTTGCTTTGTTCCATTCCATTCAAATAACATATTTAATTAAACTATTTTTCAATAGCCGACATTCCTCGTTTAGATATTTCAATTTGAAAGCTATTTCAACCCTCTTTCATTTGATAACAATTTTTTTTTAATTTGGATAAGCGGTTTGTTTATTATTAGGAAAGGCCTTTTATTTCGGACTTAAAAAATATTCAGTCTAGTTTAATTGTTTTTACTGGACTGGAAAAATAAAAGTCCGGGTTGGCCGATTATTTTATTTCAACTTAAATAAAAACCCAAAAATTACATTTTTCTAACGACTTTTATTACTATAGTAATAAAAAACAATTTTTTTTTTATCATTTTAGATGTTCCTAATCCCGGCCGAGATTCTTAACCGAAACATTCCAAGCGAAGGAAGCACACGCTACACTCTCGGCCACCGTATGATCCGGCATAGTAAAAAAATATGAAAACTCATTTGCATCTAGTTATAAAGAAATGATTGAAATTTTATGCAATTTTATGCAATTTTCCGGCCTCGTCTTAACTTACGTAATTTCAGAAAAAATTTGATGACAAAATTAATGACTCAATTATATTTTAGTAGACTTTCAGCTGTATTCTATTTTACTCAATTTAGATGCAATGACTGTGCGGTTCAAATTATTATATACTAAAATTTTTACTTTTCATAGTTCCAGCGAAGTCTACGCGGTTGGATATCTTACGGTAAACAGGTGCAAACTGTGTATAATAACAGTAAATATTTAGCATTCTATTATTTTATTGATATAAACATACAGTGGTAAAATAAAATTTTAAACCAAAACCACCTCTCGTTGCTTTTCTTGCTCCACCATAAATTTTTGCCACGTGCGAGTTAAAATGAAATCGCTCATGCATTCTAAATAAACTACTCACATTTAATACACTATGATGGAATGTTGGAGCTTACGGCATACGCGAAACAACCTGATGCCTTTAAATATATATACATAAAATATCTAAAGCCAACCCACATGCCAAGTGCAAATATAGAAGGCTTTGTTCTCGCCATAATCCAAGCAAATAGTAAAAGGTTCCCAGCTTTTAGTTGAGGAAGTGCAATTTCTTGACAACGTTTTCAATGATTTTCCGCAAATAAATTTTCTATGCAGTCTTAAGGCATTCTACAGACGCATCAAGTAATCGCGAGCGAACAATTGTGTGAAGAGAAAAGGAGAATTATGCAAGCGATAATAGCAATCAGATTCAAGTTAAATTCACTTGTCTAGATGATTTATTTTTAGACGAGTTAACACGACGAGTAATGGTGGGTTGGTGCATAAAGCACAATAAAAAAAAAAAAATATACAAAAATACAGAAATTAAAGCCATCTAAAGGAAAGTGAGGTACAGTAGTTGAAGTTAATGGCATTTGCAGCAATTGAATTGGAAGATGTGGATCAATGTTGGTACTAATACTGGTAATAATATTTTTAGGAAAATTATGTAAGAATACAACAACTGTGAACATCCTGTTAAATTTATTTATCGAATTGCAAAATTTCCTCAATTGCTTTTATGCAAATAAGTTTCTAATTAATATGCATTTGACTCTACTTGGAATAATACGGGCATATATTTTTGGTTAATAACACAGTACGACAAATTCTGCACGTTTTTTTTGAAAGGGACATAGTCCGCCATTTTTTTTCTTTCCGAAGACATTAAAAAATTTGTTACTAATATTTTGCTACTTTTTAGGAAAATTCAGCTTAAATTATTAAACAGAAAGAAGAGTGGGTCTAAGTGTTGATATGAAATGTAAAAATTTAGCAGGAACAACATTTCATTAGGCATTCAAGTTGGAATTTCTCAATTTTTTTTTTAAGCGCAAATTAAATACAACTCAGACTTACTGGACTGCCCTCTGTGGCATAAATGCTGTTGTTTACTGTAATTTTAATTTAAAAAAAAAATAAGAAGAAAAAACTCAACAATAGCAGCTGAATAAATACGGCACTAAGCAAATGTGGAATGCGAAATTATATCGTTTTGTTTAATTTTTCTTCACGTAGCAGCAACAAATTCACCACAGTCGTGGCATGCTAAATTTTTACAATGAATGCTAAAAACGAGATACCTTTTTAATGGTCGAAATTTTATTAATTTGAAAATTAATAAAACTTGCTAAATATTTTTTAATTGCGGCTAAAAACAATCAGTTAAAAACTTGTGTCACAAATCAATGGGCTAGAATTGAGTTATTCTTTAAATTTCTTTGCAAAAGAATAAAATCTGTTTAATATGCCTACTTCCTAAAATATCTAGAAATTACAGTTGAAGGCACATTTGTGTCATAAAAACTATATACATAATAATAGACCTCGAATCGGTATATTTTCAGATTCCTGACGATTTTTATTTATCTGCGAAATTATGCTAGATAATGCCATGCTAATTGACTAAGCTATAAAGCTGGGTTCAAACCTTCCAACATTTTTCCACTGAGCTTTGAATTTCAATTGCAAAAATAGTTTCATTGTAAAGCAATTCACATTTGTACTATAGAGCTTCTGATAAATTAAAAAATTCCTATCCCATTAATTGTAAATATTTCCATATTTGTTTACCTTTGAAGAAAAAAGAGTAATTCAAAATATTTATTCAAATGCCTAAGAAGCTAGAATTGGAAAATTTTGCGGTTGAATTTTTTTAAATTACCGTGAAAATGACGTACATTAAGGTTTTTATTTTAAAGCGCATGTTCTCATTTGAAAAATTTCTCTCATCAACTCCCAATTACTGAGTCCAGGTGGCGAATGAGCCATTTTGTACTTAACACATTAAAATAGAAGCAAACCCTTCATTGTAGTTTTTGCTAAGAAAATATTGAATTACTTGTCTAAAGATAAAAAAAGTTACAAGAATTAATATGAACTGCTACTTTTCTACCATCCAAGGTAAATTACTGGACGAAATGTCTAGCATTAGTATGTAAAAAACCCAACTATCACCTTCCTTGGGTCGAAGGCAATGTGTGTACCAAAGAACGGACGGGCAGACAGGGCTTAATCGATTTGGTTTTTTAATGTCCTGGGCACTATTGCGCTATGGTATAAAAATTTAATTTTATGCATAAAAAACCTGATGTATTGTTCAAATCAAAGGGTTTAAAATAAACAAAAAAAAAATAATAAAAAAAAATAATCTAGGTATCTATATATCATTGTTTTTCGATCTCCTTTCGATTAACTCCCATCATATAGCGTACAAAGGTCCACCTAAAGTTTAAAAAAAGTCCATGAAACTTATCGTTATCTCCAGAATTCAAATATACTTCGGACCACCTCACTCAAGCCAAAGTTTAAAAAAAATCACCTAATGCTTAAAAAAAACCATTAAACTCATTGTCATCTCCACTTCACTCCAACTTATTTGACGATAATCGATTCCATCAAAAATAAAATCATGATGCAGATTTATAGTAGAAAAGTACTGGTTTTTAGAATAATTTATAAAGGTAAAATCATCCTAAATACTACTTCCGTTGAATTCCTTACCATTTTAACTTAACTTATATTAATAACTTAATTATCTAGTTTATTTTACTTTTTTAAGTAGGTGGCAACCCTCTCCAAAACTGTTTTCAAAATAAAGCTTTCTTACAACACTTCCGTTTAACACATATATTTCAATATTTGATATAATATATTAAAATTTCAATTAATTTTTTAAACATGTGGCAACCCAATCCAAAAATATTTTTGAAATTAAGTTTTCTTAAAACATTTATTTTTGGCATTCCTATTGTAAAAAGTTATTTAATTTCTGTTTAAACAGATGGCAGCCTTCTTTTAAAACATTTAGAAATTAAAGCTTAATGAAGCTCTTTCATTGGATACCCATATTGTAATATTTGATGTCATGCATTGCTTTAATTGAATGTAAAGTTTTAAGCAGGTGGCAACTCCCTTTAAAAAAAATCGGTTCAATGCTAACCCACGGACTATATACATATGTGCCAAATCTTATACAGATCTATTCAGTCGCTAGAATTTATGGCAAGACTAATTATAGCATATATTTGACATTTGTATTATAAGATATAGCTTATATGTTGACATAGAATATATACTACTCGTCTTCTAAACTTCGTATAATTCCTTTCAGCCGTTTACGTTTGAAAAGGTAACAAACTCACTCATTCACTCTGACACACACACACAAACTTTCACATTTATAATAAAACAAACAATTTGACACAAATTCTATTTCCCTCCATCACCTTCGGTCATTCTGTTAACGAAATGTTTAATGTACAACAACAACTTTTCTACACTGATATTAACGCATTACTGATTGTTTAGTATAAATGCTCACAAATTTCCATACATCATTTAGTAGTAGATAATTAACGAAGAATGCGCATAATATTCACCGTATGTTCTTTAAATATATGCATTTATTTTTGAGCGCACTTTAAATTTCTAAAACGAACAACCTTGCCGACACGAGCACAGCTTTAGGCGCTTGAACTACCAAAAAATACACAAGGGAAAAATTAGGTCCGCAATACTTGTAGGGCTATAAATCAACGGAAGCAATAAGCAAAGAAGAGGAAACCAACAGTTTACTCTGGAAACAAAAATAAAAAACAAGAAAACACGCGTTAAACAGCAGATGCAATGGCCCTAGGGACATGGAGAGTAAACAAGTAGAGCGAGCAAAAATATTTGTAAATTTCTAACAAAACAAGCAAGCGAAGCGCCATGGACAGAACGCTAACTTTTCCAGTCGACAAGCCAATAGGGACGCGAGAATGGACAGGCGGGCTGACAGACAAAACAAAAAATCCACGTAGCTGCCTGAGGCAGAAGCCGCATGTCTGGCGAATTTTTACTGGTGGGTGAATGCAGGGCAGCAACAATAAGCTGAATAGTAGCAGAAAACCAAGGCAACAAACTTCAGTTTCATCATAGCGAGGTGAATTGACAACACAACGATGTAAGAGTTGCCTAACTGGCAAAAAGCGAGAAGTGGCCACGATTTATGATTGATTAGTTTTGTTGGTCAAAAGTGATGCCGCTGCATGCCGCTGCTGATGCTACGTGAAGCCAATCCAAAAAAACCGAAGGGCGCTGTGCAATACATGCCCGAAATTTTGCAACAAAATATGCACCGACATGATAAACGTCCTCGTTTTCTCACCTCACAGGCGCTTATTGCGCTCAAATTGCTGCATGTCTCTAGCGCGCCATAGAGTGGAAAAATGTAAGATAAGAGGAAACAATTCTACTACAATTTGTGTTCAGTTTGGACGAGTGTTTGTCTACATATTCAACTGACCGCTTTCTAAGATCGATATTTATGGTCGAGATGAGTCTAAGACAGCTAATGATAATATGTAGATAACGTTAGTTTCAATATATCTGACTGATCAATATTTCATTAGAATAATAGCATCAGCATCATAAATCAATAATATTATTAACTAATTTTTAGCGCGAGAACTCTGTAAATTTTCTAGAAGAATGCACAAAATGTTTATTGTTTGCCTAGCACATTGGCTGCTAAGCGGGTTTGACGAAATCCTTCACCGAGTGCCACGCATGTTTTTTGTTATGAAGTGGTGTATATCGGGCATATATTTATTTTTGCATAGTTCCGGAAAGTTTTTGCGGTTTATTTTGGTTTGTCGTACATTTTTATGCGACGTGGCACTGTATGACGGAATCCGAATGGGCGCTGTCCTATGAAAATATGCGACACGTTTTTTTGTTGGTATTTGTTTTATTTTGTGACTTTGTATTTTGTTTTGATTTTGTTTCTACTTCATTTCGTTTTAATTTGCTTTTCCTTTATTTTAATTTTAATTTTTTGTGGTTATAATTATAATAGTAAAGATGTCGAGGCTAAATTTGAAGAAAATTCTAATTTATCCAGTTTTGATAGGGAATGAAAAAGATTTTTCCGGATATGATGCTGTGATTGATGCGAGTTGGCTGCCAAATGATAGTCATGATTTAGATACAGACCTGGCAAATGACAATAGCGACCAAAACGATACCAAAGACGATTGAGGCACAGATGAAGACGAGCCTGCATCAACGCAAGTAGCCGATTTTTCAGAAACAAACATCTGTTGATCTGAGTTGAATCTGGATTGAATTGGATTGAATTGGATTGAATTTCTTTGAAGGTTTTGATTTTATTATCACAGAAACAAATAAATATGTACAACAATAGTTAGATCAATCCAATGTTACCAGATTGGGTTCCAACAACGAGGTCGAAAATGAAGAAGTTCCTCTGACTTCTACTTTGGATAGGTTTGGCTAGAGCCGGATCTATAACAGACTATTGGTTCAAAGATGCACTGCACAATTTTTCAATTCTGGGAAAAACAATGTCGCGAAATCATTTTCAACTTTTGCTAGGTTTCATTCACTTCGCAGATAACAATTCAATTTGGCTAGGCGGCCGGCTTTGTAAAACTGATTTCATTGCGAGGCAGATTAGCTTTCAGAAATGGGTAAATACGAGGGTTGCCTTTTATATTTTGCGCCTAGTAATGAAAACACCGTCAAATATTAAAGAAAATAGTTTTATTGTTTTTCAAAATATTCTCCATCCAAGTCAATACATTTCCGCATTCGCTTGAACCAATTTTCGAAGCAGTTTTGCCACTCAGAAGAGGGTACCTCTAAAACGGGCTGTTTGAAGGCTTCTATAGCTCCTTCAGGCGCTGAAAAACATTGACCTCGCTTTTTTTTTTTTTTTGATGATCGGGAAAAAAAGAAATCACTAGGTGCCAAATCAGGGCTGTAAGGCGGATAACCCATCAATTCGACCTTTTGAGTCCTCAAAAACTCTCTTGTGTGAATCGATACGTGAGAGCTCGCATTGTCTTGGTGAAGAACGATTTGCTTTCAGCGGTTGGTTTTCCTTAATCCCCCAAAAATTTTTGGCAAACAAATGGTTTATACCACTCAGAATTGACCGTTTTAAGTTTATCTAGTGGAACAGTTGTGACAAGACCAGATTTTCCGAAAAAACATCCGACCTTTTTTTTTGAGGTGGTTCTTGCGCGAACAACTTTTGTTGGATTAGGCTCGTCTTGGAACACCCATACAGTCGATTGATGCTTTGTTTCCGACTCATAGGCATAGATCCAAGATTCGTCACCTGTTACGATGTGATAGACGTGCTTTGATTCACCGGGGCTAAATTTCATCATCATTTCTTTACACCAATCGACATGAGTCCTTTTTTGGGCAATTGTCAAATTATGCGGTATCCAACGAGAACAAATCTTCTTTACGACCAAATGTTCATGCAATATTAAATGTATGCAGGTCCCACTAATGGCCAAGGATGACTCTATCTCGCGATATGTCACATGACGATCTTGTATTATCAATTAACGCTCAGCATCGACTGTTTCTGGCACAACCACCGTTTTTGAATGACCTTCACGAAATTCGTCCTGCAAAGATTGGCGGCCACGTAGGAACTCGTTGTACCATCGTTTCACAGTGGCTAAGTGTGGTGATTCAACACCAGAAGTAGAAGTAAGTTGATTGATGCACTCCTGTCTCGATAATCCACGTCGAAAATCGTAGTGAATCATCGCACGAAAATGTTCACGGGTTAATTCCATTTTTAGGCAATATGAATTTTTAAACTCACTATAAATAAACACAAATAAAGCTCGTAAGTGAACATGTTACATGCAAGTTTATGCCAAAAAATACCAAACCTTACGATAAAAATATCTAATTACAACTAATCACATGTAGTGTTGCGAAGGCGCAAAATATAAAAAGCAACCTCGTACTTTGAAAAAAAAAATATAAAATCCTATTTCTATAAAATTTAAAATTCCTAATTTTCTTGAATTTTTAATCCTAAATAGCGATGATAACTTCAAACCTAATAGGTTATCAATGGCACCTCGTTTTCCGAATTTTTTAATTTTACGTTTTAATCATAGAAGCTAAAAAACATTTGAAATACAAGACAAAAGTAGGCGTAAATATTTTCTTTAGTGACATGTTGACAGGGTATTTTTTGAAAAGAGATTAGAAAATTAAAAACATGGCATTTAAAAAAAAATCACTATCGCATTATAGCACCTGACTCAAAACTTGCGGAATGAATAATAGGTTTTTAGAAAAAAATTATAAGAAAATCGATGGGTACATGTTTTTCCTGTAAATCCAAATTTTGTTTTAAAAATTTTAAAGTTTTGCAGAAATAAGTGTTAAAATTTTTAATTTTTTAAATTTTATATTTTAAAAAACAATAACTGCAAACAAAACCGTTTCACGTCGGTAAATTTTTTCACTTGGTCATGGGAAAAATAATATCATATCGTCCAAAAACATGAAGACGCTGTTTACCCGGCTCCCACTTGCTGAGCTCCCCAGATATGTGATCATTAAAATGACTAAATTTGAGAGAAAAGATTTATTATCGAACTTTGGAACAAAACTTCATTGAATACTCTTCGCTGGAATGACATCTCCGAGCAAGTATTCTACACTGGTACGCGGACGGATCTAGGACTGCCGAGGGTCTGTGCCAATGGGTAAGATGCAATTCATAATCACATCCGACTCCTCTGGGTTCCGAACCACAAAGTCAATGAAGGTAACGAAGAAGTCGATAGATTGGCTACAGACCGAAGGTAAAATACCCATAGGACCAAAGCCTTTTCTGAACGATAGGACAACATGCTGTTAGGAAGGTGCTAAGGAAAGAGGAAAATACTTTAAAGGAAAAACACTGACACTAGACGACGAGGTTACGCCAGGCAAATTTTCTACTGGAAGGATACGATAGTAAACGATTGAATCAGTTTATTGGCCTCTCTAAGAATAAGTTGAGGATACTTATTATCTGTCAGAATTCTTAAACTCTCCCGGCTGAGATTCAGAAGTCGCTCAGACATCTTCCGGGAGGAAGGTATGAATCGCTTGGATTGTCTTTTACCCTTTGTATTACGCCTGTGAGCTGCACTTCTACTTCTCCTTTTTCCCAGAAAGGCTCTGGTCCTTGGACGTAAATGAGCTCTATCTTTTTTGAGACTGTCTGCCTTTTCGTTACATTCAGACCCTTCATGTATCGCAACCTGCCACATCATAGCCGAATGGCCAGTTGGTTCAGAAGGTTTTGAAGTCATCCACAAACCTCGACTTCGTTACTCCTCCAGCTTGGATCCACCAGTCACCACACTTGGGGGCTTTCGGAGATATATTGGACTATCGTCTGTAATGAGCGTTCGTTGGGCACATCGCTTGTGTGATGTCCACGCAAACCATACGGTAGAGCTAACCCAAAGTAAGCCGGTACTAACTTGCTTACCTTGCCGCATAAGTTAAAATCGGCTTTATCACATTACTGAAAATGACCAATAACTCAGTTCAGTTACCGCTAGATCTTTCACCTTCTTTGAAAGCCCAAGTTTAGTCCGCACCAATGTGGGTGTGGTCAAATTAATCTTCCGTCTTTTGGTGAAGGGGGCAGTGGTGAACTTCAGATTTCCTCATGCCAAGGTAAATATAAAATTCGCGTGATAAAAAATAAACCCGCGACGTCGTAAATACGAGGCAGGACCTTCCAGGGTTAATGTCATTTCTTTAAAAATTGTTTGCGAAACATTTTACCATTCGTTTGATATCCATGCGTCAATATTTGATTTCAATACCTCTTAGTCGGCATATAGCAAAATGTGATTTTATTCATTTATTTAATAGATTTTAACTTGTTAGAAACATCAACTGTCTTCAAAATGTACTGCATATATTAATTCATGTCAAGGGCTATTTCTGGGTACAAAACTGCCGAAATCCCTTTAACTGTTTTGGCATAAGAAAGCAACAAATATACTCACACACTCAATCAAACATAAACTTTCATATTTATTTCATTAGCAGGATATTTTTTACTATCTAAGTTTAGTCTGCGTCAGAAGAGCTATGTCACTTCCAGGTTATTTACCAGCATTTAACATAATCTTTCCAAAAGTAATAAAACAATTTGGTTTTTTTCATGCGAAACTACAAACTACATATTTATGTATATAATTATTTACAAACACGCCATTCGATAACCAATCACTAGATTAATTAACAGTCAAATTTATATCTGAAGTCAAAACATCTTCCATAAATGCGGCCCTTTCTGAGTTGGCAAGATCAACTGGTAATAGGTTTTCCGATATATTGGGCGAATCACTCGCACCCGATAATTGCGGGTCTATGTCACGTCTTCGTCTACGCCCGAGAATTTCCATTGCATCACCATAGTCGAAAGTCATATCACCCAAAAATTTGGATTCCGTCTCATCGCCTAGAAAATTATCATACTCATCCTGGAGTCGATTGAATCCCAGAACAGTTAGAATTTAGAAGGGTATGTATTTTAAAAATATGAAAAGTCAATACCACTTGTTGTCCCGGCATTGGCAACGACCAAACACAGCAAAATGCAACGCTGACTAGCAAAATAATAATTTTTTGCATTTTCTCTCCGTTCGATTTGATTTAGTTGTTATAACTGCGAAAAATGTTTCAATTTATAGTCGCCTATACAGGCATTTCTTTTGACGTTCGTAACTAATTTTTAAAATTGTTAAACTGCGAAGCAAATTGAAGGGTATCGGTTTAATTAGATCAAACAAATTTAGAATATGTACGATGTCTAATTAGCGACAAGAATGCTTGAAAAAAAAACCAACATGAACGAGTGTTCAAAATTATATAATGCCGTATAAGTATAGAATGACCGAATGCTTGTTTTTAGCGTCAAAACGAACTACGGCCAATTTGAAGGTCTCGATAAAGGAGCAGACAGCTTTTTGAAGGCAATTTGTTCAACAGAAAATATGTACTTTAAAATTGGTATGCAAAAATGCCGTGATTTCTGGGTTGCGGATTTCCATTGTGCAAAATGTCCAATTCGTTATGAAATTATTAGTTTATTTCAATATTGAGCATAGAAAACCTTAATCCTATGATTTTTATGTCCTATCAATTTTGGGAATTATTTCATAAGTTCAATGTTTACTCGTAAAATAAGACATACTTGTGGAGTTTTATTTTTTGCTCAAGAAATAAAACTCAAATTGCAAATCTCATATATCGTTTGAAAATAATTGTTATTTTATAATGTCTACTCAACTAATGCCCACTGATCTTAGAAATCGTATCCTTATTATTCTAAATATTTACCCTGCAAGAGGGCTGCATATCGTAAAAGTCCTCATATTATCCTTATGCCTAACTAAAAAGGTGCTTACGAAAGTACTCATTTTTGTTCAGGCCATGGGTAAAAAGTGAGTACCTTTCCCTGTTGGTGTGATATTTATCTCTTTTCTACTAACGGCAATTTCATAACAAGACAACTAATGATTTTTGTGCTTGTAAATTACTTAGCGCTGAGAACTAAATTGCTCATTATTGTCATCATTAATAAATTACAAAAACGAAATTATCTTTTGCGAAAGTATCAGAGACAAATAATAAAAATTGCAAGTGGGTTAGAATTTTTGCTTAAACTGCTCAGCAATGTATTGTATTGTTATATAAGTATAGGTACATTTGTGGAGCATACTGGTATATTATAAATAACCTTGCAGGAAATGCCTCTAGTAAAACTGTACTGACCCACTTTTGACTTTGTCACCACTACTGAACAATCTAGCTGTACACCAGGCGAACATAGTGAGAATTGGAAGTATTGAATAGGCAGTCTTTATGGAATCACTACAAATACAATAATATGAAACAGTAAAAAAGTAACAATACAACTGTCAAAAATTTCTCTATCCAAAAAAGCAAAGAATGTAGATGTTTCATTGATCATGACACCAAAATAGGCGACAAAGAGGTGAGTTGAAGAAAGTTGATCCCAAATTTCGCACAGGAATTCTACAAATGTTTATTTTACTCATTTATGTCGTAACTAAGTTTACTAAACTACTTCAAAGAAATTTATCGAAAATGTTTTCCTACAGGGAAAGGAACTTTGAGGGAACTTAGCTAGTGCTAAATTCTTATTTGTTATACCCAACCGAAATAAGTGTGGTGTGCTAAATTCATACACTTTTTTCAATAAAAATCTTTTTACTTTTCAAAATATTATTATGCTGGCGTAGTTTTCCGTATCGATCTGCAGGCAGAGGATTTAAATTATTAATTTTTATTCATTCAGTTAAGTTGCAAATTAAATAAAACTGGTCAATGTTCAAACATAAAAAATAACCTTTGCAAACGAGGAAACAATAGAAAATATCGTAACAAATATTGTTTAGAACGTACATTTAAGCAAATATCACTTTTTATATGAAATCAGGTAGGGCTTTTTTATTAGTTTGCCCCAAAATATGTTGAACTTTTCTTAATTTTTTTAAAATACTGTTTCATGAATCACCGTTGTAAAAAATGAGCTGAATTCTACACAAAATTGCACAAATTTCGATGTGCAAAACATTTACACTTGTACAAATTTTATCTCTATTTGGTACCAGCAGAAGGTTAGTTTTTTGCTCAACATTCTGGATTTTTTGTTTATTTGCTATGTCTGCACCAAGAAAATGCTTCTTTGGAAAAATAAATGAAATGAAAATTTGCAAGTAGACTATTGCAGCCGCGTTAGTGATCATGTGCTGCCCTGAGAGATTACAACCATTTCTTACCCATCTAAGCTGGAATGTACCTCATTAAAATCACCATTCTATTTTCTGCCTTGGAGTAGTTAGCGTAGAAATTTTAACCGAGCTTCCCTAAAGAGTGCATGAATACCTCCATGGTTATCTTCTGGGAAATCTTATGGTATATTCTCTACCAAAATAAGGTATCAGGTTGCATTTCTCTGACTACCTACAAAAAAAACTCTATTTTGGAGCGCTCATCATGTTGTCACAAGATAGTTATGCAAATTAGACAAATTTTGCCCATACAAATAATTCGCTCTGAGCATGGAAGTCGTTTTGACAGTTTTTTTTTTTTTTGAGAATTTTTATTAATTTGATAGAAATTGGTTTATCTTCATTTTGACTCTTAAATTATAAGCATAATTGAAACCAAATCGAATTTATAAAAGGTGGTGTCAAAAGAACATATAATTTGATTTTTTTTTTCATTTAAATTCGCCTTACCTTTATGTAGGGATTGTCAAAATTAATATTTGTTTACAAAAAAAAATTCGGTTTTATAAATAACCAGTTGTGTGCGCTGGTGAGCAAAACCGGTCGATTGGTGGTGACCGTTTTACAAAATTATTAAATCATTTCCATGAAAATTTTCTTTTGTTCGTTGTGTATCAAACTATATATCATAATTTATTTTTATTTACCCGAATAATTTGCATCAGACCAGACCAGACGGCTATTATAAAATAAAAATAAAAATTAAAAAAAAAACTCAACAAACCATAATACAAATTTTTAAATTTTTCAGAAGGATGTTCTTACATTTTTCGGTTATGTTGTCTTATAGCCTATTTAATTTTATTTAAAAAAATGTAATCTGGCTAGAAACAACTATTGATTTTTTTTTTTAAATTTTGGCTTTGGGAACTTTCTATACTAAAATTGAATAAACAGTATGATTTACAACAACCACATCAATTTGACTTAACGCTCACCCAGCGAAATCCATCAGCTGCTTCAACAACTTCACCTTATAAGAATTCGCCTTGATTGAAACCTAATGCCTCAGTTACGACAGCACTTCCTGTCAGATGTGATTTGTTCGTAAACTTTCTGGACCAAATGCTGTAAACTTCATTTCGCATTTGGAAAAAATTATCTACATGAAGCTCAGCACATTTATCGAATTTTAAAAGAAGAGATGGTTAAAAAAGTTCCTTTTCCCTCGTTGTAAGTGTGCCTGTATTTCGGGATTTTATCTTACAAACATTCACATTCTCGCTTTAAAAAGCCTTAATTAGGATAATATAGCAAATTAGCGTGTATTGAAACAAAGCTAAAAATTCACATCTGGTTTTTTTAAATATAACTTATTTTAATGACGCAATCAATACTTGCACAGCTAGATTAATTTTCGAAAAAGTTATAAAGTGATATTTTAAAACATTTCAAAATAGTCCCATAAATACAAACATACATACACATATAGGTGCTTATGTTTGTAGACATATAAAAGTACACATTATCACGCAATAGAGTGCCAGTTCTTCAAGACAATGTTTGCAGCATATTCAAAAGTGTACAAAGCTTTTAAGTAGATTAAAAATTACTATCAATATACAATTTGTACATACATAGAGATACATATATGTATGTCGTTGTGATATGTACTATTTAAACGAAGAAATTAAAATATGCGGTGAGAAGCCAAATTAGACGAAGAGACACTTTAGTTCTAGAATTGTTACTTAATGATGGTTTTGATACCAGTTGCATAGAGACAACTGACTTCGAAATATTTGAGCTTCGTAGTTGAAAATGCCATTTTTAGGTTTTTTTAGCTTAAAAAAAAACAAAAAAACAGCTGCAGTTTACTGATAATACACAAAAGCAAATAAGAAGCTACGTCCATTTCAGCCGAGTTGGTTTGCCTGTGACTGCCATTCCGGTAATTCAAGGTTCACCTTGGCCATGGAAATTAAGTTTTTTTATCAACTAGCTGGCGTTTTTTTTTACACATTTTACTTAAAATCCTTAGTGTATATTTTAATTCGTCTACCAAAAGACAGAAAACATCATTCAAGATAGCTACCAGAATAGATATTTGTCTAACAAAAGGCTTTTGTTTGTTCAAAGACTGTGGGAAGTTAAAAAACAATTCCCATAATAGCCCTGTAAGTGACATAAAACATAAAAGCCAAGCATCCTGATCCTCACCACATTAGCGCTCAAACTGTTAATTCCATTGCCTTGAGCCTGAAGGTATGCCAACAAATTTTATAACAGTTTTGATATCTTTGCAATCCGTCGGGCATGCCAATAAAAGGTTATTTATTATAAAAGTATGACACTATTAACAATGGCTAATATGTAATAATATTGTTTTTTAGTTAAAATTGAAATGTCCACAGATGTATCGAAACTGTGCTTAGTTAATAAAATAAAAGAATTGTGTTCCAAAGAACTTTTATTAATTAATTACAATATTATCCATACTGGAAGATATTAAGTAGGAAGATATTCAATATTATTTAAGTGTGTTTTAATATATTGTATAAATTATTATCGAATTTATTTCATAAATAGTAAAGCAAAACAAAAATTACGCACCGTTTTAAGATTTGATGCAAGTAAAAAGTCTACTCGAAGTAGAAACTCTCATTTTGTTTGCCTTATAATTACTAAAATTATGGTTACCAAACTATTGCCTGTAATATAGCACACAGGTAAATCGGAATTTAGAATTTCGGGTGTCATTTTGAACCGAGCAGAACCGTTTTTTAGAACGGCTTTCTTTTAGGTCTGGAAATGATACATACATCGATGTTTCGAATCTAAAAACATCAATACATCGATGTGACTCGGAGCGCTGTTTCACATCGATGTTTCGTTATATCGGTTCCCAAAATTTACTTCAAACCTTTTAATTCTATTCTGGTGATAGCAACTACATTAGACCCAAGATTAAATTTCTTACATTTAAAACAAGGTTTTCATTTAAATAGTTTTATGTGATTTTTTGATATTTGGACTTATCATACAAATCTAGCTCACCAGAATATGAAATCTAAAAAAATAACTTTTTCGACCAACACAAAAATGGCGACTGAAGTACAAATGCATCTTGGATCAGCTGTTGCTCATATTAATCAAAGTACAGTCGATATTTGAGATGATATTAAAATTGTGTTTTGGAGGGCTGCATAAGTATGCTTCTAAATATTTAGCCATCGCGGTGAGTGCAGTTCCGAGTGAACGACTTTTTTTCTGTATGTGTGTATGCCGAGTGTGTAGTGTGTGTGCGCTTCATTCGGTGGGTCCCTGGTTCAAATCCAGGCCGGGGCAAGTAACATGAAAAATTATAGAAAAAGTTTTTTCTATTAGCGGTCGCCCCTCGGCAGGCAATGGCAAACCTCCGACCGTATTTTTCCCATAAAAAAAATTATCACAAAAATCATTTGGCGTTCGGAGTTGGCACAAAACTGTAAGTCCCTTAATTTGTGTTAAAACATCAAGACGCACCCCACAAATTGTAGGAGAAGCAACAGAAGTGAGGAGTAACATCGAAACTGTTCGACATGTATTTCTGTTATTTATAGGGCGGTTAGCTGCCCGATGTTTCGGTACATTGCTATTTTTATTTTCGATGTTTTTACGTTGTCGATATTTTTTCGTCGAACCATCGATTATTTATTTTACAATTGTGTCCCTATTTTCAGTACCTTTTTGTTATTTATAAATAAAAATGTTTAGTTCGTAGTCCGGTTCGAAGCCCGAAAAAAACTCTGATTCATCTCAAAACCGATTTGGAGCCTTAGTTAATTCATGTTATTCGGATGCATGGCATGATAACGACCGACACTTCGTGAGCATCGCCATGTCACTGGTACACTGGCGTGACCAGTGGTACACTTACATGAAACGAGATAGAAGCCGACCTACCTACCTAAACTTTGGTTAGCCAAGGTTATAACTCCATTGAAGCTAACTTTGTTTATGTACATATGTGTGTGTAGTTATATTCAGCAGTTTTAATTTTGACTGTAGGGTGCCTGTATACCGTTATTCATTCATGTGTAAAAAGGCACATAAAATAGGTAAATTCTTGTGTATTGGCAAACTCATACCGTTTGTGCAATATTCCTATATGTATGTATATAATGGCGTATTTGAACTGTGAAAAGTCAAAACTGTCAGCGGTTTGTATAAGAATGTTGAGTGCGTTAGGCTACACGTAACTTTTTTATACACTTGCCTGATACTCGAATCTCTGTTACTGTGTTCACTTTCTACAAATTTGGTGCGTCTTTCTCCTCAACCCACAAATACTTTAGATTATTTTTTATGAGTATTTGTTTTATATTATTTACACATTTTTTTATGTCGGTTGTATCCAAATTGCAAAAGATGCGTAAGTCTGTTATATACATTTGTACATATGTAGGTGCACTGGCTTGTTTGAGGATACGAATGTACAGAAAAGTAATAATAAAAATGTGCCATGCATTTTATAGTGCTTAATTTTTGCTTAAGCTTAACGTTAAATTTTACCATAAATGGATATAATAATAATAATAATTTAGCGCTTGCATCATAATTGCTTAATGTTTGGCCGAACTTCTCCTGCAGTTTTATGCGGACTCCAAACAGCTGATTAATTTTCTGAAAAGTCTTTCCAAGGCGTTACATACTAGGAGGTTTTCCATTGCCTGGCGGGGCGCGATCGCTATTAAAATTTTTCTATATTTTTTTAAGCTACTTACCCCGGCTCGCTAGACACCACGCTACGCCGCCCCCATAAGTGGATATACCTCAAGTTTTATGGCGATTCCTAACGGTATTTTATTTTGATGATTAACTTTTAATATATTACATTTATATATTATCCACTGAATGTGTATTTGTAGTATAAGGGTATTTTATTGTAGAAATGCATTTTTTGTATATAAGAAAAATATATCCAATAATCGTGAGAATTTTTTAAAAACAATATACATGTTTCTTCATTGCTACGTTCTACAAAATAAAAAAATCCCTTTAACTGTTTTGGCATAAGCAAGCAACAAATATACTCACACACTCAATCAAACATAAACTTTCATATTTATTTCATTAGCATGATATTTATTACTATCTAAGTTTAGTCTGCGTCAGAGGAGCTATGTCCCTTCCAGGATATTTGCCAGCATTTAACATAATCTTTCCAAAAGTAATAAAACAATTTGGTTTTTTTTCATGCGAAACTACAAACTACATATTTATGTATATAATTATTTACAAACACGCCATTCGATAACCAATCACTAGATTAATTAACAGTCACATTGATATCTGAAGTCAAAACATCTTTCATATATGCGCACCCTTCTGAGTTGGTAGGATCAACTGGTAATAGGTTTTCCGATATATTAGGCGAATCACACGCACACGATAATTGCGGGTCTGTGTCACGTCTTCGTCTACGCCCGAGAATTTCCATTGCATCACCATAGTCTAAAGTCATATCACCCAAAAATTTGGATTCCGTCTCATCGCCTAGAAAATTATCATACTCATCCTGGAGTCGATTGAATCGCAGAACAGTTAGAATTTAGAAGGGTATGTATTTTAAAAATATGAAAAGTCAATACCACTTGTGGTCCCGGCATTGGCAACGACCAAACACAGCAAAATGCAACGCTGACTAGCAAAATAATAATTTTTTGCATTTTCTCTCCGTTCGATTTGATTTAATTGTTATAACTGGGAAAAAGGTTTCAATTTATAGTCGCCTATACAGGCATTTCTTTTGACGTTCGTAACTAATTTTTAAAATTGTTAAACTGCGAAGCAAATTGAAGGGTATCGGTTTAATTAGATCAAACAAATTTAGAATATGTTCGATGTCTAATTAGCGACAAGAATGCTTGAAAAAAAAACCAACATGAACGAGTGTTCCAAATTATATAATGCCGTTTAAGTAGAGAATGACCGAATGCCTGTTTTTAGCGTCAAAACGAACTACGGCCAATTTGAAGGTCTCGATAAAGGAGCAGACAGCTTTTTGAAGGCAATTTGTTCAACAGAAAATATGTACTTTAAAATTGGTATGCAAAAATGTCGTGATTTCTGGGTTGCGGATTTCCATTGTGCAAAATGTCCAATTCGTTATGAAATTATTAGTTTATTTCAATATTGAGCATAGAAAACCAAAATCGTATGATTTTTATGTCCTATCAATTTTGGGAATTATTTCATAAGTTCAATGTTTACTCGTAAAATAAGACATACTTGTGGAGTTTTATTTTTTGCTCAAGAAATAAAACTCAAATTGCAAATCTCATATATCGTTTGAAAATAATTGTTATTTTATAATGTCTACTCAACTAATGCCCACTGATCTTAGAAATCGTATCCTTATTACTCTAAATATTTACCCTACAAGAGGGCTGCATATCGTAAAAGTCCTCATATTATCCTTATGCCTAACTAAAAAAGTGCTTACGAAAGTATTCATTTATGTTCAGGCCATGGGTAAAAAATGAGTACCTTTCCCTGTTGGTGTGATATTTATCTCTTTTCTACTAACGGCAATTTCATAACAAGACAACCAATGATTTTTGTGCTTGTAAATTACTTAGCGCTGAGAACTAAATTGCTCATTATTGTCATCATTAATAAATTACAAAAACGAAATTATCTTTTGCGAAAATATCAGAGACAAATAATAAAAATTGCAAGTGGGTTAGAATTTTTGCTTAAACTGCTCAGCAATGTCTTGTATTGTTATATAAGTATAGGTACATTTGTGGAGCATACATGTATATTATAAATAACCTTGCAGGAAATGCCTCTAGTAAAACTGTACTGACCCACTTTTGACTTTGTCACCACTACTGAACAATCTAGCTGTACACCAGGCGAACATAGTGAGAATTGGAAGTATTGAATAGGCAGTCTTTATGGAATCACTACAAATACAATAATATGAAACAGTAAAAAAGTAACAATACAACTGTCAAAAATTTCTCTATCCAAAAAAGCAAAGAATGTAGATGTTTCGTTGATCATGACACCAAAATAGGCGACAAAGAGGTGAGTTGAAGAAAGTTGATCCCAAATTTCGCACAGGAATTCTACAGATGTTTATTTTACTCATTTATGTCGTAACTAAGTTTACTAAACTACTTCAAAGAAATTTATCGAAAATTTTTTCCTACAGGGAAAGGAACTTTGAGGGAACTTAGCTAGTGCTAAGTTATACCCAACCGAAATAAGTGTGGTATGCTAAATTCATACACTTTTTTCAATAAAAATCTTTTTACTTTTCAAAATATTATTATGCTGGCGTAGTTTTCCGTATCGATCTGCAGGCAGAGGATTTAAATTATTAATTTTTATTCATTCAGTTAAGTTGCAAATTAAATAAAACTGGTCAATGTTCAAACATAAAAAATAACCTTTGCAAACGAGGAAACAATAGAAAATATCGTAACAAATATTGTTTAGAACGTACATTTAAGCAAATATCACTTTTTATATGAAATCAGGTAGGGCTTTTTTATTAGTTTGCCCCAAAATATGTTGAACTTTTCTTAATTTTTTTAAAATACTGTTTCATGAATCACCGTTGTAAAAAATGAGCTGAATTCTACACAAAATTGCACAAATTTCGATGTGCAAAACATTTACACTTGTACAAATTTTATCTCTATTTGGTACCAGCAGAAGGTTAGTTTTTTGCTCGACATTCTGGATTTTTTGTTTATTTGCTATGTCTGCACCAAGAAAATGCTTCTTTGGAAAAATAAATGAAATGAAAATTTGCAAGTAGACTATTGCAGCCGCGTTAGTGATCATGTGCTGCCCTGAGAGATTACAACCATTTCTTACCCATCTAAGCAGGAATGTACCTCATTAAAATCACCATTCTATTTTCTGCCTTGGAGTAGTTAGCGTAGAAATTTTAACCGAGCTTCCCTAAAGAGTGCATGAATACCTCCATGGTTATCTTCTGGGATATCTTATAGTATATTTTCTACCAAAATAAGGTATCAGGTTGCATTTCTCTGACTACCTACAAAAAAACTATATTTTGGAGCTCTGATCATGTTGTCACAAGATAGTTATGCAAATTAGACAAATTTTACCCATACAAATAATTCGCTCTGAGCATGGAAGTCGTTTTGACAGTTTTCTTTTTTTTTAGAATTTTTATTAATTTGATAGAAATTGGTTTATCTTCATTTTGACTCTTAAATTATAAGCATAATTGAAACCAAGGCGAATTCATACAAGGTGATAGCAAGAAAAAAGAGTATGTATTTTGTTGTTGCGCCTTGAGCGGGAGTTATGTCAAAATCTGAACTAGAATGTAAACACACAAATTAGAATGTAAACAAACAAAACTAGTTTGACATTACACCCGCTTCGCCGAATTGAAAAAAAAGTAAAACTCAGCTGTTTCTTCACTCCACCTTGTATGAATTCGCCTTGATTGAAACCAAATCGAATTTATAAAAGGTGGTGTCAAAAGAACATATAATTTGATTTTTCTTTTCATTTAAATTCACCTTACCTTTATGTAGGGATTGTCAAAATTAATATTTGTTTACAAAAAAAAAATTCGGTTTTGTAAATAACCAGTTGTGTGCGCTGGTGAGCAAAACCGGTCGATTGGTGGTGACCGTTTTTACAAAATTATTAAATCATTTCCATGAAAATTTTCTTTTGTTCATTTCCATGAAAATTTTCTTTTGTTCAAGAGCGTTTGTTTGGCACACACGCATCGCTTCTGTGATGTCCACGCAAACCATACGGTGGAGCTAACCCAAAGTAAGCCGGTACTAACTTGCTTACCTTGCCGCATAAGTTAAAATCGGCTTTATCACATTGCTGAAAATGACCAATAACTCAGTTTAGTTACCGCTAGATCTTTCACCTCCTTTGAAAACCCAACTTTGGTCCACACCAATGTGGGTTTGGTCAAATTAATCTTCCGTCTTTTGGTGAAGGGGGCAGTGGTGAACTTCAGATTTCCTCATGCCAAGGTAAATATAAAATTCGGGTGATAAAAAATAAACTCGCGACGTCGTAAATACGAGGCAGGATCTTCCAGGGTTAATGTCATTTCTTTAAAAATTGTTTGCGAAACATTTTACCATTCGTTTGATATCCATGCGGCAATATTTGATTTTAATACCTCTTAGTCGGCATATAGCAAAATGTGATTTAATTCATTTATTTAATAGATTTTAACTTGTTAGAAACATCAACTGCCTTCAAAATGTACTGCATATATTAATTCACGTCAAGGGCTATTTCTGGGTACAAAACTGCCGAAGTCCCTTTAACTGTTTTGGCATAAGTAAGCAACAAATATACTCACACACTCAATCAAACATAAACTTTCATATTTATTTCATTAGCAGGATATTTATTACTATCTAAGTTTAGTCTGCGTCAGAAGAGCTATGTCACTTCCAGGATATTTGCCAGCATTTAACATAATCTTTCCAAAAGTAATAAAACAATTTAGTTTTTTCCATGCGAAACTACAAACTACATATTTATGTATATAATTATTTACAAACACGCCATTCGATAACCAATCACTAGATTAATTAACAGTAATATTTATATCTGAAGTCAAAACATCTTTCATATATGCGCCCCCTTCTGAGTTGGCAAGATCAACTGGTAATGGGTTTTCCGATATATTGGGCGAATCACTCGCACCCGATAATTGCGGGTCTATGTCACGTCTTCGTCTACGCCCGAGAATTTCCATTGCATCACCGTAGTCTAAAGTCATATCACCCAAAAATTTGGATTCCGTCTCATCGCCTAGAAAATAATCATACTCATCCTGGAGTCGATTGAATCCCAGAACAGTTAGAATTTAGAAGGGTATGTATTTTAAAAATATGAAAAGTCCATACCACTTGTGGTCCCGGCATTGGCAACGACCAAACACAGCAAAATGCAACGCTGACTAGCAAAATAATAATTTTTTGCATTTTCTCTCCGTTCGATTTGATTTAATTGTTATAACTGCGAAAAATGTTTCAATTTATAGTCGCCTATACAGGCATTTCTTTTGACGTTCGTAACTAATTTTTAAAATTGTTAAACTGCGAAGCAAATTAAAGGGTGTCGGTTTAATTAGATCAAACAAATTTAGAATATGTACGATGTCTAATTAGCGACAAGAATGCTTGAAAAAAAAACCAACATGAACGAGTGTTCAAAATTATATAATGCCGTATAAGTAGAGAATGACCGAATGCCTGTTTTTAGCGTCAAAACGAACTACGGCCAATTTGAAGGTCTCGATAAAGGGACAGACAGCTTTTTGAAGGGAATTTGTTAAACAGAAAATATGTACATACTTTAAAATTGGTATGCAAAAATGTCGTGATTTCTGGGTTGCGGATTCCATTGTGCAAAATGTCCAATTCGTTATGAAATTCTTCTTCTTCTTCTTAATTGGCGCTATAACCGCCTAGGCGATTTTGGCCGATTTCAATATTGCACGCCAGCCGCTCCTCTGCTTTGCTGCCTGGCGCCAGTTAGATATCCCAAGTGTAGTCAAGTCCTTCTCCACCTGGTCTTTCCAACGTAGAGGAGGCCTTCCTCTTCCTCTGCTACCACCAGCGGGTACCGCGTCGAATACTTTCAGGGCTGGAGCATTTTCTTCCATACGTACCACATGACCTAGCCAGCGTAGCCGCTGAATCTTAATTCGCTGAACTATGTCTATGTCGCGGTACAGCTCATACAACTCATCGTTCCATCGTCTGCGGTATTCGCCATCGCAAAGACGTAAAGGACCAAAAATCTTTCGGAGAATCTTTCTCTCGAACACTCCAAGCGCCATCTCATCCGATGTTGATAGGGTCCATGCTTCTGCGCCATACATTAGCACGGGCATGATGAGGGACTTATAGAGCGTGGTTTTCGTTCGTCGAGAGAGGGCTTTACTCTTCATTTGCCTACTCAGCCCAAAGTAGCACTTGTTGCCAAGAGAGATTCTTCGTTGGATTTCAAGGCTGACATTATTGTTGGTGTTGATGCTGGTTCCAAGATAAACAAAGTCCTCTACTTTGTCAAAATTGTAACTGTCAACAGTGATGCGGGAGCCAAGGCGCGAATGCGCTGACTGTTTATTTGATGACAGGAGGTACTTCGTTTTGTCCTCGTTCACCTCCAGACCCATTCGCTTCGCTTCCTTGTCCAGCTTTGAAAAGGCAGAACTAACGGCGCGGTTGTTGAGGCCAATGATATCGATGTCATCGGCATACGCCAGCAGTTGCACACTCTTATAAAAGATGGTACCTGACCGGTTTAATTCTGCAGCTCGAATTATCTTTTCTAGCATAATGCTAAAGAAGTCACACGATAGGGAGTCACCCTGTCTGAAACCTCGTTTGGTATCAAACGGCTCGGAGAGGTCCTTCCCAACTCTGACTGAGCTGGTGGTGTTGCTCAGTGTCATTTCACATAGCCGTATTAGTTTTGCAGGGATACCAAAGTCAGACATCGCGGCATATAGGCAACTTCTTCTCGTGCTGTCGAAAGCTGATTTAAAGTCGACAAATAGATGGTGTGTGTCGATCCTCTTCTCACGGGTCTTTTCCAATATTTGGCGTATCGTATCCAATCAGTTCGTTGACGGTTGGCTTTAGTCTTTCACACAATACACTCGATAGAACCTTATACGAAATGTTAAGAAGGCTGATCCCGCGGTAGTTGGCGCATATTGCAGGATCACCCTTCTTGTGGATTGGGCAGAGTACACTTAAATTCCAATCGGCGGGCATGCATTCGTTCGACCATATTCTGCAAATAAGCTGGTGCATGCACCTTACCAGCTCCTCGCCACCATGCTTGAATAGCTCAGCTGGTAACCCATCAGCTCCAGCGGCTTTGTTGTTCCGTAGCCGCATAATTGCTATTCGAACTTCATCGAGGTCGGGTGACGGGATGTTAATGCCGTCATCAGCGATTTGGGGTTCGGGATCTTCATCTTCTCCGGCGACGTTTTCGCTGTCACCATTTAGCAGAGTGGAGAAGTGTTCCCTCCACAATCTAAGTGCGCTTTGGACATCAGTCACCAGATCGCCGTTCTTGTTCTTACAGGAATTCGCCCCGGTCTTAAAACCTTCCGTAAGTCGCCGCACCTTTTGGTAAAATTTTCGGGCGCTTTTCATGTCGGCTAGCATCTCAAGCTCTTCACACTCACGTATTTCGGCCTCTCTCTTCTTTCTACGGATGATACGTCTGTCTTCCTTTCCCAACTCCCGGTAGCGTTCCCATACAGCTCGCGTTGCGCCCGATCGCAGCGTGGCCCTGTAGGCAGCATCTTTATTTTCCGAAGCGGCGCGGCATTCCTCATCATACCAGTCATTTTTTCGGGTTCGCTGAAAGCCAACGACTTCTTCAGCGGCGGTACGCAGTGATCGAGAAATGTGCTCCCAGTGCTCGCAGATTCCGGTTGCTTGAGAAGTGCTCTCAGTGAGCAGGTGTGAGAGTCGAGTGGTGAAGTTTGCAGCTGTCTGTTGCGATTGCAGCTTTCCGACGTCAAGCTTTCGCTGTGTATTTACACGCACGTTTTTTGATGCACAGAGGCGTATGCGCATCTTGGCTGCGACAAGATAATGATCCGAGTCGATGTTCGGCTACAGACCACCATGTTTCGGGCCCCGGCAAAGTCGATCAGTCTCAGTCCGTGAAATTATTAGTTTATTTCAATATTGAGCATAGAAAACCTAAATCCTATGATTTTTATGTCCTATAGATTTGGGAATTATTTCATAGTTCAATGTTTACTCGTAAAATAAGACATACTTGTGGAGTTTTATTTTTTGCTCAAGAAATAAAACTCAAATTGCAAATTTCATATATCGTTTGAAAATAATTGTTATTTTATAATGTCTACTGAACTAATGCCCACTGATCTTAGAAATCGTATCCTTATTACTCTAAATATTTACCCTGCAAGAGGGCTGCATATCGTAAAAGTCCTCATATTATCCTTATGCCTAACTAAAAAAGTGCTTACGAAAGTATTCATTTTTCTTCAGGCCATGGGTAAAAAATGAGTACCTTTCCCTGTTGGTGTGATATTTATCTCTTTTCTACTAACGCCAATTTCATAACAATGCAACTAATGATTTTTGTGCTTGTAAATTACTTGGCGCTGAGAACTAAATTGCTCATTATTGTCATCATTAATAAATTACCAAAACGAAATTATCTTTTGCGAAAGTATCAGAGACAAATAATAAAAATTGCAAGTGGGTTAGAATTTTTGCTTAAACTGCTCAGCAATGTCTTGTATTGTTATATAAGTATAGGTACATTTGTGGAGCATACATGTATATTATAAATAACCTTGCAGGAAATGCCTCTAGTAAAACTGTACTGACCCACTTTTGACTTTGTCACCACTACTGAACAATCTAGCTGTACTCCAAGCGAACATAGTGAGAATTGGATGTATTGAATGGGCAGTCTTTATGGAATCACTACAAATACAATAAGATGAAACAGTAAAAAAGTAACAATACAACTGTCAAAAATTTCTCTATCCAAAAAAGCAAAGAATGTAGATGTTTCGTTGATCATGACACCAAAATAGGCGACAAAGAGGTGAGTTGAAGAAAGTTGATCCCAAATTTCGCACAGGAATTCTACAGATGTTTATTTTACTCATTTATGTCGTAACTAAGTTTACTAAACTACTTCAAAGAAATTTATCAAAAACGTTTTCCTACCGGGAAAGGAACTTTGAGGGAACTTAGCTAGTGCTAAATTCTTATTTGTTATACCCAACCGAAATAAGTGTGGTATGCTAAATTCATACACTTTTTTCAATAAAAATCTTTTTACTTTTCAAAATATTATTATGCTGGCGTAGTTTTCCGTATCGATCTGCAGGCAGAGGATTTAAATTATAAATTTTTCTTCATTCAGTTAAGTTGCAAATTAAATAAAACTGGTCAATGTTCAAACATCAAAAATAACCTTTGCAAACGAGGAAACAATAGAAAATATCGTAACAAATATTGGTTAGAACGTACATTTAAGCAAATATCACTTTCTATATAAAATTAGGAGGGGATTTTTTATTAGTTTGCCCCAAAATAGGTTGGCCTTTTCTCAATTTTTTTTAAAATACTTTTTCATGAATCACCGTTGTAAAAAATGAGCTGAATTCTACACAAAATTGCACAAATTTCGATGTGCAAAACATTTACACTTGTACAAATTTTATCTCTATTTGGTACCAGCAGAAGGTTAGTTTTTTGCTCGACATTCTGGATTTTTTGTTTATTTGCTATGTCTGTACCAAGAAAATGCTTCTTTGGAAAAATAAATGAAATGAAAATTTGCAAGTAGACTATTGCAGCCGCGTTAGTGATCATGTGCTGCCCTGAGAGATTACAACCATTTCTTACCCATCTAAGCAGGAATGTACCTCATTAAAATCACCATTCTATTTTCTGCCTTGGAGTAGTTAGCGTAGAAATTTTAAGTGAGCTTCCCTAAAGAGTGCATGAATACCTCCATGGTTATCTTCTGGGAAATCTTATGGTATATTCTCTACCAAAATAAGGTATCAGGTTGCATTTCTCTGACTACCTACAAAAAAACTATATTTTGGAGCTCTCATCAGGTTGTCACAAGATAGTTATGCAAATTAGACAAATTTTGCCTATACAAATAATTCGCTCTGAGCATGGAAGTCGTTTTGACAGTTTTTTTTTTGAGAATTTTTATTAATTTGATAGAAATTGGTTTATCTTCATTTTGACTCTTAAGTTATAAGCATAATTGAAACCAAATCGAATTTATAAAAGGTGGTGTCAAAAGAACATCTAATTTGATTTTTTTTTGCACTTAAATTCGCCTTACCTTTATGTAGGGATTGTCAAAATTAATATTTGTTTACAAAAAAAAAAATCGGTTTTATAAATAACCAATTGTGTGCATTGGTGAGCAAAACCGGTCGATTGGTGGTGACCGTTTTACAAAATTATTAAATCATTTCCATGAAAATTTTCTTTTGTTCGTTGTGTATCAAACTATATATCATAATTTATTTTTATTTACCCGAATTATTTGCATCAGACCAGACAAGACAGCTATTATAAAATAAAAATAAAAATTAAAAAAAAAAAACTCAACAAACCATAATACAAATTTTTAAATTTTTCAGAAGGATGTTCTTACATTTTTCGGTTATGTTGTCTTATAGCCTATTTAATTTTATTAAAAAAAATGTAATTTGGCTAGAAACAACTATTGATTTTTTTTTTTTAATTTTGGCTTTGGGAACTTTCTATACTAAAATTGAATAAACAGTATGATTTACAACAACCACATCAATTTGACTTAACGCTCACCCAGCGAAATCCATCAGCTGCTTCAACAACTTCACCTTATAAGAATTCGCCTTGATTGAAACCTAATGCCTCAGTTACGACAGCACTTCCTGTCAGATGTGATTTGTTCGTAAACTTTCTGGACCAAATGCTGTAAACTTCATTTCGCATTTGGAAAAAATTATCTACATGAATTCCTTATGCTAGCTCAGCACATTTATCGAATTTTAAAAGAAGAGATGGTTAAAAAAGTTCCTTTTCCCTCGTTGTAAGTGTGCCTGTTTTTCGGGATTTTATCTTACAAACATTCACATTCTCGCTTTAAAAAGCCTTAATTAGGATAATATAGCAAATTAGCTTGTATTGAAACAAAGCCAAAAATTCACATCTGGTTTTTTTAAATATAACTTATTTTAATGACGCAATCAATACTTACACAGCTAGTTTAATTTTCGAAAAAGTTATAAAGTGATATTTTAAAACATTTCAACATAGTCCCATAAATACAAACATACATACATTTGTAGGTGCTTATGTTTGTAGACATATAAAAGTACACATTATCACGCAATAGAGTGCCAGTTCTTCAAGACAATGTTTGCAGCATATTCAAAAGTGTACAAAGCTTTTACGTAGATTAAAAATTACTATCAATATACAATTTGTACATACATAGAGATACATATATATTTTGTTGTGATATGTATGTACTATTTAAACGAAGAAATTAAAATATGCGGTGAGAAGCCAAATTAGACGAAGAGACACTTTAGTTCTAGAATTGTTACTTAATGATGGTTTTGATACCAGTTGCATAGAGACAACTGACTTCGAAATATTTGAGCTTCGTAGTTGAAAATGCCATTTTTAGGTTTTTTTAGCTTAAAAAAAACAAAAAAACAGCTGCAGTTTACTGATAATACACAAAAGCAAATAAGAAGCTACGTCCATTTCAGCCGAGTTGGTTTGCCTGTGACTGCCATTCCGGTAATTCAAGGTTCACCTTGGCCATGGAAATTAAGTTTTTTTATCAACTAGCTGGCGTTTTTTTTACACATTTTACTTAAAATTCTTAGTGTATATTTTAATTCGTCTACCAAACGACGGAAAACATCATTCAAGATAGCTACCAGAATAGATATTTGTCTAACAAAAGGCTTTTGTTTGTCGAAAGACTGTGGGAAGTTTAAAAACAATTCCCATAATAGCCCTGATCCTCACGACATAATCGCTCAAACTGTTAATTCCATTGCCTTGAGCCTGAAGGTATGCCAACAAATTTTATAACAGTTTTGATATCTTTGCAATCCATCGGGCATGACAATAAAAGGTTATTTATTATAAAAGTATGACACTATTAACAATGGCTATTATATAATAATATTGTTTTTTAGTTAAAATTGAAATGTCCACAGATGTATCGAAACTGTGCTTTAATAAAACAAAAGAATTGTGTTTCAAAGAACTTTTGCTAATTAATTACAATATTATCCATACTTGAAGATATTAAGTAGGAAGATATTCAATATTATTTAAGTGTGTTTTAATATATTGTATAAATTATTATCGAATTTATTTCAAAATAGTAAAGCAAAACAAAAATTACGCACCGTTTTAAGATTTGATGCAAGTAAAAAGTCTACTCGAAGTAGAAACTCTCATTTTACATAGAAATACATACTAGGCCCTAAATTCTTATCTTAGATAACCTAAAGTCAAAATAATAGGGGTGTGATATTTTAATCTGTTTTGATTATTCTTCTCTTGTTTGCCTTATAATTACTAAAATTATGGTTACCAAACTATTGCCTGTCATATAGCACACAGGTAAATCGGAATTTAGAATTTCGGGTGTCATTTTGAACCGAGCAGAACCGTTTTTTAGAACGGCTTTCTTTTAGGTCTGGAAATGATACATCGATGTTTCGAATCTAAAAACATCAATACATCGATGTGACTCGGAGCGCTGTTTCACATCGATGTTTCGTTATATCGGTTCCCAAAATTTACTTCAAACCTTTTAATTCTATTCTGGTGATAGCAACTACATTAGACCCAGGATTAAATTTCTTACATTTAAAATAAGCTTTTCATTTAAATAGTTTTATGTGATTTTTCGATATTTGGACTTATCATACAAATCTAGCTCACCAGAATATGAAATCTAAAAAAATAACTTTTTCGACCAACACAAAAATGGCGACTGAAGTACAAATGCATCTTGGATCAGCTGTTGCTCATATTAATCAAAGTACAGTCGATGTTTGAGATGATATTAAAATTGTGTTTTAGAGGGCTGCATAAGTATGCTTCTAAATATTTAGCCATCGCGGTGAGTGCAGTTCCGAGTGAACGACTTTTTTTCTGTATGTGTGTATGCCGAGTGTGTAGTGTGTGTGCGCTTCATTCGGTGGGTCCCTGGTTCAAATCCAGGCCGGGGCAAGTAACATGAAAAATTATAGAAAAAGTTTTTTCTATTAGCGGTCGCCCCTCGGCAGGCAATGGCAAACCTCCGAACGTATTTTCGCCATAAAAAAAATTATCACAAAAATCATTTGGCGTTCGGAGTTGGCACAAAACTGCAAGTCCCTTAATTTGTGTTAAAACATCAAGACGCACCCCACAAATTGTAGGAGAAGTAACAGAAGTGAGGAGCAACATCGAAACTGTTCGACATGTATTTCTGTTATTTATAGGGCGGTTTGTTGCCCGATGTTTCGGTACATTGCTATTTTTATTTTCGATGTTTTTACGTTGTCGATATTTTTTCGTCGAACCATCGATTATTTATTTTACGATTGTGTCCCTATTTTCAGTACATTTTTGTTATTTATAAATAAAAATGTTTAGTTCGTAGTCCGGTTCGAAGCCCGAAAAAAACTCTGATTCATCTCAAAACCGATTTGGAGCCTTAGTTAATTCATGTTATTCGGATGCATGGGATGATAACGGCCGACACTTCGTGAACATCGCCATGTCACTGGTACACTGGCGTGACCAGTGGTACACTTACATGAAACGAGATAGAAGCCGACCTACCTACCTAAACTTTGGTTAGCCAAGGTATAACTCCATTGAAGCTAACTTTGTTTATGTATGTGTGTGTAGTTATATTCAGCAGTTTTAATTTTGACTGTAGGGTGCCTGTATACCGTTATTCATTCATGTGTAAAAAGGCACATAAAATAGGTAAATTCTTGTGTATTGGCAAACTCATACCGTTTGTTCAATATTCCTATATGTATGTATATAATGGCGTATTTGAACTGTGAAAAGTCAAAACTGTCAGCGGTTTGTATAAGAATGTTGAGTGCGTTAGGCTACACGTAAGTTTTTTATACACTTGCCTGATACTCGAATCTCTGTTACTGTGTTCACTTTCTACAAATTTGGTGCGTCTTTCTCCTCAACCCACAAATACTTTAGATTATTTTTTTATAAGTATTTGTTTTATATTATTTACACATTTTTTTATGTCGGTTGTATCCAAATTGCAAAAGATGCGTAAGTCTGTTATATACATTTGTACATAAGTATGTAGGTGCACTGGCTTGTTTGAGGATACGAATGTACAGAAAAGTAATAATAAAAATATGCCATGCATTTTATAGTGCTTAATTTTTGCTTAAGCTTAACGTTAAATTTTACCATAAATGGATATAATAATAATAATAATTTAGCGCTTGCATCATATAGCTTAATGTTTGGCCGAACTTCTCCTGCAGTTTTATGCGGGCTCCAAGCAGCTGATTAATTTTCTGAGAAGTCTTTCCAAGGCGTTACATACTCGGAGGTTTTACATTGCCTGCCGGGGCGCGATCGCTATTAAAATTTTTCTATATTTT